>JAOWCC010001210.1:597473-1197473 GCA_030867875.1 Actinernus sp. WN-2022
TTAACGCTATATTCATCCTGCAAATTTGAGGTAAACAAGGAACAATCCGGCGGAAAATCCGTTTGACAACTGACGAAGCCGCAGGTAGCCTGAATCTCAGCCGTCTCCTCTGGTTCGTTCCTCCCGAGAGAGACGTCTGAATTCAATAGCCGCTAATGCCGTCCAGTGACGTCACTACCAGAAAACCTGGTAGTGATTTTTGATTGGTTCATATTCTATAATTTCGCATAATTATCATAATTATCAGCCGAGGAGACGGCAGGATTCACTTTGGACTCGCGATTGTTGATCGTTGAGTTTCAGTGGAGTGATTGTCTTTGGCAAAGACCTTGAATTAGTAAGGAAAACATCTGGAAATGGATTGAAAGTGTCCTGCACAATAACCGGCCGACTAACTGTAAACATGTACATTTTATCGCGTCGCGTCTGCGGGATTGTTGACAATCGATTATTTGTTCACACTCGCAGTGGTAAAGAATGTCGCTACTCTATTCAAGGAACTGTTCTTTCCCGTAAATGAGTCTTCGTATTTCTTCGAAAATTCTCCATTACCCTTTCATGTTTTTTCTACTTTTCTGTTGCATCATTTACATAGGTAATATCTCGTAGCTGTGTCGATTCGAACGGCAGATCGCGAGACATGTACAAAGATCAACGGAAAGACAAAGATCAACTGTACTTTGCCTCCAAATATAATATAACGATTTGTTGCTTCGGAAAGGCTTTCACAACATAAGAGGCACTTGAGAAGCAAATGGATGGAGATATATAATATAGGTAAGACTTTTATTTTGGTCGGCATAATCTCAAATAAATATTTCTCACGAACTTTTACTACCGCCGTGACAGTTTTATTTGCATAAGTTAAATTGTTAATCCGCCT
Source organism: Actinernus sp. WN-2022 (assembly GCA_030867875.1). Taxonomy (NCBI): domain Eukaryota; kingdom Metazoa; phylum Cnidaria; class Anthozoa; order Actiniaria; family Actinernidae; genus Actinernus; species Actinernus sp. WN-2022. Next base: position 598,357 of record JAOWCC010001210.1, read on the forward strand.
TGACGTCACTGGACGGCATTATCGGCTATTAGATTCAGACGTCTCTCTCGGGAGGAACTAGACTTTCTCAAAGTCCTTCTTAGCCCCCTCGCGCTCGATTTTTGACCCAGTTTCGCTTACCCAGTGACTCATCGAGTTCGACTTGGAGCAAGTCTAGGGAGGAACGAACCAGAGGAGACGGCTGAAATTCAGGCTAAGCCGCAGGAAGCCCAAAACCAATTTTGAGGATGGTAAGCCTGTGGTAGTATGTAGATTATCGGACACATCGGTTATTAGGATACCTCCAGAGATACCTCTGACAAAGTTGTGTTGAGCGAATTAAGCTGTTTTGCTTTTGATTCGCGGCGTTGGTTTAGAAATTAATAGGTAGAATGACGATGCTAATAACATTACACATTAGATTAGGTTTGTAAATTCATTTGATGATTATGCTCGTTTTGGTTTATAATAAATTATACTATTTTAACAAGTGAAGGTTACTAGCTGGTACTAGTCCTATGGCCTCGGCTATTTATTTGTCACTTACCTTGTTTGTGAACGTGGTTATAACAGCTAACACACTGAAAGCTACGAATACTCCCCTCGTCTGCCATGTTGGCATCTTTATCATCTGGGGCAACACCGCTGACAAAAATGTTAAAAGCTCTGGGGCTCTGTCTGGGATGATCTTGGATTTAGTACTGATTTGCATACTGTCCACAACTCAACTTGCCAATATTTTACAATTATCCACCGAAGTGGAGGAAGCGGCTCGGTAAATATCCACCACTATTCACAGACACTGAGGTGAATAATTATTTTAGTATATACCAGACTGCAAGCGAATAGCTAGCACCAAATAGTTATTTTATTTTCTTTCAAATGGACAAAAACTCGCACGAGGTGATCATATTCACTGTTTGAGTAGCCAATCAGAGCGCGCGAAAAGTGATATTCACTGGTGTGGTATATACTAAATTGATACGATAATTTTATTTGCAAGAACTGCATTTTTTAGTTTTAACAAGAGGCCCTGAGTGGCCTTAACTCGGGCCATCTATAGCACGTACTCGGCATGGAGTTCTAGCATAATTTTGTGTCAACATGGTTTGTGCTAGAGTAGCCAGAGAATTGGTTCTCTACTGATGCTCTTGTCTGTCAAATGTCAATGTGCAAATGCCCCACGTATTCCGGAGGGGTTAGGTAGGCTATGCCTGGGGGGGGGGGGGAATGATAGAGCGATAATACACACACAACACACACAGACATACATGCTGTGCATGTACATTTCAGCCACAATTTCCCTCAATTCTGTAGTTTAATATTACTTTCTTTTCAAAATTATTGTTCCTTGAGGGTCGTTAGAATTACAAAAAAAACTTGATATGGGTGTTGTTGATTGAAGTGCAATGGTTATTTGAGTAGTCTGCACGATATTGAGTCACTCAAATTTGATGCATTGTAATTATATCAGGTGTAGTACGACTATGAGAAATCACGCAATTTAGAACGAATTCCACATAATGTTGCTATTCATTGTGAATAGTTAGGTAATGTCATTCTACATGTGAAATAAAGTCATCTATTTGTAATTCTCAATTATTAACAAACCAGTGGAGATGGCTGACATTCAGGCTAAATTCTCAATACAATATTTTCGATTGAGGTCGTAAACTACAGACCACCATGTTCTAGTATTAGTGAGCTGCCACTGTGCTAGTGCTCATTTTCTACATCTTGAAGGAGACTGAAACTTATAATGGCAGGCCACAAATAAACATGCAATGTCCACTCTTTTTATATCATTGGGGTCGCAGCAAGATTAATTTTCATTCCCAAATAATTCGTAAAAGTACTCGTACTCCTGATCATGACCGAGTGAATGCTGACGCCAAGAACTGAGGAACAACAACAACAACAACAATTACATTTATTTTCTCATAAGATGATGGAAATGTTTACGATTAATAAGGCATAATAAAAAATACAATGATGAGAAGGTAGGTCTTTCAGGTAACCTTAGGGTTAGCCAGGACCACCTCAGATGGAAAACACTGAAACAAGATCTAGCTTGCATTGGTACCAAGAAAGGGGAAGGGAAAGAAAGAGTGCCACTTGCATGTAAGTATACTCTCAGTTCTGGACCAAATTTAGTTATGTTATGTTATAAACTTGCAATAATGATAAATACACTACTCTATACATAATATCATTATGTCAGTTCTAAAAAACACAATAAATACACTGTAGAATGCCTAAACCAAGAGATAATAATCAAATACAAAGAGGTACAGGCCAGATGTAAATAGAGCCGGGAAGTAGAACAAAATAAAACCAGTGTCAATAACACGCCACAGATAAATATGATGTGGACATCAGAGTCATTTATCGTTCGTTTGAAAAAATCTTCATTTCGGATTACTTACTCAGTTTATACTCACTCACTGCATGCTGGATTTTCGTTCCCGAATTTATAAACATTTAAATACATGTGCACGGGGGGCGAAACGACTGTAATTCTTTTAAAAGGCCCCTGTCAGTCAGAGAACTGAGAAATCGGGTCATTTCTACTACACTTTCGAGAGGTTAATAACAATAAATAACGACAGTCAATTGGTATAAAGGTTATCATGTTCAGATTAGCGACTAAGTACTTACATTTACAAGCTGTTGTCTTTATATATAGTCAGTGTTGATCACAGAGCAGACTGTCCAGAGCAGACTGTCCAGCCCCACTTTGACTACTGTAGCTGCATATGGGGAAACTTAAACCAAGGGCTCTCTGACAAGTTACAAAAACAGTTGACAAGTTACAAAAACTACAAAACAGAGCAGCCCACATACTAACTGGTCTACCACTTTCATACCCATATAGACGAGCTACTGAGTAATTTATCAGTCAATTCCAAACCCGTGCATGCCCCCCCCCTCGCCGGCCACCCCCGGGCATTTGAACATTTTGAAAAAAATTCGATCAAATGCCCCACTACCAAGGCAGAAAAACTGTTCAAATACACCACCAGTTTTTCATCCAGGCTGTTCAAATGCCCCCCCATCGGGGACCGGATCTTTTACAAGGCAGACAATAGAATACAACACAATTCAATACAACAATAGAACGCAACACAATTCAATACAACAATAGAACGCAACACAATACAATAGAATACAATTCGGTAGCAATTCGTGTCGTCCTTCATTAAGGGACGGCCGACTATTGACAAATAAATGAAATCATTGTTTTATTCAGAATCTCTGACTCAAGCAATTCACAGGAAACACCGACAGTGAAAACCACCTTCAACCGGTCAGGGATGAGAACAATCATATACCGACACTGCTGTTTTATTAATCAGTGTTGTATCAGATATACAGACAAAGACATTGCTAGTGCATGATTTATCCAGTGGATAGCGTTATCCACCCTTTGAACACCGCTAACAAACACTAGTGTCTGTCAAAGTACGGACTGAATATCTAATCAGTTCTTTACTGCAGTGTACAGAGGTCATCAACTTGTGTCATTCAGCGCGCACGATTGGTTAGCACCCTTATGCATTATTAATGAGGTTTAGAATCGTCTTAAACATGCCAATGGTTGAGTAGCCAATCAAATAACGAGTTCGCTCAATGGTCAGCGGATTGTATCCACAGGACATGCGACGGAACGTGAATACCGCGATCTATTCAACGAACTGAGCATCATAGGACAGGTTGGTAACCATGCCAACGTGGTTAGCCTTATTGGAGCCTGTACAGTGGACGGTAAGCATTTCACAGTCATAGACGGTTACATATTAACATAGATAGTTCATTTAACGTATAGATAGTTTACTTAACATGGATACTTTATTTAACGTATAGAACGATTGTCGATCGAGTGTCCAATAGAGCGGATTTCAATTGAGTGTCGGAAGTGTTTTGGTTTTGCGTTTACTAAGCTCTCCTATTGGCTGAGAAAGTAAACCAACCAATCAGAATCCAAAGTAAAACCAAACGCAAATTGTTTTGGTTTTGCTTTGGTTTGTCATTGGCTCACAGGGAAGCCATTTATGAGTTACTTGTGATTACTCGCTCCTATGATTGGCTGGCTGCGGGTAATTTGCGTTTGGTTTTACTACACTCAACTGAAAACCGCTCTAAGTGACTGCTTTGGTTTTGCGTTTGCTTAGCTTTTCTATTGGGTATGAAAAATGTTTTGTAATTATCAGCCAATCAAGTTCTAAACCAAAGCCAGATATTACTTTGGTGCGTCGGGCGTCCCACACGCCATCAGACCAGAAAACGGCACAACAAATACATTGATTGCAAGCATATTTATGTATCTTGTTTAAATTTTAAGTATTCTAAACATATATCATCAGCAAACCCGTGAAATGCAACAAACCTTTCTAAAAATAGCCAGTCTGTGTTAACGTTTGTGGGACATGATATATTTCTGTGGAAAAACCGCTACGCTCTGATTTTCGTTTTAGCGAGAGTTATCCATGACTGCGTTTTCTTTTCCTCGTGAGTGGTTCAACCAAACACCAATCCACCGTACCCAAACACCAATCCACCGTACCCAAACACCAATCAACCGTACCCAAACACCAATCCACCGTACCCAAACACCAATCCACCGTACCCAAAAAGATGGCGGCTTTCACTACCCAACACACGCTATGATGACGTAGCTAGCGTCGAATACGCATGCTCACATCTTATTACCCGTGCAGCACACCGTGCAAATTACCGAGGGTTTCAACTTTTTTAGTAAATAATTTTATAACTATTATAGTAAACTCACAGTGAATTACAAATTAAGAAAACGTCAACCTGTTAAACTCTTAGGCTTATCTTTTATGTGGTTTTCTTATTTCATGACAAAACAGTTCACAAATGGATACTTTTAAGCAGAAATTTTAAAATCACGGGTATGTGCCTGTTGTTTCATTTAAGTTTTCGCGGGAAACTGGGGGCGGCCGTGCCGACAAGAAATAGCAAATACACATGCGCGTGACGTTTTGCCGCGGTGTGCCCTTGGAGTGGCAACCATGTACAACATTCTCGTTCCCAGTGCCTCCTCGACTTAACTGAAAAATCGGAGGCTCTGGTAAGACACAAATGGAGCAAGATTGTGATTGGCTGTTGAACAACGGCTGCACGAAGTTCAAAAAGATAAAACTTTTCACGCACCCCGACGGTTGTCTGTATCTCGATTCCCATTTGCCGAGAAATACGAGACGGTAGGCATTGTAGATTTCAGATTGTTCATTTCCTATTGTTAACGGCAAGAAACAAAAGGACGCTGCGAAGCTGGGAAAATAAAATAAATGTCCTTCTTCGAGGGTAAAGATCAAAGCTTTCTTTAGTATAAATTAAGGCAGATTTATATATTGAACGGTCATTTCAAGGCCTTCTGTGCAGTTCAGCAAAATAACAAGTCAAAGCCGAAGTTTTGGAACCCGAAAACCGTGTCATTATTTTGAATCAATAGCCAATCTTTACTTCGCCAGCAACGACTGAAGGCGGATACAAGAAGAGATGCAAATAATGCCGTAAGTAAACTCGAGTGTTTGATACGTATCATTTTCTGGAATGCCATTCTGTTTTTGTTTGTACAAAGTCCACTGCATAATATTGTTTCATTTCTGTGATTTCCAATTGCACTGTAACGGGCGGAAGTAAAATTTCCTACTAGCATGCGCAGTTTCAATGTCCTAGAATCTAGGACATCCGGTTTTTGTCTTACCAGAGCCTCCGATTTTTCAGTTTAGTCGAGGAGGCACTGGGAACGAGAATACCATGTACAGCTGTTTCGTCCTTGTAAGGACTCATCAGCATGACATAGCCCCCCCAAGACCATCAGCCTCACTAAAGATCATTGGCCTCAGAATCTGGTTACTCCAAGAGCGAGCTCAAAGCTGCTTTAAACCCCAGCCACCACGCTAACACGTGTGGGAGCTGGAGATGTGAGCAAAGCGTTATAGCGATGTGGTCTCTCTGAAGAGGATCTGGTAGTGCAAAATGGAAATGGCACGACCAAATCCGAAATTATAAACCAAGCACGTTGCATGGCACTACCCAACACATCCACAGTCCTTTGCGCGCGAAAAACTTTAAATCATTATAAAATATAGGTAGAGGTTTTAAATCTTAAAAACAAGCAAGTACAAATGCTGTTGCCAATACACTGTTATTGAAGAGAACAGATGATTTCTACGTGTTATTTTGACCGTGTTAGGTTCGCAAGGAATTGTGGTCAAATGTGCAGCCGCCATCTTTTTCGGTGCGGTGACTGCTTGTTTGTGATTGGCTCATTGGTGTTTGACTGGTTTTTGGTTTTACTAAACATTCAAAAACCACCTGTTCAGTAACCGATTGACTGCATTACGTCTTGTTCACAGTAAAACTATACAAGCTAAAGTAATAATGACTCGGTACATATGTTAGAGATAACAGTTTCGTTTTTATTTCCAGTCAACATGACATCCCGATGTAACCGGGAAAACAAATTTACTTATGGTTTGAAATTCAAAATTGGGTCTTTTCACCAAATATTCACAATTAACCTTACCTCCTTTATCTAGCGATATACTCCATCCCGCTTTCTCGATGTTCTCATAGTAACACAGGAATTTCCCATGGCGTTAAACTATAGATTACAGGGTAGAATTGGAATCGGCGATCATGATCATATTTGCCTGATATTTTTGCAAGAAATTGTCGAACATAATATTTTGCAGTAACATTTATATCCCTTTTACAGTAGAAGATTTTATTGAAACTCGTTACCAACAAAGCTCATGGGTTAGTTAATGGATAACAGCATTTTCATAAGAAGGTCTACTCAGGGGCATTAAGGCATGGGTCTCAAACTATTTCAATATGGCCGCCGCAAATCAAGAGGGGCTCGTCTATCTCTTCGTGCTTGTTAGATATAGTCTTTGCACTTTTACAGATTCCATAAAGTCACAACCTTGATACCTTGTTGTGGAGGTTTCCACGGAAACGTGTAATGTGACCTTTGAACTCTAATTTTAAGGAAAATTGGGAAAAGCCTCCTGGAGGTCGGTAAAAGGTGTTAATATAGTGGATATTTTCATGTAAGTGAATGAAGGTTAGTGCACACGTTCCTGCTACAATTTGAAAAGTTGGTTATTTTAAGGGGAAGGCAATTTAAGGCAATTATGAAATTTGATATCCTCAACTTTCCACCGAACTAACAAACATTCCAATGATAAGCACCTTTTCAAATTGGAGCACCAAAGTGTGCCCTAACCTTGATTCATTGGCATGAAAATATCTACTATATCAACAACTTTTACCGACCTCCAGGAGGCTTTTACCAATTTTCCTTAAAATTAAAGTTCAAAGGTCACATTACACGTTTCCATGGAAACTGTCACAAAAATGTGTTAAGGTTGTGACTTTATCATATCTGTCAAAGTGTCAAGATTATATCTCACAAGCACAAAGAGATAGACCACCCCCTCTTGATTTGAGGCGGCCATATTGGAGACCCATGCTTTAATGCCCCTGAGTACCTTCTCGTTTAAAAGAAGCACTTGCATCTCCTAAAATATTATGTATCTTGGAATTCATGGTCCTCAAAATCTCAAAGATCGGCCAACATCTTCCCGCTTGAAAGTGCAAATCCTATTCGGTTGTCACCTTCGTGATGTCACAGGAAATCTCTCGCCAGGTCTCCTTTGACGTATCATTTTGGTACCGGAAGTGAAATTTTACGTTTTCAGGCAGCTAAAAAACGGAGAAGGAAAATAGCAAACTAAAATTGTTTTACCGGTTACACTGGGATATCATGTATACTCGAAATGGGAAAAAATCTGTTAAGTACAATTTAATGGAAGACTTTACAAGAAGACTGCTTTGACTACGCTATGTTTATGTATGAAATGTATTATGTTACAATAAATTTGTGATTATAATGATTATAAACCAAGGCGAGTATTAGAAACTTCCTAAAGATGTTTGACTTATTCAGTTGTGTATTACAAGTGCACGCATATCTGTATTACAAGTGCACGCATATCTATATTACAAGTGCACGCATATCTGTATTACAAGTACACGCATATCTGTATTACAAGTGCACGCATATCTGTATTACAAGTGCACGCATATCTGTATTACAAGTGCACGCATATCTGTATTACAAGTGCACGCATATCTGTGTTACAAGTGCACGCATATCTGTATTACAAGTGCACGCATATCTGTAGTACAAGTGCACGCATATCTGTATTACAAGTGCACGCATATCTGTATTACAAGTGCACGCATATCTGTGTTACAAGTGCACGCATATCTGTATTACAAGTGCACGCATATCTGTAGTACAAGTGCACGCATATCTGTATTACAAGTGCACGCATATCTGTATTACAAGTGCACGCATATCTGTATTACAAGTGCACGCATATCTGGCATGTTGTTGATGCAGGTCCCCTTTGGGTCATTGTCAAGTTGGCTGAAAATGGATGCCTTCTTGATTACCTCTATCGACATCGCAAACAAGAGTACACTGATCACTTATACACGAACGTTACCTCAAGTGAGACGAAAGAACTGCAAAATCCAGAGAAGTTCAGGTTCGCCCATGGAATCGCTAGAGGAATGAGTCATCTCGAGAAAATGAAGGTGAATGGTTTAATGAGCAATCTTGTATTATGCTGTTATCAATTAACGAGAACATTATACACGTCTTATAACACCTGATATTGCGGCTAATAACAAGGAAATTACAATGAACCTCAGTAGCTGTCCCTGATAATATGTAAATGACACTCTTTATTGTTTACTTCAAGTAAATCGGCCAATTTCAGTATATGCTTTACTTGTTACGCACAAAGGTTTCAATACGAGGCTTCGGGTATATTAAATTTATTTTCTTGGAGAATACGTTTATATAGCCTGGAGCCCTTTGTGCGTGACAAGTGAAGCATATAATGTCTAAAGTGCGATTATTGCCTTTAACCTCGTTTCAGTGCGTACATCGCGACCTGGCCGCCAGAAACGTGTTACTAGAGAGGAACATGATCCCAATGGTGTCGGACTTCGGACTGGCACGTGATATCTATGAAAGCGGTCTGTACGAGGACCTTAGAGGGGTGAGGACAGTGACATTGTATCTCATAGTTATCGATTGGGCTTTAACTGAGCTCATTTCTATTACAACTGAAAATGGTATTTATATTGAAAAGTAGACGAAAATCAGTCATCGATGCTGTGGTTTTCTATTAACCTTAATAATGTATATCATTGAAGAAAACTACGAATAATTTGAACTTTTCAGGGTAAGAGGCCGGTCAGATGGATGGCTCCAGGGTCTCTCGAGGACTACACTTGCACTTCGAAAAGTGATGTGTAAGCACATTGGGATAAGACCTTTGACCTTTTCCGATGTTCGTCAGCGTTATGACGTCATCAGAGTCAATAGGAGGTTCGCTATTAGCATTCAATAATTACCGCTGGATGTGTTGACTCATCACTTGCCCACTTAATGTTAAATATTCATAAATATCAATGGCATGATAGGCTATTCACAACTCGTGTGTTGGTGTAGTTTGAACTTCTACACCTTCTCGCTGGTATTTGTGAATATTTTACATCAAAATGAGGCTAGTGGTGGTAAATGTGTCTGTAGTCATCATTACCCTTATAGACCTATCCAATGCGGCGGCCATCTTGGAATAACGATAGATAAAACTAGTGTTGGTCTGCGTCGGCGGGGAAGATAAACACTGGTATAATCAACTAAAGTCGATTGAGGTATGCTAACCGCCGTGGAAAGCGAGTAGCAGTTGATGTTTCGAGCGCTAGCCCTTCGTCAGAGCAAAAGAGGGAATTGTGGGTGGGGAAACGGTTTATACAGTGCCTGATTACCGCTGAAGAAACATGTGCTCGGATCAGTAGTCCAGTTTCGTATTCGAAAATTACCGCTGAATGCAATGAATACAGACGCATACACGCAGGGTTAACTTTATTTGGTATACAGTAGGTTAAATTATAGGCAGCCAAAGCTGATGTGGACCTACTTCTATTACACTAATACCTCATATATTAACATTAAAAATGAAAACCTATATCTGTCCTATATACAATAATGATAAGAGAAAACTATGTACAATAATAATAAATAATAAATTGGTCAATAGCATATAAAATTTGAATTCTTATGTAAGATTAAAGAAGCTTCTTTCATAAAGGACATATTGTTTAAAATGATCCTATATTTACTCTGTTTTAAATAATGTTTGTTTTAGGGCGGCTGGCAAGGGGTTCCAAGCCAATGGTCTTCTATATCTCAGTGCAGTTCTACCTATCATGTCTAAATTAAATCGAGGTAGTACAAAGATGCTCTTAGTTACGTAGGCTATACTTGGGATTGATATTAAGGTTGAATAGGCTAGTAATCCTATCTGGAGTTAGATTATTATGTACTTTATACATTAGGGTGAGCAGTTTCTTTTTATAAAAAAAATTAAGAGGCTCCCATCCAGTGGCCGATAAGGCATCTTGATCTGAGATATTACTGGGTAGCCTATGTATAGTTTTAGCAGCCCTTACATGTACATGTTCTAGTTCATTCATTAAGGAAGGCAAACAGATGTCCCATACCAAATTACAGTAAGTGGCGGTAGGGACAATACTAGTAAAGTAGATTTCTTCTAAGGTGTTCTTTGGTAGATATTTAAATCTTCTTAGTTGGTTAACCTTCTTTCCAAAAGATTTACGCATAATTCAACGTGACTGTTGAAAGAGAGAAGGTGCAAAACTACAACAATACAGTGTGTTGTGAATAGCCCACCTTCTCGCTGGTATTTATGAATGTTTAACATCAGAATGAGGCTAACCCTGCGTGTATGCGTCTGTAGTCATTGCATTCAGCGGTAATTTTCGAATACGAAATTAGAATATTGGGATAGAAGAAAATTGCGCCAACAATAGAAATGCTAATAGTTGTAACAGGAAGTGTTGATGAGTAAACTAAGGAAACATGCTGATCTAAGTGCGAGTGAATACGTGAATTCTGAAATTAAATGAACGAAAAGCGTTCATTAATACCGTGAGGTGCCAAAGTGCCTAATTTGAAAATAAAGTTCTGTTCTTTGCGTTTACGAGTGTCGGTAGAACCTTGATGCAGAGAAATGCCGCATACAGTGAACTGATGTGATTAATGCAATGTCGATGTCACGGGCGCGGTCCAATGCAGTTGTCACAACAGCGTTAGGATAACCGCGCTCGACAAAGAACTGGTGCACGGTCACGCAACACTCGCCAGGTTAATTTATTTACATAATTTAATACAGAAAATCAAAATGGTCGACGCGCGAGGGCGAAAGCCTTCCAACAGGCTCAGGATATTTCAACTGGCGCTCTTGTTGACCATAAAAATACATGAACAACCAGGAGCCGTAATACATTCGATCAGCGCTGTCTGGACAGATCCAATATACATTTAGAAACTTAAGCGAAATACAATATCCAAACACGTTTGGATATCAACGGGTATCGAATTATAATCAAAGGTTAGATTTCGTCAGGCGTGCTCAGATAAGAAAGTTCAAAGCTCTCAGACTAGGCGAGACAAGGAGATATCAATTTCAATGAGTCATTGTCAGAAATCTATTCCATCGTGGGCAATTTTGATATGGCTTTGGAGAAAGCGTGCGAAACTTTCGGCATTTCTGAATTATTGCCCGAACAGAGAAAGGCATTATTATCCTTCATTTCCTGGAAGGATCTTGGCTACCACAGCTGCATCTATAAGGCGACGACCAGGTCGAGAATCGAGAGAGGAGAAATTATGTAGCCTTCTACAACTTCTACAGATCGCCAGAATCATGGCTCTTTCATGCACTGCAGAATATGTTCTACAGCTTCAAACTTATAGAAGCAGAACGTGGAGAAACATGTTATCCTCAGACGTGTACCGGGAAACTCTGATAGGAAGTACATCGACTGATCGCGATGTTTATGAATCTACTAGCTACGGGCTTTGGAAAATCATTAATCCTCGACCGCTTTGTATGCCGTATTAAAATGTTAATGTCTCCTAGAATATTGGCATTTAGAAGACCAAATCTTTCATGAAATCTATTGATTTTTGTACAGCAGTGAACACACATACTGAGTATGTCATGGTAATAGTTTCACGACATTGGGGCAATTTATATGTAAATAAATTAACCTGGAGAGTGTCACGTGACCAGCACAGTGCAATATAAATGATATGGCAGTTTTCAACAGCGACACGAAGAAATATATATCTACGACTACGGCTTAGAAACGATCGAGGCTGAAATGATATGAACCGACCGGAGTGCAAAGACTGTACGAAAAGTTAGATAAAAACTTTATTTGATGGCAAAACAACCTCATGAACTCAAATACGATAGCCTTGTGAGCAATCCACGTACATATATGAAGCTATATTATCGACTACGTGAGAGTTCGAACTGCTATGAAACCGCTTGTCAGTATTCGCACTTTCGTGACAAGCGAACTTTTCTTTTTTCGACACACGGTCGCTAAACTGTACGAAATCTCCAAGAATAAATCCCTAATGTCCAAACTTACGGGAAAAACTGAAAGAGGAAATCCTTGTGAACAATCGACGTACATATGAAGCTATATAAGTTATCATCGACTATATGAGAGTCAAACATCGAGCTGCAATGAAACCACTTGTGACAGTTTGTTTACGCACTTTCGTGACAAGCGAACGTTTCTACTTTCGACACACGGTCAATAAACTGTACGAAATCTCCAAGGATATATCCCTGATGTCCAAACTTACGGGAAAAACTGAAAGAGGAAATCCTTGTGAACAATCGACGTACATATGAAGCTATATAAGTTATCATCGACTATATGAGAGTCAAACATCGAGCTGCAATGAAACCACTTGTGACAGTTTGTTTACGCACTTTCGTGACAAGCGAACGTTTCTACTTTCGACACACGGTCAATAAACTGTACGAAATCTCCAAGAATAAATCCCTGATGTCCAAACTTACGGGAAAAACTGAAAGAGGAAATCATTGTGACCAATCGACATACATATGAAGCTCCAGAAGTAGTTATTGAATACATGAGAACCCATAGAGAAAACCGATAATAATGAACACGGTATTAGTTTCACGGACATTTGTGGCTTAACTGAACTCGCGCTACAGCATAGCTTGAAATACTGTACGAAAACTCCCGTTTAAAAAAATCCTGATGCCGAAAGGACCGTAGCATCTTAAACAAGATATCGTCCTGACCAATCGACATACATATTAAGCTGTGAAAGTATGTTTCCATAACAGCCGATAGTGCAAACTAGTAAACTGCCACTAGTAAACTAACCTTGCGTACTTCCGCGAGTACTGAACTTTCTAGCGTCAAATGCATGTGTACATGTGTTACGTTTCCAAACTTTAGGACAAGAAATTTTCCATAGAATGTTCTATTTTTTTATAGCTGAGAACTGTATTATTAAACATAAGAAATAAAACAATGGTGCCATTTGAAGAATTATATCATGTCAAAAGTGCATAACGAAGAAATATATATCTACGGACGCGAGCAGCTCGTTTCACTTTGGTCAAATTCGGACTGTTTACGACTGGAACCTGCAGTTAGGACTTGACACAAATATCTCGAAAAATGGCCTAAATATGTTTCCGGAAATTCTCGAAAAAATATCTAAATATCCCCAAAATTTTTCTAAATATCTCGAAAATTTCTCTAAATATTCCATTGTAGTAAAAGATCAAATAATAAGAAGGGAAATAAAAATCCTTGAGTTAACTCGGTCGAAACGGCTCTAAAAACATGGACGACTGCAAATTGGTGACTGGAAGTACTTGAGAGCCCTAAAACATGCGGGGCGGCCCCCAACCTCGATCCCAGGATCACAGGGATCCCGTAGCCGCCGATTTGGTTGGATTTCACTAGTTTTCAGTGAGTTTTGGTCGTTTTTAGTAGTCATTTGGGGTTTTAGACCCAAGATTAAGTCCTAAATATGGAAATCAGAATTTCTAAGAATATAACATGAAGGTGAGTTTCTAAACAGGTCTACAATGTTCTTAGGTAGTATTTTGTTCTTAATTTTAAACATAAAAGTTAAAATATCCTGTGGGCGCTTATTATATAAAGTAGTTATACGGGCCCGCTAGAGTAGTTCACTATAGGAGGTGTTCCAATCGCAGTAGACAGCTCTCAATCCTCTTTCGTTGACCCGCTCTAACTTTCTTTTATCAGTTCACTAGCAGCAGGGGAGATCGGGGCCGACTAACAGCAGGGGAGATCGGGGCTGACTAACAGCAGGGGAGATCGGGGTTGATAAGGTGGGGTTTTCAAATTATAATACGAGGTCTTTATTATTATTTTTAATCAGCATCAGCCATATTTCAGGACTAGACTTGGCTACTTTCAACTAAGACCTAATGTCTCACAAGCGCCAAACACATGTGGGATATAGTTCGTTGCGTTGCGCATGCGTCAATAACATCAGAGTTAACAGTGCTTTCCGACGTCTGTTTCTTTTATCGTTTCATCTGATGTTATGTTGACTACGTTACCGTTTTATCAACTGAACGTTATGCTAACTACGTTACCGTTTTATCAACTGAACGTTATGTTGACTACGTTACCGTTTTATCAACTGAACGTTATGTTGACTACGTTACCGTTTTATCATAAGACTTCAAATCACGAGTAACAGTTACTACGCATGTGACTTGCAAGTACAGTAAGCCATGTGATCCAGGGCAGTATCTAAACATGCCCTCCAACTTACCCCATATACATGCCTGATATAAAATTCAGTGGGCGCTTCAGTAGTGTAGTAAATAGTGACGTCCTCTCAGGGCCATTGCTTATTTTTAGGCACTGTACCGTACGCTGGTGTCGAGAGTGGACAGGATATCTTGAATGAGATCAAGAGAGGTTACCGACTGGAGCAGCCCCCCGACTGCCACAATTCCATGTGAGTAAGGCGGTTAAGAATTAACCTACAAAGTGTCAAAATATTTGTTAAACATTAACCTGGTTCACAAATATCTTTAAAAATCGACCAGGATTGCAAAATGATCCGCACGCCATCGACTCCATAACCATGGTTAATACGTGCACCCCTCCACCCCACCGGAGTGGTCACGTGGTGCATGTGATGTTCAGCTTGAAACCCGCGCTTTCTCGTGAGTTTCATGTGTAACAATCTATTTGTTTTATACGTATCTAAGAATGAAGCATTCGATCAGTAAGCCACCTTTCATTCACCAGATATGAGATCATGCTGGACACGTGGAATGCTAACCCACTCGATCGACCTTCATTCGTAGTGATCGTTGAAAGAGTTGAAGTGCTTCTTGCTGAAATATCGGTAGGTTATAAATGATCAGCATTATAAACAATCGCATTATAAACAATCGCATTATACGCAATACACATTACACGCAATCTGCATTATAGGCAATCAGCATTATAAGCGGCACATCACAAGCAAACGTTAATAGACCACTTTCGATATATGCTTCACGAGAAAGATTAAAGTGCCCCTAAACCCTTTTGCAATTTTTATATATATGAAACTTTGAAAGGTTTTGAGTACTTCTGCGAAGAATTTTTTGGCTTACAGAGAATAGTCTGTTTTCTATGCTTCTTTTAAATGGTAAAAACGTGACCTCTCCTGACCCATTACCGTGTAAGAAAAGCCTGGGTCGATTCCCTATCTTACCGCCTTTCTATCACAACAGCATCGATATATAGAGTATATACACAGTCTGTGAGATTTTAGTAAAGAAAACAGCTATTTTAGACAAAATGCTAAATATTTATTCAAGTTATTGCAAAGTCGAATGAATTGGATGACGTAAGATAGGGAATCGCGGTCATGGGTCAGGAAAGGTCAAATTTTCACCATTTCAAACAAGCATAGAACACAGAGTATTCTCTGTAAGCCAAAAAAATATTCGCAGAAGTATTCAAAGCCTTTCAAAGTTTCATATATTTAAAAATTGCAAAAGGGGTTAGGGGCACTTTAAATGTTTCTTTTGTTATTACGATTCACTGCGCAATTTTGTCCCTGAGCCTCGCATTGATTCGTTTGCATATATTGAAAGTGGTCTATTGACAGCAATGTTAATCCTTTCAGTTAATCCATTCCTGGTATCTCAATTACTGGTATATATTCATGTATTTAGGTCGAATTCACTGTGCCTGTGTATACAATATTTGACAAACCTTTGAATGACATTTTTATCGCTTATTGTTTTTTTAATGGTTTGATTATTTTACTTCGCGCTTTATACAGGACTATCTTGAAATTCAACCCGATGACGTTGATCCCGATTTTTTGTCTGCTTACGACGAGGTACAGATTTCTGGTTCAACCTGGGACCTAGCTAACGGAAACGTGTCCCAGAAAGGTAGCCATGACAACGCCCTGTGGCGAAGGCCAAGCGGACACACCCCTCACAGAATTTGTGTCCACAGTTACTTAAAGTGAACGTTGGTTCTGGTATCGTTTATAATTTTGGTCATAACTGTGTCACGTATCATCTTTTTTCTCTTACCCGTGCTCGACATGATGGCGAATGAAGAAAGTTTTGCGTCACTTTATTATAATATACTAAATTCTTTTCATTGAATGGTCTGACAGTAACTTCGTTCCTAATATACATTATTGTTCAACTTGTTCACTTAGGTCTCGTTTCACAATTTCAGTATTCAGTTTAAAACGTGTCTTCTATAGGGTAAATATTGGTTCTCTTTTGTTAAATATGTCGTACAAGTTTATGAACTTCGAACTCATATGTTCCGCAATAACACAAACTTAATTTAGGTTCGAATACCTCGAGGTATTTAACATTGGTATATCACAAACGTTGGTTCGGCTGTAATTTACCGTCGAGTTTTTTAGTCCACACATACAAATAGTTAAACTAAAATTGGCGCTAAATACGTTCCCGAGTTCTGCCGCAAAGTCTCTTGATGGAAGCCGAGAAGCAAAGCAAAGCAAACACTTTGAACAACTTTTTGATAACTTTTTCGACCAGGGTTATAATCGCTTCTCCGAATTAATCCATAATAAATTTCACAATGATTAAGTGATGCATTATACTGACTTATCAGGGCATGATAACATGTAGAATTATAGATATCATGAGCAACTATTGCGTGATCAAATCAGTTCTTGAAAAGAATGCTATTGTAAAGCCATGTCGTATTCTTAACTAAATAAATAAACACACACCGGGGATAACATAATTCAAACAAAATACCTCCATTACTTGGAGGTTCGAACATAGAAACCATTGTTAACATAGAGCTAGAGTAAATGATACGACTCTCGGTAACTCATTCAAAGTACACGAACAAAAGACCATTCAATGAAAAGAATTTAGTATATTATAATAAAGTGACACAAAACTTTCTTCATTCGCCATCATGTCGAACACGGGTAAGAGAAAAAAGATGATACGTGACACAGTTATGACCAAAATTATAAACGATACCAGAACCAACGTTCACTTTAAGTAACTGTGGACACAAATTCTGTGAGGGGTGTGTCCGCTTGGCCTTCGCCACAGGGCTTGCTGGTAAGTTTTCTACTTCATTTCGCTACAGTGCTTAAACGCAATACCACACAACTGTAACCCTTAGCGATATTCCCAATAACTTATCAATCGTATAAATCATTATTGCAGGAAGGCAGGGGACGGGTGTGTCATAGTCCATGCGAATAGCATGCACGCCAACGTTCTGGCGGCGGTCCACCGGGCCGCCGATATGGTGTTTAACAAGAAGGTAAGATAAAACCAATGCAATGGTCACAGTAAGCACAAAATACATTAACACCATACCTGTTATAAATTCCTAACCCGTCGTTCTTCTTCTTTTTCAGTGAACGATGTTGCACCACACAATAACCGGTAAGTCTTGTTCTTAATCTTAGAGTAAAAAACTTATCTCTTTCACTTCAGTCAGGATAAAGAAATAGCGTGATGCATGTTTGGTTTACATAGTTAGGAGTGATTCAGCAGATATTACTGACTTAACCGTAGCCATGAGTACCCTTCTTAGATCGTTATCCCCTTGCTTACCGTTTAAGGACGTTAAAAGCGTAAGAACCTTTCATCAGAGAAACACGCGTAGAGAAACCACAGAGCCATTTTGCTCCCCTCTATACTAAATAGACTCTACTTTATCCATCTAATCATCGTTTTCTCCATTCTTTGCAGGACTTGACAATTGATTTAAAAAAAAAAAAAAAATGAAAATAACTGTTTACATGACTTCGTGTATTTTATCGTAGACTTAGAGTGGTTAATACTTAATTCACTTTCCTTTCGCAATAGTTGTCCACGTTATCAACCTCTGACTGGGTTTTTTCAACTTCGTGTTCAGTTTGCCTATAGATGGTTGCACTCAATCCCCAGAGATTCAAATGACAAAGGGCATGGCGGCCATGTTGGTGTACAGAACAAAAGAAGCTAACGAGGAATCTATTGTTAACTGTACACCAACATGGCGGCTATGACGTCACGTGCAAAGGGTCCATTAGGATCTAACAATAGTGGTTCGCTGTGTGGGTTAATTAGTTTTTTACCCGTCTGAGTCCATAGTCTTTTTTTTTTACTAAAGTATCCTTATTCCTCAGGGTAATGATTTGGGTTGGCTCGTTGTCCCGACCAAACAAGTTTCTTCCCGCCTAAATCTTTTTCCCGCCTAATTTTTTTTCCCGCCAAGTCTTTCTTTCTCATCAAAGCGAGTGAGTCGTACATTACTTTACTACCAAAACTTTAGTAACTTCTATTCGTATTTCTCAGGTTGTTGTACCTTACTTTACCACCAAAACTTTAGTAACTTCTATTCGTATTTTCTCAGGTCACAGTACCTTACTTTACACCAAAACTTTAGCACCTTATATTCGTATTTCTCAGTTCGTCGTACCTATATGAGCGTGTTGTAGCTTACTGCATTCTCAAAAGTTTAGTAACTTTAGTAAAGTATATTCGTATTTCTCGGGGTATTTTTTGGGGGTCGACCGACGAGGGATACGAATCGAAGGTTTTTATGATTTACCACTAATTATACCGAATCCTACAACTTTAAAAATATCCTGGGCGTGGCAAAATGGCATCAAAGCTGTGGTTATAGTAGTTGCATTAAAGAACGGTTGAACGTAATTTTCTTCCACCTCGTGTAATGTCACGTGACGATCAGATCCGTGAAAAGCTTTGTGGTAAAAAAAAGACAATAGAAGTGATGCATTGTGGAAAAAAAGGAAATCGAGATTTGGACCCGCTTACAGATTAAAACTGCTGCCTTGCTGGCTCGCTTCAGGCTCGCTCGCTGCGGCAGCAATTAGAGGAACAAAAGAAACCGCGCAAAGAGTTCTGGTAGTTGTAGTAGCATGACGTCATCGTGTCCTATTACACCGTTGTCGCTCGTCCATTACTTGAACTAGGTGTATATACCAACGCGCGCAATGCACTCGGGCTTAATTAGTTTCCGCTTTTTCTTTGCAAAGAAACCAAATGTTCTCTACTTGGAGTACTGGATACCTTCAAGGTATATAATAAACATTGTGTATTGAAGCAAAACGATCACTGATAAAAAAATTCTACGAATTAAAATTCGATTAAAGCAAAATATGGAAATTCACTGACACAGAAGACTATTGTATTCTAAGTCATTGTGCAGCCGTGCATGTTCATGTAAAAATAACGCCGGTTTAATCTGAAGGTATCCAGTTACTGGTTAATTCATGATACTAGATAGCAAGCCTGAATAGAAACATATCGCTAACGTTAGTACCGAGATTGCCTGCTAATTTCGCTCCTATAAAGGAAAAGAGAAATTTTGTAAAGTATACGTTTACGGTGTAATAAATAGCATTAGTATCAGTGTTTCCGGGAGTTGGAACGTTCTTGTCATGCGAGCCGTTTCATATTAATGGTCTGTTAATTTTTCCCTTTTAGCCCCGTACAAGCCAAACGAGCGCTGGAGGAGCGAGCTCCTAGGGAATCTGTTCCCCAAGTCAATGTTTTGAAAATTAAAGCTCTAAAACGCTATTTCCAGCGTTTTCGATGTTTTTTGTAAGGTTGGCGGTCGGTTGAATAGTACAGTAGATAGCGTATTGCATATTCGCAATTTAGAGTTGAGTTCGTAATAAAAATTAAACAAAACAGAAAAAAATCACTGCTACCGGCAAAAAAAAATCAAAAAAATCCCTGTTAAACCCGGGCTTATATATACGCCCCTGAACATATCCCACGTTAAGTCTCCAACAGTAACAGACCATGCCACATTAACAGTAACCCAACAGTAACAACCCATCCCACGTTAAGTCAAAACTCTGAATTTCTAACGAGACCTGAAACAACCACGAGGGCTGATCAAAACCAGGTCCCGGCTAATCCACTGATCGAACTGGAATTTAACGTGTTGGTTTTTGCGGAGGGAGGAGAACCCGGAGGAAAAACCCTCGGAGCAAGGGCCTAGGGCGAGATACCAATAAACCCAACTCACACATGGCGCCACGTCCGGGAATCGAACCTGGGCCACAGAGGTGAGAGGCGAAGCGCTTAACTACTGCGCCACCCCGGCTCCCACATTAACAGACAGTCACCCAACAGTAACATACCATCCCACATTAGAGTAATGTTTTACTATTCCCGTGAAAGAGATATTAGACTAAGAGACACTATTAGACCCTAATTCCATTGTTTTCTTTTGTTTCTATTTTACTATTAGATACGGGCTATTATTTTTTGTTTCAGAGGTTAAGTAAAATCCCTCTAACAGTCATGGGCTGTTACTGTGGGATGGTCTGTAACTGTTGGGTGACTGTTACTGTGGGATGGTCTGTAACTGTTGGGTGACTATTACTGTGGGATGGGCCGTTACTGTTGGTACTGTACCAAACCCAAAATGATCCCGACCCGAAATGACTCCCAATCAGTATCTGAAACGATCCGCAATTAAACTTGGATTGGACTGAAGGAGTTTGGACACATTTTTTTCTAAACTTCTTGCTAAAGGAAATAAAGCTCAAAAGTAAGAATGTCAGTTACTAGTGTTTTCTAATAGGACAAACCAACACTAGCAGACAACAAACCCTTGTCAATCAAACCAC
The DNA here is from genome assembly GCA_030867875.1 of Actinernus sp. WN-2022. Classification (NCBI taxonomy): domain Eukaryota; kingdom Metazoa; phylum Cnidaria; class Anthozoa; order Actiniaria; family Actinernidae; genus Actinernus; species Actinernus sp. WN-2022. The sequence continues at coordinate 619,475 of JAOWCC010001210.1, forward strand.
GTGACGTCATCGATCATGTGACGATAGCGGAAATCGCTCATATCTCGCTGGGGATAAACAGCAAAACAAGTCACGAAACTTCGAACCGTCCGAGTCTTTAGTAACATTTGCTAATATATGGTGTCATAGAAATCTATCACTAAACGGGTCATTAGTGAATTATTAGTTAATGAATTGACAGCAGCTGTCAACCGTGCAACGTCATTGGTGAGGACGCATCCCATTTTGATTAAATGTTTTATTTATATCATGTCTTCAAAATTGATATACAACAAGAAACGAAAAAAAACTCTACTAAGTCAGCCCCGGAATCTACATATGGCCGCCTCCACGTCCAAGTCGAATCAAATCACTCACAGGATCGTGCTGAACGTGGATATTATAAGGTACAATCCCAAAAATATTTATTGCCATTAAAACTACTTTAAATGATTGTATATACTATCGTGAATTGGTATGGGTGTTGTGCTATTTTTCCCCAGCGAGATACGGGCGATTTTCGCTACGGTCATGTGATCGATGACGTCACGTAGTTTGATTGACAAAGGTTGTTTGTTGTCTGCTAATGTTGGTTTGTCCTACATTCTTACTTTTGGCAAGTTTTGCGAAAATTGTCCAAAATCCTTTAGTCCATTCCAGTTTTATTGCGGGATCGTTTCGGGTACTGATTGGGGTCATTTCGGGTCGGGACATCGATACAGATCACAGCACATGGTTGTCCAGTCCCAGCTTCTTTCAGTCGCTCAACAATGCACAACGCGAGAAGCCGCTTTAATAGAATAGTAATTTTCAAAGTTATTCGTAACATTGCATCATAGCCGCATACATCTGAAGCTTTAAATGATATGTTTTGCGAGGTTTTCAATGCGCTAGAAGTTGAATTATTGGGAACGCAAGGCTGCTCTTAATTCACCGCTAACTCTTCGCATAACAACAACGCAAGATGCATAGATTTTATTTCTAAAGGCGGCTATGATGCGATGTTACGAAGAACTTTGAAAATAACTATTTCTTTAAAGCGGCTTCTGGCGTTGTGCATTGTTCTTGTGCAACGAGTTAGCGGTGAATTTAGAGCAGCCTGCGTTCCCAATAATTCAACTTCTAGCGCATTGAAAACCTTGCAAAACATAGCATTTTAAAGCTCGAGATGCATGGATTTTATTTCTAAACGCAGCTATGATGCAATGTTATAACACGGCGTTAACTGAACTCAGTTTTTTCTGTAATGTTGCTTTTTCAGCAGCTCGCTGTTCGAATCTTTTTAGTGGGCACTGGTAAAGTTGATTTACCACGAAAATCAAAATATCCCTTTCAGATGAAGTGAAATTTCCCTTTTGGCGAGGTGATATTTCACTTCACCTGAGGTGATATTTCCCATTTGGTGAAGTGATATTTCACTTGATGTGAAGGGATATTTCACTTCACGTGAAGGGATATTTCACTTCACTAAAAAGGGAAATATCCACACCTGTGGATATTTCACTTCACCTCGTTGAAATCTTTTTTCCCAGTACTGTAAAGTTTATTTTGATGCATGTTTAAAGATTTCAAACTTTAGAATTAACGCTATATTCATCCTGCAAATTTGAGGTAAACAAGGCAAAATCCGGGGGAAAATCCGTTTGACAACTGACGAAGCCGCAGGAAGCCCAAAACCAATTTTGAGGATGGTAAGCCTGTGGTAGTATGTAGATGATCGGACACATCGGTTATTAGGATACCTCCAGAAATACCTCTGACAAAGTTGTGTTGTGTTTTGCTTTTGATTCGCGGCGTTGGTTTAGAAATTAATAGGTAGAATGACGATCCTAATAACATTACACATTAGATTATGTTTGTAAATTCATTTGATGATTTGTAATTCATTTGTATGCTCGTTTTGGTTTATAATAAATTATACTATTTTTAACAAGTGAAGGTTACTAGCTGGTACTAGTCCTATGGCCTCGGCTATTTATTTGTCACTTACCTTGTTTATGAACGTGGTTATAACAGCTAACACACTGAACGCTACGACTACTCCCCTCGTCCGCCATGTTGGCATCTTTATCATCTGGCATAAGGCAACACCGCTGACAAAAATGTTAAAAGCTCTGGGGCTCTGCCTGGGATGATCTTGGATTTAGTACTGATTTGCATACTGTCCACAACTCAACTTGCCAATATTTAACAATTATTCACCGAAGTGGAGGTGAATAGTGGTGGATATTTACCGAGCCCCCTTTTAAAATTATTTTAGTATATACCAGACTGCAAGCGAATAGCTAGCACTAAATAGTTATTTTATTTTTTGTCAAATGGACAAAAACTCGCGCGAGGTGATCCCTGCTTCGCTCGGAGGTGATATGAAATCATATTCACTGTTTGAGTAGCCCATCAGAGCGCGCGAAAAGTGATATTCACTGGTGTGGTATATACTAAATTGATACTTGATAATTTTATTTGCAAGAACTGCATTTTTTAGTTTTAATTAGTTTTACTCAATACTAGACTATGAATCGTGCAGCTCATGACAGTTGTTATGGTGTGATATGAGATGGGGAATGGTGTATAATACAATAGAGCAGGTTTCAATTGAGTGTCGAAGGTTTTCGGAGATTGCTTTGGTTTTGCGTTTACTTAGCTTTTCTATTGCATTTGGCTGTGAAAATGTTTTGTAATCAGTCAGCGAATCAAATTCCCGAATAAAACCAATCGTGGTTTTGGTCCGTCACGCCATCATCCACGATTGCGTTTACTTTTCCTCCTGATTGGTTGCTTTCTCATGCCAGTCAAACCAATCGGTATTCACTTTAGTTCGTGATTGGTTCGTTGTAATTGCTTTGGTTTTGGTTTTACTACAGTCAATTGAAACCTGCTCTACATTAATACAATACAATACAATAATATTTATTTAAGTCGATTACACAGGTAGTGGTTGCCCATTCACTCGAGCCAGGAGCTCATGTTGAAAGTGCTCGACAAGTGAAAATACAAAGCTAATAATAATAATAATAATATACAATATAACAGAAATATAAATATATATACAGTAAATACTATGTAACAATTAATAAGTGAATTTTATTTAAAAAAATGTATATAAGTAATAGATTAAAAATTTAATTATAATTGTGACGAAAATATGATAACAATGAATTAATAAGTAGACGAGTGCGTGACGTTTGTGACATAAACGACGCTTAGCTTCCGTGTGCACAAGAACAATATCGTCTTCGCATTTGTGCTGGTACGGTGTGCTTTTGACCTGGCTTTAAATTTCAATCGAAATCGACGTCGAGCTGTTTAGTTGTACGAAGAAAGAAATCTTGGAACGACAAGAAAATCACGTAAGTATAAAATGCCGAACATGAAACACGAGAAAATACGTCGTTACTGGTACTAGTAACGTCAAAGATGTAAGCGCGAGACGTACACATACACGTACACATTATAAATATCGTTACAATTCGTTAACTCAAGATTATAATGTTCGTGGTAGAATCAAGGCTGACCCAGTAGGCCATGACTGATTTGATTGCCGAAACTTAGTAGTTTAAACTTTCGCTGAGCTGAAGCTTGGTGTGATCTTTTCGACATCATATCACGCTCTCAGAAGGCCGATACTGTCAGGAATGCTTACACGGCAAGCGATATAACAGTAGCGCTACACTGGTATAATACGTGATTTTTAATAAGTCACACTGGATGCCGAGCCTCAAGAAACTCACCAAGGAGTTGCGCCAGGAAATCGTAAGTTACCTTCAACCTTTTCCTTCTATTAGTAGTAATTTAGCATTTCGCTTAGCCGTACTTATTTTTAGTAAGACTAGATTTTGTAGCCACATCAATTTCATAGGTCGTTGTCTTAACTTTAAAGTTATTCCTCAGGGCTTTCGCTCGTCTTTTCACCCGTCCATTTTTTCTAGCATTAGTGATCGTTACATAGAGGAAGTTAATCGCGCTTGTGTAACATTTTCTAGAAGTATTATGAGATCTACCATTAGAGCTATGTCGTCTAAACGCCAGGAACTTGACCGCAATATTCTAAGTTGCCGCTCTGAACTCGTAAATAACTGCCCTACTGTTTTAGTTAATTCTATACGCGTTAAAGATTCAGGAACTTAACTCTAGGCTCTTTAACTATTTAGCAGAAACTAAGACTCAGAAACTCGATCAACTTCTAGGCCCTGCATCCGTTACTGTGCAACCAGAAGTTCCACGTAACACAGTTGTCTCTATTCCTGACAATTTACCTCTTTCCGATGCTGAGAAATCGATTCTCAGCACTTGAAGGGTTTAAACTTTGTACCTATCGCTAAAAAAACCGACGAATTTGCTGCTAAACAGGATTCTGAGAGGTTTCTCCGTCGCGTTCAACTTAAGGCTTTTTTTCACGACCAGCAAGACAGTTCTAGCCTACCTGACAGAGACGAATTCCAATCTCTCAATACTCGTAAATCTAATTGGATACCTCCTGAAGGCCAATTCGCTTCAGTAGACCTTTTCGTTAGAAAATGTCGTCGGGACATTCAAAATTTCTAACTTGACTACAGAGGAACGCCTATCACTTAAAACTCTTCGCAATCGTAAAGATGTGGTAATCAAACCAGCCGACAAAGGCGGTGCCGTAGTTGTTTGGCGCACCGATCTTTACAAGCAGGAAGCTTTTCGGCAACTCGCCGACACTAATTTTTACACTAAGGTCAAAAAAGATCTCACTCCGGCTAATCAAAAGCTCGTCAAGGAGACCATTAATGGTTTAATTTCTAAACAGGAACTCCCGCATACTGCCAGTAACCTTATCGTTATATACTACTCCTAGAACTTCACACATATACTTTTTGCCTAAGATCCACAAAGCTAACAATCCCGGCCACCCTATTGTTTCTGCTTGTAGTTGTCCTACTAAATTAATTTCTAGTTACCTGGATAAGCAGATGGCTCCTTTCGTACAGTCTTTACCTTCCTACATTAAGGATACTAACCATGCACTACAGATTTTTGACCAGTTTACATTTCATACCGACAATAAGTTCCTATTCACATGGACGTTAAGTCTCTGTACACTGTCATACCCAATGGCGAGGGACTTAAAGCACTTAAACACTTTTTTGACCGCCAAACTAACCTGGAACCTAGCACCGAAACTGATATTAAATTCTAAGAATACAATCAATGTTTGCTTATTTACAATTAGATAATACTAGTAATATTAATAACAACACTATAATGATATCAATAACAACAACAAATAATAATAAATATAGAGTATTTCTAAATATCGCGCTTGCTAGGGTAAAATGTATCTGGGTAACACGCATGCTAATAGCACCATGTGCTGTTGATGATAACGCAAGTTTATCTATTTCAGACTTGAAAATAATCGGGGAAGAAATAATGCGAAATTCGTTAGGTAGGCTATTCCATAGCCTAACTATTATGTAAGTAAAAGAATTATGAAAATACTTAGACTTATAGTTTGGCAACTGAAGAATCATATCACCCCTAAGATTATATGTGCTAGCCCGGAAAGAAAAAAATTGTTTGATATATTTTGAAGCTATGTTGTGGACACATTTGTGTAGCAATAGCAGAGACTGGACGTACCGGCGGTGCTCTAAGGGCTTAAGCTCAACCATGTTCAATAAGCTATCACATGAAGTAGTTTTTGCTAGTTTCAAAGGCATGGAATTGGGATCGGAGGGCCCGAACCAGGGATGAGCGGATAATTTATTTTTGGCCGGATAAGTGATAACAAATTACAGGAAAATCGGGGATCAAAGTTCTGGGTAAAAATACGGGATCCGACTAGAGAAAAAAAATGTACTTCGTTACGACTCTGTTTTTTTATGCTCAATACGCTAGCAGATCTGATATGGGTGATCAAATTCGCGGGGGAATCAAATCTGCTGTGATACCGTCACCCCAGTGGTTTCGAGCGGGAAAATTCGGCAAAATTGTAGTGCGTAAAGGCACCAACACGAAGAGAAACACTGACTTTCCAACGCCTACAATGTATATCAATTTATTCATTAATTGTTTGGATAACGCAATAAGTTCCCCTCGAGTGTATGTATGATGGCCCTTTCACCGGAGTGACTTCCAGCAACTCAAGTCAGTACATGAGTGCAACAATAGTTTACATAGCAAAAGGTATGGAGGTCATGTGGTATATTGTCATCGCGAGAAGTTGCTTTCACTCAGGCCTTAGGCGCTTTGTTCATGTGATTGTTACGATATAGTGTACATGTTTATCCAAGCTAGGGCCAGTCCCAGGTGGCAAGAGTATTTTTAACAGGAACCTTACGTGTTTTTCGCTGGGTAAATAACCGTACGTTATTTAACAAGGGGAACTGTTAAATGCCCCGCTATGTCGCGGGGGTCGGAGGAGGTTGTGGTTTCAATAGTCTAACGTTCTATTAAACGTATTTTATGCAGTAGTCCTGTTGTGACGTCACATGAAGTAATGAAGACCGCCTGGCTGATTTGTGTGGCGTTGTGGTGCCTGGTTACTCAGGGAGATTGTCAATATGGTAGGTCAACATATCTCTCGCTATCCCCCATAACCTAACCCTAAACCCTAACCCGATAAGGGTATGTGCCGCCCCAAAGGGTAGAGCAGAGTTTGTAACCGTACTGCGTAACTTAACCATGATATTTTAATCAAAAAGCTCTCCATTTATGGAATCAGAGACTCTGCACTTTGCTGGTTTACGTCTTACCTTACAGGAAGAAGACAAACCGTGTCCATTGGTCAGTTCTCTTCTGATGTACTTCCAGTACGTAGCGGAGTCCCACAGAGTTCATCCCTAGGCCCTCTACTCTTCATTTTATTCATTAACGATATTCCCCTAATAAATAAGGATTGTAGCACATATATGTACGTTGATGACACTACGTTAACCAGATCGGATCAATCAATACGCTCCATCAACGCATCTCTGCAATGTGGAGCTGATAACTTGAGCATCTGGGCTGTTCAGAATAAAATGGCCATCCACCCTGGCAAGACCAAAGTCATGCTCATTGGCACCCAAAAGAAACTCGCTACTAACTCCGAACTCCTAGACGTTTCTTTCAATGGACTCACTATTGCTCATTCTACCTGTGAAAAGCTCCTTGGTGTCAACATCGATGCATCACTTACCTGGAATGACCACATCGCAGCAGTTACCAAAAAGTATAACTCCAAACTTGAAATGCTTAGAAGAGTCAAACCCTATCTTCCATCTAAGGAAATACTCCTACTCCATAACAGCATCGCCAAACCAACACTAGAATATTGCTGCACTGTATGGGGAAACTGTTCCACTGAATGCCTAGACCAACTGCTACTAACCCAAAAACGTGCTGCTAGGATCATTCTTAGTGCCGACTACTCTACTCCATCCCTAAGTCTATTCAAGGACCTTAAGATGATTCCAATATATGAAACTATTCGCCAACGAATCCTAACGCAGACTTTTAAATGTTTAAATAATCTTGGTCCGGAATGTCTCGCTAACCTATTGTCAAGACCTTCCTATCATTATTCTACTAGAGCCGTTGTAAATAATAAGCTATACCTACCTAAACCTAAAACTAATGCCGGAAAGCGTTGTTTCTCATTTCTAGCACCGTCGCTATGGAATAGTTTTCCTGTCACTGCTACTAAATCCGATACATTACCAAAATTTAATAGATTTTGTAGGAAATATTTTAAAGCTAGACTCACTAATGCTAATGAGTTGAAGAGCAATAGGTTTTACTGACTGTGATGTCTAACGATGTTTCTAGATCCATCCCTTAATACATGTAACCACCTTTCGTTTACATATGTTTTTAATTGTATAATTCTAAAGCTATAGTGTTTATATTTTATTCAATGTTTTTTCATATCTTCCCAATAATGTATATTCCTTTTTGAGTAGTTAAATAATTATCTATTATGTCTTATAATGTAATTATATCATGTTTCTATCTTGGCATATAATAGTTAGGAGGACCAGATTGGAAACAAGTGTCAACTTTATCTGCATATCCTCATTAAATAAAGTGTTATTATTATTATTATTATTAACTCTGTAATTTGATTGGATCAGAAGGACAAAAACAATAGGGAAACCATTTCAATGTCATTACATGCCCTACAGTACACATGCCGTAAGTCATTGTCGTAACTTGCCCACTCATACGAAACCGGCGGTCAAAAACTGCGACTATATACTGAACATGAGCTCGAACATTAAAGTTAATAGATATTGAAGTGACTGTAATATTAGGGCCTCGCAAGAGGTGAATAACGGTCAGTAGACTCCATTCTAGACTAAAAAGACACACTTTTTAACCCTAAAACGGCTCGAAAACCACATTGCTGTACTACTGTTGTACTACTATTGTACGTCATGTATATCGTGCTCACTATGCCGTATATGTTATTCGCCAGCTGCGCCAGCTGCTCCAGCTCCAACTGACGTCACAGGCATAAACACAAGCGCGCACAGTATCATGGTACAATGGAACCCAGGCAACTACACAAATGGCACATTAATTGGTTACCGCGTGTTTTATAAGGAGAATGGGTCTAGTGATCGTGAAAGTATAAGGAATGTGACCGTTACGCAGCTTGAGATAACAGGACTTCGACCGTACAGGTTGTACCAGGTACAGATAGCGGCCAGGACGACGACAGGGACTGGGAATAGGAGTGTCGTCATACTCGTGAGGACGGACGAGGCCAGTAAGTCAATGTACAATGATAGAAGTGAAGGACGGGTGATAAGTGGGAATCTTTGAAGCAAAGTAGGGGACGTTTATTTCTCTTCCCTCTTCCTTTCTTTTCTTAAAGTTTCTTAAAGGTGAAATTAACGGCAACGAACCTTTGCTGTTTTATGGCTCGCACTGAGCAACATTGACTTTAACAACGCCCGAGGTGGGGGGAGGGGAAAGGCAGAGCGGACGCGGTTTTACGTGAAAAATAGCTCCAAAACTTGGATTCCAAGTTAACCTGAAAACGAACCCGGAAGTTCTCCCTGTTTGATTATTCTGAATCGTCTATAACCCGAACCGCCGCAGATATATGACGTCATGACAACAATCCTGTAAGCATCATGTTCACTTCAACAGGACATAGGAAGGACTCTAAAGTTAAGTCGAGGCTAACTGCCGCATACAAGTTATACATGGATAAATCATCAGTGAATAAACAAATGAAAATATAAATACTAATGTTAAACAATATATAAATTATATACTAAATATGTAGTATAAAGCCAAGGCAAGAAAGGACATTGTATATAATTTTTTCCAGGAGTATCAAAAGTTGTAAATATATTTAGATCCATCCCCTGTACCTGTAGACAGGTCCATCACATCACCTGTACCTGTAGACAGGTCCATCACATCACCTGTACCTGTAGACAGGTCCATCACATCACCTGTACCTGTAGACAGATCCATCACATCACAGGTCCATCACATCACATGTAGCTGTAGACAGGTCCATCACATCACCTGTACCTGTAGACAGGTCCATCACATCACCTGTACCTGTAGACAGATCCATCACATCCCCTGTACCTGTAGACAGGTCCATCACATCCCCTGTACCTGTAGACAGGTCCATCACATCACCTGTACCTGTAGACAGGTCCATCACATCACCTGTACCTGTAGACAGGTCCATCACATCCCCTGTACCTGTAGACAGGTCCATCACATCCCCTATACCTGTAGACAGGTCCATCACATCACCTGTACCTGTAGACAGGTCCATCACATCCCCTGTACCTGTAGACAGGTCCATCACATCACCTGTACCTGTAGACAGGTCCATCACATCACCTGTACCTGTAGACAGCCCCATCACATCACCTGTACCTGTAGACAGGTCCATCACATCACCTGTACCTGTAGACAGGTCCATCACATCACCTGTACCTGTAGACAGGTCCATCACATCACCTGTACCTGTACACATATGTAGCTGTACCATCTCATCAAAGACGAACGTAAACCTTTAACAAGAGGTTAGCCGGTTAGTTAGTTAGTTAGTTGGCGTCTTTAGGATCTCCCATTTGAATGTGTCATACATTACATGTAACACTTCTTGTGAGTTTATTTACTTGCCCAATAGTACAATCAGCAAATAATATCTACTGTAAACTAACCCTAACGAAAACAGCTATTAAATAGCCATTAAATTGATAACCCGTGTATATTAAACGTTAACAGTAAGCAGTTACTTCGTTAAATGAACCACGCATCGTAACTACCAACACTTATCACTTATCTTCTCTGTCCGGCACAAAACAGATATAATCCATTTTATCAACTCTTCATTAACCTCTCTCTTTCATCAGACATCTAGTTTGACTGTTCGCATTTTTTTCCAGTGCCAAGTGGTTATCCCAAAATCACTGTTTACGAGAGTCAGAGTGCAAGCAGTATGTATGTCGAGTGGAACCCAATCTCCCCTGACAAGGCGAACGGCGTTGTACTGGGTTATCGTGTGTATTACCTGAAGGCGTCTGACATCCACGATTATCTAACGAAATACAAGAAAATTATTATGGGTGTTCTTGACAGGAATGTGACTATAACGAGCTTACAGCCCTACACAGAATATTTAGTTGGCGTTGCCGCTTATAACAGTAAAGGCGTGGATTTAACGCAGGGCACAATACAACACGTAAAGCGAGTTTGGACTTTGGAGGCAGGTAAGCAATTCAAAAGGCGATGAGTGCATTCCGTACTGTCAACGTGATCCGTTTTTCAGTGATCAAGTAATCGCAAACTGTTTACGAGTTTTAACGTTTACATGGAAAACAGCCATTAAGCTATATCAAGAGAAGACGATTGACTAAGGGATATTGGCCTAGAGCGAGGGGGTATGGGATTTATTCACCGAGGATTCCGCACGAGGGCGCAGTCCGAGGTGAATAATCTCATACCCCCGAGCGGAAGTCCAATATAATATTTATTTTCACAATGGCGAGGTTTTCTCGTGCTACGCAATAACAATCTCTCTTTTCATAAATCATTAGGATCTGTCCTATCCACTACACTACAGGCTACGTTGGTTGAAACATAGTTAATAGAGTGGAATGGTTATGAAACCTAGCAACCTAGGGGAATATGTGTTAAAGCATTGATAATATGCAAGGGAAATATGTGTTAAAGCATTGATAATATGCAAGGTGAATATGTGTTAAAGCATTGATAATATGCAAGGGGAATAATGTGTTAAAGCATTGATAATATGCAAGGGGAATATGTGTTAAAGCACTTATAATATGCAAGGGAGTATATAGGACATAGAAAGTGAGGGGGTATGGGATGTATTGGTCTTAGTAGAACAAAGGAAACAGAGCCAAAGTAACAATAAACCTTTGTAAATTACCGGAGAAATTGGTACGCCCATCTGCTAGTTACTGTAAGATTCTACTTAGGGCTGCACGTGTAAATATGCGTTCTTTTATTTCTTTTTTGAATTCTTCGAAACCAAACTTTTCCAGAGCAAATTTAAACGCCATTTGGAACAGCAATCGAAAGCCTTTGGTCCGGCTTTCAAAAGTTTAAAATGTAATTTATGCAAATACATTCAGCGACAGGAATTTAGTGGCAAGTTTGTGATTGGCTAAAACCAACAATATCTCAGCTCGCGCGCACAGCCGTGAGTGGGGAGAAGATCGCGGGCTCACCGAAACCCCCACGGCTGGAAACCAAGCCTAGTGCTAATGTTACTTGCGTGAAATGAACAGAATGGCTTAAGAACAAGGAAGTGAAAATGTTATTAGACTAATTAACATAATACTGACCTAATTTAGCCGGGTCCTGGCTTTGATCAGCCTCTATGGTTGTTTCAGGTCCCGTTAGAAATATTCAGAGGTTTTTTAATTTTTTAATACACTCTCTCTTTACAAGCGGAGCGTTTAACAAAATAATCTACTCAATTACAGGACAAGGTAGGGTTACTGCGGTGCGTGAGAATGATCGAGTTGAGACTTAGAAGAGATATCTTGGGAAAACAACTTTTCTTTGTTCTTCGTGTTTTAGAACTAACCTCAAAGTACCACAGGAACTCCACGTCTAGTTTATTCGAAGATGATATTAACTCATAAAATATTACTTTTCAGCACCCAGTCCCCCACGCGGCCTTACAGCATGGTTTATAACGGATACAGCCTTACGTGTTGATTGGTTGGCGATATCACGTGAGAACGCTAATGGTGTTATACTAGGTTATGAATGCACCCTATACACGAATCGAACATGGTTACAAAACATTACCGTGTCTAACTCTACAACCAGTTACATGTTCAGCATACAGTGGAGATGTGAACACTACAGCGTCACTGTTCAGGCGTGGACTGCTGGTGGAATGGGAGGCTATAGCGCTGCAGGAGTGCCAAACCAATGTGGTAAGGAGTCTGTAGTCGCTTTATCGATCGCGCACTTCTATGATACAGACTGCTGGTAGAATGGGAGGCTATAGCGCTGCACGAGTGCCAAACCAATGTGGTAAGGAGTCTGTAGTCGCTTTATCGATCGCGCACTTCTATGATACAGACTGCTGGTGGAATGGAAGGCTATAGCGCTGCACGAGTGCCAAACTTGCAATGTGGTAAGGAGTCTGTAGTCGCTTTATCGATCGCGCACTTCTATGATACAGACTGCTGGTGGAATGGAAGGCTATAGCGCTGCACGAGTGCCAAACTTGCAATGTGGTAAGGAGTCTGTAGTCGCTTTATCGATCGCGCACTTCTATGATACAGACTGCTGGTGGAATGGAAGGCTATAGCGCTGCACGAGTGCCAAACTTGCAATGTGGTAAGGAGTCTGTAGTCGCTTTATCGATCGCGCACTTCTATGATACAGACTGCTGGTGGAATGGAAGGCTATAGCGCTGCACGAGTGCCAAACTTGCAATGTGGTAAGGAGTCTGTAGTCGCTTTATCGATCGCGCACTTCTATGATACAGACTGCTGGTGGAATGGAAGGCTATAGCGCTGCACGAGTGCCAAACTTGCAATGTGGTAAGGAGTCTGTAGTCCCTTTATTGATCGCGCACTTCTATGATACAGACTGCTGGTGGAATGGAAGGCTATAGCGCTGCACGAGTGCCAAACTTGCAATGTGGTAAGGAGTCTGTAGTCCCTTTATCGATCGCGCACTTCTATGATACAGACTGCTGGTGGAATGGAAGGCTATAGCGCTGCACGAGTGCTAAACCAATGTGGTAAGGAGTCTGTAGTCGCTTTATCGATCGCGCACTTCTAAGATACAGACTGCTGGTGGAATGGGAGGCTATAGCGCTGCACGAGTGCCAAACCTGCAATGTGGTAAGGAGTCTGTAGTCGCTTTATCGATCGCGCACTTCTATGATACAGACTGCTGGTGGAATGGGAGGCTATAGCGCTGCACGAGTGCCAAACCAATGTGGTAAGGAGTCTGTAGTCGCTTTATCGATCGCGCACTTCTAAGATACAGACTGCTGGTGGAATGGGAGGCTATAGCGCTGCACGAGTGCCAAACCAATGTGGTAAGGAGTCTGTAGTCGCTTTATCGATCGCGCACTTCTAAGATACAGACTGCTGGTGGAATGGGAGGTTATAGCGCTGCACGAGTGCGACACCAATGTGGTAAGGAGTTGCTTTATTGATCGCGCACTTCTAAGATACAGTTTACTGTTCACTGAAGAGAAACGTTCTCACAAATGTATTGGTTGAAATACATGGTATTCTGAGAACAAGGATTCCCGTTAGATGTAACATTAGTAGACTCTTCTTGTCAGTAGACTAGATGATCCTTTGTTAAACAATAGAGCTTTGTTACAAATTAACAGTTTTGATTAACACCCCACTACAGGACCATGATGTAGTGAAGTCAGTCACACCTTAACAATTCTTGAAAAAACTGGCGGGTGATTTAGTGTGCATCACTTTCCTGTGACACAATGTGAGTAATGGCGTACACTGGTATTGTTTTCATCTGGTTACAGGTCCACCCACCTTTGATGACCCAAAAGACAAAGTCATTGCTACTCGAACCAATGCCATCTTACTTCCGTTAAACTACAAAGCCATCCCTGCGCCCTCTATTATTTGGTATCTAACAGACGGAACAAGTCTTTCGAAAGGACACAGAAAAGGAGCATTTTACTTTGACTTGAAGACAGGACCTACTTATAATACTGTTACACTGCATATCTCGTATGTGGAAGACAAGTATGCAGGCATTTACAGGTGTATCGTTACCAATCGATTTGGCTCAGCTATCGCCAAAATTATCCTGATTCTACCAGAAGGTATGTTATGAAGGCCAACTGTAGGGCACATTTGATTGAAATTATGTTGTACAAAACAAAACAAAACAAACAATAAGTCCTTATCATGCATGGAATGAGAGTCAGATGTCAGCACGGTTGATGGTTTCATGGAACTTCTTACTGTGCGACTACTGTAACCCACTTAGACAACGAGAACCAATCACATTGCAGAACAAAAACAAAGCATTCCAACTTATGGTTACTTGAGCCAATCAACGTCGATTACAAGACAATAGCATTTCAATTTGTTCGAGCTTCGATCCAGTAAAAGGTCAAGTTGATGGACTAATTCTGAAGTCGTATGGAAATGCTAGAACAGTCAACTTTTGCCTTGCGGACATCCCGCTATTACGGACAAGAGCCAGCCCCCCGGCGAAAGTTACAAATGACTCCCGCTATTAAGGACATCAAATTTACAAATTACCGTCCCCGCCGAGGGTGTCCTCAATAACGAGAGTTAGCTATATTTGTAAGTTTTGAAGTGTGTTTAGTTCTCGTTATCTAAGTGTTTACAGCAAGTGTACAACAGTGGATATGTTGCAGGTCAAAAAAACTTAAATTATATCAATCATTCTAAAAAGGGATCCTTTCTTTTTGGGGAGTCATAAAAAAATGGGGTTTAGGTTTTTAGGGGGCACATTCTAAAAAGAATTGAGCAGGTTTTCGTATTCTAATTAATTAATATTACACATCATTATTACTTACTTTGTTTCGTCCCAGACGAGACTCGAACCCTGAACCATCGGCTTGGAAGACCAGAACTTTACCACAGAAACTTTCGATGACGTGATAGTCATTGAAATCACTAATATAACTACGACGTCAGGTCTTATGCAAATTATGTATTCACGCATGTGCACTGTTAACGAAATCCGAATTTGAAAAATATAACACGGACGATAACACAGACGAAGTTTGTGTTGACTCTGCGTTCTTTTACGAAAACTCAAGGGAAGTAGAAAGTAAGCTTAATTCAGAAACATATATTGTTTATAGATGATCAGGTTTACTTTACGGCTCCACTCGTACTTCGAAACAAACTGTGAACCGAACCGACTTTTACAGAGTATTCATTGAGATAAATAATATAAAAGCGAATCAACGCTAGCATTGACTGGAAGAAGATTTCTACGAAAGAGCTAAACAGTATCTTAAAATAACGAGTTCAAAGGATATTGGACTAAACCTCGTACTCGTTAGACTCAGCTTTCCAAATAGAATAACACGCTGTGACTAGAACAAAATGGAAGTACGCATTCCAAATAACGAACTTGTAACTCCTGACAATAAAGAAACAGTTTGTAAAGTATATGTAGCTATAGCGCTAATTTGTGACTTAAGACATCACAGGTAAACAATAATTAATAAGGGAAGAGAAATTCTACTGTGATTGAACCCATAATAAGAAATAAACTAGGTTGGATCGAAATAAACGAGGTTAAAAATAACCTAGGTTGAAAAAAATAAACTAGGTTGAAAAAATAAATTTATTTTTAAACCTAGTTTATTTTGGTAATTCAACCTAGTTATTTTTTTTCAATGGGTGCTCACTAATTTAGGGTGTATAGAGCTATATAGTCACTATTTTTTTACGGCTAAGTCACTAAACAACAGATAAATATAATGCCTCTTTAATGGTCCTCTGAACTAATACAAACCCTACCCATAGATTTAAAAACACCCTAACCGTCAACAACTGGTGCTCACTTATTTAGGGTGTTTAGAGCTAGTAACCAATTTTTTTTTTACGGCTAAGTCACTAAACAACAGATAAATATAATGTTTATTTAACGATCCTGTGAACTAATACAAACCCTACCCATAGATTTAAAAACACCCTAACCGTCAACAATTGGTGCTCACTAATTTAGGGTGTTTAGAGCTAGTCCCTAATTTCGTTTTGTTTTTTAAAGGCTAAGTCACTAAACAACATATAAATATAATGCTACCCTACATTTAAAAAACCCTAAAAATACTGTTTGGGAAAAAATAACCTAGGTTGGACACAAAATAACCTAGGTTGAAAAAATTAACTAGGTTGAAAAAATAAACTAGTTTGGACAAAAATAACCTGAAGTATTTTTTAAACTACAACAGATACATATGCTCAGTATATAAGGACCTCCTCAAATTTCCAAAAAGTAATTATTGGATTGGTGTTTGTGTTGTTTTTCTTCCCGCCTACAACTGGTTTTTAGTTCTCTTCGCGCGCGTTAATCACAAGTTAGGTTTAGGTTTTTATGTTGGGCCGAGGGGTGTTTAGCTTCGATTTAGAAAATCAATAATTATGAGGGAGGGTGCTCAGAAAAACATTACGAAAAACCGAAACAATTTAAACATAGTTACACTTATATTGGGCCTCCACGACTTTATGTAAAGGTTATATATCGCTACCTCGGTGTGTACGAGATTTATCAACCCGAGGCGAAGCCGAGTATCAACCCGAGGCGAAATGATAAATCTCGAATACACGTAGCTGCATATAACGTGGTTTATAAGTATATTGATTGATAAGTAGATTATCTGATATGGTTGATAAGTAGATTATTACCTCATGAATTTATTATATAGCCGAGCGGCTCGTAATTTTCAAGTTTTTCTCACAACATATCCCACGTATTTATATAAGAGAACAAAGACATGAAAAGCGTGTTATATTGCTTAAATCAACCTGGAGATTTAATTGTTGGGTTGATAACTTAGATAAGGACCGTAAGAGAACAAATGAAACGGAGCCAATGAGTATGTAACTTGGATGAATTAATTTTCCCCCCTTTTTCTATTGTTATTCGATAACCTTTATTACTCGGGCTGCCTGTGGCAGCACCGAGTCTTAAAATGGAAGTCGTTATATATATATATATATATATTTTTGTTGGGTGTCGCAAAATTTCTGCGCATGCGTTAAAGGTCAAATTCACACCAATCAGATTGCACTGTGCTGGTCACGCAACAATCGCCAGGTTAATTTATTTACATAATTTAATACAGTAAAGCAAGATGGCGGAAGACCCGCGAGGAACTTTCTCTCTAATTTGGAGTCTCATCTCTCAAATGTAAGCGAAAGCCTTCGTCGGAGCCGAAGGACCACGTTTTTTACCCAGATGGCCAGTGATTTTATTATACGACACGTACGACGACCTGAAGCCAGTGTAGGGGCCAGGATCCGGAAAGCTAAAATTCGAAGAAATACATATTGGAATCTATAAGCCATCGGCTCGCTGTGCTGCATTTAAAACATCCGAGGAGAACATCTTATTTTGGGTGAAGGCACTTCAAGACCAATATTATGAGTCTCTTAAAAACTGTCAGAGATTTAAATTTACCGTAAGTTGGATCAGAGAGTATTGAGATCATGTTATTTCGTTCCAGCGAGGATATTGACCTAGCGGAAACGGTACAAGCTGTCGAAGGATTTTACTTATAATCATCCACGTCTACTTAACAACAGGAATAGTTATGTGCCAAGGCATGGGCAAAGATAGAGTTTCCCAGATTACAGATGAAAGTAGAGAACTTAATGAACGAAGAAACAGAGGTCACGCGCGACATGCTTGATAACATGAACATGTTCAACACTTTATGTTATACTAAGAAAACAAAACAAATTACAGAGCCTGCAAGTTCACAAGTCAATGAAAACCCCCAAGAGCCTGTAGTTTTGGATCAACATATCCTTGAAACTCCAAAAGCAACATACACATGAGTCAAATTCAAACCGGAGGAGACGGAATTCTTTAGATTCTTCACGAGGATAAATATATTTGTTAGCCTGCAATAAGAACTCTCTCGCTGCTTTAACGACCTTGATTTGTAACATGGAGGCTGACCTAACTGATATGGGTAATGAATTCTTACTCTCGTCACATCAAAACACGAATCAAGAAACCAAACTCAGTCATTTGGAAGACAAATTAGTGCAGCAAGATAATATATACAAGACCGAAATCAAGATGCTGTCATCTCGAATATATTATTGACCTAGAAGTTGAAAATGGCGAGTTGAAAGCGGATATAACTTAAAGCTGAGATCCGACTTTCAAACTTAAAAAAAAAATCAAGAATACAAAAAAGAAGACAATGTTCCGAGACTACCCAACCTACTGAAGCTTATCAGTTTGTTCAAGAGCCATATTTCTTACATGACAACCCGATCCCTATTCATCAGAATACATTTTCTGTGCTAAATGACGAGAGTTTACAATCACCTGACCGACAACCCACTACTAAAGAAAGGGACCATGAAGTACAGTAGTACGGTTAATTCTAGGGTTCAAAACAATGAATATATGCCTGCTCAAATGCAGTGTGTTAAACGAATAAGTAGTGTTTAAATTAAAAGGTCAACATACGAGAAAAACAAAACTATTAAATTACATATATACTAGGGGAGCAGAGAATGAAAGTCACCGCGCTACCGGCCACTCCTAAAGACTGCTAAATTCAGCTAATAATTATTCCCTTTGGTTAATATTAGAGGATTAAGAGGATTTCAGATGAAAGTGTATTTCATCTTCAATCTAATGTGGCCCGAGTGAAAGCCCAGATGGGCTCTTGTTTCACTAAGATCCGAGTGAATTTCAATATATTGCTCATTAGATATGCAAGGACTTTTATATGAATGCCTTTATATAATATAAAGACCTTGAATATCTGATGAGCTATTTAAAGACTCTTGAATACCTAATCAGGTCTTTAGATTGAAATTTACTGGAATGGTAGTGAAATAAAAATTATTGAATAACAATGAAATAAGTCAGTTAAATACCTCTGACCTCCGGGCGTACATAGCTGAATGCCGAACTCTTAACCGTTTACACTTAATTTGTTTGTCAGTATAAACGTGGTTCAGACTCATAAACGAACCTAATACGCTTGTTCTGTTCTTTGGCAGATTTCGTAACCGTAGCGATTGAGTTGAGGCTGAAAAACGAAGTATTTACTGAAGATCTATTGGAAGAACGATCTTCGAATTTTAAACGTCTGGCAGAGAATATAAAACGAGAAGTAAGAAACACACTTATCTTCTGATAAAGTATAGTTCAACCTTTGGTTCCCTGTACATTCAGCCAGTAATTTAATGAAGGTTTGTTTATCTAAGGTACGCAAGCTGTATATAAAAAAGACGTCGTACTCTCTGCTAGACGTTCTGGTTAACTCGTTCAGGTACTCATGTGTTGGTGTCTCGTGGGTAGTGTACGTTATTCGAATAACTCTACGTTATATGACACGTATCAATGTATTATTTATAGGAACGGAAGTGTAAATGCGAGTGTGGTTATACAGGCTAAAATCAATGGCACCGGTAATGAGAACAAGAAGACCCAGGTCAGGGACGACATCCGTGCTACCATTCTAACGAGTGTAGATTCAGGACAAATCGGGAATCTGACCGTTGATGGAGTTATTATTTATGGTATGGAACTGTACATGGTATGGTATCAACCGATAAATGGAAGATACTGGTTATTAGATAAGGTGTCATCCAAGGTATGGAAGATACTGGTTATTAGATAAGGTGTCATCCAAGGTATGGAAGATACTGGTTATTAGATAAGGTGTAGTAGTATATCATATGCCGGTTCTGGCCCACATTCCTGAAATTCCTCAAATTCCTTCTAACAATTGTTACATTTTCGTTGTTTTGGGTCAGGAATTTTAGGAATTTTAGGAATTTCAGGAATGTGGTCCAAAACACGGCATATTGTATTCTACTAGAGTTTATTTATTGTATTTATACATTATATTAAGAGACCGGTTTCTACCGCTTTTTTCCGGATTGGAGCAGTTTTGTTGTACTATTTTTTTGTTGTGTTTTTTACATTTTAACACCCTATTAGAGAAACATGTGTATAAGGTATTATTTACTACTATAGTTCATTTATTGTATTTATACACCATATTTAAGGATTATAGTTATAAGGTATTATATCAAGGCTCGAACACTTGGTTTATAGTGAATTTATTACATTTCGACACCCTATTAGAGGAACGATATTATACAGTATATCTGTCCTATTCTTGGCTTTCACCCACGTGACCCGGCCTTGACAACGGTTGCTATCCGCCATATTTGTGCCCCTCGACCCGTAAACAAAGACGCGAAGTGAGAGGATTTAGTCGAATATGGTTCACTGTATTATCGTTGGTTGCGGGTCGAAAAGCGGCAAACATAAGCTATATTTTGCTTCAATACCTAAAGAAAGTAAGCACTCATCAAGGCGAAGAGCACGAAGAACGAACGAGAGAACGCAGAAGATTGTGGATTTCGGCGATCAGCCGCGGAGATACAGCTACTAAAAACATCCTCGAAAGCGAACGGGTATGTGGCCGTCACTTCGTTTCGGGGAAGCCTGCAGCTTCTTGGGATCGATATGATGTTGACTGGGTACCCAGTCAGAACCTCGGCAAGAAAGAATATAAGGAAGCTGAGGCGAAAGAAAGTAGACAGAAAGAGACAGAAGCGAGAGCTGAGAGGACAAAAGAGCGCAAAAAGCGAATCGCAGAACAACAAGAGATAGAAGCCGCAGCGAAGAGAACGCAGTTGGATGTTGCTGGAGATCGTGTACGGGATATTGAATTCATGGACGTTGGGAATGAACCTGAAGAGGTAGAAATGGATTTGGACCCGGAGCTAGAACCCATAGAACCGAAGGACGCCGAAACGCAAACCGAGGAATTGCAGTATGTGTTTAGAAGCGTGCCAACATATCGCGACTCAAAGATCGCTGAAACACAGACTGAAGAGTTTCAGTACATGTTTAGAAATCAGACTTATCAAGCCCCAAACAAAGAATACTTCAACTCAGACGATAAAGTTAGATTTTATACCGGTCTCCCTTCATATGAAATACTTATGGTTGTGTTTGAACATGTTGCGCCCTATGTATCTCGTCGATCTCAGTGTCTGGACAGCTTCCAGGAATTTATCATGGTTGTGATGAAACTGCGGCTAAACATGCCTTTCCAAGATCTGGCCTACCGGTTTCTAGTTTCCCTTTCTACTGTTTCAAGGATATTTACTGCCTGGATTGTAGTCTTAGATACTAGATTGTCGTGTTTTGTTACATGGCCTGACAGAGAGAGCTTGTGGAAAACTATGCCTATGTGTTTTCAGTACACATTTGGACGGAAAGTTACTGTTATTATTGACTGCTTTGAGGTGTTTGTGGAGAAACCTTCAAATCTAATGGCGCGTGCACAGACCTTTTCGTCATACAAGCACCATAATACGATAAAAGTGCTTATTGGCATTACACCACAAGGATCCATCTCATTTGTATCAGAGGCTTGGGGTGGTCGCACATCTGACAAATTCCTGACAGAGAACTGTGGTTTTTTGGACAAACTGGTACCAGGGGACACAGTGATGGCTGACAGGGGCTTTACCATTGCTGAAAGTGTTGGTTTAAAGCAAGGGAAGCTTGTTATACCAGCATTTACAAAAGGGAAAGCCCAGCTAGACCCAGTGGATGTAGAAAGGTCGAGGGGAATTGCGAATGTCAGGATTCACGTCGAAAGAGTGATTGGACTACTGCGCAGAAAGTACACTATTTTAGAAGGAATTATTCCCACAGACTACCTAGTTTGTCGTTCAACTGGACCTGCAGAGGTACAGGTACCTATAATTGACAGAATTATAACGGTATGCTCTGCTTTTGTAAATTTTTGTCCTCCAATTGTACCATTTGATTAGGATTTTTTTCAATTGTTCTAGTGTTATAATATAATGTTTTATTATCCCACTAAACCTTGTATTCCAATCAGAAGTGAGAGAAATTTTCCTGATATCATGGACAGTTGCACAAGCATAACTATAACAAAAAAAGAAAAGATGGGGAAAAGTTTTGTGAAGAAACCAATGAATGGCTTCCCGGTGAAAACAAACTTCAAGTCAGTGGGATAATAATAAAATATTATAGTACAATTGATGTTCTCTTCCGATAAATATCAGGGCTTCTCAACCTTGTCTCGCCAAAATACAAACCCTGTCTTGTCAAACCTGCCCTGATATTTCACTGAAGCAAACAAAAATTGCCCAGTATGTACACTCTGATTGGTTGAAAATCCAGGGAGGTACATGGCTGGCCTATTTCATAAAAGAAATTAGCACACATTTCTCATTTTACCATAACATGATGTGAAAACTGGTTGAACGGCAAAAAACTGTGGAAATACTCACTCCCAAAGGGGCTCGTATTCCCACATAATTAGCCATTCTCCCATGATAATTTTATGTGTGGTACCATCACATGGTACATGGAAAAATGTGTGCTATTTCGTAAATAATAGTACAGAGAAATAGCAGCACAAGGTCTTTTTGTAGACAGACCCTGAGATCCAACTGTTAATTATAATAATAAATAATTCCACCTTCTTGCAGTAAAAAACCAACTAAATAAAATAAAAATAAATGTACAATTAAAAGTAATTGTGGATTTTAGAATAAAACTATGGCTAATTCACAGGAGTACAAAAACTTTGTTCAGATGCCTATGTAACATAGAGTGCAAACAATATATCTGTGAAACATTAGTGCCACAAAATTGCACAAATTTGTACAATTTTGTAAATAGTCAATTTCGTCTAGACAGACAAATAGGTGAAAAATCAGCTAGGCATAAACCACTAAATTGTACAAATGTGCAATTTGTATTTCACGGATATATCATTTGCACTCTATTCGAACCATTAACTATTTATACTAAAAGATGGGGAACATGCTAATTGATCCATTTTGCAAACATTGCAATAAATGTGGGCGCATTCTAGGGATATCAAATGTTACATGCCTTGGATCAGTTGCAAAAATTAAACACGTAGCAAATGCAATGGAAAAAACACCACAGTCGCTACCATTTCTCTGCTGCTGTACAGGTACATAGTCCAGTGAAACTAAATGTCCACCAAGCAAATCATTTGCCTGTTCTTCTATTTCCTGGCTAATAGCATCATCATAATAACTATCATAAAGGTTTACCATGCCAGACAAACAACCCACAGAACTGATGCAAACCCAGTGATCTGTACCAGAATGCAAAATCTGGATACATTCTGCTGAAACTACATCAAAGTTTCGCACGCGCCCTAGTGTTGGGCGCTGCAGTCCCTCAACTGATGGATTGACTTTCTGTAGTAGCACTTGTGCAGCTTGCACAATGTCACCAGAAAGC
This sequence comes from Actinernus sp. WN-2022, assembly GCA_030867875.1. Lineage (NCBI taxonomy): Eukaryota > Metazoa > Cnidaria > Anthozoa > Actiniaria > Actinernidae > Actinernus > Actinernus sp. WN-2022. The sequence continues at coordinate 642,938 of JAOWCC010001210.1, forward strand.
CAACCTCCAGGATCCCTGATAAGGTCATAATCAGCATCCACCAAATGTGCAAGAGTTCCAAATTTATCAATTGGTCCTGTTGTTTTGTTAGTAATGACAACATTGTCCTCATCACCGCTCGAATCACTCAACTCACCAGTAGCAGCCGACACTGTCGGTGACGCAGAAGAAGTACAAGAAGTAGATGGCTTTGTCTTTTTCCCTTTGCAGGCCTTGCATTGCCATGTTGTTTTAGAATTATTGGGCATCCTTTTCAGCCCCAAACAACTAATATGGAAGTACCGTCCATGGTCACACCCAGTATTGTGACACTCAACCAATTTGTCTCCTGGAGATGGTTTTGCATTGCAGAGACAAATATTGGTGCAGAGCATGGCAGCCTGGTTCACTAGTGCTTTCCCTTTGGCTGATGTAGCCTTCCTGGCCACACGCTTAAACTCTGGTAGCCTGCTGCAGTGGGGACAGTACCAGGTATTCTTCATTGGTACTCCACTTATTGCCAAACATGCCTTGTGAAATCGTCCATAAGGGCACCCTGGGTTGCTACAGGAAACATCATCTGCACTGCTCTGCTCTCTGCAAAAGCAGATGCTATCAATCCCTGGAGCCTTTATGACCACATCGCACTTTCTTGTGTACCACCGGCCCAGGATCTCAGGGAGAATGCATATTCTCCAGAACGATTGTAGTTTCACCATAACAGTACTTGTGTGTTCCATATCAGGACTAATTCGGTCGCATAGTAAATGGGCATTGCCCTCCACATCAAATGTACAAACAACAAAGTCACAGTATTTCCTCTCTGGAAGAGTAAATAACTGTTGCTGGACTTGGTGGTAATAATTATGCGTTTTCTTCAACTTAAAGACCCCATCCACCTTTTCCAGACACGCACTCTTTTTATTGGCATACTCGTCAAAGTCATTATCGATTATAGAAACTGGACATTTGATTTCCCCGCATCCCAATCCACAACAATCGCAAGACATAAAAAAGTCAGGTGTGGCATGGATAAAAGGGTACTGCTTATTGATAAACAGGCCACATCGCTGAATCTGAAAGTTAACATGATTTCCCTTCATGTGTGCCTCATAAGCCTTAATGGCAGGTTCCTCATATTTGCACCCATGCCTTGTCGCCTTTGTGTTCACTTTGTACAAATGGGGGTAACAAATTGACTTCAGCAGTGATTGCGGCGGCTGTGCAAGGTTGCTGTGGAATACTGCGCCGCTAACAGATGCACCAATCCGTCCAGCTCGATGCCTAAAAAAGCCTGGACCCCTTGCTTGTGACCTTGTATCTTTCTCAACCGTCTCGATATCCTCATCAGAAATATTGACATGTACATCTAAACATTTGCGCAAAAGATCAGGATATTCGAGGTCTAAATTACTTGGTTCATAGAGATCCGTTAGTACTGGGACGTTGCGGCTTTTTGACACAAATTGATCGGCATGTTTCTTGACTAAACTTAACGCCACAGCCTTTGTTTTGCATTGGTTCAGCTTGTCATAAAATGTCACAATTTCCGCTGCTGAAACTTGAGGTGTCGGGGTTTGCTTTTGTGAACCAGTAGCACTAGTGGGTCGTTCTTGTGAGCTTATGCTTCCATCAAATGAATCTATTTCACTATCTATGTTTTCTTTCAGCTTTTTAGCCGAAGTAAAGTCGATGTCTTTTATCCTCGCATAAGAAACTTCGCTCACATAAGTTGGAAGCATCCATGTACACTTTACTTGCGTGCACGCTAACTTCCTATTGATTCGTGTCCAACATTCAATGTAAAATAGAACGCTCGCAACATGCGAGCAAGATTCTGCCAACCCTGCTTTGCATCCTAAACAATGCACAGATAGAATGGTTCCATCAGTCCCGATTATTAGCCACACGTCCACAAGAGGGTCGTTCATTCGTTGTGAGTGTCTAATGCGCGCTACAACAACGTGCTTTCCGGCGATCACCTTCCCTTTTACCGAAGCCACAAAACCAGATACCACTTGATTGTATGCTTCCAAACTCTTGTAGCTCTTGAATTGGTCATTGGTGTAATAGCTTGTTTGGAGGACCAAATAACTGAACAAATCCGACTGTTCTACTGGCGGCAAACATTCGGGATCGAACTCATCGCTTGGGATAATGGCCGGGTCGATTCCTATCACCGAAATTTTCTCGAGATATCGCAGCTTAATGCGGCTTTCCAAGGCCAAAGCATACTTGGAGAGCACTGGTATATTCTTGCTGTGCCTTTCTAGCTCGTCTTTCTTGATTTTCTCGGACGAATTCATGCTTAATGTCGATAAAAACGGGAAAGTACTACAGAAGTGGCCTACGATCACAATAAATTTCACACTCTGAGGGGCACAAACATGGCGGCCGTCCATATTTGGAGAGGCCTGTGACGTCACGTGAAAGCCAAGAATTACATTTATTACGTTTATTACGTTTTAATACCTATTAGAGGAACGATTAGTATACAGTATATCCATCCATGGTACTAACATATATTCTTTACTTCACGATATTAACGTATTCTGTTATCTTAGTACGTATTAATACCACACATATTAGACAAGTGAACGTTTGGTTTATAGTGAATTTATTACATTTCAACGACCTATTAGAGGAGTGTTGTTATAAGGTATTATATCATGGCCGAGCATATACTAACATTTATCCGAGTACGTCCTTTAAAGAATTATTTACGAGGATGGAAGATGGATGTTCCCGATGATAATCCTCTAGGAGCGGATCCAGCTGTTTTACTTACCAGTGTACGTAAACAAACTACCGAAAAGTTTAAGGAAGAGCTCCAAGACCATAATACCTTTAAAGCCCAATTAGCTTTAAACATAACTTTCGTACTTGATAAACCTGATGGTTACGTATACGAGACAGCTACCTTTTATAGCACACACTCTGTTTTGATCAATGATGCTGGTATCCGTGGGGTAATAGTAGAAGCACATGCTCAGATATACAACCAAATTGAGAAGTGGATCAGTCGTGGATCAAATTGGGTCATAGATAGAGTCAATATTCTATGGTTAAACGTCGCTAAATATCAACCACTACGTGGAGGTTCATATTTACCACTACCTGAAGAAATAGCGAATAAGAAAGCGGTGATCAATGTAAACAACAAAGACGATCACTGTGCGCTTTGGTCGATATGTGCAGCAATGTTTCCAGTTAAGAAACATCCTCAAAGGACATCGAAGTATCAAATAGATATGGTGAAATCCAATGGGGTGGACTCACCAACACCAATCTCACAAATACCACTTCTAGAGAAGCAAAACAACATTTCTATTAATGTATATGGATGGGACCCAAAGGAAAAGTGCTTAATCATATATCATATCTCAAAGAAGACTTTTTCGAAGTACATACATCTACTACTAATAGAAGACCCAAAAAGCGGTAAGCAACACTATTGCTGGATAAAGGACTTCAACAAACTACTATTCAATCAAACAAAACATGATCATAAGCAGCACTTCTGTGAACGATGTCTACATGGATATTCCAATGAAGCTCTTCTTACAAAACACATTCCAGAGTGTAATGGTATCAATGACAGGGCCATACGCATTGAAATGCCTACCAATAAGAACAACAAAGTTTCATTTCAGAATATCCACAAACAGCTCAAAGTACCCTATATTATCTATGCAGACCTTGAGGCTTTGACCACTAAGATCGAAGGACCTGCCCAAGACCCAAAGAAGAGCAACACACTTAAAACAGAAGAACACATTCCCTGTGGATTGTGTTATATAGTTGTACGTTCCGACGGTCATAGCGAACCACCAGTACTATATAGAGGTATGGATACTATAGAACGTTTTCTACAATGCATACAAGAGGAAGAGGTGAAGATCAAAGCCCAAAAGTCTAAACCACTATGTATGTCACAGGAAAACTATAGGGTTTATAATAGAGCAACGATTTGTCATATCTGTCAGAAGCCCTTGGTTGGTAAAGATAGAGTACGTGATCATTGCCACATCACATGCGAGTTTCGAGGTGCCGCACACAATACCTGTAATCTAAAATTACGTACTTTTCCTACCATCCCAATCGTATTCCATAATCTTCGTGGATATGATTCTCACCTACTAATGCAATCCATATCCAAGACATCAGGTAAGATCTCTCGTATTCCAAATAATATGGAGAAATATATTTCATTCTCACTTGGTAACCGACGATTCATTGATAGCTTTCAATTCTTACCATTCTCTCTCGATAAGTTGGTAAAAGGATCAGCATCAGACACATTCCAACAAATTGTAAAATATACATCTAATCAAGATAAAGCCAATCTATTAACTCGTAAAGGAGTATATCCATATGAGTACATGGATTCGTGGGATAGATTTGCAGAGACTTCTCTACCACCGAAAGATGCGTTCTATAGTAAACTAACTCTAGAGTATATATCCGATGAAGATTACGAACGCGCAATAAAAGTTTGGAACGTATTTTATTGCAAGACATTAGGTGATTATCATGATCTTTATCTACTAACTGATGTACTTCTTCTAGCAGATGTGTTCGAGGATTTTCGTACAACATGTATGCAAAACTATGGATTAGGTCCTGCACATTATTATACGAGTCCAGAAATTTCATGGGACGCTTTATTAAAGAAAACAGGAGTGGAACTTGAACTATTAACTGACTATGACATGTATTTATTCATTGAGAAAGGTCTACGCGGTGGTATATCCATGGTATCACAGCGTTATGCCAAAGCAAATAACCAAAGTATACCCGATTTTGATCCTAATAAGCCAAATAGCCACATACTCTATCTTGACGCCAATAATCTATATGGTTGGGCCATGAGTCAAGATCTACCAACAGGAGGATTTGAGTGGTATACACCAACAGAAGAACAAATAACAACTCATGCAATCGATTCAGATAAGGGTTATATCCTTGAAGTTGATCTTGAATATCCTCGAGAACTTCATGATACACACAACGACTATCCACTAGCTCCCGAGAGAATTCAGGTGAATAAAGATTTGTTCTCAGGGTATCAGACCAATCTATTTGAGGAACTATATAAAGGTAATGGATCTTTGAAAGTGGAAAAACTCGTACCTAACCTATATGACAAAGAACGATATGTGCTACACTACCGCAACCTACAACTGTATCTATCTCTTGGTATGCGTTTGAAAAAGATCCACAGGGCATTACGATTTGATCAATCACCATGGATGGAACCATATATACAAATGAATACAGAGTTACGAAAACAAGCGAAGAGCATCTTCAAGCAGGATCTATACAAACTGATGAACAATAGCATATTTGGAAAAACAATGGAGAATCTACGTAAACGTGTAGATATCCAATTAGTGCGCGCATCAGAAGGAAACAAGCTACAACGTCTATTGAATAAACCTAGTTATGCTCGATCCACAATTTTCGATGATGATCTTGCCGCGGTACATAACTACAAAAGTAAGCTATTGCTAAACCGCCCCATATATGTTGGAATGTCAATTCTAGATCTATCAAAGCATCTGATGTATGACTTCTACTACAATGAGATCAAGAAGCAATATGGACAACGCTGTAATCTACTTTATACCGATACCGATAGCCTACTACTACACATTAAAACTGAAGACATCTATGCAGATATGGCAATTTGTAAACATCTATATGATACTAGTAACTACAGCAAAGACCATCCGCTGTATAGTATCAACAACAAGAAAGTACTTGGTAAAATGAAAGACGAATGTGGAGGTATTCCTATAGTCGAATATGTTGGACTACGATCTAAGCTCTATTCTATATTAAAAGTAGGTGGTGATGAGATTCGTAAAGCTAAAGGTATCAAGGAGGCAGTAGTGAAACATCGTATTCGTCATGATCAATATAAAGAGTGCTTGATGGATAAGAAAGTATTCAAACATGGAATTAATATGCTTAGAAGTGAAGGTCATAAGATGTATGGTATACATATGAACAAAGTATCTCTATCACCATTCGATAGTAAGAGATGGATTTCAGCAAACGGAATAGATACAAGAGCCTACGGTCATGGAGACGTTTTTCCAGAGGATGAAGAATTAGATGGTTTTATTAGCAATATACTATCAAACGTAGTTGATACACTATCCTACAACAGTAAAAACGTCATTACAGAGGATGAAGATATGGACGACTTTATTTGTGAGTTGCTTCTATCTTAGAATACCTTTTGGTGGTAGTTCTGTATCTGGTGGTATCACTTGTATCTCTTCACGAACAAACCCTCGCTTTGGTGCATCTTTTCCTAAATAGTATAGAACTGGTTGATTTGATGATACCACATTTCGAGAAATATAATATGTCTGTAAACTCCATACAGGATCAGTTGCTCGTTTTACTCCACCTTCCAATTCTCCCGGTGAGTATAGATATCGAACTAAAACATCGAATGGTAGTCGTTTTTCTTTCAATCCAATAATTCGAGAATATGTAGGAGTCTTTATGTTTACTTGTTGTGCCTCTATAGAATTTGAAGGCTCCTTACCTGTTAGTCGAGTAACTTCATTGTTCATAGCCTTGATAACATCAGGAAGCCTCAATACCCATTCTCTACTACGCGCATCCGATCCTTCAGATGTAAGTACCATCTCTTTTGCATATTGATATCCAAATAATCTTTCAGCTATCGTTCTATTTGCTCGTTCAACAAAACTTTGTGCCCTATGATTACCAGCTTCACCTCGTTGAACTTTCGTACCACGTAGTTCTAATGTTTCAGACATACGTCCCATGAATTCTCTACCAGGATCAACTTGCAATGTTTTTGGCCATTCTAGTGGACTACGTTTGTAGATTCGCTCAAATGCAGTAGCAACTTCACCACTATCTTTTGATGCTAAAGGCTCAGCCTCTTTATATCTAGAAGCTACATCGATTACCACTAAAGCATACTTATATAGTTTCCTTCCACGTCCAGGTCGATCGTGTGGTAGAAAGAGCAAATCAGCTTGATGAACTTCATTAGGTTTCGATACAGTCCAATGTGGTCGTGGAATATAGTGTGGTGGTGATAGATATATTTGCCACATGGCTTGTTTCTCCAACCAACTCTTAGTTTCATCTTCTGATACCTTTGCAGCCACCGATAACTTACCAATTGCAGCATGACCTTTCCAATAGCCCATACGACCATAGAAGATATTCGCAAGTTTAGCATCCATTATGTGTCTATGTATTCTAACCTTCAACAAGCAGGAAAAAAAGAATAAGAACTCATCTAACCAACTAGTTCTTATTCTTTTTTTTCTTAGTATCTCGTCAATCGTAAAAATTCTCGTTTTTTAAAAAGCATATCGACTAATAGCATATCCAGCAGCTAGAGTTCCACCACCAACGAAAATCAACTCACCAGTCTTCTGATTGCTTGAGGGTTGATAGTAGTCGGATAGACGAGGTTCTTTCATTGCTTCGAGTCGTTTCAGTGCCTGACGTAACTTATAGGAGTGCACAAAAGCTCGGTTGTTATCGAGTTGATTATTATGAGCATCGCGTTCAGCGACTTCATGTTTGCGCGTCCAATCGGACAATTTTTGACGTTCTTCGATATATGCCTCCCTAGCAGCATCGAATTTTTCCATTGCCCTATCATGTCTCTCTCGTTCTATATTAGCAGTTTCATCTTTTCCACCAAACATCCTAGCAAACACTCCACCACCAGTGAATGCCGCTGCGTTTACAATCGCCGTGAAGAGCATCATTGCGCCAGCTGCAGCCATTATGGTTTGGTCTTTTGTTTCTCGAGATACTGTTTTGCATATATGCTACCAGCTATTACTGCAGTCCACTTCACGTAATTTATAATAGAAGTAGAAGGATCGCTAAGCATAGATTCCTTGGTAACCTTTTTTACGATCCAACCAATACCAGTAGCGATTCCCGTTATCATAGCAGCATCGGTCGCTATTTTCGTCAATTCTTTATCCATCCTAATATATATCGTATATCTCTAGTCTTTAACTGTTACTCCATATCTGGTACCGTAGTCTTTATCGGACTTGCTGGTCGTATAGGACTAACGTTCTTAGAAGTGTCGTCTCTATATCTTCTGTATTGATAGTATGCGCCAACCAATGCAGCACCAGTACCAAGAACTGTTAGAATGGTAGTATTGGTAGATATGTTTTTAGTCCAACTTTCATCTACGGCGGTTTCTTTAGATAATTCACTTTCACGCGAAATCTCTCTCTTTTGAGCCTCTCTAGCAAGTTTATTACTTAGTGCTAATGCTTTCCCAGCAGCAACCCTCTTTGGATCTTTTACTTTAGTTGGTGTTGTTTTCGGTGGATTCGTAGTTATCTGATCCGTCTGTTCTTCCATCTTGATTCGATATAGCAATTACTTGCGAAGGTTCAATAGGAGTACCAGGAATGACTATGTGATCAGCTACATTGAACAAAACACTAGCTAGAGCTACAAATCGACCGTGTTTAAGTGCTAATCGACCAGCCGCCATAGATATCTCATGGCGGGCTAATTGGTTTTCTTGTAGATCCTTAAGCAGTGCTTGTTGGTCGTCTAGTGTAGCTACGTATGAGACTGCGCGAGTAGCTTGACGTAGTACACCATCTACTAAGTGTACTGTTATTTGATTTGCTACTACGGCCTGGTATCTACTATGTAAACGTTTTACGTCCTTCTCAGATAGTTTAGTTATATCTGTTAGGAATTGGTTATTAGATAAGGTGCCATCCAAGGTATGGAAGGTGCTGGTTACTAGATAAGGTGTCATCAAAGGTATTTAAGGTACTGCTTATTAGATAAGGTGCCATCCAAGGTGGTGAAGGAATTGGTTATTAGATAAGGTGTCATCCAAGGTATGGAAGATACTGCTTATTAGATAAGGTGCCTATTGGTTATTAGATAAGGTATCATCCAAGGTATGGATGGTTCTGGTTATTAGAATAGGTGTAATCCAAGGTATGGAAGGTACTGGTTATTAGATAAAGTACCTTTCGAGATATGGAAGGTACTGGTTATTAGATAATGTCGAAGGTAGTAGGTATTAGATAAGGTGTCATCCAAGGTATTGAGATGTTGTAGATTATAGGTACTAGATAAGCTATCACTCTCACTGCGATAGACCGGTGCTCCAGCACTAAGTTTTCGATGTCTCCATTTGTATCCAGTTGTTTATCGTAGCCCTAGCTTTTCATGAGCCGAACTCAATTATGCTGCTCAGCTAGAGCTGTTATCACAGCTAACTATCATTGTATTCAGCTTATGAAAAGATCGAGATTACCAAATTCACAGAGTTAGGCGCTGTTCCAGTCGTGACGAAGTTCGCCACATGATCACTCGTGATAGCAATATCGGCTAAAATAAGTGAAAAATCCAGTCACTGTGGCCTAAGCCACTTGGTTTATTAGTTATCACGGAACGAGAAATTGACGCAAAAATTGCTTCCATAGCTGCAAGCAATTGAACTTAGTGGCAATGAACGTTTTACCTATTTATTGGTATTTGTTCGCAGGAACTCCTCCTCCCCCAGAAAATCTGAGGCATATCGACATACATGAAACTTTCGTCAACGTGGCTTGGGAAGCCCCTAAACATCACAAACAGTACCAGATAAATGACTACAGCATCAAGTACAGGAAACATGGCAGCAATCAATACGTAACAGCCCTATCCGTTGCGGCTAATGTTTACCGCGGTGCCGTAAAAGGCCTGGAGGCTGATAGTAGCTACTATATACACGTCGCATCCCACCGTGAAGGACCTTATGCAGTTGGGAACAGTAGCGATATTGAAGTTAGGACTACAGGTAAGAAAAAGGAGAGAGCAACGTAATTCAGACTTAAGACTTAAAGAAGGAAATAAGCCAAACCTCAGTTGAATTCAAAATAGCATATACACTGATCTTTCTTGCCTTTTGCAAATATTTGTATCAATACTTTTTGGGTATGTACTTTATCGTATTAGGTCACATGTTACTTACAGTACTGCTGACCATCGTACTGCCCGTTGTACTGGCTGTCATCATCGTCACGTTCTTTTTTGTCAAATTTCGTCCTCGATGCTCATTTGCGACAGATGATGAGAACGAGGTGAGGACTTATCAGGTGTTTAATTTTTGTGCATGGTAGATAAGGTACATTGCGAACAATACTCTATGGAGCGCCAAACAGTTCAATATCCTCGCCAAATTCCAATTCGATCTGTAATTTAGCCAGGTATGGCTTTGATCAGCCCCTGTGGTTGTTTCAGCTGCCGTTAGAAATTGAATTTATACATGGTGATTGAATTAATTTGGTGTCCAACTGCATTTACTTTCATGGTAATCAAATTGACTTTCATGGTGATTGGATTTTTATTGATGGTGATTGAATTATTTTATGGTGATTAATTATTACATGCTAGTTATGATGCATTGCAAACTTGTTACTCGCCTTAGTCTTACCATAACGCGGCCGTGCCGTGAACCTAATCTGTCCGCTGCTTGTCGCCGTGCTGCAAAAGCCTTACAAGCATTACAAGGTGTTGCTGTTTCCGATGTTCGACGTGTTGCAAGTTCTACTTCATCTTCCTCTCGTTCGCTTAATTACATCAGCAGTACAGTGCAGTAGTCTAATGTATTGCGTGGAACTGATTATTGTCACTTGTCGTACACCCTTATTATTCACACAGCTATCTGTCTTTATGTCCTGTTATAGATACATAATCTACAATCCCGGGTTTTCGGACCTCCTACGGAAATTGTTTACGATATAGCTCGGTTTCTCGAGGAGTGTCCGTGTCTATGGACCGAGATCCCACGTGATGACGTCAGAATCGGCAAAGAGTTAGGTGCGGGAGCGTTTGGTCAAGTGTTGGCCGCGAAAATACAAAGGGACGGTAAATTCATCCCTTGCGCATTGAAGATGTTAAAACGTAAGTGGAAATTAGTATTGTTTTAATTAACAAGATACCAAATCGACAAAAAACATTAATTGATATATCAGAAGGGCATGTCGTTTAATTTGGTTTCTCGTCATTTTATTGTTGACCAAGTAGGGCGAGAAATGCAAATGGACATAAACATAAAGTGCCCGGATCGATGTCCAAAACACTCATGTCTTTCCCGATATATTTATCAACTGGTTGTGACCTGTCATGTCATGTCATGTCTTGTCAGGCAATGCCAATGTCACACGTGACTGGCCATATCAGAATATAAAGGTCTGAGCCGAAGACGAGAATCTTTAAACCCGATATAACACGCCACGATTTTTTTAACCACTTCTAAACCCTTATTTATTAAACTATCTGAAATATTAAAATGTTATCCGATATTATAGTATCGATAGTATAGGTAAATTCATTGCCTGACGAGGGAATTCCACGTTAAATTGCACGCGAAAAACCGATATCGCACGAATCGCGAAGCGATGAGTGCGATATCGGTTTTTCAAGTGAAATTTAACGTGGAATTCCCGAGTCGGGCAATGAATTTTCTTTGAATCCCATTGCATCTAGTGATTTACGAAAATAAATAAAGAATATACTGAAAGTTGCTGAAATTCTCGCCACGCGCCAGGAACCCATTACGCGGTAAACTAACGAGCGAATAGGAATCAAGCTAAAATTAGACTGAGACTCACACGATGTTCAACTAAAAGTGTAGTCGTTGCTCACAAAATTTGGTTTTCCGACATCAAAACTGGATTCTTATGCATGAAAACACCTGTATTTTATTTAGGTACACTTAATTTCGATCTAATCTTTACCAAGAAAGCGAAAGTGCATTAACTGGAGACAAAATTGTGAATGTTTGTGAAAGATTTAGAAAACCGGCGGCCTGTTGAAACCAGTTATCGATAAGTGAAAATCTAAACTGAACCTGACAAACCGAAGAGCTGCTGCACAAGTATACGCATAATCTTGTAAGTATTAAGCCAGTGTTCCTTACTTTATAAGCAAATTCAGTACCAAACGTTAATGCTCAATTTCTGTCTCACAATAAATAAGCCTGTTTTTAAACTGTTGAATGTTTAATACTTGTGAGTTGTGTTCAGTCCACTCGTTTCCAAACTTTTCCTTGTACCACGATTTTAGTACCGTTCTGTAGCCGTGCTTTTCGTCCTGTTTTTACTCGGTTTTCAGACATTTAGCTTCTCTGTGTGAATATTACATTAATTAAATCATCAAATCCAAGAAGCCCCTGTCCAGCTTTTCCGTTCAAAATCACACATTTTTGCTGTAATTGTTTTTGTCGTTTCTTCGGATAAGCTAGAGTCGCTCTTGTTCAGTCGAGGGCCAAAACATCATTTTTCGTGAAAAACGAAATAAAAGATATATAATTTTCACGTTCTTTGACTACTGTTAACTTTGTGAATATCCTGGTTTGTAATTTTAACATGATTTGTGTCTCTGTTCGCGATAATAAAAATAAACAAAATATTTACGCGCGGGCTTCCTGTACATCGTTGAATACAGCTTTTCAAACCGTTGAATTCCACAAAATATTAAACGCTTCGTTAGCCAATCAGCGCGCGATTTTGAGTCGTGCTATGGGATTCTATCGGATATTAGATATCGATAATATCGGATATTATCGGATATTATCAAGCGATATTATCAACTATTTTCTAATTAGTCTATTAGATAAAGGTCTCTCTCCTCTGTGAAGGAGGTTGATATTCAATATCTCTCCTCTGAAGGATATTCGATATTATAGGAAAATCACATGCCTGACGAGGTAATTCCACGTTAAATTGCACGAGAAAACCGATATCGCCCTCGTCGCTTTCTTGAATCGCATAGTCCGATGAATTACTTGAAGATTTAGTACATTTGTTGATATTTTGCTAAGTTGTCAATAGCGCGCGTAAGTCTACAGTGGTGATTCCACTTTGAATCACCACTCCGTCTCAGCCAATCAGCGTCTGATTTCGCAAATGCACCGTGCGATTCAGCTTTGGCTATGCGATTCTATCCGATACTATCGACTATGAAAAATATGAGATACTTTAAGTAGTAGTAAATATGCCGGGTCTGGTGCAGCACGGATGAAAAATCATCGGACCTCAAACTTCTAACCCACTCACCTAGGTGCACCAGTACACCCTAAGTACCAACTTATCTAGATCATGTACCATAGATAAACAAGAACATCGGGGTTCGTGGGTTAGAAGTTTGAGGTCCGATGATTTTCATCCGTGCTGCGACCAGAACCGGCATATTTACTACTACTATTGCTAGAGAAAAGGTCACTTTTTAATCCAACATATAACACCATTTAGCCCGATTGAATTTTTTACCGCGTTAGACCGCGTCCTTCATAGATGGGTTCAAAATAAGAACCATAAGCAAGTAACTTCTCAAGAAAACGAGAGATCGAGGTCTTATGTGCACCACATCGTTTTATAACGTCATTGAGAGACATATCTGATCCCGAACGTCGTAGCACCTCGTAGCTTACTCCAATGACTTTAGTTCGAAGTATGGAATTGACGCCTATGTTCTTTTCTATTGCTATATTAACAATCTCATGGACTACTTGTTGCATATTTTTGAGTACTCCTACAGGATCGAGTTTAGCGAAGGTCGTTACGATGTGGGGAGTTATGCTGTCGGCATTCACATCTATATCTATCTTACCATCAGCATGTAATGATCGTAGAAACCCATCACCACGATGGATGCGTTTATTACTTAGTTGCACGAAATTAGCGACCTCACCCTTAGAGCGAACGAACCCGCATTGTAAACACGCGTGGTAAAGTAACGCAGCCAGTATAGTTCTCAAAACGAGACCACGTATGATACGATCTTTCTTCGCTTGGATGAATGTATCGGCTACGATTCCTAATACGTTCGTAGGAAACGATAGGCTATAATTATGTTTATAAGCAACGTTATACGCTTGTAGTTCTCGCATAATCGTCTGCCGTTGTGATTCTTGGTTATCCCACTTCTTCGGATTCGTACGGTCTAGGTCATGTTGATACTGAAAGCTATCCGGACCTACTATACGCAACCGAGTAGTAACATTGAACGCCTCTTCACACACTTCAGTCTCGGAAACGAACCCGCATGTAGGGCACATTAATTCCGTTCCTTCCATCTGCATCAAACAGAGACACTCGGAACATGTTTCCGCAGAGTTAAGACGAAGAGGGTTGATATGTAGACTTGCACAAACTTCGGGACCAAGCAACCTAAGAAGGTCATCCATACTAGTAGTGTATATAGTAGGTCTATCTATAGTTTAATTGGTAGTGGAAAAAAAGAAGAATGACCCCTTTTTTATTTTTTTGTTTCTTCTTTCTTTTGTTTTTCTTTCTTTTTTTTTAATTGCTCGTACTCTTCTGATGAGCTCTCTATATCTTTAAGAATCTCGCAGTCTTCCAATTTCGCTGTCGATTCATCTACATCATCTCTAGGAATCTCGCAGTCCTCCAATTTCTCCACCAACTCATCGACATCGTCTCTAGGAATCCGGTCCTCGCGGCGTTTCACCTCGAGGCGTTTACTATGCTCTGATCTACCACACTTCGCGCAAAGTCCGTTACTAGTACGACAACCACGAGCGCATTTCGAACATGGGACGAATAAGACGGTTCCTTTTCGTATCTGGAAATTATGTTGAGAACAGTACTCCGATGTCTTAGAACGTTTCCTTGCACAACTAATTTCCTTACCACGCAGCAACCAAGTGCAAGTTAACATCTCAGTCATAGTGCGATATATTCTTAGTACTAGCTTATCTCTAAGTGCTGTTTTGATTTCAACTTAACCCCGAATAATCGTCGATGCTGCAACCAGACTCCCTACTATTAATATTACAATTAGGAGAGGATAGTACCGTGTGGTATGCCATCTACATTATCTCTAGGAATCTCTAAGAACCATAGGGTGGTCCTTCAATTCTACCAATACACTTGAGAAGCGATCCTTAGTCTTACACACTGAATCCTGGTGTTTCTCCACACGTCTACAGCATTCTGATTTACCACACCTCGCGCGAAGTCTGTAACTAGCACGACAACCGCAGCCACACTTCAAACATGGGAAGAATAAGGCGACTCCTTTTCGTATCTGTTCATTATGACGAGAGCAGTATTCTGATATCTTAGAACGCATCCTTGGGCATTTCGTGTCCTTACCACGCAGTAACCAAATGCAAGTTACAATCTCAGCCATCGCGTGATATAAACCTAGTACTATTACATCTCTAATTGAGGTTCAAATCGTTTCGTAAAGTTAAAATGAAATCCAATATCTATTCTTACCCTACTAGACTTCCAAGCCTTGCCCTCATCTTCTTTCGGATCTCGGATCGAAGTTCTTCTACATTTTTTGACCCTCTTTCTTTCTTATTTCTTTGTCGTATCTCAAGCTTAAGCGATTCGTATTTCGATTTCTCTCCAATTATACTTACGAACTCAGATTCTGAAATATTACCATCAGCTAGTGCCTTCGAGACTTTAGCTTCCACGGAATTAGCCTTAGCTTTTGCTAACATAACAGTCTTTTCATGCTTCGAAACGCGAACGCCAAGTTTCTTACTAGCGACTGCCATCAAAGACGAAATGACAGCACAAATAAATCCAATTCCTCCTAGAGAAATACCCACAGGTATTCCGACTCCTGTAAATGATAGACCTAGCGCCGTAGCAGATAAGGCACCACTTAAGCTACCTGTGGCCACGGCAACCCCGTGAACGATACCACGCGTTCGGGCATATTTTTTACGAACTACTTCGTAGTGCTTTGCCTGCTGTTCAAGTTCGGTAAGCGTATCGCATACTTTCTGCAGTCTAAAACTCGATCCATTGTCGTTAAGTTTTGGATAGATATCTGGTGCTGTTGGAAACGGTTGAATCGAATCGCCGTCCATCATATATTATACACTTAAGCAATACCTAGCTTCAATACGTAGTGTAGAGGATGTTCGTGAAAGTCAATCACAAGCCCCTTCCTCGTACGTATGAATAAACGAATGCTATTCGAAGATCGTGCATCTATTTCTATGGGGTTCAGTATTGAGTACGTGACTCGTTGGAATCTATTACCACGAACCTGGATACATGCGAGAACTTGCGAGGGGTTAGCCTCGGTTTCTTTTTTTCGTAACATTGAGGGAGTTGTGGGGATCCACCTGATCGCAACAGACATACATCTCTTGGTGGGTTCTCACGTTATAGGAATATGTGCTTGGTTGGAACCCAACTCGTTTCGCATCAGATATTTCCCTACAAATCCTCAAAAGTTTGCATAGCGAGTCAGACATTTGGAACCTCTTCAGGATCTCCAGCGATTTCTTCCCCCGTTCGGGTCTTTCATGATCAACGAACTTTAAGGCGCTATTATCGATCGCAGGCTTGAAGAACCTTATCACCTCACTAAGATCGTAATTTCCAATAGGTATACGGTATTTTTGAGATCGCGTACCATCATCTGACCACCAGCTAAAGACACCCTCAGTCTTCAAATTGTACCGGCTGTTTGGAATAGTAACCTCGAGGAGGGCTATACTCCGTATCTTCATAGGCTCTGGAAGGTAGACAGTATGATCAGCTGATGTGGTGGTGACATTTAAGAGAACCATCTTATATATTGAAGGTATAACTATATGTACGTATAGCTTCAATATGATAGATGCGTGGAAGCAGTTCAAGTATCTATTTCCTAATGCCGTACTTAGTTGGTTCGAATCTACTTCTAACAATGTCAATTTCAATGATCGTGGAATGTCTCATCGCGTGTTCACAGAGGAAGGTCCTCCTACTAAGACGGGCGGTGGTAAGTTGATGGGGTGGCTTGGTCGCACTGGTAAGGCACTCAATATAGCACTTGGTGATAAAACAGCATATAATGAAGTACTATTCGCGCGGAATCACGAAGGTCTTTCCAAGTATGATTTGGTGGAAGAAAATAAAAAGGTCGCAACGCTAAATGCTGATCTATTAGTTAAGTTCAAGAAAAGATACCCACATGTAGATCTTCACAAGTTCCACGCAGTCACGGACATAGATGGAGATAAATATTCTACGAGTATTATATTTCGAGATGGAGATTCTAATTATGTTGTTTACGGTGATGATGTCTCTAAGTTGCCTACCACCACCCAAAAACGAATCGATTCTGCACTATACGGCATAAGTGGAGGTTTTCCATTTACGTTGACGCTATACAAGAGTGCGAAATATCCTAATCAAGCAGTTCCCTTTACCGAACCGGCACAAGACATCGATCTCACCAAGTTATGGATATACGTTACGCCCAATAAGAAGTTCGAAGCAGGCGTTCCGAATATATTCAAGGAGATCATTGTAAAGCATACGACAGCGAAGGAGTCTCATCATTGGTTATCAGGTCCGGATTTTAAATACTGGCCTCAGCAGTTGAATTTCGCAACGTGGTGCGCAACTTCTGGATGTGGAGTGTCGTTGTTTGACCCGGATTTCAAGATGTATCCACCAGTCGTTCAGGGGTTCCTACGATTCCACGTATATTTCACAATACGAAGAATTTTACATGAGCTTGGTGGTACTCATGGAGTTCCTTTACCAGGTGACTCTGCTTTCAAACAAACTGATAACCCCTATAGCAAATCAGCACTAGAGAAATTATGCATCGAATTTGGTATATCTCGAACACCAGACTTCAGATGGAAAGGAGGTCGAAATCGCGGATTAGGAGATGTATTTCTCTACTACTCGGGTGAGGGTTATAGAAATGTTCATATGATCAGAGGTTACGACAAAGAAGCAGATATGTGGCCTGATCACAATAATTTGTTTGAAGATGAAGGAGGTAAGGAGGACATGGGAGATCTGGTATCCTTTATTCGAAACGATGAACACAAAGGTAAACAATACAATTGGTTCGCTCCACCAATCGGTAAGGGTTTGACGGATGCTGGATTAGGTAGGTTGAATAGATCTGTTGAGGCTTTTGGATATTGCATGCTTGGTGCGCAAGCAGATCTGAATGAATCCATCATAGATAGTCATAACGTTAAAGAAACGTTTAAGAGCTTGATCGAAGGCGCCATTAAGGTAAACGACTTAAAGTTAAGTTACGATAACTATCTTACTGCTATAACGACAACGCATAAGAGGCTTGATCTAGCAATAGCTGTAGGTGTGCGATTACTACCAAGCAATCTAGTATACTATCTTGGAAAGAAAGACGGTTATAAGAATCCCACCCCTAGAGCTACGAAAGATATGGTATTAGGTACTAACGATATCAATACGGAAGTCAATGAAAAGAATCGTCTGCCTCCCATGGAAGGACCGCCTGACAAGAAACTAGTATCACCACACAATTACGTACCATGCAAGAAACGAGTTCCACCCTATGAGAAACGAGTTCCACCCATCCCACAACATGAGATTAATCTCACAGTGACATCTATTACCGCAGCTGTAATCGCATGGACGTTGTTTCGTTAACGTCGTTTATATTGCTCTATTACGAAGACCACTGCTGCTATGTTTAACAACCAAATATTATTCGCTAAGACTCCAACAACATCAGCAGCCATACTAAATATGAAACTCGCAATCGGTCCAATCACCTTAGGTAAGATCTCCTCTAACTTCTTCCCTACTGCTTTTAATGTCTTAGCAGTTGCTTTAGCGGTTGCTTTGAAAGTATCTCCCACACCCGGTACTATCGCGGGAACTGCCTTCGTTAGATTAGAAACTATTACACCGATCACCGTACCTGCCGCAGCTACCACACTAATTATACTAACTAAGCGGCATACGTTCCGTTATAGCTTCTTCTATTTGTCCTAGGACTGCTCGTTCCTCCTGATCGGTCTTTATTTTATTAGTAGCGTTTTCTTTCTGAGATTCAGTAGATGTAGGGTCTTTGAGTATTTCTTCGTTTTGTTCGATCCTCTCATTCGTTTGGTCTTCAGCTTTTATGACTTCTTCTATTGCTTCTTCTAATGTAGGTCCTAGAACTCTTTTGAGACCTTCTCCCATCCTCTTATATAACTCACCCTTCTTGGTGGTCAAAGGGATAGGTTTACTTTTACTTCCATACTCGTGGATAACGACTCTACCATCGGACATGGTTGTTATCTCAAGCGTGCCTCGAATTCCCACATCGCGGTATTGTTCCCAGACATTCTCGAACAGCATCTGTTTTGCGTTGTCTGATAAGCCTTGTTTGAAGATTACCTTTCTATTGACAAAGTTAGGAGCTTTCTCATCTTTCAGATCTTCCAGGATTTTTTGATATCTAGAAACGCCCGAGTCTTCCGGGCCGATGAGTCTATCCATTAATTCATCATCTATAGAAAGTGAGGTTTCCTGATTCTTTGGTCGAGCACCTTCTTTAGTATAGTCGCGCCTGTTTTCCATTGGGATCATTTCTCCTGATGCAGTAGCGTCATCTGGAAATGTCGCATTCCACTCCTCCATATCGATAGCATCCTCATCCTTATAGTTTTCACCTGCTTCGGCTCCACCAAGTCTTTCCTCTGTGGTATCAACGTCCATGTTGAACATAACTATATATCTACGTATATTCAATATGATCTCGTCGAAGTTGGTTCCTGCAAGAGCGCGAAGAGAACCTCGAGCACTCAAGGCTACGCGAACTCTATATAGAAAGACTTTCACCCCATCATCTGCTAACCCAGGAGAGACGCTCTATGTGGAAGTACCAACACTAGGAGAAGGCATCGTATTGGTACCTGGTAGCTTAGCGCTATTGTGCGACATCGTATTGTCTGGTGGACACGCTAATAATCGTGTCGTTACCAATGTTGGGCGTTGCTTGGTTATACATAGAGTTTGTAAAGTAGGAGCTGAAATAGTAGAAGACATCACTAGATCAGATTTACTACAGGCATATTCCGATATATACCTATCTACTCAAGAAAGATATTCTAGAACACAGCAAGGTATTCAATCAGAGAACACGAACAAGTTACGATCGGAAGCTGGTGATGCAGGTACTTCGGATGCTGGAGAAAACGCTCTACTAGTTGCATATGGTTCTAAGTATAAGATTCCGTTAGACATTGACACAACATGGGGTTCTATATACTCACGCCTTAGAAGATAATATATCGTTTGAGTTGACTTTAGCGCCTGCTATCGAAATAGTCGTTGGATCAGACAGTACGAAGATAGGCACATACAAGCTTAGCAACATACAGTTAGAATATGAAACGATCAAGAATGAAACTCTAGCTAAGGATGCACTTAGCGCATACGAATCTGGCACTACCTTCCTATCAGATATCGCTAAGGCATCAGATACTTTGATATCCCAGAACATCAATGTTCTACGACGATCCTTTGCTGGACTACTTCTACTATTCATAGATCCACCTACCGCTGGTACGCGAGATAGTGAAGCATTCTCGAATCCTGGTATTTCTAAGATAGAGATAGACGTTAACGGAATTCCAAATAGTTTATTTCCAGGAGGTATGCTACCACCAGATTTCTGGGATGCTGCGAAAGGATGGTTTGGTACATCTAATACTTCCATGACTCCTACCAAATTTCATAACAATAGATTCGCTATCCTAGTTGATTGTCGCACAGCAAAAGATTCCACCGTTCACGGCGATGGTATGGCACAAACGGGTAGCGGAAAGGATATCGATCTTCGTGTACATAGATCTGCGACAGGTAGTGGAAACGTAAAAATGCACATCTTCGTTCTCGCAGATGCCCAACTCACTATATCAAATAGAAGACTGCAGAGCATAACGTACTAATGGTAACGCAAGGGAAAAAAAAAGTCTAGGATGCTTTCTGGAGAAGGCGATAGGGCTGCTATAGAACGAGAAAGACACGACAGGGCACTAGAGTAAAAAGCGTCTGCTACGATTGCCTACAATAAGCAACGTCAAAGATTATACGACCACACGCGAGAACAGGAAGATCTCGAACGTAATGCACACAATTCTCAAAGCGATACTAACCGTGCTTTCGTACGATCCGATAAACTACGCAAGCAATTACAACGTCTCAAAGAAATAAGAGAACCTCGCTTATCAGACTACTATCAACCCTCAAGTTCGCAGAAGACTGGATATGCCGTTAGTCGTTTGATGTAGCCATGCTTTTTAAAAAACGAGCTTTTTTCCGCTTGGTGAGATTTTTACGATTACTAGGAAGCTACTAGCATTTACCAGTAAGCTACTAGGAAACTACTGGTAAGCTACTGGTAAGCTACTAGCACCTACTGGTAAGCTACCAGGATTACTGGTAATTACTAGGAAACTACTAGGAAACTACTAGGAAATTACTGGTAAGCTACTAGGAAATTACTAAGAAGCTACTAGGAAATTACTAAAAAATTGGTTTCCTAATTCCATTTAAAGATATACATACGTATAGATATCAGAGGTCCCATTCCGTGCTATTAGCAAATCCAAATCCCTCGGTATTCTACCCATTCGTACTATTGAGACTATGGACAACGGTAATACTAGTTCAGAGGATTCAGATGCTAGCCTCGTTTTCAACGTAGGCGACGTGATTGAAGCATTCGAAAAGGCCGAAGAAAACGGTCAATCCTACAAGTCCGTCATATCGTTTGATTGGGCTCACCCCAGGAACGGACCAAACGGATGCAAGTACGTTTCCGTATACTTCGACATTGGAGATGGACCTCTTCCCGCGGTCTTTCGGTTCGAAGGGGAAAAGCACGTAGGACAGATAGCTCCATATGATGAAGAAGATATAGTCAAGATAAACGCTGCATCCAATAGCAACAATAAGGTCAAGAAACGAGATCGTCATCCTTGCTTACAATTCCAAAAGTGGAACGACTTCGTACGTACGGAAGACGATAGAATTACGATTAAGAAACGCGATGATGGAGAATTGGATCTCCCTTCTGACGATAAGCTAAGTCCTACTTTCAAACTAGTCGAATACCTAGATTGGGCTTTCGATAGCGAAGTAAGTAAACTTATCGAAGATAAGAAAATCTGCATACATGATCCACGCAAACGCAGTCTACCCGGAAAGAATTCCATTATCGTCACCAATACTAAGATAGCTCCAATGATTCAACGATCTATTTCTATGAATTCTACTGCGAGTGCTGGATGTCGATTGTCTAATCCTATAATGAGGATGCGAATGAAATGCAATTATAAGACAGGAGTATCCTATGGTCAATTCTTCGATAAGAGTAAGGAATACTCCTTGGAAGGTCGCACTATGTACGAATCCCTTGTCGACGAGAATTCTAACATCGTTAACATCAATAATATAAGTAGACTTATTCGACCAGGTTCTATACACGACGGCATTTGCGATGCTAGAAGTGTTTGTGCGAGTGGTATGGGACTTTCATACCTATTGGACGTCGACATCGACATAGTGCGACAACCACCAAAGAAGAACAGGCCTACTCAACGGGACGTTTATGCCCACAATACTAAGCCTAGCGCCAGTGTAGATGCGGTTGCAGAAGACGGGTGAACTAATATATGTAGGCAATGTCGCTAGTAAGTGGTTATAGATCTACTTAAGAATAAGAAAAGAAAAAGAAAAAAAAGGAAAAAAAGAAAAAGAAAAAAAGAATAAGAATCGATAAGTCTTTATTCCATTTTTATTTTTACGATAAGAACTAGCCATATTAAAGCCTCGTTGTTAACGCTATATGTAATGGATGCTATCTTCTATAGCCCTGAAGGATACTGGAAAGGCTACTCTGCAATTGGTAAACTATCGGCAGCAGCGAAGGTATCGGAAGACACAGCTAAGAGTTGGTTAGAGAAGCAAGCACTGTGGCAAATTTATTTACCACCACCACGATATGTACCACGACCACATTGGACCGTATCGAAACCTAATGAAGTCCACCAAGCTGATTTGATATTTCTACCTCACGATCGACCTGGACGTGGAAGGAAACTATATAAGTATGCATTAGTGGTAATCGACGTAGCTTCTAGATATAAAGAGGCTGAGCCCTTAGCATCTAAAGATAGCGGTGAAGTTTCTGCTGCCTTCAAACGAATATATGATCGCAGTCCACTAACGTGGCCAAAAACATTGCAAGTAGATCCTGGTAGAGAATTCATGGGTCGTATGTCTGAAACGTTAGAACTACACGGTACGAAAGTTCAACGAGGTGAGGCTGGTAACCATAGATCACAAAGCTTCGTTGAACGAGCAAATAGAACATTAGCCGAGAGATTGTTTGGATATCAATATGCACGAGAGATGGTACTTACTTCAGAAGGATCGGATGCGCGTAGTAGAGAATGGGTAGTTCGTTTATCCATGGTTATCAAAGCCCTGAACAGCGAGGTGACTCGGTTAACTGGTAAGAAGCCTTCGAACTCCATAGTGACGCAGCAAGTAGACCTTAAGACTCCTACATATTCACGCACTGTTGGATTAAAAGAAAAGAAGCTACCATTTGACGTTCTAGTTCGATATCTATATGCACCTGGAGAATTAGAAGGTGGAGCTAAGCGAGCAACTGATCCTACATGGAGTTTACAAACATATATCATTTCGCGTAGTACGATATCTTCGAATCAACCAGTCCTGTACTACCTAGAAGGAGATGCACCAAAGCGAGGATTCGTGCGTGAAGCGCTACAAGTCATTCCACCAAATACTGAACTACCACCAAAGGAAATTCTAAGATAGAAGAAACTCCTCAATGAAATCGTCCATGTCTAAATCTTTGTGTCCATAGGCTAATGTATCGATTCCGTTTGCTGAAATATAACGCTTAGAGTCAAATGGCGATAGAGAGATCTTATTCATATGAATACCATACATCCTATGACGTTCACTTCTAAGCATATACATTCCGCGACGAAGTACTTTCTTATCTTGTAAGCACTCTTTATATTGTTCGTGGCGAATGTGATGTTTAACTACTGCCTTCTTGGTACCCTTGGCTTTCCTAATCTCATCACCGCCCACTTTCAAGATCGAGTATAGCTTTGGTCGTAGTCCAACAAATTCGACTATAGGAACGCCTCCACATTCATCTTTCATCTTACCGAGTACTTTCTTGTTGTCAATATTATATGATGGGTGATCCTTGTCGTAGTTGCTAGTATCATATAGATCCTTATCGTTTTTCATGTCCGTATAGATGTCTTCAGTTTCGATAAGAAGTAATAAACTATCAGTATCTGTATAGAGTAGGCTACAACGTTGTCCATACTGCTGCTTGAGCTCGTTGTAGTAGAAGTCATACATCATATGTTTCGAGACATCTAGAATCGAATAACGCTGTAGTCTGACTTTTTCTGAAGATCGTACTAGTTCGACATTTACACGCTTACGTAGATTTTCCATCGTCTTACCGAATATGCTATTGTTCATCAGCTTGTAGAATTCTTGTTCAGTAGGGCTCTTCGCTTGTTTTCGTAGTTCCGTATTCATACGTATGTATGGCTCCATCCATGGCGATTGGTTAAATTGTAATACCCTGTGAATCTTCTTGAGACGCATACCAAGAGATATATACAGTTGAAGATTACGGTAGTGAAGCACATATCGTTTCTTGTCATATAGGTTAGGTACTAGCTTCTCCACTTTCAGGGATCCGTTGCCTACGTAGAATTCCCCAAACATATCGTTTTGATTCTTTGAGAACCAAGCCTTATCTACTTGCATTCTTTCTGGAGCTAGAGGATAATCGCTATGTGAGTCGTGAAGTTCTTTAGGATACTCAAGGTCAACTTCGAGGATGTAACCTGTTGATGAATCTACTTCATGTTGGACGATTTGTTCTTCTGTTAACATACACCACTCGAACCCTCCTGTTGGTAGATATTGACTCATAGCCCAGCCATACAGATTATTAGCATCGAGATAGAGTATATAGCTGCTTGATTGATTAGGATCGAAGTCGGGCACGCTTTGATTGTTCGCTTTAGCATAACGTCGAGATACCATAGATATTCCACCACGTAAACCTTTTTCGATGAATAGATGCATGTCATAGTCAGTTAATAGTTCTAGTTCCACTCCAGTCTTCTTCAACAACGCATCCCACGATAGACCAGGACTAGTGTAATAATGAGCTGGGTCTAACTCCCAGTTTTGCATAGATGTTACACGGAAACCCTCGAATACATCTGTTAGAAGAAGTACGTCGGTTTGAAGATATAGATCGTGGTAATCACCTAACGTTTTGCAGTCAAATACCTTCCAAACTCCTAGTGCGTGCTCATAATCTTCATCAGATATATCTTCTAAGGTTAGTTTACTATAGAACGAATCTTTTGGTGGAAGAGAAGTCTCTGTGAATCTATCCCAAGTGTCCATGTACTCGTATGGATAAACTCCTTTACGAGTTAATAGCTTAGCTTTCTCTAGATTGGCTATATGTTTTACCGTTTGTTTGAATGCGTCTGGTGATGAACTTGATACTAACTTATCTAGAGAGAATGGTAAGAATTGAAAGCTATCGATGAATCGTAGGTTTCCAAGTGAGAACGAAATATATTTCTCCATGTTGTTTGCAATACAAGAGATCTTACCCTCTGTCTTAGAGATAGATTGCATTAATAAATGACAATCGTACCCGCGCAGATTGTGTAATACAACTGGGATAGTAGGAAAGATACGTAATTTAAGATTACACATTTTGTGTGCGGCGCCTCGAAACTCTCCTGTAATGTGACAATGATCACGTACTCTATCTTTATCGAGGGGTTTCTTACAGACGTGGCAAAGAATTGACTCATCGTAATCTCTCTTGTTCTTCCGTGTCATACATAGTGGTTTGGCGACTTGGTCCTTTATCTTCGCTTCTTCTTCTTGTACACATAGTAGAAAGCGTTCGATCGTATCAGGACCTCTATAGAGGACTGGTGGTTCGCTGTGACCGTCAGAACGTACGACGATGTAACAAAATCCACAGGGAATATGTTCTTCTGTTTTAAGTGTGTTGCTTTTTGTAGAGTCTTGAGCAGGTCGTCCTTCAATCTTAGTAGTCAAAGCCTCAAGGTCAGCATAGATAACATAGGGAACCTTGAGCTGCTTGTGAACGTTTTGAAATGAGACTTTGTTATTCTCCTCAGTAGGCATCTCGATTCGTATAGCTCGCTCATTAATTCCGTTACACTCTGGGGTGTGCTTCGCAAGAAGAGCTTCGGTGGAATATCCATGTAGGCATCGTTCACAGAAGTGCTGCCTGTGGTCATGTTTTGTTTGATTGAATAGGAGGCGGTTGAAATCCTTGATCCAGCAGTAGTGTTGCTTACCGCTCTCTGGGCACTCTATTAGCAATATGTTAACGCGTGTTGAGAAAGTCTCCTTCGATACATGATGTACAATCAAACACTTATCTTTTAAATCCCAACCGTACACATTGATAGAGATTTCGTTCTGCTTCTCGAAGCGGGGGATTTGCGAGATTGGTGTCAATGAGTCATCCACCTTATCAAAGTTAAACCCATCATCTTCTCGATATTTCGATGTTCTCTCAGGGTTTTGTTTGACTCGAAACTTCGCAGCACGCATCGTCCAACGAAAACAACGGTCGTCATAGTTTTTCACGTTGATCACGGCTTTCTTATTCGCGACTTCTTTAGGTAGTGGTAAATATGAACTTCCACGTAGCGGTTGATACTTAGTAATGTTCACCCACAAAATATTCACTTTCTCTATGACCCAGTTCGATCCTCGACTGATCCACTTCTCAATACTGTTATGGATCTGGGCATGTTCTTCTACTATCACTCCGCGGGTCTCAGAACTGTTAGTCAAGACTTTTTGTGAGCTACGAAATGTGATTATCTGGTATTCCGGGCCCTCAGGTTTATCGAGGCGGAGAGTTATATTCAAAGCTAACTGAACCTTAATGTTGTCTAGGTCTCGTAGCTCTTCATCGATCTTCTCGATAGTCTGCTTTCGCACACCGCTGAGGAAAACAGCTGGATCTGCTTCTAGGGGATTGCCATCTGGAACGTCCATCTTCCATCCTCGTAAATAGCCCTTGAGGCCGGGTCCTTGAATGAATGTTAGTATACGATCAGCCATGGTATATTACTTATATTGAGTACCGGCGCGTGGTTAAACGTGGAGTAAACGAGGGTTTCTCCAATCCTTCGTCGACGATACGATTGGGGCAGTTGTTCTTCTTATGTCTTCTTAAGGCAAAGGTGCAGCTTAGCTCTCTTCCACAATTCTCACATACAAGGCTCTTCGGAGTCTTAACGCATGGGGTCTTGCGATTCTCTTGATGGCGTTTTAGGCACCACTTCCTCTTAAACACTCTTCCACACTTCTCACACTCCATCTTTCATAGCTCATATATCTTAGTATAGTTATGTGTTTAAGTGGTGTGGTATGTTGGATAGAAGGAGACCTCTTCTCTAGCAATAGTAGTAGTAAATATGCCGGTTCTGGTCGCAGCACGGATGAAAATCATCAGACCTCAAACTTCTAACCCACGAACCCGGACGTTCTTGTTTATCTATGGTACATGATCTAGATAAGTTGGGACTTAGGGTGTACTGGTGCACCTAGGTGAGTGGGTTAGAAGTTTGAGGTCCGATGATTTTTCATCCGTGCTGCACCAGACCCGGCATATTTACTACTACTCTTTAAGATGATATTAGATATAAAATATAATATCAATATTCTGCACATGCACTGTAAATATCGGATATTTCTTTCTAAGATATTTCATGAAAAATATCAGATACTAGATGATGTTAAGGTGATATTAGACGAATGATAAATATCTGATAAATATCCGATATTCTGCAGATATGGTACCTACATATACAGACACTGCTGTCTTATTAACAAGCGTTGTATCAGATATACAGACACTGCTGTCTTATTAACCAGTGTTATATCAGATATACGGACAATGCTGTTTTATTAATCAGTGTTGTGTCAGATTATACAGACAAAGACATTGCTAGTGTATGATTTATCCAGTGGATGGCGTTATCCACCCTTTGAACACCCCTAACAAACACTAGTGTCTGTCAAAGTACGGACTGAATATCTAATCAGTTCTTTACTGCAGTATACAGAGGCCATCAAGTTGTGTCATTCAGCGCGCACGATTGGCTAGCACCCTTATGAAATATTAATGAGGTTTAGAATAGTCTTAAACATGCCAATGGTTGAGTAGCCAATCAAATAACGAGTTCGCTCAATGGTTAGCGGATTGTATCCACAGGACATGCGACGGAACGCGAATACCGCGATCTATTCAACGAACTTCGCATCATAGGACAGATTGGTAACCATGCCAACGTGATTAGCCTTATTGGAGCCTGTACAGTGGACGGTAAGCATTTCACAGTCATTGACGGTTAGATATTAACATAGATAGTTCATTTAACGTATAGATAGTTTACTTAACATGGATACTTTATTTAACGTATTGAGCGATTGTCGATTGAGTGTCCAATGTTATAAGTGACTGCTTTAGTTTTGCGTTTGCTTAGCTTTTCTATTAGATATGAAAAATGTTTTGTAATTATCAGCCAATCAAGTTCTAAACCAAAGCCAGATATTCCTTTGGTCCGTCGGGCGTCCCACACGCCATCAGACCAGAAAACGGCACACAAAAGTACATTACTTGGAAGCATATTTATGTATCTTGTTTGAATTTTAAGTATTCTAAACATATATCATCAGCAAACCAGTGAAATGCTACAACCCTTTCTAAAAATAGCCAGTCTGTGTTAATATTTGTGGGACATGATATATTTCTGTGGAAAAACCGCTATGCTCTGATTGGTTCGCTATCGTTTGAGTCGGAACTGTGAATAACTTTCGTTTTAGCGAGAGTTATGTATGATTTCGTTTTAGCGAGAGTTATGCATGATTGCGTTTTCTTTTCCTCGCGAGTGGTTCAACCAATCCACAGCACTACCCAAAAAGATGGCGGCTTGTACACCAAGCACGTTGCATGGCAACACACGCTGTGACGTAGCTAGCGTCGAATACGCATGCTCACAACTTATTACCCGTGGGGCACACCGCGGCAAAACGGTATGCTCCGCTGGCCAAAAGAACGAAGGCTCTGCTATCAAATACAAATTACAGAGGGTTTCAACTTTTTTAGTAAATAATTTTATAACTATTATAGTAAACTCACAGTGAATTACAAATTAAGAAAACTTCAACCTGTTAAAGTCTTAGGCTTATCTTTTTTTTTTTTTTTATTATTTTTTTAACAAAACAGTTCACAAATGGATACTTTTAAGCAGAAATTTTAAAATCACGGGTATGTGCCTGTTTTTCGTGGGAAACTGGGGGCGGCTGCGCGCCGACAAGAAATAGCAAATACGCATGCGCGTGACGTTTTGCCGCGGTGTGCCCTTGGAGTGGCAACCATGTACAGCATTCTCGTTCCCAGTGCCTCCTCAACTTAACTGAATAATCGGAGGCTCTGGTAAGACACAAATGGAGCAAGATTGTGATTGGCTGTTGAACAACGGCTGCGCGAAGTTCAAAAAGATAAAACTCTTCACGCACCCCGACGGTTGCCTGTATCTCGGTTTCCATATCAATAAAATAGCAAGCAAACGTGTCGTTTTGAACTTCCCGCGGCCTCTTCCATATTAGGAAAATCACATATTCCATATTTGGAAGAGCTGCCAGTACATTCAAAATGGCAGTTTCTAGATCCCAGATCTCTAAGTCGACACTCGTTGTTTGATATGCATTGGCCGAGAAATACGAGACGGCAAACATTTCCTATTCATTTCCTATTATTAACGGCAAGAGATAAAAGGACGCTGCGAAGCTGGGAAAATAAAATAAGTTTCCTTCTTCGAGGATAAATATAAAAGCTTTCTTTAGTATAAATTAAGGCAGATTTATATATTGAACGGTAATTTCAAGGTCTTCTGTGCAATTCAGCAAAATAACAGGCCAAAGCCGGTGTTTTGAAACCCGAAAACCGTGTCATTATTTTGAATCAATAGCCAATCTTTACTTCGCCAGCACCGACTGAAGGCGGATACGAGAAGAGATGCAAACAATGCCGTAAGTAAACTCGAGTGTTTGATACGTATAATTTTTTGGAATGCCATTCTGTTTTTGTTTGTACAAAGTCCACTGCATAATATTGTTTCTTTTCTGTGATTTTTCAATTGCACTGTAACGGGCGGAAGTAAAATTTCCTACTGGCATGCGCAGTTTCAATGTCCTAGAATCTAGGACATCCGGTTTATGTCTTACCAGAGCCTCCGATTTTTCAGTTTAGTCGAGGAGGCACTGGGAACTAGAATACCATGTATAGCTGTTTCGTCCTTGTAAGAACTCATCAGCATGACATAGCCCCCAAGACCATCAACCTCACTAAAGATCATTGGTCTCAGAATTTGGTTACTCCAAGAGCGAGCTCAAAGCTGCTTTAAACCCCAGCCACCACGCTAACACGTGTGGGAGCTGGAGATGTGAGCAAAGCGCTATAGCAATGTGGTCTCTCTGAAGAGGAGAAATGACACGACCAAATCCGAAATTATAAACCAAGCACGTTGCATGGCACTACCCAACACACCCACAATCCTTTGCACGAGAAAAACTTTAAATCATTATAAAATCGCGGTAGAGAGGTTTTAAATCTTAAAAACAACCAAGTACAAGTGCTGTTGCCAATCCACTGTTATCGAAGAGAACAGATGATTTCTACGTGTTATTTTGACCGTGTTAGGTTCGCAAGGAATTGTGATCAAACGTGCTGCCGCCATCTTTTCTGTGATTGCTTGTGATTGGCTCATTGGTGTCTTACTGGTTTTACTGGTTTACTACACAATCAAAAACCACCTGTTCAGTAACCGATTGACTGAATTACGTCTTGTTCACAGTAAAACTATACAAATCTAAAGTAATAATGACTCGGTACATATGTTAGAGATAACAGTTTTGTTTTAATTTCCAGTCAACATGACATCCCGATGTAACCGGCAAAGTAAATTTACTTATGGTTTGAAATTCAAAATTGGGTCTTTTCACCAAATATTCACAATTAACCTTACCTCCTTTATCTAGTGATATACTCCGTCCCGCTTTCTCGATTTTCTCATAGTAACACAGGAATTTCCCATGGCGTTAACATATATTTTGCAGTAACATATATATCCCTTTTACATGCAGTAGAAGATTTTATTGAAACTCGTTACCAACAAAGCTCATGGGTTAGTTAATGGCAAACAACATTTTCATAAGAAGATCTACCTTCTCGTTTAAAAGAAATCCTCATATTAAACAATCGAATGAAGCACTTGTATCTCCTAAAATATTATGTATCTTGGAATTCATGGTCCTCAAAATCTCAAAGATCGGCCAACATCTTCCCGCTTGAAAGTGCAAATCGTATTCGGCTGTCACCTTCATGACGTCAGTCACCTTCGTGACGTCACAGGAAATCTCTCGCCAGATCTCCTTTGACGTAGTCATTTTGGTACCGGAAGTGAAATTTTACGTTTTCAGGCAGCTAAAAAACGGAGAAGGAAA
Source organism: Actinernus sp. WN-2022 (assembly GCA_030867875.1). Lineage (NCBI taxonomy): Eukaryota > Metazoa > Cnidaria > Anthozoa > Actiniaria > Actinernidae > Actinernus > Actinernus sp. WN-2022. The sequence goes on from JAOWCC010001210.1 coordinate 674,380, forward strand.
ATAGCAAACTAAAATTGTTTTGCCGGTTACACTGGGATATCATGTATATTCGAAATGGCAAAAAATATGTTAAGTACAATTTAATGGGAGACTTTACAAGAAGACTGCTTCGACTACGCTATGTTTTTGTATGAAATGTATTATGCTACAATAAATTTGTGATTATAATGATTATAAACCAAGGCGAGTATTAGAAACTTTCTAAAGATGTTTGACTTATTCAGTTCTTTATTACAAGTGCACGCATATCTGTATTACAAGTGCACGCATATCTGTATTACAAGTACACGCATATCTAGCATGTTGTTGATGCAGGTCCCCTTTGGGTCATTGTCAAGTTGGCTGAAAATGGATGCCTTCTTGATTACCTCTATCGACATCGCAAACAAGAGTACACTGATCACTCATACATGAACGTTACCTTAAGTGAGACGAAAGAACTGCAAAATCCAGAGAAGTTCAGGTTCGCCCATGGAATCGCTAGAGGAATGAGTCATCTCGAGAAAATGAAGGTGAATGGTTTAATGAGCAATCTTGTTTTATGCTGTTATCAATTAACGAGAATATTATACAAGTCTTATAACACCTGATATTGCGGCTAATAACAAGGAAATTACAACGAACCTCAGTTGCTGTCCCTGATAATATGTAAATGACACTCGGCTCTTTATTGTTTACTTCAAGTAAATCGGCCAATTTCGGTATATGCTTTACTTGTTTCAATACGAGGCTTGGGGTATATTAAATTTATTTTCTTGAAGAATAAGTTTAATATAGCCCGGAGACGTTTGTGCGTGACAAGTGAAGCATATAATGTCTAAAGTGCGTGACAAGTGAAGCATATAATGTCTAAAGTGCGTGACAAGTGAAGCATATAATGTCTAAAGTGCGTGACAAGTGAAGCATATAATGTCTAAAGTGCGATTATTGCCTTTAACCTCGTTTCAGTGCGTACATCGCGACCTGGCCGCCAGAAACGTGTTACTAGGGAGGAGCATGATACCAATGGTGTCGGACTTCGGACTGGCACGTGATATCTATGAAAGCGGTCTGTACGAGGACCTTAGAGGGGTGAGGACAGTGACATTGTATCTCATAGTTATCGATTGGGCTTGAACTGAGCTCATTTCTAGTAGTGCTATGTTATACTTAAATCTCGTACAAATATTACGACTGAAAATGGTGTTTATATTGTAAAGTAGACGAAAATCAGTCATTGAAGCAAATATAACGATAAAATGCCCGAAGACTACTGCAATGCTGATCCTATACAACGCTTGTCCAGGTTTATACGATATGTCGGCTGGCCAGTACCAGCCTTCTTCAGATTTATTTTACAGTAATTTTATGTCTTTATGTTTTTGCTGTGGTTTTCTGTTAACCTTAATAATATATATCATTGAAGAAAACTACGAATAATTTGAACTTTTCAGGGTAAGAGGCCCGTCAGATGGATGGCTCCAGAGTCTCTCGAGGACTACACTTGCACTTCGAAAAGTGATGTGTAAGCACATTGGGATAACACCTTTGACCTTTTCCGATGTTCGCCAGCGTTATGACGTCATTAGAGTCAATAGGAGTTTCGCTAATAGCATTCAATAATTACCGCTGGATGCGCTGACTACAGACGCATTACTCATCTCTTGCCCACTTAATGTTAAGTATTCATAAATATCAACGGCATGATAGGCTATTCACAACTCGTGTGTTGGTGTAGTTTGAACTTCTACACCTTCTCGCTGGTATTTGTGAATATTTTACATGAGAATGAGGCTAGTGGTGGTAAATGTGTCTGTAGTCATTTCGAGTATAAACATCACTGCCCTAATAGACCTATCCCATGTGGCGGCCATCTTGGAATAACGATAGATAAAACTAGTGTTGGTCTGCGTCGGCGGGGAAGATAAACACTGGTATAATCAACTAAAGTCGATTGAGGTATGCTAACCGCCGTGAAAAGCGAGTAGCAGCTGACGTTCGAGCGCTAGCCCTTCGTCAGAGCAAAAGAGGGAATTGTGGGTGGGGAAACGGTTTATATAGTGTTTAGTTGATTACCGCTGAGGAAACATGTACTCGGATCAATTGGGATCAAAGAAAATTGCGCCAATTCATGATTACCGCAGAGGAAACATGTGCTCGGATAGAAGAAAATTGCGTCAACAATAGAAATGCTAATAGTTGTAACAGGAAGTGTTGATGAGTAAACTAAGGAAACATGCTGATCTAAGTGCGAGTGAATACGTGAATTCTGAAATTAAATGAACGAAAGCGTTCATTAATACCGTGAGGTGCCAAAGTGCCTAATTTGAAAATAAAGTTATGTTGTTGGCGTTTACGAGTGTCGGTAGAACCTTCATGCAGAGACATGCCGCATACAGTGAACTGATGTGATTAAAGCAATGACCAGGAACTGGTTAAAGTGACGAACTACAGGTTTGGCAAGATTCTTGCTGTTAACATCTAGCAAGTGTTCGCGGAATCGATCTCCCAATCTTCGCCCTGTTTCTCCGATGTAGAGTTTGTTACAAAGTGTGCAGGTGATACAATAAATAACATTACTGGAAGTACAATCAAAATGATCAGACTTTAAGAGAGCCTTTAGTCCTGAAATAAATGTCGTAGTTTTAGTGTAAGCACAGGTATTGCATCGTGTCCTAGAACATTTAAAAGTGCCTGGTTGAAGATCAGGCTGTAGTGAACCTTGACTAGCGAATCACGGAGATTCTTGTCACATTTGAAAGAAATGAGAGGCTACTGCGGGAAAATAGAGGCGGTCTCTGGATCACTCTGTAAAATCTTAAAGTTCCTCTGGATAATTTTCTTGATAGACAGATTAGACGGATGGTAAGTCAATGGAAACGGAATTCTATCTTTTGTCTTCGGTTTGGACGGTAGTAGAGCCGGTTCTTCTGTCGATGTCACGGGCGCGGTCCAATGCAGTCGGATTCATCGCTGCACATCTTGGAATAAACCTATTGTTAATGCTTACTCAGCCTCGGTCTCAAACGTGTTTAACCGAGGCTGGGTAGCATTTGGAATAGGTTTATTCCAGGATGGCCGCCGCGTGGGATAGGTCATAGCTTCTAAGTTCTTCATTTAGAAGTGCGGATATCATTCGGGGGGGGGGGGGGGGGGGGGGGGGTTGGGGGGGTTGGGGGGGTTGGGGGCTGTTGAAGGTAGGATTCGTCCTCCAGCAAATCGAGGAATGAAGACGATGGGTAAAGTAAAGAGATGGGGAATACGAGCTGTACTGTAAAGATAAGTTGTTCACTTGTCTTTTTGAATTGCTTTTACGCTTTAACATCGCCTACTCTCAGTCCTTCATTCTGTTTTATTTTTACAGCTGGTCTTACGGTATTGTTCTGTGGGAGATCGAGACAGCGGGTAAGTCTATCTGAGTTGAAAAATATCTGCGTTTCAGGTCGTCACCAAGGCGGACCCTTCTTCAAGTCAACACTCCGCTATAAACGTTGACATAATTTTGTAGACTACCATGCTAAAGACCTCATTCTAAAAGCCGGGGGCGGCTTTGACTAATCAATCAACCAATCAACAACTTTATTCCAGTGTCTAAAACTATTAGCTGGCCACAAGTAGCCTACTAATTGGCGACACTATAAATAAAACTTCACTATAAATAAAACATAAATAGAACTGAGTTGACCTTATTATTATTATTATAAGAGTGAAATGAATAAATTACAAATTATAGAGCCCGTTTCAGATGAGTGAAACGTTCACACAAGACGAAAGCTGTAGATGTTTCATTAATTGGAGCCCACTCTTTTCAATTAAAGATATAAAATAAGGTCGTTTATCTCATATATGTACACTCTGACAAGTTTGTAAGATAATGTAAATTAATATAGTCTACTGATATTAAATTAATAATAATTAGTTAAAACTAAAGTTAATATAACTACGTATCTAGCTAATATCAATAATAAGTTAAAATTACGTTAATATAATAAGAAACATGTTGATATAATATGCTGATACCAAATAGGCCACTATATCCATATATCTAACTGAATTAACTCTGTCAATGATCATATAATATGCTGATACCAAATATGTCACTATATCCCTATATCTAAGTGTTACAAAGATAGCATCTCTCTATGCATGAACTGCTACTAATGACGCTTGTTAAATCTATATCTCTGATATTGGCTTTGAAACTCTTAAGGGAAGTTAAGGTCCTGTCTTTACTCTGCAATTTTGACCATAAAAATGGCCCGAAATATTTTAAGGAATGCTTTCCATATCGGACAGTATTTACACTAGGAATATGGAAATCAGAATTTCTAAGATTATAACATGAAGGTGAGTTTCTAAACAGGTCTACGATGTTCTTAGGTAGTATTTTGTTCTTAATTCTAAACATAAAGTTGCAATATCCTGTAGGCGCTTATTATATAGAGTAGTTATACGGGCCCGCTAGAGTAGTTCACTATAGGAGGTGTTCCAATCGCAGTAGACAGCTCTCAATCCTCTTTCGTTGACCCGCTCTAACTTTCTTTTATCAGTTGACTAGCAGCAGGGGAGATCGGGGCTGATTAGCAGCAGGGGAGATCGGGGCTGACTAGCAGCAGGAGAGATCGGGGCTGACTAACAGCAGGGGAGATCGGGCCTGACTAGCAGCAGGGGAGATCGGGGCTGACTAGCAGCAGGGGAGATCGGGGCTCATAAGGAGGTGTTTAGTTTTCAAATAATAATACGAGATCTTTATTTTTTTTTAAATCAGTTCAGCCGTATTTCAGGACTTGACTTGGTTGCGAACAATAGATGGTTTGCACTCAATCCCCAGAGATTCAAATGACAAAGGGCATGGCGGTCATGTTGGTGTACAGAACAAAAGAAGCTAACGAGGAATTTATTGTTACCTGTACACCAACATGGCGGCTATGACGTCACGTGCAAAGGGTCTATAGGTGCTACTTCAACTAAGACCTAATGTCTCACAAGCGCCAAACACATGTAGGATATAGTTCGTTGCGTTGCGCATGCGTCAATAACATCAGAGTTAACAGTGCTTTCCTACGTCTGTTTCTTTTATCGTTTCACCCTGATCCCAATAATAGATCAACTTTTCTCCAGGCCGCCAAAGTTTATTATCAAGCAAACGTAAAGTAACAAAAATCACTATCTTGCATAACGATTTTAATTTTTTTATTTTTTTATTTTTTTTATTTATACAATTTTCTGTTTGCTGTTGTTATAAACATCTCCACTATCCATGCACTCGCTGTTCATGTTCACGGTTCACAACAGGAAAAAACATCAGAGAGCGAAATGGAAACTTTCCTTATCGTTGCCACACCCAAAATCCTTTGTTGCAAGTGATGGGATAAATTCTATATCCCACTGAATTACAATAACTAGTTGTCACCAATTGGATACGTATTCACTGATCAGTATGCGATAACTAGTTATCACCAATTACATACGTATTCACTGATTAGTATGCGATAACTAGTTATCACCAATTGCATACGTATTCACTGATTAGTATGTGATAACTAGTTATCACCAATTGCATACGTATTCACTGATTAGTATGCGATAACTAGTTATCACCAATTGCATACGTATTCACTGATTAGTATGCGATAACTAGTTATCACCAATTGCATACGTAAGTCACTGATTAGTATGCGATAACTAGTTATCACCAGTTGCATACGTATTCACTGATTAGTATGCGATAACTAGTTATCGCCACTTGGATACGTAAGTCACTGATGCCTGCTCCTACAGTAAACTCGTAAACTTTTATTGATTTCTGGGTTAAACGGCATAAGATAAATTGGTTAATGAATGTCCACTCGTGTGATATGGGATCTATCATCGTTCGTAAAGCTCGGGCTTCGCCCTCGTGGCCGTTAAGCATTACCCTTACTTAATATGTAACGATGCTCGCAATCTGAATTGAGAAAAACAGAGATCATTTATTAGGTTTTCATTCCAAAATGAACGGAATAATGACAATTTCATTTGGACCATTTTGTGTTGTTCTTTTATTGTAAGAAAAGATGCTGATTCCAAGACCTTTCTCAGAAACGAAAGAAAAAAGCGTGGCAAGTCTATAAACCAGTTAATAACCTCGTGCTCGATCTTTCATTGAAATCAAACTAGACGTTACGGTTAGCCCCTCTTTTCACGCAAGGCGAACTTTATGGGATTTACAAACGAGAGCTGAAAGTGAGAGTTTGTAAATCCCATAAAGCACGGGCACGAATTCTATATTGGACTTATCAAACGTCTAGATGTATAGAGTCATATTCAGTTATTTTGGCGATACGACTTATTTTAGCCAAGAAAATCGAAGCAAAAGTAAATCAGGACGAAATCTTTATCAGATTTACAGATCACTTATCGCTGATTCATTTCCTTTGTTTTGCTTCATGAATTATTAATGAGTTTCAAATTAACGAGTGAATCTACCTTCTGTTAAAATGCGAAAGTTGGAGGATTTAAAATTAAAGAAGCCATCAAAAAGCGAACAGATGTTAGATAGTAACTCTGTAGCCTTTACTCCAAATTTTCACATTCATCTGTTTGATAGGAATTTCGCGCGATCATCAATCCGTACGGAGCACTCAAGCGGAGTATCACATATATTCACTCCACAAAGGCTGAGTGACAAGTGAAGGTGTCAGTGGCCTGGCCTTTGGAGGGTTTACCCCTCCTCTTTTCACGCCTTTGAAACTCAAAATTTAAAATTTAAATCGCCGAGCAGTGAAGAAAGCAAGCGAGCATATCAGCCTCTCCTTTAAAACGAAGCCCCACACTATAAAAAGGACAATACCCTCCACCTTCGTTCTTTGGGATTGAAAATTATAATTTCAAATTCAGAACAGTCAAGCAAGTAAGCCAGTAATCAGTCTTCTCCTGTTAGAATACTAAATTGCTGAAGCTTGCACTGGATGCCGGTGGAAGAGCGGATTGTTTACAAAATACTGCTTCTGACATATAAGGCGCTAAACTGTCTAACTCCACAATCTAATTGATCTTCATGATTGATGTTCATGATGTTCATCATCGAATTGATGATTCATGATGTTCATCATCTAATTGATGTTCATGTCCCTAGACGTAGTCTTCGATCTGCATCTAGTAAACGACTAGTTGTACCATCATATAACTTACGTACTTGCGGTTTCAGTGCATTTTCCTGTGTGGCGCCCTTCCTGTAGAATTCGCTTACACAAGAAATAAGGCTTGCAATCTCAGTGTCCAGTTTTAAACTGCAGATAAAAACCTATCTTTTTAGAAAATCCTACTGTTAATTAAAAATGGCTTCAGAGACATACGGATATGTACATGTGTTAATACACGTATTCCATCATTGTAAGTTTGGATTTTAATAGTAGACATATAATTTTTACATTACATTTTTATTCATTGCAGTAGTTAGTTTAATTCATATCTCGTAAGCGCTTAGTTGTAAGGCGCACATTAATGGCTGTAAAGCGCTATTGGGAAATTCTTTGGAAATAGCGCTATATATGTAAATAAATATTATTATTATTATTATAAGCTAAAATAAATGACCCAAGGAAACGTAAACAGGAGGAAGTTAGTTGCTTAGTTATGCCTGTCAATAGACCACTTTCGATATATGCTTCACTAACGATTCAATGCGAGGCTCAGGGACAAAATGGCGCAGTGAATCGTAATAATAATAAAAAAAATATTTTGTTATTACGCGTACGATTCACTGTGCAATTTTGTCCTAGAGCCGCGCATTGAATCGTTTGTGAAGCATATATCAAAAGTGGTCTATTGCATTTTATTTGTCAAAGATCACTCAAGCGGAACATCATATGTTTTATGTAGGGCTTTGAACAGCGATATTCACTTGACAAAGGCTAACTGACAACTGAAGGTGTCTTCAACCTGGTTGAGGCCCTTTATAGTGCGGGTCCTTGTTTAACATACAGCATTGTTATCATATGAACAGAGATATTCACTTGACAAAGACTAATTGACAATGAAGGTGTCTTGAACCTGGTTGAGGCCCTTTATAGTGCGGGTCCTTGTTAAACATACATCATTGTTATCATATGAACAGAGATGTTCACTTGACAAAGACTAATTGACAATGAAGGTGTATTCAACCTGGTTGAGGCCCTTTATAGTGTGTGTAACTGCTGACGGCTCGAATTTATAGATTAAATTAGAATCTGATTGACAGCTGATTGTTAGCTAAGACGCGGCTAGCGTCATGTTTCAGTTATAGAGAAACACGAGTTATAGAGAAACACGAGTTATAGAGAACCGTAGAATTGTTTATGTCAAATTGACTCGACTCGCCGACCCGCAAACGTTGGTAAGAGCAACCTTTACATATTATATTGTATATCATTGCGTATTGTTTTGTATAACATGACCTCTACTGATTCAAAGAGCATACGATACAAATGTTTTAGTCACACTTATTGTTGTGTAATCAAAAGAGTAAGCTGTATTTTATTGTACTAATGTTCAGTCGACCGCAACTGTATCGCCTCTGGAAGCTAAATGTGATAATAAACAAGAATGATTTAGCCTTGGTGTATTGTGTGTATGACAACACGGTGCTCGAGCTTCGAGTCGTTTAATAGAACTTCGAAATCCTATATAGTCGACAATGAATGGGTAGCGTGAAGCCCGCGTGAAGTGTTGTGTGAATTGCTTTGAAGAACTTGAAATCCCTAAGAGACCTCTAAGAACCAAAGATTGACAACCATGACTTCGGAACGATCTAAAGATAACGTAGAACTAGAAATGCCAGGAAATGTATGTCCTGAGAGCGAAGATACAGAACAAAGAGGTGCTGTTTCAAAAGAATGCGAAGCACGATCGGAACACCGGAGCAGATCACGAACAAAGAGGGTTTGTGTTTTGACAAAAAAAGAAAGACAAAAAAAAAGACAATGCCATAAACGCTCTGCGATATAGAATGGAGACCGCTGATATGCTACTAAGGGAATCCGCGGACTTAGTCAAACTGACTGCAGCCAAAGACGGCCTAGAAACGGACATGAACAGTTTAAAGGTTTTGCATGAAAACGTCACGGATTTGCAAATAAAGTTAGGTCTCGAAGAAGATCAAGAAACGGAAACCGCAGAGTACGTTGAGTACACATTCGTGTACAATGCCTTTCTTGAATGTTTAGCCGACGTTAAAATGAGAATCAAGGACCAGAAGCTAACTCCTTTCAAAGAAATCTAAATCACGATCTGCGAAATCGATAGGGTCCGCCCGTAGCACTTCTACCTCATCCTCAAAGCGTGCCGCTATTGAAGCCGCAGCGTTAAAGGCAAAAATGGAAAGTTTAAAGAAACGACAAGAAATCGATAGACGTCAGGACGAACTAAAGCGACAACAGAGAGAGTTAGAAAGGCTTGATGAACAAGACAAACTCCAAGGAGAATTAAGCGCCGCAGAAGCCATACAGAAGATTCTCGAAGAACCTAGAGAGCCAATCGTAGTGCCCCCAACTTTCCAGACGAACGAAGACTACATTAGTGACCAGAAACCTACTCTCCCTAAATCGGCCGACGAAATGACCACTCCTAGACTCCAACCGCGACTCCTAGACTCCAACTGCGACCCCAACCACGAGACCGAAAATGTCGACCTCCCTTGAAAACAGAAACCCGTCTCTACCCACTCGTCTCGACGTAAACATACCTCCTTTCTTTCCGCGAGAAACATCCGCTCTTAGTTCAGTGACGCCAATGAACGCCGTTCCGCTGACCCAAGTGAGCCCGCACCGAAACTCGACCTTGCTACCAGATTTCCAGCAGATTCAAAGAGAAACCACAGAAATACAACGACAGCAAGTCGAGCTACTGAAAAGAATGACACTGCCTTTGCCGAAGCCCCCCGTCTTTGACGGAAACATCCTCGAGTACCCGAAGTGGGAGAGTGCGTTTGACGCATTGATAGAAGAGGCGATCAACCAAGCCACAAGTTGTACTACCTCGGGGAATACACGGACGGAACAGCAGGGAAGATGATAAGTGGACTGCTAGGACTAAGGACGGAAAACGCCTACAAGCGCGCGAGGAATGTATTGAAAGAACGTTTTGGAGACTCTTTCAAGATTTACGAAGCGTACCGCGAGAAGCTCAAGGCCTGGCCAATCTGCATTTCAAGCGCCGAATTGCAAGAGTATAGCGACTTTCTTATCATGACGCAAGAAACTATGAAGTCGGTCAAGTACCTAATAGAGTTCGACAGCTTCTCCGCCATCCGGAAATTAGCGGCTAGGCTTCCAAATCACTACTGCAACAAGTGGAGAGTAGAAGAAGGTCGAAGCTAAACACGGAGACTATACATTTAACGACTTCGTAGAATTCGCACAGGAAGCATTGCTAGACGCAAATCATCCAGTCTTTTCGTACGAAGCTTTGACGACGACCAGGAAAGGCTTAGAGCAAGAAGAAGACAATGGCGTTGGTGATATCGGCTACGCCGGATGTCATCGCATAGCCACCAGGGAAATCGGCAAAGATGAGTCAGCAACAAGTCGGTTCGCACAGCTCAACACATACAAGGAAGTCATGACCCCACTGACAGTCAAGAAAATGTTTGAACAGGAATTCTCGGAAACGCAGCATTCCAACAAGCACCTGTCACAAGACGACTTAAAGTTCATGCGGATAACCACAAATGGCATTCATAGAACCGAAGATAATCACTACGAAATGCCCTTGCCACTACGAGAAGAAACCCTTGACCTCCCGTGCAACAGGAAACTCGCGGAGATCCGCCTCAGCCAGCTAGAGGCTCTTTGACAAGAGTCCAAAGTACAAGGCAGACTACATGGCGTTTATGGAGGACATGCTTGAGAAAGGCGACGCGGAGAAGACACCAAACCAGTGTGAGAAGGCGTGGTATATCCCTCACCATGGGATATACCACCCAAAGAAGCCAGACAAAATTAGAGTCGTCTTCGACTGCTCCGCTCAACACCAGGGAACCTCCTTAGACCAACACCTCCTGCAAGAACCCGATTTGACTAATACTCTAATCGGTGTGCTTTGCCGTTTCCGTCAAGAACCAGTGGCATTCGCATGCGATATCCAGGGTATGTTCCACCAGGTCAGAGTCAACGAAGAGCATCGCGATGTGCTACGGTTCCTCTGGTGGGACACCGGTAACTGTACCAAAGAGCCGACCGAGTACAGAATAAGAGTGCATCTCTTTGGTGCGACGTCTTCCCCAACCTAAATTGGGAAACTCTTATTGAGAGAAGAGTGAAACGTAAAGCAACCTTAATGTTCAAAATTATGAATAACCTCGCTCCAACCTCTCTTAAAGAAATGTTTACTACAGTAAACCAAACAACTCATTATAATCTTCGAAATTCCAATATGAAGCTTTTCATACCACGCCCTAATACTGAATACTTAAAAAAAAGTTTCAGTTATGACGGAACTAAGATATGGAATAACCTACCAAATGAAATTCAACAAAGTTCTTCCTTAGTGAGTTTTAAAAATAAATTGAAAGGTATTACTCTCCTCAACTGACTAGAGTCACTAATGATGCCTTAAAGTATTTTTTTAGATTATTATATATATTTTAGATTATTCTTAGATTATTAATATTACTATACATTAGTACATAAATGTATATTGATTGTTAATATATGACCCCAGTAGATATATAGATATAGATATATTAGTTAGATGCTTAATATAGTACAGTTTAATATCTTTAATTACTTGTTATGAGAATTATTTGTATTTTTACTTAGTGTATTATACACGGCTTTCATGGAAATCAGTGTAAAATTGTTGAAATCTCCGTGTTTAAATAAAGTTGAATTGAATTGAATTGAACCTAGGCCTGCGGACTGCAACAGACGAATATGCAGACGAACTAGGCGTAGAAGCAGCGGATTTCATTAAGACGATGGTCTGAAATCAGTCAGAACCGTACCCGAAGCCGTAGCCCTGATAGAGAAAGGCACGGAAATGTGCAAAAGGGGAGGATTTCGACTCCACAAGTTTACTTCAAATCGGAAAGAAGTGATAGAGGCAATTCCCGTTGAAGACCGAGCAAAGAGTATCGAGAACCTAGACTTGGACCATGAACCGCTACCCCCCAGAACGTGTACTAGGAGTGGAGTGGTGTATCGAGAGTGACTCACTCAGATTCCGAATTTCACTCAAAGATAAACCGCTGACTAGGCGTGGCATATCCTCTCGACAGTCAGTTCAATCTACGACTCGCTGGGTCTGGCTGCACCCTTCCTACTTCGAGGGAAGAAGATATTACAGCTGCTATGCAAGGAAGGCGTTGACTGGGACGACCCGATACCCGAGTCACTACGAACACAATGGGAGATGTGGCAAAGCGAACTCCCCCTCCTGGAGCAGATGGAAGTACCGAGGTGTTTCAGACCCGAAGGAATGCAAGAGCTTAAGACCATAGAGCTGCACCTTCGATTAGTAGATAATAACGACCAAATCCACTGCTCACTGGTGATCGGGAAGGCTCGTGTAACCCCCCTGAAGCCTATAGCCATACCAAGACTGGAACTTACCGCTGCCTTAGTTTCAGTGAGAGTGAGCGACATGCTGTGCCGAGAGCTTAAGTATGACAAGATAGACGAAGTGTTCTGGACAGACAGTAAAGTTGTGCGAGCGTACATCAACAACGATGCGCGTCGCTTCCATACGTACGTTGCTAACCGCGTGCAACATATAAGAGATCACACCGCCCCAGAGCAGTGGAAGTACGTGGAAAGCAAGAGTAATCCTGCTGACGACGCATCTCGAGGTCTTAGCCCGACAAACCTCCTTCGGAGTTCGAGGTGGGTGAGAAGGACCGCCATTTCTCTGGGAGCGATGTAGTAGCTGGCAAGACTTCGGTGAAACCAGCGAACCAGCGAACCAGCGAAGCGGCTATCGCCAGACGACAAAGAAGTTAAGAAGGCCTCGGTCTTGGCTACAGCTACAGTGTTGCCGCTAGTGTCAGAAAACAATAGCTCTTGTTGTGCAACAACAGGGGCAACACTGTGACGTCATAATATCCAAGATGGCGGCGCGCAGGAAATTCAAATGACTTTTTGTGGACAAGAAAATCGGGCCATAAATAACAGCGAGTGTACAATTTACAGAAAACAAACACAGCAATAGATTTAGGTATCCATAGCAACATTTGGAAGCAAACATTGTTTTCAGTGGAGGTTTCCTTGAATGAATTGAGTTCGTGGTCCTCATGGGAAACGCGTTGCCATGGATGCTGGATGGCAAGCTATCTTTAAAAACACTGGTTTAGAAACATCGACAATCGATCGGAGGTGGAAAATAGCATTTACAAACAGGTTTTTCTACTAACACCGATCTCTTACAAGTGCCTTTAATTGTGTTTTTTTTGCCGCCTAATACAATCACGTGATTACATTCCTGCAAAAGGTCCATTGTAAAATTAAAGTTCATATCGTCTGTAAACTGTATCTGTTTGTTATTTATGCTAGTTTTGAACTTTTCATAAAAAACATTCCCTTCATAAAAAACATTCCCTTCATAAAAAACATTCCCTTCATAAAAAAAATTAAAATCGATTGGAGCAGGCACAAGCTACACGAAATGACAAATTTTACCAAGAAATTCGCTTCAAATCTAGTTCAAACGTTCGTAGCACACCGTAAGATTATAGAACAGTTCGCGGTTAATTCCGACATTTTGAAAGGGGTGCAAATATCACGCAAATACAGTGTTTGTATGGAAATCCGATGCCAAATAATTTTCGTAAAATCGAATTTCTGAAATATTCACTGACTGCAAACTTAAGATATCAGGTAAAGGATTAACTGATCAAAATTTGGGGGATGTAGCTGTGCTGGGAAGCGTGCAATCGTGTTTTCAGTTTTCCATACATTTGTCGGTAACGACGAGTCAAACTCCGCGGGAAAATTTACAGACACAATATTTGACGATAACAAAGGACTTTTTTCGTCGTCACAGCGAAATTTGTGAAAACCAAAATGAATCTGGTTCATGTACACATGGCTTTTGGTTTTATCAACTGAACGTTATGTTTGACTACGTTACCGTTTTATCAACTGAACGTTATGTTGACTACGTTACCGTTTTATCAACTGAACGTTATGTTGACTACGTTACCGTTTTATCAACTGTACGTTATGTTGACTACGTTGTTGTTGTTGTTGTTGTTGTTGTTGTTACCGTAGTGCACGAGGTGAAGCTGGCAGTTCATTCGCTAGCCCTTGAAACGTCAGCTCGCTTTCCATGACAGTCTCGGACATAAGGTTATGGAGCCATAAGACTTCAAATCACGAGTAACAGTTACTACGCATCTGACTTGCAAGTACAGTAAGCCATGTGATCCAGGGCAGTATCTAAACATGGCCTCCAACTTACCCCATATACATGCCTGATAAAATATAATAAATAGTGACGTCCTCTCAGGGCCATTGCTTATTTTTAGGCACTGTACCGTATGCTGGTGTCGAGAGTGGACAGGATATCTTGAATGAGATCAAGAGAGGTTACCGACTGGAGCAGCCCCCCGACTGCCACAATTCCATGTGAGTAAGGCGGTTAAGAATTAACCTAAAAAGTGTCAAAATATTTGTTAAACATTAACCGGATTGCAAAATGATTTTACTTCAAATCCGCACGCCCTCGACTCCATAACCATGGTCCCTACCTGGAGCCCACCGGAGTGGTCACGTGGTGCATGTGATGTTCAGCTTGAAACCCGCGCTTTCTCACGAGTTTCATGTGTAACAATCTATTTGTTTTATACATATCTAAGAATGAAGCATTCGATCAGTAAGCCACCTTTCATTCACCAGATATGAGATCATGCTGGACACGTGGAATGCTAACCCACTCGATCGACCTTCATTCGAAGTGATCGTTGAAAGAGTTGAAGTGCTTCTTGCTGAAATATCGGTAGGTTATAAATGATCAGCATTATAAACAATCGCATTATAGGCAATCCGCATTATACGCAATACACATTACACGCAATCTGCATTATAGGCAATCAGCATTATAAGCACATCACAAGCAAACGTTAATAGACCACTTTCGATATAGGCTTCACGAGAAAGATTAAATGTTTCTTTTGTTATTACGATTCACTGCGCAATTTTGTCCCTGAGCCTCGCATTGATTCGTTTGCATACATCAAAAGTGGTCTATTGATAGCAATGTTAATCCTTTCAGTTAATCCATTCCTGGTATCTTAATTACTGGTATATATATTTTTTATTCATGTATTTAGGTCGAATTCTGTGCCTGTGTATACAATATTTGACAAACCTTTGAATGACACTTTTATCGCTCACTGGTTTTTTAATGGTTTCATTATTTTACTTCGCACTTTATACAGGACTATCTTGAAATTCAACCCGATGACGTTGATCCCGATTTTCTGTCTACTTACGACGAGGTACAGATTTCTGGTTCAACCTGGGACCTAGCTAACGGAAACGTGTCCCAGGAAGGTAGCCATGACAACCAGGATCAACATGATCTGGGTGAAGATATTCGTATTCACAGTCGGTATGTTCCTGCAGGAAGTGCTGGTCAGCAGAACACACATGACGACCCTGCGCTCTCTGCTCACTCGTTAGACTCCACAGACGAACAGACCAAGTTTTGACATTTTGTGGTGCGATATCTCGTGTATATTGCGTCGTTTGTTTGTTTGTTAGGATTAACATTTGTGTAAGAATAGTTGCCAGATCAAAGAATAGTTGATGCAAATCATGGTATATTTACTTTGAGGATTCTTTCTAGTATGCTAGCCACGAGGACGAGTGACACGTAATGAAATGAACATACATAGTTTTAAAAAAGTTTGTCCCGGACAAGCGGCCAACAACGAGCGACATACCCAGACCAAAATGCATTGTGGTTGTTGCAAAAAGTCTGGTGAATTGGTTGGTTTTTGGAGCTAAAGGCGTTAAGTAGAATATTGATGATTCCTTTGAAAGGATTTTCGAATAGGCCATTTGCACGATGGCGTCATTTGACTACAACTAACAGAATCGCTTTCAAATTCTTTTTCTTATTCAGATTTAACAACTCCTTTGAGAATACCAAGACAATGGTCTAAACTAGTATACCTAATAGGTAGTGAATGCTGCCGTCAGTTAAGGAAGTGTATTAGAAGAGAACCTACAGTAGCACTTTGGCAGGAAAAATATATTAGATATATTAGATGAATATATTTTGTAGTTTTGGGGCTATCGTGCAAATTCCCTAAGCCTACCGGCACAAAAAAACTGCTGTTCTCCCCGGTGAAGTTTAAACACCGGAAATCAACTGTAATCGAGAATGTAATTGTAAATGCTAATTGTGTCTTGAACCGGCGGCTTGACTTTATCGAAGACCAATAAAAGAAAATTATTTGCTGCTCACCATCTTGATAACAGGAGAGATCTTGCTCTTTGGAAACTGGATAGTTAACACGTACAGAGTTCGCCTATACCTCTACACGTCAACGAATTCATGATTACACAAGGATCGCATACACAGTAATGCATTAAAGAATGGTTGAACGTAATTTGCTTCCACCTCGTGTAATGTCACGTGACGATCAGATCCGTGCAAAGCTTTGTGGTAAAAAAAGAAAATATACGTGATGCATTGTGGTAAAAGAACGAGATCGAGATTTGGACCCGCTTACAGATTAAAACTGCTGCCTTGCTCGCTCGCTGCGGCAGCAATTAGAGGAACAAAAGAAACCGCGCAAAGAGTTCTGGTAGTTGAGTCAAATGACGTCATCGTGTCCTATTACACCGTTGTCGCTCGTCCATTACTTGAACTAGGTGTATAAAGCAACGCGCGTAATGCACTCGGGCTTAATTAGTTTCCGCCTTTTCTTTGCAAAGAAACCAAATGTTCTCTACTTGGAGTACTGGATACGTTCAAGGTATATAATAAACATTGTGTATTGAAGCAAAACGATCACTGATAAATTGTCTGTACGAAATAAAATTCGATTAAAGCAAAATACGGAAATTCACTGACACAGAAGACCATTGTGCAGCCTTGTTCAGATAAAAATAACGTTTAATCTGAAGGTATCCAGTTACTGGTTAATTCATGATACTAGATAGCAAGCCTGAATAGAAACATATCGCTAACGTTATCTGAAGTTAGAGTACGGAGATTGCCTGCTAATTTCGCTCCAATAAAGGAAATGAGAAATTTTATAAAGTTTACGTTTACGGTGTAATAAATAGCATTAGTATCAGTGTTTCTTGTCATGCAAGCTGTTTCATATTAATGTGCGATGGTCTGTTAATGTTTGGTGACTCCCTTGTTAACAGTCACACAACAGTAACAGCACCAGGGGCGTAGCCAGCCATTTTCCCCTTTTAGTCCCGTACAAGCCAAACGAGCGCTGAAGGAGCGAGCTCCAAGGGAATCTGTTCCCCGGGTCAATTTTTTGAAAATTACAAGCTCTAAAACGCTATTTCCAGCGTTTTCGATGTTTTTAGTAAGGTTGGCGGTCGGTTGAATAGTGCAGTAGCTAGCGTATTGCATACTCGCAATTTAGAGTTGAGTTTCTAATAAAAGTTAAACAAAACAGAAAAAGTCACTGCTATACCGGCAAAAAAAATCACCAAAATTCCTGTTAAACCCGGGCTTAATGGCTTAAAGGCAGATATCCCACGTTAAGTCACCAACAGTAACAACCCATCCCACATTAACAGTCACCCAACAGTAACAACCCATCTCACATTAACAGTCACCCAACAGTAACAACCCATCTCACATTAACAGTCATCCAACAGTAACAACCCATCTCACATTAACAGTCACCCAACAGTAACAACCCATCTCACATTAACAGTCACCCAACAGTAACAACCCATCCCACATTAACAGTCACCCAACAGTAACAACCCATCCCACATTAACAGTCACCCAACAGTAACAACCCATCTCACATTAACAGTCACCCAACAGTAACAACCCATCCCACATTAACAGTCACCCAACAGTAACAACCCATCCCACATTAACAGTCACCCAACAGTAACAACCCATCCCACATTAACAGTCACCCAACAGTAACAACCCATCCCACATTAACAGTCATCCAACAGTAACAACCCATCCCACATTAACAGTCACCCAACAGTAACAACCCATCCCACATTAACAGTCACCCAACAGTAATAACCCATCCCACATTAACAGTCACCCAACAGTAACAACCCATCCCACATTAACAGTCACCCAACAGTAACAACCCATCCCACATTAACAGTCATCCAACAGTAACAACCCATCCCACATTAACAGTCACCCAACAGTAACAACCCATCCCACATTAACAGTCACCCAACAATAACAACCCATCCCACATTAACAGTCACCCAACAGTAATAACCCATCCCACATTAACAGTCACCCAACAGTAACAACCCATCCCACATTAACAGTCATCCAACAGTAACAACCCATCCCACATTAACAGTCATCCAACAGTAACAACCCATCCCACATTAACAGTCACCCAACAGTAACAACCCATCCCACATTAACAGTCATCCAACAGTAACAACCCATCCCACATTAACAGTCATCCAACAGTAACAACCCATCCCACATTAACAGTCACCCAACAGTAACAACCCATCTCACATTAACAGTCACCCAACAGTAACAACCCATCTCACATTAACAGTCACCCAACAGTAACAACCCATCCCACATTAACAGTCACCCAACAGTAACAACCCATCTCACATTAACAGTCACCCAACAGTAACAACCCATCCCACATTAACAGTCACCCAACAGTAACAGACTATCCCACATTAGAGTGATTTTACTATTCCCGTCAAAGAGATACTAGACTAAGACAGTATTAGACCCTAATTTCACTGTGTTCATTTGTTTCTATTTTACTATTAGATACTGACTATTATTTTTTGTTTCACAGGTTAAGTAAAATCTCATGGGCTGTTACTGTGGGATGGTCTGTTACTGTTGGGTGACTGTTACTGTCGGATGGGCCGTTACTGTTGGTACTCTACCAAACCCAAAACTGATGATCCCGAACCCAAAATAATCCCCGACCCGAAATGACTCCCAATCAGTACCTGAAACGATCCGCAATAAAACTTGGATTGGACTGAAGGACACATTTTTTTCTAAACTTCTTGCTAAAGGAAATAAAGCTCAAAAGTAAGAATGTCAGTTACTAGTGTTTCCTAATAGGACAAACCAACACTAGCTGACAACAAACCCTTGTCAATCAAACCACGTGACGTCATCGATCATGTGACTATAGCGGAAATCGCTCATATCTCGCTAGGGATAAACAGCAAAACAAGTCACGAAACTTCGAACCGTTCGAGCCTTTATAGTGACATTTGCTAATATATGGTGTCATAGAAATCTATCACTAAACGGGTCATTAGTGAATCATTAGTTAATGAATTGACAGCAGCTGTGAACCGTGCAACGTCATTGGTGAGGACGCATCACATTTTGATTAAATGGTTAATTTGATTAAACTATCGTGAATTGGTATGGGTGTTGTGCTATTTTTTCCCAGCGAAATACGGGCGATTTTCGCTACGTTCACGTGATCGATGACGTCACGTGGTTTGATTGACAAAGGTTGTTTGTTGTCTGCTACTGTTGGTTTGTCCTACATTCTTACTTTTGAGATTTATTTCTTTTGGCAAGTTTTGCGAAAATTGTCCAAAATCCTTTAGTCCATTCCAGTTTTATTGCGGGATCGTTTCGGGTACTGATTGGGGTCATTTCGGGTCGGGACATCGATACAGATCACAGCACATGGTTGTCCAGTCCCAGCCTCTTTCAGTCGCTCTGGAGATCAAAGGTCGCAGGAAAGAGTCCAGTAGATTTCGCATGCGCATCAGTCTCGTACCCAGAGCTCTGTCGCCACGAGAGAGCTTGGTAACAGCCATTTTCTGGTCTTTACTGATTGGCTGAAATATTAACGCATGCGTAGGAAGTATTATCTTGAAAACGTTTGTTTAATCTAGCATGCCTGGTCCTCCATAACATTCAATGGGAAGATAACAATTACACTGAACTGATTTAAATTCGATTTTCCCGAATAGTAAACGCTGGTAAATCAGAGATTTTTCTTATCCCGTCGGCAAAACCAATATTTCAATTCGACCGTAGAATTCCTGTCCCCGATTGCATTGGCAGACCCTCTCCTTGGTCGGCTAGAAGAGTACACACGTGAATAAATTTGGTAATTTTATTGTTTAAAATTCAAAAGGGAACCTTACGCAACAAGACGACGCCGCAAAGCAAATGTGTTAATTAATTATTGCAAAATACAATAGCTGCACATGAGAATGCAAGTAGCAGCCATTTTTCCCATTGTCGGCAAAAACAGAACTTGAAAACCACAAACTGTAAAGGAAAGGAAATCATTTTATTTCCATTGGCCTTCTAGTCCAGTCATTTTGTGAAAAAAAATGGGGCCAACCTAACCCTAACCAAAATCGCAATATGGGAACATGCCCAAAAAAGCAGACTTTAATGACGACTCGAGAGCGACTTGAGGCAATGCATGGCAACGAGGCTGATCAAGGTTTTTGGCATTACGAGCGATTACGAGCACAATACAGGTATATCTAAGCTTGGAAACTTCGGAACTGTATCGGGAAAGGAATAGAAATGCATTAGTAAAAACGTTTATGGGGTTTCTTATTTAAGGCATTTTATTTGTTGACTTTTATCTAAACATGATTTGGTGTCCTCGGGTATTATTTTGCCGGTATATTTATAGAACTTATTTCTATGATTTTCGGACTTTAAAACGATTTTACTTATGTGTCGGGCAGAGAACCGAGCAGAAGGCACTCTGGCAATATTAAAACGAAAATAAAAGAAGCAAACAATATTGTACTTAATGAGCCGAAGTCAATTTCTGGCGAGATGGTCTGTCTGCACCACAACTCGCATTTGCTCGTCTGGCAGTGTACAGTACTGGTATGCTAGCTTTATGTCCTTGGCTTTTAGAGTTCTGTTAGGAGGTAAGGTGCATTTTCATTACTCTATATGCTATCTTTTAATAAAAGAATTCACAAACAGTTTTAATACAGATATAATGTAATTATTTGGTAACGATGGCGCGGCGTGCCGAACTAATGCAAAACTTGTAGTTAAGACTTTGCACTTCTAAATTACAACAACACAAATTCTTAATATGTATAATATCATGCATAAAGATATTCCGCGCCCTTTGCTTTTTCCTTTCGCTGAGTCTGATTTTATAGCATGCGGATTATCCAATTACAGGATTGTAACAGCAGGCTGACATAAACTAAAAACGAAAAATTCGCGGTGCGATCTGATTTACATATTTCTGGCTTTAGATTCAAAAACTGTCCTTGTAGATCGTAAAGCCGGTATGGTCAAACTCGTCAAGTTGCTTCAAAACCATGGAAGATACAATACTATGTATCATCTGTAAAGAGCCCCAGATGTTAGAGCACCAGATGTTGTAAAACTCGGTGAGAAGGGTAGTGAGGGAATTAACCGTGCTAGCGCACAACGTAATTCTACTATTCGAGCGGTTGCCGGGCAACATGTTCACCAGGAGTGTCGACGCACGTATTGTCTTCCAAGTGTACGTACCTCTTTAGTGCGAACAGCTAAAAAAAGCTTCAGCTTTAAAACCGACTGTTTTTAGTGTGGGACTAAGGTTGCCTTTGATGGACAGAAAAAAGATCAGACGTCGAAGCATACAGAGTCACCACCATTGAGACCAAATACACCGTACTCCAAGTATGCTTTTTAGTTATTCTAGGGCGCCCGTACCACACACTTTCTGCTTATTTTCTTATTATTATATAAAACAAAAATGTAAATTTATTGGTACAAATAAATATATATGTTCAGAAAGGGCGGATGCCTGGGCTGAGGTAGTCAAAGGAAGAATTCTCAATGTCCATGATTTGTCTGCTGCGGATGCCGTTTACCATCAGGCATGTAGCTCGAACTTCCGCACTATAAACCAAATACCGAAGACCTATGCGCAAAGACATCCTGAACAATAAAGGAGAAAAATTGGCCGACCACATGACAACGAAAAACACGAGGCTTTCAAAAAAGTGGCGACGTTTCTGAAAGAAAATGATGACGAACAAATATGTGTCAGTGATCTCTGTGTGAAGTATTTGGAAACCTCTGAAAATACAGCTTAAGGCGCACCCATATGAAGGCGAAGCTACAGGAGCACTTTGGCGAACAAATACTGATAAACGGAAAGTTACATTTAAGAGCACTGCTAACAATTACAGGAATTCGCACATCAGCAAGATGCTGACCCAGAAACAGAGAAGCTAAATATCATTAAAACTGCTGCCAGATTTATAAAGAATGACATAAAGGCGGTTAAAACATCAACAGATTATAATTACCCACTCGTCGACACGGTGCCGAAGCATGTGTTTATTTTCTTCCCGTGACACTAAAAACTGTTCCTTGGTGGGTGTTCTGGTCGGAAAAGACTCCGTTAAGCTAGCAGCCATTGGTCAGGCTATTATGCAGGCTGCACGTCCTCGTATCCTAGCTTATTGCGCCTTTACAAATAGGCTTAGCGGTTCAACTACATTATAACTTTGCGTCGCGTTTTTTGATCGACTCTCTGCATCGCCATGGAATTTGTTCTTCCTATCACGAAGTCCAAACATTCAGCCAGAATGCCGTATTAGACCAGGGCACGGAAATACCCTCCTTTAATAGGAAGTTTGTCCAGTACGTGGCCGGGCGACAACGTCGATCACAACATAAAAACACTTGACGGGAAAGATACGTTTCACGGTATGGGGATGATTGCCGCAGTCACACCTGGAACCAAACGAGTCCGATGTGTTCCAAGACAGAGGGTCAGTCCAGAGGATATAGCCAAAGCGGGACGTGTTACAATCCAGTCACCAGCTTAGCCAAGACAAGAGCTAGGGATCAATGCAAGCCATCGTGGTTAGGAATGTGTCAGACCCCACTGCCAATCTAGACGTACTGCGGCGTGTCTGGAACATCAAAAAGGTGCAGACCCAAATAGGCGAGGACATCTGCTGGAATATTTTACTCATTCACGCAATACTTGGGTGTGATACCACCTCTCGCGTTCATGGTTTCGGGAAGGGTGGCTCTCTCAAGATGTATATAAATTCCCCATACTTTCGTGAGCAAGCACAAGTATTTGATTCTGCATTTGCAACCCAAGAGGAGATAGCGACAGCAGACCACAGTGCGTTGGTATGCCTTTCAGTACAAAGGAACGCCTGTTGAACAGCTCGACCATTTAAGATACATACGATACTGTGAAAAGCTGACATTCAGGACCTCACAGATTCAGCCGCAAAGCCTTCCTCCGACTTCGAAAGCTGCAAATAACCACAGCCTAAGGTGGAAAGATGAGGACGGAGACATGGCAGTACAAGAATGGGGATGGAAGATTAACGAGGGCCAAGTCACACCTGCAATGACCGATTTACCTGCAGCGCCTGAGTCCCTGTTACGTATCGTTAGATGTAATTGCACTAAAGACTGCAGCAGCATGGGATTGACGTGCCGTAAACACAACCTTGAGTGTTCCATTGCGTGCGGTAAGTGCAGGGGTTCTGGCTGTACTAACTCTGCCCAGCAGCTTCTTGACAGTGATGACGGCAGCGATGAGGACAGCGATGAGTGAGTCTGATTGAAGACACGAAATCCCTTGTATATTTCAAGTTTAATACGACAGCATGTACCAAGTAGCGTAGCATTTACAGTCCATAGAAATCTTAACTTATAGGAATAATGACTTTGTCACTAACTGGCATATTGTTCATGCATAATGTGTGTATTTACATTCGCTAACTTTGTAGTTTCAGACAGTTCGCAAAAAAATGGAAAAGTAGGTTACAATGCGACAGTGGAAATGCTAGCAAGAATATTAAATGTAGAGCACCATAAACGCATTGTTACTTGTGTTTCTATCGCGATCAATCTGGATACCGGCAATGAGGAAATACGGAAAATTAGAGGGAAAAGGCCATTCGATTAAAAAGGCATATTTTAAGGGGGCTTATACGCGATTTGGTCACGTGACCATCCAGGTGACTTTAGTTCAGCTTCATTTCACACTTTGACCAAGTCTGTTACGAATCCGATTGAATATAGTGCATTTTGCCTCCACTACACAATTCAGACACACACAGTCATATAGGATACTTGGGGATGTCGGTCAGCCGAGCCCGACAGCGTTTATTCATATAATTGCTCATAATAGCTTACAGGCATTCGTTCTTCAACTTTTGGTCTCTATTTATTACTATTATTAATTATTGCGACACTGCCGGATACGAAAACCCAAAACCACTGTGTGGACTAAACGGGAACGTATACTCCCACCAATGCAGTGCCGCCAACTCTGGGAGCTGAGGTCATCTAAATACATAATTGCTCATAATAGCTTACAGGCATTCGTTCTTCAACTTTTGGTCTCTATTTACTACTATTATTAATTATTGCGACACTGCCGGATACGAAAACCCAAAACCACTGTGTGGACTAAACGGGAACGTATACTACCACCAATGCAGTGCCGCCAACTCTGGGAGCTGAGGTCATCTAAATACATTTAGTCCGATATGATAAATACAATCTTATGCCGATTTAAATTAAACTCGGACGATTCTAACCTAGCCAGAATGGTTTCCCTTAATGTTCGTTATGCCTCCGGCTTCTCGATCCAATCATTTAAAAAAAAAAAATGAAGCAAGGTAGCAAGGCTGACCTAGAATGAATTCAACCTCTTAACAGTCACCTACTTATGGCACACTACATTACCCATAATTCTCAGCACTACTCTCCCCAGGCTTCTGTTCCGTGCCAGCAAAATATTCATTTCTGTGAATTTCGTACCTCAACTAACATAAATTACACATTTCAAGCCTAAAATCAGCCACTTCCGCTTTCGAGCCTCGTTTTCATGTAGCACCAGAGCGCGACTTTAAACAAAGTCGATTTTGAAGACGTTCCCGTACTTTGATCGAGGGAGACTTTTAGTATGTTAATCTAGACAGCCTTCGGGACTGTATTTTGGAAAGAAAGTTTCTGTTGTAATTAGTGGCAGGTCAAATCATAAATTGACTGGACTATTCAGAAAGCCCGTTCTTACGCTATAATACGAAAATATACGGCAAAAGACGATAAGAGGAGAAGAAAAGGAACAACTTAATTTCTTGAGAAAACAGTTTTCATCTCGTCTCGGTTCTATGCGCCACTTTTGTTATTTACATGACAAGTGCAAATTACTCAATCATACTTGAAGCTTTAAAATGCTATGTTTTGCGAGGTTTTCAATGCGCTTGAAGTTGAACTATTGGGAACGCAGGCTGCTCTAAATTCACCGCTAATTCGTTGCACAAGAACAATACACAACGCGAGAAGCCGCTTTAATAGAATAGTAATTTTCAAAGTTATTCGTAACATTGCATCATAGCCGCATATATCTGAAGCTTTAAATGATATGTTTTGCGAGGTTTTCAATGCGCTAGAAGTTGAATTATTGGGAACGCAAGGCTGCTCTTAATTCACCGCTAACTCTTCGCATAACAACAACGCACAACACTCGAGATGCATAGATTTTATTTCTAAAGGCGGCTATGATGCGATGTTACGAAGAACTTTGAAAATAACTATTTCTTTAAAGCGGCTTCTGGCGTTGTGCATTGTTCTTGTGCAACGAGTTAGCGGTGAATTTAGAGCAGCCTGCGTTCCCAATAATTCAACTTCTAGCGCATTGAAAACCTTGCAAAACATAGCATTTTAAAGCTCGAGATGCATGGATTTTATTTCTAAACGCAGCTATGATGCAATGTTATAACACGGCGTTAACTGAACTCAGTCGTTTCTGTAATATTGCTTTTTCAGCACTGGTAAAGTTGATTTACCACGAAAATCAAAATATCCCTTTCAGATGAAGTGAAATTTCCCTTTTGGCGAGGTGATATTTCACTTCACCTGAGGTGATATTTCCCTTTTGGTGAAATGATATTTCACTTGATGTGAAGGGATATTTCACTTCACGTGAAGTGATATTTCACTTCGCTAAAAAGGAAAATATCCCTGTGGATATTTCACTTCACCTCGTTGAAATCTTTTTTCCCAGTACTGTAAAGTTTACTTTGATGCATGTTTAAAGTTTTCAACTTTAGAATTAACGCTATATTCATCCTGTAAATTTGAGGTAAACAAGGCAAAATCCGGGGGGAAATCCGTTTGACAACTGACGAAGCCGCAGGAAGCCCAAAACCAATTTTGAGGATGGTAAGCCTGTGGTAGTATGTAGATGATCGGACACATCGGTTATTAGGATACCTCCAGAGATACCTCTGACAAAGTTGTGTTGTGTTTTGCTTTTGATTCGCGGCGTTGGTTTAGAAATTAATAGGTAGAATGACGATCCTAATAACATTACACATTAGATTAGGTTTGTAAATTCATTTGATGATTTGTAATTCATTTGTATGCTCGTTTTGGTTTATAATAAATTATACTATTTTTAACAAGTGAAGGTTACTAGCTGGTACTAGTCCTATGGCCTCGGCTATTTATTTGTCACTTACCTTGTTTATGAACGTGGTTATAACAGCTAACACACTGAACGCTACGACTACTCCCCTCTTCCGCCATGTTGGCATCTTTATCATCTGGGGCAACACCGCTGGCAAAAATGTTAAAAGCTCTGGGGCTCTGCCTGGGATGATCTTGGATTTAGTACTGATTTGCATACTGTCCACAACTCAACTTGCCAATATTTAACAATTATTCACCGAAGTGGAGGTGAATAGTGGTGGATATTTACCGAGCCGCTTTTTAAAATTATTTTAGTATATACCAGACTGCAAGCGAATAGCTAGCACTAAATAGTTATTTTATTTTATTTCAAATGGACAAAAACTCGCGCGAGGTGATCCCTGCTTCGCTCGGGGGTGATATGAAATCATATTCACTGTTTGAGTAGCCCATCAGAGCGCGCGAAAAGTGATATTCACTGGTGTGGTATATACTAAATTGATACTTGATAATTTTATTTGCAAGAACTGCATTTTTTAGTTTTAATTAGTTTTACTCAATACTTGACTATGAATCGTGCAGCTCATGCCAGTTGTTATGGTCCGTTATGAGATGGGGAATGGTGTATAATACAATAGAGCAGGTTTCAATTGAGTGTCGAAGGTTTTCGGAGATTGCTTTGGTTTTGCGTTTACTTAGCTTTTCTATTGCATTTGGCTGTGAAAATGTTTTGTAATCAGTCAGCGAATCAAATTCCCGAGTAAAACCAATCGTGGTTTTGGTCCGTCACGCCATCATCCACGATTGCGTTTACTTTTCCTCCTGATTGGTTGCTTTCTCGTGCCAGTCAAACAATACAATACAATACAATACAATCGACTTTATTTAGTGAGGGTTACACATGACAGTAAAATTAAACTGATAAACTAGTGGCCCTCTCTAAGCTATGTATAATATTAAACTATGATAATTTATAATTTTATACAATACTATGATAACATACTAATACTAATAATCATACATAACTAGCAGAAATGGAACATACAAAATTCTAAAATATAAATTTCTAAAATTATTAAATTACACTAAAATGTTGTTAAAAATAGTAACAGACGTTCCTGGAGACTTAAAATTATTAATTAACTACCAATCGGTATTCACTTTAGTTCGTGATTGGTTCGTTGTAATTGCTTTGGTTTTGGTTTTACTACAGTCAATTGAAACCTGCTCTACAATACAATACAATACAATAATATTTATTTAAGTCGCTGAGCTGAAGCCTGGTGTGATCTTTTCGATATATTATCACGCCGATACTGTCAGGAATCCTCATTTGAGTGAATTACACAGCAAGCGATTAATAACAGTAGCGCTACACTGGTATAATACGTGATTTTTAATAAGTCACACTGGATGCCGAGCCTCAAGAAACTCGCCAAGGAGTTGCGCCAGGAAATCGTAAGTTACCTTCAACCTTTTCCTTCTATTAGTAGTAATTTAGCATTTCGATTAGCCGTACTTATTTTTAGTAAGACTAGATTTTGTAGCCACATCAATTTCATAGGTCGTTGTCTTAACTTTAAAGTTATTCCTCAGGGCTTTCGCTCGTCTTTTCACCCGTCCATTTTTTCTAGCACTAGTGATCGTTACATAGAGGAAGTTAATCGCGCTTGTGTAACATTTTCTAGAAGTATTATGAGATCTACCATTAGAGCTATGTCGACTAAACGCCAGGAACTTGACCGCAATATTCTAAGTTGCCGCTCTGAACTCGTAAATAACTGCCCTACTGTTTTAGTTAATTCTATACGCGTTAAAGATTCAGGAACTTAACTCTAGGCTCTTTAACTATTTAGCAGAAACTAAGACTCAGAAACTCGATCAACTTCTAGGCCCTGCATCCGTTACTGTGCAACCAGAAGTTCCACGTAACACAGTTGTCTCTATTCCTGACAATTTACCTCTTTCCGATGCTGAGAAATCGATTCTCAGCACTTGAAGGGTTTAAACTTTGTACCTATCGCTAAAAAACCCGACGAATTTGCTGCTAAACAGGATTCTGAGAGGTTTCTCCGTCGCGTTCAACTTAAGGCTTTTTTTCACGACCAGCAAGACAGTTCTAGCCTACCTGACAGAGACAAATTCCAATCTCTCAGTACTCGTAAATCTAATTGGATACCTCCTGAAGGCCAATTCGCTTCAGTAGACCTTTTCGTTAGGAAATGTCGTCGGGACATTCAAAACCTTAATTTTAATCAGGATATTAAGTTTTCTAACTTGACTACAGAGGAACGCCTATCACTTAAAACTCTTCGCAACGTAAAGATGTGGTAATCAAACCAGCCGACAAAGGCGGTGCCGTAGTTGTTTGGCGCACCGATCTTTACAAGCAGGAAGCTTTTCGGCAACTCGCCGACACTAAAAAAGATCTCACTCCGGCTAATCAAAAGCTCGTCAAGGAGACCATTAATGGTTTAATTTCTAAACAGGAACTCCCGCATACTGCTAGTAACCTTATCGTTATATACTACTCCTAGAACTTCACACATATACTTTTTGCCTAAGATCCACAAAGCTAACAATCCCGGCCGCCCTATTGTTTCTGTTTGTAGTTGTCCTACTGAATTAATTTCTAGTTACCTGGATAAGCAGATGGCTCCTTTCGTACAGTCTTTACCTTCCTACATTAAGGATACTAACCATGCACTACAGATTTTTGACCAGTTTACATTTCATACCGACAATAAGCTCCTATTCACAATGGACGTCAAGTCTCTGTACACTGTCATACCCAATGGCGAGGGACTTAAAGCACTTAAACACTTTTTTGACCGCCAAACTAACCTGGAACCTAGCACCGAAACTCTAATTCGTTTAGTCGAGCTCGTTCTTACTCTCAATTGCTTTTCATTTTCTGGTGAATTTTACAAGCAAACTAACGGCGTAGCTATGGGCACTAAAATGGGCCCCAGTTATGCTAGCCTTTTTGTTGGATATGTAGAGGAACTTTGTCACCTCACGGTATTAATGAACGCTTTTCGTTCATTTAATTTCAGAATTCACGTATTCACTCACACTTAGATCAGCATGTTTGCTTAGTTTACTCATCAACACTTGCTGTTACAACTATTAGCATTTCTATTGTTGGCGCACTTTTCTTTGATCACAATTGATCCGAGCACATGTTTCCTCAGCGGTAATCATGCACTCGACGAAGGGCTAGCGCTCGAAACGTCAGCTGCTACTCGCTTTCCACGGCGGTTAGCATACCTCAATCGACTTTAGTTGATTACATACCAGTGTACATGCAGAGTAGCCTGAGATAACAGCCGTCACCACTTGCTGATTACAAAGAGACTGGAAAGAGTAGAATATCTGCTGAATCTGTGTCAGTTTAGTCGGCGAGAAGAGATCTCCCTTTCCGCAATGACTCGAACCCACAGAATTCAAGCCTACTGACAATTACTTTAATTTTGATATGCCAAATGGCTGTGAAATTCGGGTGTTTGTAAAACGCGGATACGGATGGCGGATGGCGGATGGCGGATGGCGGATGGCGGATGGCGGATGGCGGATATGTTAAAATATATGAGAAAAAAAATTTGGTTGAGCAGCTCTGGTTTTGATTCTACGCGTTTTGTGTGCTTCACTCGGGATGTATACATAAAAAATATCAGCTAGCGTACCGAATTATGTTATTACGTGTTGATATTTTCTCCATTTTCTCCTCCGATTAGTCTTTCTTGCTTTCGGCACAGCAGTGCAAACCCTGCTAGCAGAGGTTCTTTTCTCTTACCCTCTCTCCAGTTCCACTAACGAGGGAGAAAGTAACCTCTGCCACTATCCGAACGGTTTTCTGTTGAGCATGCGTCACGGTATCTGGATTTCCATTGGCCGAGAAAAACGAGACAGTAAACATTGTAGATTTCCTATTGTTAACGGCAAGAGAAGGCGTGGGAAAAATAAAATAAATTTCCTTCGTCGAGAGTGATATTGCTTTCCTTGAGGTTTGACACAGCTGCTTTTAACGCTACTTCGAACTCGCTCACGCTCATGTTCACCGGCTCCAAAAACAGATGACATCTTGAAACTGCAGATTCTAGACTGGGCAGTGTTTTAATAGTATCAGCAGGTCATGTGCGTGTGACGTCGATCTCGTCATGTGCGTGTGACGTCGATCTCGAGAAACCGGTTTTTAAACCGGTTAGTCATGTGACTTACCTCCAAAAACTTGGAGCCGGCGAGATCTAAAGAACCGTTCGGATCGTGGCAGAGGTTCTTTTCTCCCTCGTTAGTGGAGCTGGAGAGAGGGTAAGAGAAAAGAACCTCTGCTAGCAGGGTTAGCAGTGCAGTATTCCGCTCCCCAAACTCGAATGGCATTCAGTGAACGGAGATGAGCTTTGATATATTTTTAAAATGGTATTAATTTACTGAACTCACATTACACTTCGTCGTCAAGAATATATACAGTTTCTGTGATTCTTAAAGATAACGTCGGATTCATCGAACGGCAGATCAGAAAGATCAAGATACCGGCGACCACAGGGAGCCCAGGCTCACGACATGAAGAGAATATAAGGATTTGTATGAAACTTTATCGCTAGTATATATAGTTGATGGAAAATGATAATAAACATCCATTAAAGTTTACATACCACATCAAATGTTGTCCAGCTGTCAGGTAGAGGTGAACTAAAAAACTTTTTCTCGCTGAAATGCGGCTTGAAGGCTCCAAGACAGACAAGAAACGACAGCTGGACAACATTTGATGTGGTATGTAAACTTTAATGGATGTTTATTATCATTTTCCATCAACTATATATACTAGCGATAAAGTTTCATACAAATCCTTATATTCTCTTCATGTCGTGAGCCTGGGCTCCCTGTGCGGCGACAAGCTATTTCGTCCAATTATAAACTAAAACCGACACAGCAAGTCTTTATCAGACCGAGTGAAACAATCAAAATAAAATACAATGTTCTTACCCGCTCTTCTGTAATTATTTTCAATCAAGGTTTTTATGATTGAGCTACCTGTACCTTCTTTTTCTTCTCGCCCCATTTTCACCGCGCGTCACAGGTAGCCCAATCCCAAAAAGCTTGATTGAGAGCCGGCAAGCAGACTAAACTGTTTGGCAGTTAAAAACAGCAAATGCCAGTTAAGAAAACCTTACGATTTTTTCTAGAAACGTCGGCGAGCCAGCCTTCAGTTTTGCATATCAGTGTTAGTTTAGAAATATTAAAACGCCTTTTATTTCTACGACACATGCTTCGTCGTCGTGCGCCGTCGAGATATAACTCAGTGTTACAATAGAGGTCTATTGCATTGGAAGTAAAACGCAACGTGAATAAATAATAAGTTAACAAAAGTGCCCAGTACAGCACGCTTTTTTTCCAAGGTCGAAATCATTAGGACCTTACCATACTATTAAACTTCTATGACGCCGGCCGGCATTTTGACAAGTTTTTATCGTGATAATCTGCACGTGATGTTTCAAATTCCTCCCCGATAAGTCATCATGTTGATAATGATTTCGATGACATATAGATTCGAAAATATTGTAAACGTCACCTGGGACCATCCAGTTTATTTAATACGGCCGGTTGCTGGTTTGTTCCATTACCGTACAGCGTATTAGTAAATGTCTTTTTTATATACGAGGCCTATATGTCGGTTGGGATTGTTGCCGGTTCCCTCTGGTATCGAAAGAAAATTTAACTTGTATTATGCGGCATATATCACTCGTTGTGTGTTACTCCCTCAAGAGTATACCTACAAGACAGAACCTGTGTCACCTTGTGTACAAACGGTATAATCATTTACTTTTCCGAATCAATTGCTTTTAACATTAATCATTTTATTTAAATATATTTTTATTAGCGGCAACCAGATATATAGCCCAAAAATATCAACACGTAATAACATAATTCGGTACGCTAGCTGATATTTTTTATGTATACATCCCGAGTGAAGCACACAAAACGCGTAGAATCAAAACCAGAGCTGCTCAACCAAAAATGTTTTCCATATATTTTAACATATCCGCCATCCGCCATCCGCCATCCGCCATCCGCCATCCGCCATCCGTATCCGCGTTTTACAAACACCCGTGAAATTCACAGTCAGAACATTGTCACATGATTTATTTTTTATTTTCCCCCTAAATATCTTGAAAAAAATCCAAATATCCCAAATATTTTCTTATCATTTTTCTACAAACATCATTTATTGGCAAGACGGGAATGCGTCACAGTCTATACTAGTACATGTGAACGCGTTCAGTACATCGCTACTGACGATACAGCAGCATTTTCTGCCCTGCTTCACAATGCATGTTATGACATTCATCTCTATGCTATACTCTTTTAAACATAAACAACAATATAAACTTAACTCTGTTCAATCCAAGCCAAATAGCGTCTCTGCTCTGCCTAGCTCAGGTACTTTATGTCCTTTGTTTCGACTCCCCCGATATAATCAGTTAACGATTGTTTGCTCGAAGCATTAGGGCTGCCTCTACATAGTCCTCCAGTGCGTCACGTTGTTGATCTCCGAACATCGTAACGAGTAATAAGAACACTCTCTCGGCAGCTGCTGACGAAGGCTGTACCAGTACAAGTTTCGTTACGGCTGCTGACCAAGAGGGAATCTCCGGGGAAACATCTTTCCACCACTGCAGCGTATCGACTTCTGGATTGAAGTCGTTCCTCAGCTCATTTGCTTTCACGATGTACGCAGGAAGCTCATCTTTCAGTGACTGGATGACCATGGCGTCGTTCAGGAAGGGCACATCTCTGATCCTGTCCACATCATTAGCGTTTGGCAGTGTGGTCTTCACATAATGTGGATTGAATAGCTGAGTAGCACGGAACACTAGCATACTCCGCGAGACAATGGCATCATTCACTAAAGTCTGCAAATAGTACTGCAAGGCAGGCGCCAAACACTCGTTTAGCCCATACTGGTACCGACGTTGTTGTTCCGGGACATTTAGAGGGAACAGTTCCTGCACCGTGCGCAAAAGGGATGGAAAATTCTGCACGTGGATGAATGCTCTGAGTTCTTCAAGCTTCTGAAACGCTATGAAGATCAGGAGGTCGTCTCCTTCTAGGGTATACGTTGCCTTTACAAGCTGCTCGAGCTCCATGAGCGCTCCTAGCTCCACCTTCGTTTTACAGGACTTTGCGTCATAAAATCGGAAAGCCGCTGCCTCGATGCCTCGGCGAACCCTTCGTCGCTCTGAAGAAAGGCGGGGATGCTGGCCCATTCTTGGAAAACGACTTGAGCGCATTCCTAGTAGCTCCACCATCGGGTGGCATTATACATTGGCATGGCCCGCCCAGCAATCCCCTTCCACACTACCCTTCCTCTTATGCTGGTTGTGAAAATGCAATTCCAGGATGTCATAAACTGCTTCAGGATTGGCGTCTTGCATTTTGTGCCTACCCTGTCAAGGAAGTGAGATATACACCCAACATCCAGCATGCCAGGGTACAATATAGCCACAGTTCTTAGGGCCTTTGTGTTCACTGGCGCCCTGTCCCTCATTGCAGCTAGAAGACATTCCTGCGGAACATTGAGCTTTCGAATAAGTACCTCGACTATTATGCGGGCTAGTTCATCTCCGTTCACTGAGCTCTTGACAAGTTGGAACCTTACCAGCCTGGTTTTAACCTCCCAGTCTTCTACGTACCGAGCTAAAACAGCTAGTGCAAGTGCCTCACCATCACGAGTGGTTCCATAGAATACAAGGGATACTTCTTTGCCCATCATCTCCTTTGAGATGGTTTTATATTCTTCCTCAAGGATAAAAGGAATGAGTTGGCGCATATTGGATTGGGTGGTCAGGGTAAAACCAGCTTCTTCGAAAAGTTCTCTGAAGAATTCTACTCTACGCTCGCACCACTTTGACACGGAATACTCTTGTATCAGTCGGAAGTGTCTCGCCTTTTGGATGATTCACCTCGTCGTAGCCGGCCAGAGCTTCAGCGATGTGCTTTTCTTTCTTTTTATAGTTGCCTCCATTTTCGTCTTATTAGAGATGTGCTTCTTACTTGAAACATGCACCATTATATTTTGTTTCTTTAGAGAAAGTTCTTCTCGGCAAACTTGGCAGAACAGAGCACGATTCTGGCTAACTACAAAGCCCTCATCTTTTAATTCTTGAACCCGTTGACTTGCAGTCACGTTTACAGGCTCATTCGATTTCTTGGAGCTAACTATTCGTCGATTGCCTGGTGTGTTGACAGCTAGTTTTCTTTTCCTGGATAGATCACTAGGGACTGGCGATCTTAGTCGGTCTAAAAGCGATGCTACTGTGCTTTCTCTACTCGGTTCAGCTGTAGGATCCGCTTCAGGTTCAGCAGGAACCGAAGCCTCCGAACTTTCAGCATCTGCCATTTTGTTCAGGGTTGGAAGTACTTAGTAGTACTACTTACTAAGACTCATGGGATATAATATTCATGAGAAAATCGCTGAACAGGACCACTGCTGACAAAGTAGATTCCATCTCAAGTTTCAAAGAAAAAAACATGCGCGAACTTATAAAACCATAGCAAAAATCCCAAATTAAATCATTTTTTTCTAAATATCTCGTACTTTTCTAAATATCCCAGGAGCTTCTAAATATCTCAAAAAATATCCGGATATTTGTAGCTAGGCCTAATCCAGCCCCACTTTGACTATTGTAGCTGCATATGGGGAAACTTAAACCAAGGGCTCTCTGACAAGTTACAAAAACTACAAAACAGAGCAGCCCACATACTAACTGGTCTACCATTTCATACCCATATAGACGAGCTACTCAGTAACCTAGGGGGAAAATGACTAGAATGGCAAAGGGCCATTCAGTAGTAGTAGTAGTTTATTTAACCACGTTGTCACTAATGAGCATAAGCTCGTTTACAATGTGTACGTGGAGTCAACTAATTAAGATAGAGGATGACAATTTGATATTAAATTCTAAGAATACAATCAATGTTTGCTTATTTACAATTAGATAATACTAGTAATATTAATAACAACACTATACTGAATGATATCAATAACAACAACAAAAATAATAAATATTAATAAATATTAATAAATATAGAGTATTTCAAAATATCGCGCTTGCTAGGGTAAAATGTATCTGGGTAACACGCATGCTAATAGCACCATGTGCTGTTGATGATAACGCAAGTTTATCTATTTCAGACTTGAAAATAATCGGGGAAGAAATAATGCGAAATTCGTTAGGTAGGCTATTCCATAGCCTAACTATTATGTAAGTAAAAGAATTATGAAAATACTTAGACTTATAGTTTGGCAACTGAAGAATCATATCACCCCTAAGATTATATGTGCTAGCCCGGAAAGAAAAAAATTGTTTGATATATTTTGGAGCTATGTTGTGGACACATTTGTGTAGCAATAGCAGAGACTGGACGTACCGGCGGTGCTCTAAGGGCTTAAGCTCAATCATGTTCAATAAGCTATCATATGAAGTAGTTTTTGCTAGTTGCAAAGGCATGGAATTGGGATCGGAGGGCCCGAACCAGGGATGAGCGGATAATTTATTTTTGGCCGGATAAGTGATAACAAATTACAGGAAAATCGGGGATCAAAGTTCTGGGTAAAAATACGGGATCCGACTAGAGAAAAAAAATGTACTTCGTTACGACTCTGTTTTTTTTATACTCAATACGCTAGCAGATCTGATATGGGTGATCAAATTCGCGGGGGAATCAAATCTGCTGTGATACCGTCACCCCAGTGGTTTCGAGCGGGAAAATTCGGCAAAATTGTAGTGCGTAAAGGCACCAACACGAAGAGAAACACTGACTTTCCAACGCCTATATCAATTTATTCATTAATTGTTTGGATAACGCAATAAGTTCCCCTCGAGTGTATGTATGATGGCCCTTTCACCGGAGTGACTTCCAGCAACTCAAGTCAGTACATGAGTGCAACAATAGTTTACATAGCAAAAGGTATGGAGGTCATGTGGTATATTGTCATCGTGAGAAGTTGCTTTCACTCAGGCCTTAGGCGCTTTGTTCATGTGATTGTTACGATATAGTGTACATGTTTATACAAGCTAGGGACCCAGGTGGCAAGAGTATTTTTAACAGGAACCTTACGTGTTTTTCGCTGGGTAAATAACCGTACGTTATTTAACAAGGGGAACTGTTAAATGCCCCGCTATGTCGCGGGGGTCGGAGGAGGTTGTGGTTTCAATAGTCTAACGTTCTATTAAACGTATTTTATGCAGTAGTCCTGGTGTGATGTCACATGAAGTAATGAAGACCGCCTGGCTGATTTGTGTGGCGTTGTGGTGCCTGGTTACTCAGGGAGATTGTCAATATGGTAGGTCAACATATCTCTCGCTATTTCCCCGATACGGGTATGTGCCGTCCCAAAGGGTAGAGCGGAATTCGTAACCGTACTGCGTAACTCTGTAATTTGATTGGATCAGAAGGACAAAAACAATAGGGAAACCATTTCAATGTCATGGCATGCCCTACAGTACCCGTGCCGTAAGTCATTGTCGTAACTTGCCCACTCATACGAAACCGGCGACTATATACTGAACATGAGCTCGAACATTAAAGTTAATAGATATTGTTGAAGTGACTGTAATATTAGGGCCTCGCAAGAGGTGAATAACGGTCAGTAGACTCCATTCTAGACTAAAGAGACACAATTTTTAACCCTCAAACGGCTCGAAAACCACATTGCTGTACTACTGTTGTGCTACTATTGGATGTCATGTATATCGTGCTCACTATGCCGTATATGTTATTCGCCAGCTGCTCCTGCTCCAGCTCCAACTGACGTCACAGGCATAAACACAAGCGCGCACAGTATCATGGTACAATGGAACCCAGGCAACTACACAAATGGCACATTAATTGGTTACCGCGTGTTTTATAAGGAGAATGGGTCTAGTGATCGTGAAAGTACAAGGGATGTGACCGTTACGCAGCTTGAGATCACAGGACTTCAACCGTACAGGTTGTACCAGGTACAGATAGCGGCCAGGACGACGGCAGGGACTGGGAACAAGAGTGTTGTCA
This sequence comes from Actinernus sp. WN-2022, assembly GCA_030867875.1. NCBI lineage: Eukaryota > Metazoa > Cnidaria > Anthozoa > Actiniaria > Actinernidae > Actinernus > Actinernus sp. WN-2022. The sequence goes on from JAOWCC010001210.1 coordinate 712,000, forward strand.
TACTCGTGAGGACGGACGAGGCCAGTAAGTCAATGTACAATGATAGAAGAGAAGGACGGGTGAGATCCTGCAGGATCCGGCAAGATCCTGCAGGATCATGCATGGTTTTAAATAAGATCTTAGCAAGACCCCACCTGATCTTGGCAAGATTCCGCATGATCTTGGCAAGATCCCGCCTGATCTTGGCAAGATCCCACCTGATCTTGACAAGATCCCGCCTGATCTTGGCAAGATCCCGCCTGATCTTGACGAGATCCCGCCTGATCCTGGCAAGATCCCACCTGATCCTGGCAAGATCCCGCCTGATCCTGGCAAGATCCCGCCTGATCCTGGCAAGGTCCCGCCTGATCCTGGCAAGATCATGCCCCTAACATATCCAATTATATAATAAGTTTGTCTGACCAAATAAATATCCTGCTCAATCTTATTATCATTTCACAAAATTATCCTTCCCAACCTGACCAAGATCCTGTCTGATATCAAACATAATTATTCGAACTATACAAATGTACCTCCCTTTCACATTTCAACTCTTAGTACCGGTACATTGTTATACATACATGTACATGTATATCACAATAAAATTATACAGTAAACTTAAGGATTCATTTGGAAATAATCATATCATTTATTGAAGTAATATCAAGGCATACAATTAACTCTAGTAACAATTAACGTCAGATTGCAAATATCGGTAATTCATTGAACATTTTGTTTTCAATTTGAAATAAATAGTTAGAGCACTGGGCACTTTAACATAGCCCCCTTTAAATCTAGCGTAGGGTTAGGAAAAAACTAGCAGAGTAATATTTTATTGAATGTTTATTGAATGTTCCTTGCCATTCTAACTTTTAGTTTATTAGCTATAGATTTTTTAAACTATAAAGTTTCAAATATAAATGATTCTGATCTTCACTCACTACTCCACAGTCTACTTTTCCCTGATTAGCTTTCATTGTTGATGATTTCAAGAATTCACCCTTTAGCCCCAAGAGTGATCAAAGGGAAGCAGCATATCATAAGATATTATACATGTATAAACATACAGTGTATTTGGAGTTGATCAAAATTTATCCAAATGTATAGAGAATTTGTGGGGCTGAAAGGGTTAAAAACTTTGGTCCTGCATCTTTCATTCAAAGCCTGTAAAAAAAACAATTTTAAAACCAAAATAAGATTTTCAATTTTAGACAAGTACTATGCTGTATAAGGTCTTGCGCAGTTTGCCAACCAGAAACTGGAGAGCGACAAATATTTTTCTACATCCCAATTCCGTTTCTACCAAAATGACTTGTGTTGATCAAACATTTTAGAATGATAAAATTCAAGAGGTTACAGCCTGGCTCCACACTAACAGTTACCCCATCACCAGTGGAATTTTCATGTGGCAAGTAAAGTTTGATTTGGAAGTATATTTTAAATATATTTTCTATATTTACTCAGTTTACCTTTCCACATGTACTGAGTGGCAACAAGTCTTAAAAGTTAGTGTCGAGCTCTGGATTAACAAGACCCAGGACAAGATCATGTGAGCTTTAATTGTTTGATCTCTTGCCTTCTTGGGAGGGAAAGCAAATTATTGCTTTAATTTATCACGAGTTGAAGTTAGATAAGGACACCATTACGAGTTGAAGTAGATAAGGAGTGTAAAGTAGATCACAATAGTCAATATGGTTTCAATTTACTTTATTTTGATTATTATACATTTTTTTTTTCTTTCTTTCTGTATCTTTATTATTTTTATACATTCATACAGTTTAATATAAATGATAGATACAGGGAGGACTAGATAAACCCTAATGGGCTTTTACAAGTCAGTCCTCCATATTGATAAATTATATCATACAATGAATTTTTGTGATCAGGTAAAAAACGATACATTGAACTTAAATGATAATAATAATGAAATAATAATAATAAAATTCATAACTAGTACTTAACTAAATTTGTTTGGACAGTTTTGCTGGACCTATATCTATGTCTGCGATAGGAGATATATTTTCATATTTTTTTAAAACTGGATTTTTGTTTTTGACTGCTTTAGGCCTAAGGGTACAGTGTTCCATAAGTCACATCCCTTTGATTTAACAGAAAACTTTCCATAATTAGTTCTATACCGTTCCTTATGGATGTAATTACATTTTCTTGTATTGTGATTATGTACCTTATTATTTAAGGTGAAGTATTTATCAAAATATGTTGGCAAATGTTTGTTATTAAAATCATACACAAAATTGGCTAATGCACAGATCATTGATCTGATAGAGATTTAATATATTTAGTTTTTGAAATAAAGGAGCAGATTTTGTATGATATGATGAGAATGTCATTATTCTAATTGCTTTTTTTTGTATATTATAAAGTTTCTTTAATCTTGCTGGATAATTATTAGCCCAGCTAATATTACTATAATACAGATATGGATAGACTAAAGTGTTATATAGAGTTATAAGTGTACGAGTAGTTAGGTAATAGCGGGCTTTGCAGATGATACCGATAGATTTTGCTATTTTATTAGCTATGTAATTTATGTGCTGAGTCCAATTTAAATGCTCGTCAATGATTACCCCTAAAAATTTAGTTTCATTAACCTGAATTAATTCATTGTCATCTATATTGATCTTAAGTGAGTTCTTCATTTCTTTTTTTTTAGACTTGAAAATTATATAATTTGTCTTTTTCAGGTTAAGTGTTAGTTGATTATCTTTGAACCATTGACTTATCTTTTTGATTTCATCATTCACTGTTTGGTTTAGTTTAACTATGTTATTACCTGAGTAAAACAAGTTTGTATCGTCTGCAAAGATAATAAATGATGTTAATTTGCTACTCATATATATATCATTAATGTATATTAAAAAAAGTAAAGGGCCTAAGACGGAGCCTTGAGGGACCCCACATGTTGTTGTTTGTGCTTGAGATATTGTATCATGATATTTAACATATTGCTTGCGGCCTGATAAATAGCTTTGAAACCACTTTTGAGGAATTCCTCTTATTCCGTAAAACTCTAGCTTTTTTAGTAAGATGGTGTGGTTAACAGTATCAAATGCTTTTGACAAGTCCAGAAATATTCCTATTGTTATATTGTTTTTATCAATTTCCTCTTTTATTTTTTCTGTCAGTTCCAGAATTGCCAGTGTTGTTGATCGATTGCTTCTAAAACCGTATTGCTTTTCGTATAGTATTTTATATTTTTCTATGTAATTTATCAGTCGTTTATACATTAATTTTTCTAATATTTTTGAGAAGCAGGTAAGAACAGAGATTGGCCTGTAATTAGTGAAACTTTCTTTGCTTTCAGCCTTATAAATAGGTGTTATGAGTGATACTTTTAGTTCATCTGGAATTATTCCTGTTTGAAATGTTAAATTAAATATATAGCATAGTTCCTCACTTATGTATGGTGCCACTTCCTTGATTACTTTTGGATGAATTTCATCATATCCGGGGCTTTTATGAGAATTTAACTCACCTATGATTTTTTCAACTTCGCTTTTTTCAATTTCTGTTAGAAACATTGAGTTCACAAAATTAGCATTTAAATATTTGACAAAAGTAGCATTATTATTGTTATACTTCTTTGCTAGGTTGTTTCCAATGTTACAGAAAAAAATATTAAATTGGTTTGCAACCTCATTTGGGTTTGTTATCTTTTTGTTATTATTCATAAAAGTTGTTGGGAGGTTAGATCTGACTTATTTCTTGTTTAGTAACTCCTTGATTACATCCCAAGTTTTTTTAATACTACTTTTACAGTTTTCTATTCTGTCATTAAACATTCATATAACACGTGGGCGAAACGACTTAAATACGTGGGCGACTTGACTAGAGACGTGGGCGAATTGACCGTGGGCGAATCGACTGGGTCATGACAAAGTGCGAGTCAGCGAGTCAGCGAGTCAGGGTGCGAGTCGGCGAGTCAGGGTCAAATTAATCAAATTTACAGTTTTGATAGAATATTATATACACTTTTAATAGCAATGTTTTCGTAATTAAATTGATTGCAAAATAAACAATTGTTGTGACAGTTATAAAATACAGGCTCCATACAAGCGTGATCGGTTATTTAAATCTGAAAAATGCCTTCCCTCTTCTTATTCAGGGTCGTAAGGAGGTATATTTTTTCTCTTTCCCGGCGACTGAAACCGAACAAGATCTTCCGTAACAGTTATTGTACTGTTTTGGTCTGTTTCTTTACGCTTTCTTCGTCTTTGCCTTCTCTGTGCACTCATGATTTCTGTGAAATACCATGACAATGGTAACGCTAAAATTGAACTTGTCTACTGCGATATACTCATATACTGATCGCACTGAAGAGTTAACTATCGTGGTCTGCGTAGTCCTTCACTGAAGCGCGCAAAATCCATAAACAACATGGCATCGTGTTTCACCATACCTACTGCTCAACATCAAATACTGGAAAAATGACATTCTTAATGACAGATAAGTTAATTGTGTCAACAAAGTTCAGTGGGATGCCAGGAAACTTTGAAACCATTTTTCACGGCGTTATAAATGCACGTTTTGTAGCATGTATTCGAAGCTCCTGTACCGTGAGATACTTTCATGTTTCTTTCTTCAACCCCTAAAAAAAGGTGTTCCAGATCTTTGCAGTCAGTGATTATTTTCGCGACGGAATAAGATATCGGAAAACTGAGACACCCTTTTTTAGATCAACTTCTCCACTTTATGAAGGTCGTTTCAGCGCGGATTTCCGTCCAATTCCCGAGGGATAGGAGCTCCAGGTAATAAGGTATGGTGAAATTGGATTAAAATCACAATAAATAAAAGAGTATTTAATAATAATGAAAATCAAGCTGTTTTCAACAATCTATGTTTATTAAGCTTTCAGAAAATATATACTTTGTAGGAGTTTTCTTGAATTTAACGCGCGCAATTAAAAGTTTTCGGGAAGCGCTCTTGAAGGGCTCCTGATACCTAATATGGGTAAAGAAACCCGTGATTCGTGAATTTACGGACAATTATTTGTGATCGCCAACGGCTCTTTACTACCCTGTACATTGAACAAACGCCGAATAAACGTTCATAAATATTTTTCGACGAACCAAGTTCGCATTCTTGCACTCCGTCCCTTTCGTAGTGGCGTTGTATTTTTGCATGAGTTAGATGTGGTCATAAAAGTGACGAGCACAGGAAATACTTTTTCGAAGTTTTAGAATAATTGTTAATAAAAATAATCGATTGATAATTGTTCTCCTTGGTGTATTTGGTTATGTGAACATGAGCATGTGGGGAAGTGCATGCGCAGTTGCGTATCAGCTTGGCATTTAGCAGCAAATTGTCATTGGACCTGCCTCTTTCTGGATAGACTTTGCCTCGTGCTTGACGTCCCGATTCTTCACAGATTATTTCGATCATCATCACGGTAAGGATACGTCCATATTTTGATGTACTATATGTCACACTTACTTAATGTTTCCCAATTCGACCATGCAACTGGCCGAAGCCTGGTACTAAACGAGTATTTGTAGAACTCGAGGTCTCGACTATGAAAAATGAAAAATGGGTATGTATATAAAACCCTGACCCTGTTTGACCCGATCCGAGCTCCAAAACCCTGCTCCCTTTTTTGAGGGGAAAAAACCCATTATATCACACTTGACACGGTTTTCTTTGTTCTTCATAGGGGTGAAACTCTGGTATAAACCCGTTGAACAATAGACTAATTAAATAACAAATCTGAGGTTTATAACTGTTGCAGGGAGGTTTATAACTCAGTTTTAAACCTCCTTCTATTTGAGAAAACCTAGCCAAATGTGATATAAATCACTTTCATACCTCGAACCTTCGGTTCTCGGTATGAAACTCTTACTTATTGTTCCATAAAGGAATCTTGGTTATAAACGTGTTTTGGGTGGCCATCCGGGAGAGAAAACTGAAGATGTCGCGAACATTTCTACACGCGAAACTTTTACATATACTTTCGTTCTGTTTTTTTTTTCACAAATGGACAATACCACTACGTTTCTGGTAACGATCATATACGCTAGAACAAAGATAATTGAAAATAAATTAAATTAACCTTTCTGTTTTTCTTCTTCTTTATTTTATGCTAACAGTCGCAAAATTAAAGTAACTCTATGCAATCTGCAAAATCGAGAAAATTAAACATTGATGTACAATAATATATATATTTTTAAACCGCTATCTGTTTTTGCAAGTAAAATCCCTGGGCTTATGCAAGTTCGTAAGGGGGAGAGGGGCTTATATCCTCGGGGGGGGGGGGGGTTATAACCGGGAGGAAAAAGCGTCTTGAGAGACTGCAAACGAATATATATTAATAGTGCAAAATAACTTAATCTGCCTAATCGAGCCCGGTATTTATTTTATGAGGGTATGTTTAAAATAAGATGTAAAGGTGCTGTAATCTGGAACTCACTTTCCGAAGAAAGTAAAACAATTCAGTCAAGGAACTGAACTCTTCAAAATTCCATCTTCTCTTCTAAATCTTGTATTTGCATCTCCCTACCTCCCTCTTCAAGTTACCTGTGTGTAGTTTCATCGTCATTTAGTGTTTAGTGTTATATATATATATATATATATATATATATATTATGTTTTCTTTATTTTTTTCGTTATTAATAGTTTGACCCATATTATAATGTCTATAAAAATATATTTCGGGATACTAAGCTACTTCTGGTATCCCAATACTCTAACTATGGCAATTACATTTACTAGACTCCATGTAAATACAAGACAGAGTTGAGAGTATGAATAAAGACTTATTGTTGTCGGGTTCAGTTCAGACTCTCGGTTCTGTTCTGTATTTGGAGAATATTGATTCCGAAAGAACGGAGAAAAACAAACAGAGTCGAACCAAAAACCATAGCCAAACAAAACAAAACCGTTAATGCTGTACTATATCACTCGTTCATAGAGTCAAAACTGCACGAACTATAAATAGTTTATTTAGTTGTGTTCGGTGATTTCTTTTAAATAATAAAAAAACGCTGACTCGCACCTTTGACTCGCTGACTCGCACCCGGACCCGGCCTCGCTGACTCTCACCCGGTCTCGCTGACTCGCAACCGATCTCGCACCCTGACTCGCTGACTCGCTGACTCGCACTTTACCAAGACTCGAATCGACTGGATACCATTTGACCGGTTTCATTTGACCATACACATATGAGCTTTCATAAATAGTTTCTTCAAATATATTCTTGGAATATATTCAAGTACATGCACTGATCACAGGACTCCAACTACACTAATTAGGCTGTATTATTAGGAACTTTTCGTGGTGTTCCTTTTAGTGTGATGTGAGCAATATGAACAAATTAACGAACCGAACATCAACTTCGAATTTTCTGCTCACCTACTTCACGGATATCTTCAGGAATTCATCTCTTTCCAGAACTGAAACTGCCTCTCACTTGGAGCAGTTATTATTATCTTTCATCTGATGAATATTTGCATTGAAATGCTGTTGAAATAACCTTCTAAGCGGGCTGTTAAAACTCCAAGCACGCACAACGAACCAAAGTCAAAGATGGCGCCTATATAATTTGAAAAGTGCAAGTGCTACCTTATTTGGATAGACTTGGTTCTAGGCCACTCGGTTAAAGCACAGGCAGCCCAAACTAAAACAATTGTAAAATTGCCTCAAACCCGAAATAAAACAGGAACAACTTCTCAACACACATGTAAGATTTTATGACTTTATTTACCATTTTAGTACAGTGGTTAAAGTGGACCTTGTGAGTAGTAGGAAGAGAGGCGAATTAAATCCCTTTTTTAGGGCGTACGCCCTATTTTTAGGGCGTATGCATTAATTAGGATGACGTCACAATCCTATTGTCCATTGAATTAATTTAGGAATTTATTTTTTAGGGCGTACGCCCTATTCTTTGGGCATATGCATTAATTAGGATGACGTCACAGTCCTATTGTCTTGGGCTCATGAGCAAAATGCGGCGTACGGCGTACCTGATCAGAATTGCGGCGTATGCATTAATTCGGAATCCTAATTTTACTGCGCTCTCATTAATTCAGGTATGTTTGGGCAAAGCCTATTATTTGGGGTCGTCTCTAAAACCAGGAGCGATCGGCCCTGAATACATTCGAAGTTGAATGAAAAAAGTAATAAATATCTCGCAATATCTAAACCCTTTGTAGCGTAAATAGTAAGAACAAACTACTCGTGATAGGCTCTAAACTGTCTTTATTATTTTCCTTTACAGTTAATAACTCATAAGATAATTGTATACAAAATCCACTGTGACTCATTAGATCAACTCTGCTATTGTTCTTAGGGATTAGCGATAACTGAAGAGCCTATTGTTTTGAGGAAAACTCTTGAGATGTAAATTCTTCTCTGAAACTGAACTATACTTACCATACGAATAGAAACAACCACCAAAACAAAGTTTATTCAATCTCAAAAACACCAATTTACAGTTCGTTTTCCTTATCGTCGCGGAGTTGATAACTTTCTTATTTCTCAGTTCTTGGGTTGATATAATGTACCGTGTTACAAGATTACACTGATTTATGTTTCATTGATTTTTTTTCTTGTTGACAAATGCTGCTTAACTTGGATAAGCTAACAATTAGAAGGGGGAAACAAATAGTTTGTCATTCCCAGGCTACACTCTATTCGTAAAGAATAAAACACGCGTTATCGTTGTTTTAGGTTATTTTCCAAACTAGACCGAAGAGATATTTACCATATCTGAAAGAATACCAAGACAGCCACCTGTCTATCGTTTAAAGGACTATCATGGTTAACATTTTACGAAGCCGAGTTACAGAGAGTCGAAAAGCAAGATGATTTCTACCGGGTAGAAAAAGTCTTTAAAAAGCGTAAACGGAAAGGCAGGATTGAATACCTTGTCCAGTGGAAGGGGTATCCCGAGAGTTTTAATTCTTGGGTAGATGAAAGGGATATAAAATACTTGTAAAGTAGTATAGTCGGAGTCAGATAAATACCACTTTTTCTTGCACAACAAAACTCAAACTAGCGACCACTAAAATCGAAAATATTCTTGCACAAGGGGCGTCATAAAGTGAATTCAGAAATCCACTTCATGACGCCCCTTGTGCAAGAATATTTTCGATTTTAGTGGTCGCTAGTTTGAGTTTTGTTGCACAAGAAAAAGTTGTATTTATCTGACTCCGACTATACTACTAGGGGTAACTAAGGGTCATTCAAAGTGTCACTAGACATTCTTGTACATAAAATCCAACTTGATAATCCTATTAGAGATATGATTACATATAGTTATATCGACATCGATTGCTTGTACATAAAATCCAACTTGATAATCCTATTAGAGATATAATTACATATAGTCATATCGCTGCAACATCCTTACACATAAAATCCAAATTTGGAGTATCTGTTAAAGCTATCCTAACACATAGTTATATCGAAGGGAGAATGGTGAGACCACGTAGTGAACCACTTCCACGGAGTCTAGCTCGAGAGGCAGGTGCTATTCTAGAGGAGAGAGATGGAATGCTTGAGGGGATGGAGATAGGTCGCCGTACTATCCGATGGCGCTTCTTCCAAGGTGTGGCAGGAGATTTGACCCCTAGGATCATGGAAAAGCTAGTTGCAAAGGTAAACACCAGCTTCTATCTGCGCTACAGCTACACCTATCGCATTCGCAATGTCAATGACGGACGCGTGATACTATTCTCCAAGACTGTCCCAGGCTCTCCATGGGTGAACATCCTAGAAGATGCAGAAGAGTGGGTCAATAGCAAGGAGACAGCTCGTTTGAATCCCGACAACATCAATCGACCAAATACCCAATGGGCCTTCATTCGTTGGATATATGTGGATGTTAAAGTTGTGATCGATCGTCAGCTTCTGTTGGGAACAGGTCCACTGCCCCAATGGCTTCGCTATAAGAGAGGAATACTTGCCCTTGATCGATATGGCGACAACCTATGTCTTTGGCGCTGCCTTGCCATGCATGAAGGAGCAAGAGTAGATAGGTGTTGCGTCAAAGCTCGAAAACTTGCCCAGCACTTCTATCGCCTGACAGCGCTCACACAAGACGTTCCCAGAACTTCCTTAGACCAGCTGGAGGAAGTCGAGTTGCACTTTAGAATCGGCATTCGGGTGTATGAACCCACGGAGGATGGCGCTTGGCATCTGACGCGACATGCAGCTCACTACAAGCATACGATGACGATTGGGATATACGAAGGACATGCCTTCTACATCAAGAACATCGACAAGATAGGGAGTGTCTACGTATGCAACGATTGTAAGCAACGGTTCACAAAAGCCTCGAACCTTCACCGCCATGCAGAGCGTTGCAGGCGTGGCGAAACGAAGATTGTTTGCCCCGGAAAAGTAATTACAGTACCCCAGTCGGCATACGAAAAAGCCTTCTGGCCAGAGAGCACAGCCAGCAAAGTCGCTCTATGCTGGTTGGAACGCGAAACCAAAAGGATTGGACAACACATTCATCATGCAGCTTGTGGGCATGGTGGAGAGCATTGGATAGAAGGAGCGCCGGTCGACGGCTACGAACCTATTTCGAAAACCATCTTTCAATTTCATGGATGCTATTTCCATGGCTGCCCGAAATGTTTTCCTAGGGAAAGGAGGCTCTATCTCAAGACCTGTGAAAGAACGGCAAAGCTACAAGGAGCCGGTTATACAGTAGTGGAAGCTTGGGGCTGCTCCACAAAGAAGAAAAACAAACCGGTCCCCACACCAACACAAACTGTCTACCCACACTTCATAGTTTACGATTTCGAAGCCTATCTCGACACGACAAAAGGAAGACAACCAACAGACCACCTGACCATCGAAAACGTCCATGTCCCAATATCAGTATCAATTGCCGACACGTACAATCGAAAGTCAACCCACATCTGTCGACGCAATCCAAAAGAACTCATCGAAGCCTTCGTCGAAGAACTCCAGCAAAGAGCAGAGACAATCCAAGAAGTCGTTGTGGAACAGTTCTGCCCCAAGACACCTGAATTCTCTTTTGACACCCTACCAAAGAAACAACAAGCGAAGATCGACGAATGGATCAGCCAAGTTCCAGTAGTGGGATTCAACTCTGGCAGGTACGATCTCAATCTGATCAGGGAGCACTTCGTAGGAATCATTGCCGACACCTGTTCAAAGATCCTGGTAGCAAAGAAAGCCAATTCCACTATGTTCCTATTGACCCCAGATTTCCGTTTCCTAGATGTGATCAACTACCTTGGACCTGGAACTTCTTATGAACGTTGGGTCGCTGCCTATGGCTGTGAGTTGCAAAAGAGTTTCTTCCCATATGAGTGGTTTGACTCTCCTGACAAGTTGGATCACATTGGATTACCAGACTATCCAGAGTGGGGTTCGAAGTTGAAAAGAGAACATCTACTATCTATGTCAGAGTTCGAAGACTGCAAGCGCACCTTTCTCGACAAAGGAATGGAAACCTTTGCAGACTGGCTACGATACTACAACGACCTAGATGTAGTTCCATTCCTAGAGGCACTCGAAAAGATGCAAGATTTCTATCACGAGAAAGGAGTAGACATGCTGAAAGACGCAGTGTCCATCCCAGGAGTCTCACTACAGTTCCTGCTTCGAGGTAGTGTAGAAAGGGGAGCTGAGATGTGCGCTCCAAGTAAGGAAGCCTACCGCATGCTGAAAGACGCTGTCGTGGGAGGTCCAAGCATAGTGTTCACCAGACTCCACGAAGCAGGAGTGACTAAGATTCGTAGTCATCAGGGAGGAACTAAGACTTGTCGTAAGATTCTTGGATACGATGCCAACGCCCTATATCTTTCTACCATGGAATTCGAAATGCCTTGTGGAAAAGAAAAGGTTGTGCACTATGACGATCCAGGTCCAGCCACTGAAGGATTCGTTGAATGTCTACTTGGTGGAACGTGGTTTGGATATGCAGAAGTAGACATCGAGATACCAAAGAAATTGTGGAAGGAATTTGAGGAGATGCCACCCTTCTTCTACAACAAGAAAATCCCCAAAGAAGCAATCCCTCCAGAAATGTTGGCCTACCTCACAAAGACAGGTAGAAAGCTCAGCGAGGAAAAGAAGCTAGTTGGGAGTCTCTCTGGAAAGAAGTTGCTACTCTATGCTCCTCTTCTACTTTGGTATGTAGATCATGGCGCAGTGATCACTGCTGTCTACCGCACGATAGACTACGAACCCAAAGAAATCTTCGGATGGTTCGTGGACCAAGTCACTGAGGCACGTCGTATGGGAGATGAAGATAAAGGTGAGGCTTTGCTGGCAGATGTGTTCAAGCTGCTAGGAAACAGCGCCTATGGAAAGTTGCTCGAAGACTTGGGACGCCAAACGAAAGTCACCTATACAAAAGATGAGAAGGTTGTGGACAAGGCATTGCGAAGTGTTTGGTTCGAAGACCTGGAAGAGATTGGTGAGGCATACGAACTCGAGAGCCGAAAGGACCAGATCCGAATCAAACGCCCTTTCCAAGTAGGTATCGCTGTGTACCAGCTCGCAAAGCTGCGTATGCTCGAGTTCTACTACGACTTCCTCGATAAGTACATCGACCGAGATGATTTCGAATACATCCAGATGGACACGGACAGTGCGTACATTGCCCTCTCGGGAAATAGCCTCGATGAGGTTGTAAGACCGGAACTACGTGAGGATTTCGAAGCCAATAGGAAGGAATGGCTAGCTTGGGACAAGTGGAGCAGTCGTACGCCAGGACTCTTCAAACTCGAATTCGAAGGACAGCGCGCCATTGCCCTATGCTCGAAAGCCTACTACGTCGATACGGGTGGCAGCAAGAAGTATTCCGCTAAAGGTATGTCTAGGCGTCACAATGACATTTCGTGGGATCGATTCAAAGCAGCCCTCCAGGGTAGTATCGACATGGCGGAAAACCGAGGCTTCCGACTATTGCCAGAAGGTGTGGTAACCTACGACCAATGGAAGCTTGGGCTATCGGCTTACTACGACAAAAGACGCGTTCTTCCCGATGGAATCCACACCGAGCCAATAGAGTACGCTGTTTAGCGTCTAGGTACAAACAGAATTCCTTTTGGTGGTAGTTCTGTATCCCTAGGAACGACTTGTAGCTCTTCACGAACGAATCCACGTTTGGGTGCGGCCTTCTCCTTTGCAAGGTAGTAAAGCACAGGCTGTCCCGAAGATACTACACTTCGCGAAATGGTGTATATCTGCAAACTCCACACAGGATCAGTAGCTCTACGTTTTTCACCTCCTTCCAATTCTCCTGGTGCATAAAGATATCGAACTAGAACGTCGAATGGTAGACGCTCTTCTCTCAATCCAACGGTTCGCGAATACGTAGGAGTCTTCAGATCTACTTGTTGCGCCACTACAGAATTCGAAGGCTCTTTACCAGTCAACCGAGTCACCTCACTGTTCATGGCTTTGATAACCATTGGTAAACGAATTACCCATTCTCTACTACGCTCATCGGATCCTTCCGAAGTAAGCACCATCTCTTGTGCATACTGATACCCAAACAATCTCTCAGCTAGAGTCCTATTTGCTCTTTCAACAAAACTTTGCGCTCTATGATTACCAGCCTCACCTCGTTGAACTTTCGTACCATGTAGTTCTAGCGTTTCAGACATACGTCCCATGAATTCTCTACCAGGATCTACTTGCAAGGTCTTTGGCCATTCTAGTGGACTACGTTTATAGATTCGTTCGAATGCCGCAGAAACTTCACCACTATCTTTAGATGCCAAAGGTTCGGCTTCTTTGTATCGAGAAGCTACATCGATTACCACTAATGCATACTTATATAGTTTCCTTCCACGTCCAGGTCGATCATGAGGTAGGAATATCAAATCAGCTTGGTGAACTTCATTTGGTTTCGATACAGTCCAATGTGGTCGTGGAATGTGTTTTGGTGGTGGTAGATATATTTGCCACATAGATTGCTTTTCCAACCAACTCCTAGCTACGTCTTCTGATGCTTTCGCTGCTACCGATAGCTTACCGATTGCAGAGTGACCTTTCCAATAGCCCATAGGACCATAGAAGATATTCGCAAGTTTAGAATCCATCATACATCTATACGTCCCAACCTTCAACAGATAAAAAAAAAAAAAAAAAGGAAGAATAAAGAAAGTCGTTGCGTGACCCTCTTCATTCTTCCTTTCTTTTTTTTTAGTAGTAACCTAGTAGTAGCTTAGTAGTAGCTAGTAGTAGCTAGTAGTAGCTTAGGGGTAGCTTAGTAGTAGCTAGTAGTAGCTAGTAGTAGCTTAGGGGTAGCTTAGTAAGTAGCTTAGTAGTAGCTTAGGGGTAGTAGTATCTATATCCATTTACTAATAGCGTATCCAACGCCTAGCATTCCACCACCAACGTAGAGCAACTCGCCAGTCTTCTGATCGTTTGAGGGTTTGTAGTAGTCAGATAAGCGGGGTTCTTTCATCTCTTTGAGATGTTTAAGCGCCTTACGTAACTTATCGGATCGCACTAAGGCTTCGTTGGTATCTCTTTGATCGTTGTGTGCTTTGCGTTCAAGACCTTCCTGCTCTTGTGCATAGTCATATAAGCTTTGACGTTTGATTCTATACGCTTTCATTTCACGTTCTAGTTTTTCGGTGGCCCTATCGTGTCTCTCTCGTTCTGCATCTACATCACCATCCTTTCCAAGCATTCTAGCTAGTATGCCACCACCAGTAAATGCCGTTGCATTCAATATAGCCCCGAAAATGGCCATTCCAATTGCTGCAGCCATTACGGTTTGGTCTTTCCTTTTTCTTTCTCAAGTTGTTTCTCAAGATATTCCTTTGCGTATAAGCTACCAACTATCACGGCAGTCCACTTTGCGTAATTCACTATGGAAGAAGAAGGATCACTAAGCATAGATTCCTTGGTGGTCTTTTTTACGATCCACCCAATACCAGCAGCGAGTCCAACGATTTTGACTGCATCGGTTGCCGTCTTCGTCAATTCCTTCTCCATCTAGATATATACTACTATGGTCTCGAGTCTTTAAGTGTTACTCCATGTCTAGTGCCGTTGGCTTTGCCGGAGCTGCAGGTTGTGTCGTGCTAACGGCAGCAGCTCGCGTGTTGCCATCTACATACTTCTTGTACGCAAAGTACGTGCCAAACAATGTAGCGCCAGTACCGATGACTGCGAGAATAGTCAGGTTTTCGAACCGACCTTTCTCTACGTCAGTTTCTTTGGACGGTTCATTTTCACGTTCTATCTCCCTCTTTTGAGCTTCTTTTGCACGGGCAGTGACCTTCTCCCAAGCTAATTTTCCTGCTGCAACACGCTTTGGATTTTTTCCTTTCTTAGTTGGTACAGTCGTTGGAGGATTCGCAGTTATCTGATCCGTCTGTCCTTCCATCTTGATTCGATATAGTAGGTATATGTGGAGGTTCAACAGTTGTTCCAGGAATGACTACGTGACCAGATATGTGGAATAGGACGCTAGCTAGAGCTACAAGGCGACCTGCTTTGAGTGATAGTAGGCCAGTTGCAGCACTGATTTCGTTGCGGACTAGAGGGTCTTCTTGTAGGTCCTTGATCAGTGCTTCTTGAGAATCTATTGGTACTAGGTAGGCAACTAGGCGGGTAGCTAGACGCGTCACACCGTCGACTAAGCCTTTCGTTACTTGCTGAGCTAGGACGGCCTGATACCTCCTATACAACTTGTCTATTTCTTTCTCAGGAAGTCTAGAGATGTCTCCTAGGGAAAAGTTCTTACCTAAGTATTCTTTCGTTACGCCTGTTGCGGCTAAGATCGAAAGTGATTCGCGATTGTCTGATGTGACGTCTAGGGTGGTTGGTGGTGGGCCTGTTACGTCCTCGCCGAATATCTCGAGTATATCTTTATCCATGATAATATGTTGTAGGCGCTGGGAGCTCTAACACTACCTCGAAAGGATGGCGGAGACAGAAGCACATGCGAGCGAACTTATGGGATCCAAGTATCGTTCGTAACTCTTTGCATTCTTGCGAGCCTCCATAATCCTCAAATATCTTTTTACCATCTACGACCGATGCTGTATGAAATGCTACTACGATAGCTACGTTCTCGCGGAAGGGTTTACATATGCTCGTTAGTTGTTGGGACAGCACCCAAACGGAAAGCCCTATGTGTCGTGCAGAAAAGGCTAAGTCCACTAGCTTTTCAGTTCGTTTCTTGACGTCCTTCGATGCGGCGCAATCATCGAGAATCAATAGAGTATTGGTACCTGACCAAAATGTTGCGCAAATACTCAAAGTAGCATCGATGGCATCTTGTGGTGGCGATATGACGAAGAAATGAGGATCTCGATTTGCGAATCCACGATAAGTTTTGTTGTGGGCATACGTAGGACAAATCAGTACTATGTAATCGAACTTACCACGAAATGCTCCACGAAGTTGTTCTATGAGAAACGCAGTCTTCCCACAATTCGTCGGACCGACTATGAGTGCGTTGAACGGCACGTGCTCTACGAGAGAATCCATCAGTATAATATATTCTGCAGAGATCTGTTCAATATCGTGACCTGAGCATCCGCAAGGACATAGATGTGCATTTTCACATTTCCACTTCCCTTTGCAGTTCTATGTATGCGAATGTCGATGTCCTTTCCACTGCCGGTTTGTGCCAAGCCATCACCATGAACGGTGGAATCTTTTGCTGTGCGACAATCGATTAGGATAGAGAATCTGTTTTCAAAGAACTTCTTTGGAGTCATAGAAGTATTGGGTGTACCAAACCAGCTTCTTGCAGCCTCCCAGAAATCTAGGGGAAGCATGCCGCTTGGAAAGAGTCTGTTGGGAATCCCATTGACATCTACTTCTACCTTCAAAATATCTGGATTCGAGAATGCTTCACTATCTCGCGTGCCAATGGTAGGTGGATCTATGAATAGTAGAAGTAGTCCAGCAAAGGATCGTCGTGGAACATTAACGTTTTGAGATATCAAAGTATCAGAGGTTTTAGCGATATCTACTGTTTTGAAGTGAACAGCGTAGTTGTATAGGAATGCAGTACCTATTTCATATTTGTGAAGTGCACTACTAGCCAGCGTTTCGTTCCTGATTGCTTCGTATTCTAGTTGGATGTTGGTAAGTTGGTACGTACCTATCTTCGTCGTATCCGATCCAATTACAACCTCGTTGGCAGACGCTAGAGTCAACTCGAATGTAATCGTACTTTCTAAGGCATGTGGATATAGGACTCCATGTTGTGTCAGAATGTCAACATCTAATGGAATCCTATACTTTGAACCACATGCAGTTAGGAGCGCGTTGTCTGCAGCAGATGAAGTACTTGCGTCACCAGCTTTCGATCGTAGCTTATTCAAGTTCTCTGATTGAATGCCTTGTTGTATTCTAGACTCTCTCTCCTGCGTAGATAGGTATACATCGGAGTATGTTTGTAGGAGGTCTGGCCTGACAAGGTCTTCTACTGTTTCAGCTCCTATCCTACAGATTCTACGCATGACCAAGCAGCGTCCAACGTTCGAAACGACTCTGTTATTCACATGTCCACCAGATAGTACGATGTCGCCCAATAGCGCTAAGCTACCAGGTACTAGTACTACATCTTCTGCTAGCTTTGGGACTTCTACATATAGAGTCTCACCTGGATTGGCAGACGATCGAGTGAAAGTCTTCCTATACAAGTCTCGTGGAGCCTTGAGTGCATGAGGCTCTCTTCGTACTTGTGTGGGATCCAATATTGATGAGATCATGTTGAATATAACTATATATGTAGATATGTTTAACATGACCTCTGAGGGTAGGTATGATGAAAGAACTGATGAAGCTGAAAGAGGAAGAGACTACGACAACGATGATACTGTCAATGAAGAAGCACGGAAATTGGCGTCAGACTCTACGAATGTGGATCCGAGTGAATCACTCAACCTGAAAACTAGACGCGACTTCGCCAAGGAAGGTGCTCGACCAAAGAATCGGGAAACCTCGTTTACCGTAGAAGATAACGATTACTTCGACGAACTCGTTGCGGAGGATGAGGATAGAATCAAACATCCGAAATTTAGCGATCGCCGCGTAGTCTTCAAAACAGGCACATCGGATGAAATGAAACAAATGCTATTCGATACTGTATGGAAACACTATGTGGATGTAGGGATTCGTGGAGGATTCCTTGAGATAACTGGAATATGGGAGGCCAATAAGGAACTGGCTAGAATCTATCTTCACGTACTTGGAAGTAAAGAGAAGCCCATACCTTTGACCACAGTGAAGGGTGAAAGATATCAAAGTATGGGTAAAGATCTCAAATTTGTCCTAGGTCCTACAGATGCAGAAAGAGAAGACCAAGTCAACCAAGGTCAAGAAAAGGCCGCCGAACATCTCAAAGTAGAAGATAGCATACTTCAAGACCTAACGTCAACTGAGGATCAGAAGGAAGCGGCTAAGAAAGAGAAAGTACACATCCATAACGAAATAGAATTACTCGAACGTCAAGAGGGAGCCATACTAGAACGTATGTCGCTACGTGAAAGGCTCAAATACATTTTTAGAAAGCATGGAATGACTGTTCTTGCAGTGGTAACTTCTATTGGCGCTATCGTTAGTACGATAGTTTCCCTGTTGTCGAAATCCGTACCAAAACCAATAAAGACTGGTATTGATAAAGCAGCAGATGCAGTAAAGAAGGGATTGCAAACGACTGGGGGGTTGTTGAAAGAAATGGGAAAGAAACTTGGACAGATCCTACCTGGAATGATTGGATCGATTGCGAGTTTCATATTTACTATGGCTGGTAAAGCTCTGGGAGTACTAGCACAGAACGTTTGGTTATTCATCGTAGCAATAGTGGTGATCACGATAGAGCAATACAAACGACGTTAACGAAACAACATCCATGCAATTCCAGCTGCGGCAATGGATGTCACTGCGAGATTAATTTCATGTTGTGGGGCAGCCTTTTGTACGGGATCTTGTTTCTTGTGCGTGACAGCCTTTGGTACAGGAACTCGTTTCTCGAGATGCGGCACCAATTTCTTATCTGGTGGTCCTTTCATAGGAAGAGGTAGGTGTCCTTTGCCTTCTGCATTGATGTCGTTAGTGCCTAGCACCATATCTTTCGTAGCTTTCGGGATTGGATTCTTATAGCCATCTTTCTCACTAAGATAGTACACTAGATTGCTTGGCAATAATCGCACGTCTACAGCTATTGCTAGATCGAGCCTCTTATGCGTTGACGTTATAGCGGTAAGATAGTTTTTGTAGCTCACCACTAAGTCGTTTTCGAGAATAGCATCTTCGACTAAGCTCTTAAACTTTTCTTGGACGTTATGGCTATCTATGATGGAGCCGTTCAAGTCGGCTTGAGCACCAAGTATGCAATGTCCAAAAGCCTCGACAGATCTATTCAACCTACCCAATCCAACAGCTGTCAAACCCTTTCCGATTGGTGGCGTAAACCAATTGTATTGCTTTCCTTCATGTTCATCGTTCCTAATGAAGGCCACAAGATCGCCCTGATCCTCCTTACCTCCTTGGTCTGCAAATAAGTTATGTTTCTGAGGCCATGTGGTTGCACCTTTGTCATAGCTTCGGTCTCCATGGACGTTTACGTATCCTCTCCAACCTGGGTACAAAAGGAATATATCTCCTAGTCCATTATTCCTACCTCCGTGCCATCGGAAATCTGGTGTTCGAGATATACCGAATTCAATGCACAATTTCTCAAGAGCTGCTTTGTTATAGAGGTTATCCATTTGCTTGAAATGAGAGTCACCAGGTAAAGGAACTCCATGAGTACCACCAAGTTCACGTAGAATTCTTCGTATCGTGAAATAAACATGGAATCGTAGGAACCCCTGAACGACTGGTGGATACGTTTTGAAAATAGGATCAAACAATGACACTCCACATCCAGAAGTTGCACACCACGTTGCGAAATTCAATTGTTGAGGCCAATATTTGAAATCCGGACCATGTAACCAATGGTAGGACTCATTTGCTGTCATATGCTTTACGACGGTCTCCTTGAATATATTTGGAACGCCTGCTTTGAACTTATTCTTTGAGGTGGCATATATCCATAGATTAGTGAGATCGATATCTTGTGCCGGTCCAGTAGAAGGAACTGCTGTAATAGGATACTTCGCACTCCTGTCTAGGGTCAACGTAGATGGGAAACCTTTATGCACATCCCACAACGCATTATCGATGCGTCCTTGAGTGACTGCAGGTAGCTTGGAGACATCATCGCCGTAAACGACATAGCTAGAATCTCCATCTCGAAACCAAATACTCGTCGAATATTTGCCTGGACCGTTCACTTCCGTAGAGACAAAGAACTTGTGAAGATCTGCATGTGGGTATTTCTTCTTGAACTTTGCTAATAGATCTGCATTCAATGTTGCAACCTCTCTACTTTTCGCATCTTCTCTATCTATCCGAGCTTGATTCTCTCTCCTAGCTTGATTCTCAGCCTTTGACCGTATATTAGCATTCGGTGTTGGGAACTCTTCCTCTTCGTCTTTCCCTCCGTAGTGGTAACTGAAAAGACCTCCGGACCTCCTCATGTTGAAGCTATACGTATATATAGTTATACCTTCAACATATAATGACGATCCTTAATGTCATCACCACATCATCCGACCATACGGTCTACTTCGACGACCCAATTATTATCAATAATATTTCGCTACTCGAAACCACCATTGAGAACAGTTGGTTGAATCTAAAAGAGAAGGCCACGTTTCAGTGGGAAGTCAAGGGTATTGGGTTCCCACACGAAATCGAACCAGGGTCTTACAACGTACCTACCATCATGCCTCTCTTTAACCCTGCAGTCACTGCTTTTATCGTTAAATTTACGGACATACCCGGTAGAAAGTATTGGATCCTAGATGTAATGAAACCAATCAAGTTCAGTAAGAATCTCTGCAAACTATTTAGTATCGAAGGAAACGAAGAGGAGGACGGAAACGTAACACTAAAAGTGGGGAAGTACGACCTGGTGTTAAAAGACATCCAATCAATACGTATCCACTGTGATGCGGTGGATCCCAAGTTCTCACTCCTTGAGGGAAAACGCTCGACTGTACTAGCTAACTTAAAAGTACGAGGGGCCTGGTTCTTAGAAATGACCTATTCTATGACTCTCCTACTTCCAGTTCGAGCTCTAGGGACGATGAGAAACAGCCTTCGCCTGACAGCCCGCGATGAAGGAGGTAACGTCGTAGACTTTCTGGGTCGACCTATACGATACGTGTTGAAGCTTGAGTAAGTCATATGTATAACGTACAATGGAAGGCGACTCGATTCAACCGTTTCCCTCAGCACCAAGTATCTATCCACAAATTGCTAGTGACACTGGAAAGAACTTTAGACTGCAAACGATCCGAGACACGCTTTCGGATATAGAAGTTCAAGAAAGGCACTACGAAGGTGTGCGCAAGAAATATACACGTTCTCAAGGAATAGTTCATGGCATCGCAGTGGTAACTGGAGGTCTATCTGTGATCTTATCTGGATCTGGATTGGGCGCAGCGTTGACTGGGGTTGGAATAGTGATTGGTCTACCACTTGGAGTTATTGGTGGACTATGTGGATTAATTTCAGCATCTACGACCATTGGAGCTAAGAAGTTAGGAATGAAGGTTTCTAAGCATGAAAGGACAACTATGTTGGCAAAGGCGAAAATCAATACGATTCGTGATCTAGTATCGAAGGCCTTACGCGATGAAAGCATATCCGACTCCGAATACAGTCTCATCCTGAACGAAGCGAATAAGTATGAGATCATGCGGTCTGAAATTCGTCGCAAGGCTTCCATAGGTGAAAAAAGCACGGATCGGGTTCGAGCCGAACTCAAGCAAGAAGTGCAAAAGGAAATGCGAGAAAAACTTGGAATGTAAGAATCAACGTTTCCTATGAAAGGAACGAACATGGCTCTCACTTTCACTTTGCCAAGTCCTACTGCTAGTTAGCCCATGCTTAGTGTAGATTGGTTCGAAGTGGGAATGGTAAGAAGACAACTCCTTGACAAAACGCTTGACCGCATTTCCAAATATGTCACATCGCTTAACGACATCCTTAAAAGACATAGACGATCCGGAGCGACGTAGCACCTCGTAACTTGCTCCAACGACTTTCGTCTTAAGTATTGATTTGGGGCCTATATTGTTTTCCATTGCCGTAGTAACAACCTCGTGGACTATTTGTTGAACGTCCCTAGGTACTCCTACAAGATCTAGTTGTAGGAAAGTCGTTGCAATGTGAGGAACTAGGCGCTCAGCATCCAAGTCTACATCAATCTTATCGTCGTCACACAGAGAACGTATGAAGACCTCTCCACTATGGATGCCTTCGTTTCTTAGTTGCATGAAGCGAGCGACCTCACCTTTAGATCGGACGAATCCACATTGTATGCATGCATGGTAGAGTAGAGCAGCTAAAATATTTTTCTTAGCATCGCTACGCTTGAGACAAACTTTCATTACTTGGGTGAATGCGTCGGCTACGATTTCTAACGCGTTCATAGGGAACGATAGGTCATAACTTTGTTTGTAAATAGTGTTGTATGCTCGTAGTTCTTGTAGTAGCGTTCGTCGTTTCAGTTCTATGTCATCATCGCTTTGCTTTGGTTTTGCGCGGTCTAGATCACTTTGATACTGAAATCCATCCGGACCTACTATACGCAGTCGAGTAGTAATGATTTCGACCTTCGTTTCTTCACATGGTTCAACCTCGGAAACAAGACCACAGGTGGGACATACGAATTCCGTTCCTTGTATTTCAAAGGGGCAGAGACAATCAGGACATGTTTCACTGACGTTAATATGTTCCACTTGTGGTTTGATATTCAGGCTTCTACGAATTCCAGGACCAAACAATCTGACTAGCTCGTCCATGATACAACTATAGATGTTTATATGTTTAAATAAAAATAAAATAAAAAAAGAATGAAGAGGGCCACGCAACGACCTTCTTCATTCTTCTTTTTTTTCTTTTTTCGTGGCTATTCCTAAGCGTCCTTCTCGTTCCTCAAGGCAGCCAACACCTCGTTGAGCGCATGGTTGAGAGACTCTCCAAGACCTTCCACTGGTTCCAGCACTCTTGGTTCTGCGGGCAATGCTACCTCCGGTTCCACCATGTTTGGCTCCTCCTTTCTTGGATCCTCTAGCTTCTTGCTGGACTTCTTAGCGCGTCTTATATAGACACCGGAAGACTTCACCTTGATGGTGAGACGGTCGCATCCTGAGCAAAGCTCGTAATCAGTACGACATCCTTTACCGCACTTCG
Organism: Actinernus sp. WN-2022; assembly: GCA_030867875.1. NCBI lineage: Eukaryota > Metazoa > Cnidaria > Anthozoa > Actiniaria > Actinernidae > Actinernus > Actinernus sp. WN-2022. Next base: position 735,205 of record JAOWCC010001210.1, read on the forward strand.
AGCATGGTACATATGGGGCACAGCCTTTTGAGATTTGGTAGTTGTGCTGGGAACAGAACTTTGTTGTCTTCGAAATCTTCTTTGTGCATTTCGTGTCCTTCCCTCTCATCAACCAATCACAAGTTATTACGGCGGCGGCAGCTACGTTCGACATGTTTGATCTGTATGGCGTTAATGTGTACTAAGATGACAACGTAAACTAGTATTGTGGAATAAAGAATATATACTAATACCATTTGGTGGCAATATACAGTATAGTAATCATTCCTTTAACATATACTTCAAGTTTTGGATTTTTAGGTGTAAGAATATCTAGTGATCCTTTGGGTGATGTTGAATTGCTTTTCGAACCACTCAATCACCTCACGATGGCGCCCTTCGTAGGCAGTTTGTAGAGCATGCCAAGTTTCTGGTCTTTCCAGCGATGTGAGCTGGAAGCGCTCGATAAGCCACTTAATTATTTCGAGATGGCCATTCATAGAGGCGTTCTCTATAATGTTGAAAACGTATCCAAATTTATCTACTTCCAAAAAACCATCCATAGGGTCGTAATTATATGTATATCCCCTATCTATGGTAAGCTGGAAGTGGTCGATGAACCATTTTACTATTTCAAGGTGACCATTCGTAGAGGCCTTGTTCAGAGCACAACAAGCAAGTTCACCCTCTATGGTAAGCTGGAAGTAATTGATAAGCCATTTAACGACGTCGAGGTTGCCACGTCCACTAAAACGAGCTAGGGGGCCTGAACAGTCTTCCTCTTTGGGGACGCCGAACTTTTTGACCAAGCCGTCTCGATCGGCGTCGTCGTGGGTGGACTCAAGACCTAGTGTGAGTACTCGCGTGCGGAACTCCTTGTCCGTGTTCTCGTAGCGCGAGAGAGCTGCGGCATCTTTTAGGCGTTTCGATGTCCTTGAGATGCTTGCGAATGACCAAGGATCTGCATGCTCTACGATCTTAGTCAGAATTTCTAGAGGGAGGCACGATATATAATCCATAGTGGAAGAGATCGATATAACTATATGTAATCATATCTCTAATAGGATTATCAAGTTGGATTTTATGTACAAGAATGTCTAGTGACACTTTGAATGACCCTTAGTTACCCCTAGTAGTATAGTCGGAGTCAGATAAATACAACTTTTTCTTGTGCAACAAAACTCAAACTAGCGACCACTAAAATCGAAAATATTCTTGCACAAGGGGCGTCATGAAGTGGATTTCTGAATTCACTTTATGACGCCCCTTGTGCAAGAATATTTTCGATTTTAGTGGTCGCTAGTTTGAGTTTTGTTGTGCAAGAAAAAGTGGTATTTATCTGACTCCGACTATACTACTTGTAATTAGATAGCTGATCGTTTTAATAAATTAATAAAGAAAACCTATTTATACTATCTGAAATGAGCCATGAATTAGCTGATTGGTTAAAAACTCGAACCACTTTAGGTTTTTGTAATGTTGCTTCTTGTAAATAATACTTGTGTTCCTCTGGTGATAAGGTATGTACTTGCGACAAATGGGGCTTAATTCGCCTCTCTTCCTACTACTCTTGTGTCTTCCATGTTATTTGAATTTCTCAACAAAAGCACATTTTTAAAGGGCTGGATGGCAATATTTTGCTTAATTAAACAACGGGAAAAGTGTGAGTCTAATGGTAGGTGTGGATCTTGTTACATTTTAACATAATCACATCAAGATATAAGCAAGATCATTTAAGATCTTAATAACATCTTACAAAAAAGGTTTCAAGATATTGTAAGATCTTGGTACATGTTAAGATCTTACAAAACATGATTTCAAGATCTTATACAATCTTTCCAAGATCTTGTTAGATCTTGATAATTAAGATCTTGCAAGAAAATATTTCAAGATCTTTAGAGGATCTTTCCAAGACCCTGTAAGATCCTGATAAGATCTTGCTAAGATCTTATAAAACATGATTTCAAGATCTTGTAAGATTGTTTATAAGATCTTTCCAAGATCTTGATAAGATCTTACAATAAAATATTTCAAGATCTTGTAAGATCTTTAGAGGATCTTTCCAAGATCTTGTAAGATCTTGATAAAATCTTGCAAGATCTTTAAATAATCTTTCCAAGATCCTGTAGGATCTTGATAAGATCTTGCTAAGATCTTACAAAACATGATTTCAAGATCTTGTAAGATTGTTTATAAGATCTTTCCAAGATCTTGATAAGATCTTACAATAAAATATTTCAAGATCTTGTAAGATCTTTAGAGGATCTTTCCAAGATCTTGTAAGATCTTAATAAAATCTTGCAAGATCTTTAGAGAATCTTTCCAAGATCCTGTAATATCTTGATAAGATCTTGCTAAGATATTACAAAACATGATTTCAAGATCTTGTAAGATTGTTTATAAGATCTTTCCAAGATCTTGATCAGATCTTGATAAGATCTTACAATAAAATATTTCAAGATTTCGTAAGATCTTTAGAGGATCTTTCCAAGATCTTGTAAGATCTTGTAAGTTCTTATAAGATCTTAGCAAAATCTTGCCAAGATTAAAAAACTTTTTAGACCAAAATGTTTTTTGCAAGATTATGCAAGATCTTGGCATGATTTAGTAAGATCTTTCCAAGATTTAGTAAGATCTTGGCAAGATTATTTCCAGGTAAGATCTTTGTAAGATCTTACATGATCTTACATGATCTTACATGATCTTACAAGATCTTGACAATTCTCAACCTGGGTAAGTTTATTTCTCTTCCCTCTTCCTTTCTTTTCTTAAAGTCTTAAAGTTGAAATTAACGGAAACGAACCTTTGCTGTTTTATGGCTCGCACTGAGCAACATTGACTTTAACAACGCCCGGGGTGGGGGAAGGGGAAAGGCAGAGCGGACGCGGTTTTACGTGAAAAATAGATCCAAAACTCGGAAGTAGTATGAGAGGGATGGAATTACCCCTTTTTTGGTGCGCTATGCTAATTTTTGGTGCGCTCTCATTAATTCAATGACGTCACGGTTCTATTGTCTTAGACTCATGAATAAAGTGTGGCGCCCTCATGAATAAAGTGGTGCGTTATGTTAATTTTTAAGGTGCGCTCATGAATAAAGTGGTGCGTTATGTTAATTTTTGGTGAGCTCATGAATAAAGTGGTGCGCGCTCATGAATATCTATTGTTCCTTTGGATGAGGTCATCGATCTATTCGGGCATGTTTGGGCAAAGCCTATTGTTTGGAGGCATGTTTGGGCAAAGCCTATTGTTTGGAGCAGCTATAAAACCAGGAGCAATCGGCCCTGAATACATTCGAAGTTGAATGAAAAAAGTAATACATATCTCGCAATATCTAAACCCCTTTGTAGCGTAAATAGTAAGAACAAACTACTCGTGATAGACTCTAAACTGTCTTTATTATTTTCCTTTACAGTTAATAACTCATAAGATAATTGTATACAAAATCCACTGTGAGAAATTTTGCTATTGTCCTTAGGGATTAACGATAACTGAAGAGCCTGTTGTTTGGAGGAAAACTCTTGTGATGCAAATTCTTCTCTAAAAACTGAACTAAATTACCATACGAATATAAACAAACCATCAGATAATTAAACAAAGTTTATTCAATCTCAAAAACACCAATTTTAAAAACAGTTCGTTTTCCTTATCCTCGCGGAGTTGATAACTTTCTTATTTCTCAGTTCTTGGGTTGATATAATGTACCGTGTTACAAGATTACGCTGATTTATGTTTCATTGATTTTTTCTCAGTTCTTGGGTTTTCTTGTTGACAAATGCTACAGACAGTTGTGTTTTTACCGAGGAGAGGAAAATTAATGACCAAGGTAGTCTAGTCTAAAAACTATACTTCAGCTAGAAATCGACTTAATAAAACTTATTTCTAAAAGGTACAAATGTATTATTCATCGCGGAATCACTCTGTTCCGGAATAGGTTGTTTTTGGAATTGTTTATTCAACAAGAATTTTCGGTGGTGAATTGCAGCCTCGGTCGCTTCTTGCCATCCATAATCTTCCGTGTTCATCAAGTTTTGTTTTGTTTCCAAGATTTTTTGGAAATCAGGATCTTTTCTTAAGCTGTGAATCCATTTCATATCTTCGAACAACACTTCTCTTAGGTCTTTTCTACAGGTAGGAACCAAAGCGTTACTGGCTTTGATTTCAGCAACTTCATGACTATCCCCATCGTGTTCATACTTTTGAACCAACGCTTCCCAATCTTCCTGGTGCCGTTCTTTAGCTTCGTTACGAATTCTTTCCCAAACATCCTCTTCTCCGTCATAACTATCATCAGTGGAGTCCGTGCTCTCCTGAGAATCAGAGCTTTGATAAGAACCTTCAGTCATTTCATCATCTGAGTTGGAACGATTAGCAGCCATCGTTTACATCTTTACTCTTCAAGGATCGCGAGTATAATGTTAGACCCTTAAAAGTTTCGAACTTTATAGAAAACAAATTGGTGTGGTCACTACGTTTAACAAATGTCGATTAGCTGATTTAGCTAAGGTCTCTCAGTTAGATCAACATTGTAAGTAGGATTCCTAACCAACATATTTTCCATTATCAACAACTGGATTTATATTCCTCGACAAAAACTTTCTTTTTTGAAGTTTCGCTTCTTGTAAATATGGTTTACGTTCTTGAGTTGATAACCTATGGACTTGTGCCAAGTGGTTGGATAATTTAACAAGATACTTTGATCCACAATTAGGTACAGGGCAGTTTTTCAAATTCTGATTTTCCATGTTCACTCGTTGAAAGTTAGTATCAAATAGCACACATCTACTTGATCGTCCCTTTTATCTCCTTTCGTCCCTTTTGTCTCCTTTTGTCCCGCTTTTTTTCGTTTTGAAATAAAAAAAGAAGCATAAAAAAGAAAAAAAAGCGGGACAAGAGGCGACAAACGGGATGAAAGGGATAAACGGAGATACCTGTATCCGAATGTGAACACGACTCTTGTCAGTAGGCCCTCTCGTCCCTTTTGTCGCCTTTCGTCCCTCTTTTTTCCGTTTTGAAATTTAAAAAAAGGTATAAAAAAAAGAAAAAAAAGGCGGGACAAAAGGAGACAAAAGGGACGAAAGGGATAAACGGAGATAACTCTAGCCGAATGTGAACACGTCTCTTGTCGGTAGGTGTTCACATTCGGATACAGGTATCTCCGTTTATCCCTTTCATCCCGTTTGTCGCCTCTTGTGGAAGTGGAAGTGAAAACCATGAACTCGAGCGTAAAATTCAAAACAAAAAATATACGAGCTTGGAGAATGTCAGCTGAAACTCCGAAAAAACATGTGAAGACAGGGCCTAAACCCAAAGCTGTAAATGTCAACGACTTTTGCAGGATATGTAATGTATGTTTTAAGCTAGCGTTTGGGAATTCAAATATTTCAACGGCAAGAATCTGTTCAAGACTTCAGAAAGAAAAGAGAGCCGAAGCTTTAAATAATTCTAGCTGGTGCCTGCAAAAGTATTGGTCTTCATGTTCCGAAATCTGCTGCTCTATCAGAGCGAGTCTGTCGTTCCTGAGGAAGGAAGATTCGAAATGCAGTAGAACACTACACCTATGTTCGTGAAGGTTTGCAGGATAAAGATAACTAAGATAAAGAGAACTCACGTTGCCGCTGAATATAAAGTCGCCACCAAATCAGTAAAGAACACTGCCGACACAATAACATCGGAACGAAGTTCTGCAAAAACAAGCGCTAAAAACCATCCACGCAGCGGTACGAAATCATCAAAGCAGCTCGTATTTTCGGAAGCACAAGCCTGTTCCTCGAACACACTGGCCATGTTTCAACCGTGTGCGTTTCGTCGAGCAAGACGCTTGTGGAGTTCCGATACAGGGTTCTTCAGCTCATCTCGAAATTCGATCTCATCACAAAAGATCTGTAATTCTTTCTTTAAATTCGTCGCTGAAGGAATTATCGGTATGTTTGTCGCCATACTAATTGGTTTCTGCTCTTATCACATGTCAATGATTTCTGTTAATCACGCATTTTAGCCAATAGCAATACGCGGCCTTCTATAAGGCCGAGAGTTATCAAAATAACCATGGGTTGCCGGCAAGCTCTCTCTTCCTCTCCTCCCCACCCCCTCCCCCCCCCCTCCCCACCCCCTCCTCCCCTCTTTTTTTCCTCGCCCAAAATCCCCGCTCGCTGCGCTCCGATACTCCAGAGCCGCAACGCAGGCTAATAATATCACAACATCGTTTTTCCGGCATGTCTAGATGTGATGCAATATTTTTTTCTCATATAGGTCTCAGGGGACCTATATTTACAGGCTCGGACCCGAAAGAGTTAATGTTCAGTTCACTTTAATTTTTTCTTCCTAACATTTGTATAATACTCTCAACAACGATCCTATAAATATCAATACTGTACTGAAATGAACAGACTGGCTGAAGAACAAGGAACTGAAAATGTTATTAGACTTTTTATTTTTTATTTATTTTTATTAACAAAACATCTTACATACATACATATACACCAACTAATACTACAATTATACCTAATACTTACATATAATACAGACACTGAAATCATAGATATACATACAGAGCATACGTTACTTACAGTGTTCTCTGGTTACCATTCAAATTGATTTGAACTGTCGTAACTAATTAACCGTGACTTTCAAATTAGAAAGGGAGCTAGTTTCCCCCACTTTTTTATACGAATGGCAATTTTTCCATTTTTCTCTGCTATGGATTTTTCAACGTCATGATAATATTTCATTTGTTTAATAAAGTCTTCCAGCTTTGGTGTTTTTCCCCGAGGCCTAACTTCATATGGCATGAGCTTATAGATATAAAGAATAAAATTAACTAGAGCAATAACCTGCCCTTGATCCATACCTAATATTATAATGCCAGCATTTAAGGGTGGTAGTATTATATTACTACAAAACAATTTTTATTAGACTAATTAACATAATACTGACCTAATTTAGCCGGGTCCTGGCTTTGATCAGCCTCTATGGTTGTTTCAGGTCCCGTTAGAATTATTCAGAGTTTCTTTTCATTTTTTATACACTCTCTTTACAAGCGGAGCGTTTAACAAAATAATCTACTCAATTACAGGACAAGGTAGGGTTACTGCGGTGCGTGAGAATGATCGAGTTGAGACTTAGAAGAGATATCTTGGGGAAACAGATTTTCTTTGTACTTCGTGTTTTAGAACTAACCTCAAAGTACCACAGGAACTCCACATCTAGTTTATTCGAAGATGATATTAACTCATAAAATATTACTTTTCAGCACCCAGTCCCCCACGCGGCCTTACAGTATGGTTTATAACGGATACATTCTTGCGTGTTGATTGGTTGGCGATATCACGTGAGAACGCTAATGGTGTTATACTAGGTTATGAATGCACCCTATACACGAATCGAACACGGTTACAAAACATTACGGTGTCTAACTCTACAACCAGTTACATGTTCAGTATACAGTGGAGATGTGAACACTACAGCGTCACTGTCCAGGCGTGGACTGCTGGTGGAATGGGAGGCTATAGCGCTGCACGAGTGCCAAACCAATGTGGTAAGGAGTCGCTTTATTGATAGCGCATTTCTGACATACAGTTCACTGTTCACTGAAGAGAAACGTTCTCACAAACGTATTGGTTGAAATGCATGGTATTCTGAGAAAAAGGATTCCCGTCAGATGTAACATTAGTAGACTCTTCTTGTCAGTAGACTAGATGATCCTTTGTTAAACACTAGAGCTTTGTTACAAATTAACAGTTTTGATTAATACCCCACTACAGGACCATGATGTAGTGAAGTCAGTCACACCTTAATAATTCTTGAAAAAAACTGGCGGGTAATTTAGTGTGCATCACTTTCCTGTGACACAATGTGAGTAATGGCGTACACTGGTATTGTTTTCATCTGGTTTCAGGTCCACCCACTGTTGATGTCTTAAAAGCCAAAGTCATTGCAACTCGAACCAATGCCATCTTACTTCAGGTAAACTACAAAGCCATCCCTGCGCCCTCTATAATTTGGTATCTACCAGATGGAACAAGTCTTTCGAAAGGACAGAGAAAAGGAGCATTTTACGTTGACCTGAAGCCGGGACCTACAGTTGATAAGCTTACTTATAATACCGTTACACTGTATATCTCGTATGTGGTAGACAAGGACGCAGGCGTTTACACGTGTAACATTACCAATCGATTTGGCTCAGTTATCGCCAGAAGGACCCTGATTCTATCTGAAGGTATGTTATGAAGGCCATCTGTAGGGCACATTTGATTGAAATTATGTTGTACAAAACAAAAAGAAAAGAAGTCCTTATCATGAGTCAGGTGTCAGCACGGTTGATGGTTTCATGGAACTTCTTACTGTGCGACTACTGTAACCCACTTAGACAACGAGAACCAATCACATTGCAGAACAAAAACAAAGCATTCCAACTTATGGTTACTTGAGCCAATCAACGTCGATAACAAGACAATAGCATTTCAATTTGTTCGAGCTTCGATCCAGTAAAAGGTCAAGTTGATGGACTAATTCTGAAGTCGTATGGAAATGCTAGAACAGTCAACTTTTGCCTTGCGGACATCCCGCTATTACGGACAAGAGCCAGCCCCCCGGCGAAAGTTACAAATGACTCCCGCTATTAAGGACATCAAATTTCCAAATTACCGTCCCCGCCGAGGGTGTCCTCAATAACGAGAGTTGGCTATATTTGTAAGTTTTGAAGTGTGTTTAGTTCTCGTTATCTAAGTGTTTACAGCAAGTGTACAACAGTGGATATGTTGCAGGTCAAATTTGTCCAAACTAGTTTATTTTTTTCAACCTAGTTTTGTTTTGTTATTTTTGTTAGATATCAATCATTCTAAAAAGGGATCCTTTCTTTTTGGGGAGTCATAAAAAAAATGGGGTTTAGGTTTTTAGGGGGCACATTCTAAAAAGAATTGAGCAGGTTATCGTATTCTAATTAATTAATATTACACATCATTATTACTTACTTTGTTTCGTCCCAGACGAGACTCGAACCCTGAACCATCGGCTTGGAAGACCAGAACTTTAGCACTTTACCACAGAAACTTTCGATGACGTGGTAGTCATTGAAATCACTAATATAACTACGACGTCAGGTCTTATGCAAATTATGTATTCATTGCACTGCTAACGAAATCCGAATTTGAAAAATATAACACGGGCGATAACACAGACGAAGTTTGTGTTGACTCTGCGTTCTTTTACGAAAACTCAAGGGAAGTAGAAAGTAAGCTTAATTCAGAAACATATATTGTTTATAGATGATCAGGTTTACTTTACGGCTCCACTCGCACTTCGAAACAAACTGTGAACCGAACCGACTTTTACAGAGTAATCATTGAGATAAATAATATAAAAGCGAATCAACGCTAGCATTGACTGGAAGAAGATTTCTACGAAAGAGCTAAACAGTATCTTAAAATAACGAGTTCAAAGGATCTTGGACTAAACCTCGTACTCGTTAGACTCAGCTTTCCAAATAGAATAACACGCTGTGACTAGAACCAAATGGAAGTACGCATTCCAAATAACGAACTTGTAACTCCTGACAATAAAGAAACAGTTTGTAAAGTATATGTAGCTATAGCGCTAATTTGTGACTTAAGACATCACAGGTAAACAATAATTAATAAGGGAAGAGAAATTCTACTGTGATTGAACCCATAATAAGAAATAAACTAGGTTGGATCGAAATAAACGAGGTTAAAAATAACCTAGGTTGAAAAAAATAAACTAGGTTGAAAAAATAAATTTATTTTTAAACCTAGTTTATTTTGGTAATTCAACCTAGTTATTTTTTTTCAATGGGTGCTCACTAATTTAGGGTGTATAGAGCTATATAGTCCCTATTTTTTTACGGCTAAGTCACTAAACAACAGATAAATATAATGCTTATTTAACGATCCTGTGAACTAATACAAACCCTACCCATAGATTTAAAAACACCCTAACCGTCAACAATTGGTGCTCACTAATTTAGGGTGTTTGGAGCTAGTCCCTAATTTCGTTTTGTTTTTTAAAGGCTAAGTCACTAAACAACATATAAATATAATGCTACCCTACATTTAAAAAAACCCTAAAAATACTGTTTGGGAAAAAATAACCTAGGTTGGACACAAAATAACCTAGGTTGAAAAAAATAAACTAGTTTGGACAAAAATAACCTGAAGTATTTTTTAAACTACAACAGATACATATGCTCAGTATATAAGGACCTCCTCAAATTTCCAAAAAGTAATTATTGAATTGGTGTTTGTGTTGTTTTTCTTCCCGCCTACAACTGGTTTTTAGTTCTCTTCGCGCGCGTTAATCACAAGTTAGGTTTAGGTTTTTATGTTGGGCCGAGGGGTGTTTAGCTTCGATTTAGAAAATCAATAATTATGAGGGAGGGTGCTCAGAAAAAACATTACGAAAAACCGAATCAATTTAAACATAGTTACACTTATATTAGGTCTCCACGACTAAGCTTTATGTAAAGGTTATATATCGCTACTTCGGTGTGTACGAGATTTATCAACCCGAGGTGAAGCCGAGTGTATATAAATCTGGAATACACCGAAGTAGCGGTATATAACGTGGTTTATAAGTAGATTGATTGATAAATAGATTATCTGATATGGTTGATAAGTAGATTATTACCTCATGAATTTATTATATAGCTGAGCGGCTCGTTATTTTCAAGTGTTTCTCCCAACATATCCCACGTATTTATATAAGAGAACAAAGACATGAAAAGCGTGTTATATTGCTTAAATCAACCTGGAGATTTAATTGTTGGGTTGATAAGTTAGGTAAAGACCGTAAGAGAACAAATGAGTATGTAACTTGGATTATTTCATTTTTGACACATTTTTTTATTGTTATTCGATAACATTTATTTCACTAAGATCCCAGTATATATTCACTAAGATTCAATATATTGCTCATTAGATATTCAAGGGCTTTTATACGAAGGCCTTTATACAATATAAAGACCTTGAATATCTGATGAGCTATTTAAAGACTCTTGAATACCTAATCAGGAAATTTACTGGAAGGTAGTGAAATAAAGATTATGGAATAACAATGAAATAAGTCAGTTAAATACCTCTAACCTCCGGGCCTGGGGATGTACATGGCTAAATGCCGAGGTTAGAGGTATTTAACTCTTAACCTTTTACACTTAATTTGTTTGTCAGTGTAAACCTGGTTCAGACTCATAAACGAACCTAATACGCTTGTTCTGTTCTTTGGCAGATTTTGTAACCGTAGCGATAGAGTTGAGGTTGAAAACCGAAGTATTTACAGAAGATCTATTGGAAGAACGATCTTCGAATTTTCAACGTCTGGCAGAGAATATAAAACGAGAGGTAAGAAACACACTTTTGTTCTAATAAAGTATACTTCAACCTTTGTTTCCCCTGTACATTCAGCCAGTAATTTAATGAAGGTTTGTTTATCTAAGATACGCAAGCTGTATATAAAAAAGACGTCGTACTCTCTGCTAGACGTTCTGGTTAACTCGTTCAGGTACTCATGTGTTGGTGTCTCGTGGGTGGTGTACGTTATTTAAATAACTCTACGTTATATAACATGCACGTATCAATGTATTATTTATAGGAACGGAAGTGTAAAAGCGAGTGTGGTTATACAGGCTTCAATCAATGGCATCGGTAATGAGAACAAGAAGACCCAGGTCAGGGACGACATCCTTGCTACCATTCTAACGAGTGTAGATTCAGGACAAATCGGGAATCTGACCGTTGATGGAGTTATTATTCATGGTATGGAACTGTACAGTAAAATGTATAAGGTATCAACTGACATATGGAATATACTGGTTATTAGATACATGTAAGGTGTCATCCAAGGTATGGAAGGTACTGTTTTTTAGATAAGGTATCATCCAGGGTATTGAAGGTACTGGTTATTAGATAAGGTATCATCCAAGGTATTGAAGGTACTGGTTATTAGATAAGGTATCATCCAAGGTATTGAAGGTACTGGTTATTAGATAAGGAGTCATCCAATGTATTGAAGGTACTGGTTATCAGATAAGGTATCATCCTAGGTATTGAAGGTACTGTTTATTAGATAAGGTATCATCTAAGGTATTGAAGGTACTGGTTATTAGATAAGGTGTCATCCAAGGTATTGAAGGTACTGGTTATCAGATAAGGTATCATCCAAGGTATTGAAGGTACTGGTTATTAGATAAGCTGCCATCCAAGGTTTGGAAGGTATTGGTTTTTGTGTCTACTGCTTATTAAGAAGCTGTAGACACTATGTTATCGAGTCCTATGACGCGCGTAAGATAACGTGTTTGTTAACATTGTCGATAAGTGGTTGTGATGTTTCATTTGGGAGCAATTGAATGTGTCGTTGGCTTTCGTGTTCTACTCGGAATCTTCATTTAGCGACAATATCCAATCACAAAATGGCAATGAAGATGAAGACTATATGCCGATGGTGACATGTTTACGAGGTCGCGAGTTGGTCACAACGATTTGGAGTTTGAGGGAACTAGTAGAGCTAGAGCGGTGAGTAATATTGCTATTTTACCATGTATTTCCTAAGATTTACAAACTCGATTACCTACAGCTTTCGCAGAGTGTGTGTAACCGGTCAAATGAAAGGTTTCCAAAGGTACTTTCAAGGTCTAGGTCGATGTACTTCCCACCAATTGAATACCAAAGTGATAATTTTCCTGCTCTAAACTACAGCTAAATCTCTAAATAAGGCTGGAACAGAAATATTAAAGGTTTGTAACAACTTGTCTTTAGGTTGGAAGAATGGCGAGTAAGTCTCAGCACCCGGGTCTTGGGGAAAAGTTTGATTTTCAACTCCTTGTTCGTATATATGAAGGAAACTGATGACGAAGCCGTTGTTTCACCTCTAAAATGGAATTGAAGGCTAGATGTACAACACAAATTACAGACATGCAATCCAAATTGCTTGCCATTATACAGAAGTTATAATTATGTTTATGATTTTTATATTAGCCCGACTGATTTTGGAGAAAACATTCATTTTCCCCGGACATTTTCTGGGCAAACGTGGCGGAAGCCTAAACGTTAACGACCATATTCAAGCGCATAAATAAAATTATTTCAAGCACTTCTATTACAACTATGAACTTCCTGTTACATATGTAAGAACTACGATGGTGCCTGATTCTATTTTTCAATTTCGAAAGTAAAGTGCTTCTATTTTTTAATTTCGAAAGTAAAGTGCTGTTTTCAGAGACCTTCAGATTCTTTCGAATTATATTCCCATCTCATGATGTGCAAACAATGATGTTAACGAAACCCAACACTGCGGTGTTACATCGCATCACATTGTTTATTAAATTGAAATCTTGGGTGGCGGCCAAATTGTCGCTTATTAAAATCGCTTGATATCAGAGAAGTTACGTTGATGATTTAGAGGTTGCTAACCCCATTAATTTTGGAGGAAATGTACATTTTCTGAGGCCTACAATCAGCGAGGAAAATTGTACTGGTAATTTTTGACAGGTCAGACATGCATAACTATTAAATTAGGAGGTGTTTTTCAAAATCACAGGCGTTACGGGCAGGCGTTCCCTTCCCTTCTCCTCCCCTCCCCCTACTTCCTTGTGAGGGTGGGGGTGGAGGAGAAATTATTTTAATAAAAAAAATGTCAAGCCCCTGTCAGCCTGCAAATTTTCTTTTTAAATCAACACCCCTTTGGTATCCAATTAATTTCCAAGATCCTTCTAGAGTACCTTAAAATATTTTGGGACTCCCCTTTTCTCCGATATTTTTTTTACAAGACCCCCCATTTTCTCCACCACAAGACAATTTATTTCACACTGATTCGAAAACGTAAATAACAGGAGTAGCATGAAAAAAATACAATGGATTGAGGTCATTAGTTTAGAAATAAGAATAATACAATGTCTGTGTGCAGTAGCCAAAGTAGCGCAAGGCTTTCGAGTTGGCTGCTGTAATTAGGAAAGTAAAAATAGGCTGAGCTCAGTTACAAATTACAATGAAATAGATGACTAAACAATTAAAAGTAATTAGCATGCATATATTGATCATATTTACAGCTAGGAAGAAAAAGGTTTGATGTTAAAATTAATATATACTATGATGTTATAACAACTTGATTGCCATAAAAATGAGAAAATCAGGAATTCAGTGATAGTTGAATAATGACTGGTCCCTTATCAATTAAACATCTGAGCCCACCAACAAAATAAATGTTTGCTGATCAACAGTATCTAACATATAATACGCGTTGCATTAATTAAACAATATGACATTGCAATCAACACTAGTAGTATGTAAAGTGGGGGGACTGGCGCAGCACCTCCGTTTTCAGTCGTATGTCACATCCGATGACCCCTTCCCCCACTACGTCGGATGGCACAGATGTTGTAATTTGGTCACAAATACGTTGGACCCTCGTTTTTATTACATTTTGGCACCCTATTAGAGGAGCGATTAGTATACGGTATATCCTATGGCTCCCACCCAACGACCCCATATTTTGGCGGCCTATTAGAGAAAGGCTATTATTAAGGTATTATACTATGGCTGAACGCACACTAGAATTCGTCCGAGCACCAAGGACCATCAAGGGCTATTTACGTGGGTGGAAGATGGACGTTCCAGATGGTGATCCACTAGGAGCAGACCCAGCTGCCTTCCTAGCTGGTGTGCGGAAGCAGACTACTGAAAAGATAGAGGAAGAGCTCCAAGACCACAATAGCATCAAGCTTCAGTTAGCTTTGAATATCACGCTACGGCTCGACAAACCTGAGGGTTCAGAATATGAGATAGTCACCTTCCGTAGCTCACAAACCGTCTTGACCAATGATTCTGGGATACGTGGGGCAATAGTAGAAGCACATGCTCAGATCTGCAACCGCATTGAGAAGTGGATAAGTCGAGGATCAAACTGGGTTATAGATAAAGTCAACATTCTGTGGTTAGACATCGCCCGATATCAACCACTACGCGGAGGTTCATATTTACCACTACCTACAGAAATCGCGAATAAGAAAGCGGTGATCAATGTGAAAAACAACGACGACCATTGCGCACTTTGGTCGATATGCGCAGCACTGTTTCCAGCTGCAAAAGACCCCCAGAGAACATCTAAGTACCGAAAAGATAAGTTGAAATCAGAAGGGGTGGACTCACCAACACCAATCTCACAAATACCGCGTTTGGAGAAGCAGAACGAAATCTCTATCAATGTGTATGGTTGGGACCCAAAGGAAAAGTGTTTGATTGTGCACCACATCTCAAAGGAGACCTTTTCAAAGCGCATTAACCTCTTGCTTATAGAGTGCCCAGATAGCGGTCTTCAACACTACTGTTGGATTAAGGATTTCAATCGTCTCCTATTCGATCAAACAAAACATAAATGTAGGAAGCACTTCTGTGAGCGATGTCTACATGGATATTCCAACGAAGATCTTCTCAAAAAACACATTTCAGAGTGTAACAGCGTCGATGCCCGAGCCATTCGCATTGAAATGCCTACCAATGAGAACAACATAGTATCCTTTCAGAACATCCACAAACAGCTAAAAGTTCCCTACATTATCTATGCCGACTTTGAGGCTTTAACCACTAAGATCGAAGGACCTGCCCAAGACCCCGAAAAGAGCAACACACTTAAAACAGAAGAACATATTCCCTGTGGATTTTGCTACATAGTCATACGTTCTGATGGTCATAGCGAACCACCCGTACTATATAGAGGTACAGATACTATCGAACGCTTTCTACTATCTATACAAGAGGAAGAGGCGAAGAGCAAAGCCCAAAATGCCAAACCACTACATATGTTGTTTAAAGACCAGAGAGTTTATAATAGAGCAACGATTTGTCATATCTGCCAGAAGCCCTTGGTTGGTAGCGATAGAGTACGTGATCATTGCCACATCACAGGTGAGTTTCGAGGTGCCGCACATAGAGTCTGTAACCTTAAATTGCGTATCTCATCTACCGGTTCCAGTTGTATTCCACAATCTACGCGGATATGATTCTCACCTACTGATGCAATCCATCTCCAAGACAGAGGGCGCTATCTCCTGTATCCCAAACAATATGGAGAAATATATTTCATTCTCACTTGGCAACCTACGGTTCATCGATAGCATACAATTTTTACCATCCTCTCTTGACAAGCTGGTAGCAAGTTCTACCCCAGACACCTTTCAACAAACTGCAAAGCATACACCAGACCCAGATAAAAACAAGTTGTTGCTGCGTAAAGGTGTTTATCCATATGAGTACATGGACTCTTGGGATAGATTCGCAGAGACTTCTCTTCCACCGAAAGAAGCATTCTATAGTAAGCTATACCTAGAGGACATATCCGATAAGGACTATGAACACGCACTAGAAGTTTGGAACGTATTTAGCTGTGAAACATTAGGAGACTACCATGATCTTTACCTTCGAACCGACGTACTTCTTCTAGCAGATGTGTTCGAGACCTTCCGCACAAGATGTATGCAAAACTATGGTTTAGATCCGGCCCACTACTATACTAGTCCTGGTCTATCGTGGGATGCGTTGTTAAAGAAGACCGACGTGGAGCTTGAACTATTAACTGACTACGACATTCATCTATTCATCGAGAAAGGTCTACGCGGTGGGATATCTATGGTGTCTCAGCGTAGTGCCAAAGCAAACAACCCAAACGCACCTGATTTTGACCCAGAGAAACCAAATAGCCATATACTCTATCTCGACGCAAACAATCTATATGGCTGGGCTATGAGTCAATATCTACCAACGGGAGGGTTTGAGTGGTGTACACCAACAGAAGAACAAATCACCAATCTTACAAACGATTCAGACGAGGGTTACATTCTAGAAGTTGACCTTGAGTATCCTCGAGAACTTCACGACTCACACAACAGCTATCCTCTAGCTCCCGAGAGAATGCAAGTGGATCGTGCTTGGTTCTCAAAGTATCAAACCGATCTATTTGAGGAACTATATGAAGGCAACGGATCTTTGAAAGTGGAAAAGCTCGTACCTAACCTATATAACAAAGAACGATATGTGCTCCACTACCGCAACCTACAACTGTATCTATCTCTTGGCATGCGTTTGAAAAAGATCCACAGAGCACTACTATTCGATCAATCCCCATGTATGGAGCCATACATACGAATGAATACAGAACTACGAAAACAAGCGAAGAGTACCTTCGAGCAGTATCTCTACAAGCTGATGAACAATAGTGTATTTGGCAAAACAATGGAGAATCTACGAAAGCGTGTAGATATCAAACTAGTTCGCTCTTCGGAGGGAATCAGACTACAGCGTCTCTTGAATAAACCTAGTTATGCTCGCTCAACGATCTTTGACAACGATCTAGCCGCCGTACACAACTACAAAAGTAAGCTACTACTAAACCGCCCAGTGTATGTTGGAATGTCGATTCTAGATCTCTCAAAACATTTGATGTATGCCTTCTACTACAATGAGCTCAAGGAGCAGTATGGACAACGTTGTAATCTACTATATACGGATACTGACAGTCTCTTACTACACATCGAAACTGAAGACATCTATGCAGACATGGACACCAATAAACATCTCTATGATACAAGCAACTACAGCAAAGACCATCCATTATACACCGTATCCAACAAGAAAGTACTTGGCAAAATGAAAGACGAATGTGGAGGTATTCCCATCGTTGAATATGTTGGACTTCGATCAAAGCTATACTCGATCTTGAAAGTAGGTGGTGGGGAGATTAGGAAAGCTAAAGGCACCAAGAAGGCAGTTGTGAAACATCGGATTCGTCATGAGCAATACAAAGAGTGCTTGCTAGATAAGAAAGTATTCCGCCATGGTATGGATATGCTTCGAAGCGAAGGTCACAGGATGTATGGTATGCATATGAACAAAATATCTCTATCACCATTCGATAGTAAGCGCTGGATTTCAGCAAACGGAATCGATACACTAGCGTATGAACATAAAAACACCATTCCAGAGGAGGAAGACTTAGATGATTTCATTTGCGAGCTGCTTCTATCTTAGAATCCCCTTTGGAGGTAGTTCAGCTTTGGTGCGTCCTTTTCCAAATAGTACAGAACTGGTTGGTTCGAAGATATCGCACTACGTGAAACGCTGTATGTCTGTAAACTCCACACAGGATCAGTTGCTCGTTTTGCTCCACCTTCCAACTCTCCTGGTGCATAGAGGTATCTAACTAGAACGTTGAATGGTATGCGCTTTTCTTCCAATCCGACAGTCCGCGAATATGTAGGAGATTTTATGTTCACCTGCTGTGACACAACAGAATTCGAGGGGTTCTTTCCTGTTAGCCGAGTAACTTCGTTGTTCATGGCTTTGATAACTTCTGGAAGCCGCAACACCCATTCTCTACTACGTGCATCTGATCCTTCTGAAGTTAGTTCCATTTCCTGTGCATATTGATATCCAAACAACCTCTCAGCTAGTGTTCTATTTGCTCTCTCAACAAAGCTTTGTGACCTGTGATTGCCAGCCTCACCCCGTTGAACTTTCGTACCACGTAGTTCTAAGGTTAATAATAATAATAATAATAATTAGTTTAATAATAGTAATTAGTTTATTCACGCCTCTTGCAATGTATATTGAATTAGAGGCTGATTACACTTAATAATGGATACTGATTATATAAATAAATAAATACGTACTATATGATATAAGTTAAATTTAGAGACCTTGGAATTTCATAGTTACGAAATTGCTAAAACGGTCAGTTTTAGTGGCCATTGGGTAACTGCCTTTGCCCGATCTCAGCGAGTACTGCGCCAATGAGTTTATTACTCTGTTATGTATTAGGAGGTAGATGGGATTACCCGGCTTAATGTTGCTTATAAATTTCTTACACGCCGCTAGTCGACGATTGGCTAGAGTTTCAGACATACGTCCCATGAATTCTCTACCAGGATCGACTTGCAACGTTTTTGGCCATTCTAGTGGACTACGCTTGTAGATTCGTTCAAAAGCTGTAGAAACTTCACCACTATCTTTCGATGCTAAAGGCTCGGCCTCTTTATATCGAGAAGCTACGTTGATTACCACTAAAGCATACTTATATAGTTTCCTTCCACGCCCAGGTCGATCGTGAGGTAGGAAGATCAAATCAGCTTGGTGAACCTCATTTGGTTTCGATACAGTCCAATGTGGTCGTGGTATATGTCGTGGTGGTGGTAGGTATATCTGCCATAGTGCTTGTTTCTCTAACCAACTCTTAGCTGCGTCTTCCGATACCTTCGCTGCCACCGATAGCTTACCAATTGCAGCGTGACCTTTCCAGTATCCCTTGGGACCATAGAAGATATTCGCAAGGCGATCATCCATTATATCTACACTATAACGCCAAAACTTCAACAAGCAGAAAAAAGTTCGTTTTTAAAAAGCGAAGCGACTAACAGCATAGCCAGCACCTAGCATTCCACCTCCAACATAGATCAACTCATTAGTCTTCTGTTCACTCGAAGGCCGATAGTAGTCGGATAAACGTGGCGGCGTAACTTATCGGATCGCGCGAAAGCTTCGTCGGTGTCGTTTTGGTTGTCGTAAGCAGCACTCTCCAGACCTTTCTGTTCTTGAGCATAGTCGGATACTCTTTGACGTTCCTTGTCGTAGGCTGTCTTTTCAGCTGTATATTTCTCAGTGGCCTTATCGTGTCTTTCTCGTTCTATAGCGGCGCTTTTATCATTCCCGAAAAGCTTAGCAAGCACCCCAGCACCAGTGAATGCCGTCGCATTCAAAACAGCTCCGAAAATGGCCATTGCGATGGCTGAAGCCATCTACAAATCGGCTGGTATGTACTTTTCGTCCACGAGGTATTGCTTAGCGGCTATGCTACCAGCCAACACAGCAGTCCACTTCACGTAATTTATGATAGAAGAAGAAGGATCACTAAGCATAGATTCCTTGGTCACCTTTTTTGCAACCCACCCAATGCTCGTCGCAAGTCCAGCAATTATAGCGGCATCAGTTACAGTTGTCATTAACTTACTAGGTTTCGTCGTTTTATTCAATTTATTCTCTACCATTCTAACATATAACGTATGATTTCCTAGTCTTCAAATGTTACTCCATATCTGGCAACGTAGTCTTTACCGGACTTGTGGGGCGTGTCGTTTTGGTAGGAGGGCGTATCGTTTTGACGCTCCAACCAATGCAGCGCCCGTGCCAATGACTGCTATAGTAGTATTAGTAGACACATTTTTGAGCCAACTTTCCTCTACGTCGGTATCTTTAGATAATTCGCTTTCACGCGCCATCTCTCTCTTTTGAGCTTCTCTAGCACGTTTGTTGCTTTTTGCCAATGCTTTTCCAGCTGCAACGCGCTTTGGATCTTTTCCTTTCTTATCAGGCACAGTCGTCGGGGGATTCGCAGTTATCTGATCCGTTTCTTCCATCTTGATTCGATATAGTAGGTATGTGTGAAGGTTCAATAGATGTACCAGGAATGACTATGTGACCAGATACATGGAACAAGACGCTAGCTAGTGCTACAAAGCGACCTGCTTTAAGTGATAATAGACCAGTCGCAGCACTCATCTCGTTGCGGACTAGGTGGTCTTCTTGTAGATCTTTGATCAGTGCTTCTTGAGAATCTATGGGTACTAGGTAAGCAACTAAGCGAGTAGCTAGACGCATCACACCATTGACTAAGCTTTCTGTTATTTGCTTAGCTAGAACGGCCTGATACCTTCTATGTAATCTATCTACTTCTTTTTTAGATAGTCTAGCAATATCTCCTATGGAGAAATTCTTACCTAGATAATCCTTCGTTGTACCCGTTGCAGCCAAAATGGAAAGTGCTTCACGATTATCTGTTACGACATCCTCTGTTTTTGGTGGTGGTGGGCCTGTTACATCCTCGCCTAGTAACTCGAGTATTTCTTGATCAACCATGATAATATGTTATAGGTGAGGGTAGCTCTAACACGACTGCAAAAGGATGTCGTAAACAAAAACATATGCGAGCAAACTTGTGAGACCGAAGTACCGTTTGTAACTCATTGCTTTCTTGCGATCCTCCATAGTCCTCGAAAATCCTTTTCCCGTCTATAGTCTATGCGGTATGAAAGGCAACTACAACAGCCACGTTCTCACGGAAAGGTTTGCATATACTTGTTAATTGTTGGGATAGCACCCAAATAGATAGTCCTATATGTCGAGCAGAGAATGCTAAATCTACTAGCTTGTCGGTTCTTCTTTTTACATCTTTCGAGGCGGCACAATCATCGAGAATCAATAGCGTATTAGTTCCAGCCAAAAATGTTGCACAAATATTCAATGCGGTATTGATAGAGTCCTGAGGTGGAGATACGACATAGAAGTGTGGATCTCGATTGGCAAATCCACGATATGTTTTGTTGTGGGCATACGTGGGGCAAACTAATACTATATAATCAAACTTACCACGAAATGGTCCACGAAGTTGCTCTATGAGAAATGCAGTCTTTCCACAATTCGTTGGACCTACTATGAGTGTGTTGAATGGGATGTGTTCTACCAGGGAATCCATCAGTATGTTATATTCTGTAGAGCTCCGTTCAATATTGTGAGCTGAGCATCTGCAAGGACGTAGATATGCATGTTTACGTTTCCAACACCGTTCGCAGTTCTATGTATACGAAGGTCGATATCTTTTCCACCACCCGTTTGCGCCATACCATCACCATGAGCAGCGGAATATTTTGCTGTGCGGCAATCGACTAGAATGGCGAATCTGTTGTTGTAAAACGTTGTGGGGGTCATAGAAGTATCGGACGTTGCAAACCATCCTTTTGCGGCCTCCCATAAATCTGGTGGTAACATACCTCCTGGAAAGAATCTATTTGGAACTCCATTTACATCCACTTCTATCTTCGAAATATCAGGATTTGAGAATGCTTCGCTATCTCGCGTACCGTTGGTAGGTGTATCTAAGAATAGTAGAAGTAGCCCGGCAAAGGATCGTCGTGGAACATTGATATTCTGAGATATCAAAGTATCTGATGCCTTGGCGATAGTTACTAGCTTGAAGTGGAAAGCGTGGTTGTATAGGAAAGCCTTTTTCGTATGCGTTAAGTGCATTCCTAGCTAGAGTTTCATTTTTGATTGCTTCATATTCTAACTGGATGTTGTTAAGCTTGTACGTACCTATCTTTGTCGCATCTGATCCAACGACTATCTCGACGGCGCGGGCTAGAATCAACTCGAATGAAATAATGTCTTCTAGGGCGTGGGGTATAGAACTCCATGTTGTGTCAGAATATCGACGTCTAACGGAATTCTGTACTTTGAACCATATGCAACTAGGAGCGCGTTCTCACCGACGTTTGAAGCACTTGCATCACCAGCCTTAGAACGTAGCTTGTTTGTATTCTCTGACTGGATACCTTGTTGTGTTCTAGATTCTCTCTCCTGCGTAGATAGGTATGTATCGGAATATGTTTGTAAGAGATCTGACCGAGCAATGTCTTCTACTATTTCAGCTCCCATTTTACAAACTCGATGCATAACCAAACAGCGTCCAACGTTGGTCACGACACGATTATTGACATGTCCACCAGACAATACGATGTCAACCAATAGTGCTAAGCTACCAGGTACTAATACGATGTTTTCTCCTAGCGTTGGTACTTCTACATAGAGCGTCTCGCCTGGATTAGCAGATGATGGGGTGAACGTTTTCGTATATAGAGTTCGTTGAGCTTTGAGTGCTCGAGGTTCTTCTTCGTGCTTGTGTGGGAATTAACTTCGACGATATCATATTGAATATAGCAAGATATATAGTTAAGTTCAATATGGAAGGCGTAGATGTTAACGCCGAGGAAAATGCTGGTGAAGACTACGATGATGAAGACTACGAGGTCGACCAAGAGGAAGGGAATGCAACATTTTCAGGCGACACTGCAGCGTCAGGCGAATCGATCCCCATCGAAACCAGACGCGATTATACTAAAGAAGGTGCTCGACCAAAGTATCAGGAAACCTCGTTTTCTGTGGATGCCACCGCTACGAGCTCGAATGTTTCTAGATTTCAAAAGATCCTGAGAGATCTGAAAAATGAGAAAGCTCCTAGCTTTACCAGGAGAAATATAATTTTCAAACAGGACTTAGCAGACGATGCAAAACAAATGCTGTTCGAATCTGTCTGGGACGAATATCATGATGTGAGAATTCGGGGCGTGCTCGAGGTATCAACCAAGGAAGACGGTAGAATCACTATCTGTGAGTATGAAAGTAAAAAGAAGCCTACCACTTTGACCACCAAGACGGGTGCGTTGCGTGTGAAGATAAGGGAAAGTCTCAAAGACATTCTAGGGCCTACGAATGAAGAGGCAGTAGAAGAAGTCATCAAGGCTATTGACCAGGCGGATGAGCGATTAAAACGAAACGAAGGTATACTTCAAGACCCTACGTCTACCGAGCCTCAGAAAGGAGAGGCCAGTAAAGAAATAGAAAATATCCATGAAGAAAACGCAGTCCGAGAACAAATAAAAGAAACCCTACTAGAACGTATACCTCTTCGGGACCGTATAAAATCTATTTTTAAGAAGTATGGGGTTACGGCTACTTCCATCTTACTGGCGGTTGGGGCTGTGATTGGTACAATAGTTTCCTACCTGACAAGGGCCGTTCCAAAGCCACCAAAGGGCTTGACCGACTATATTAAAGATGCTGCTAAAAATACTGCCAAAGCGTTAAAAGCATTAGGAAAAAAACTTGGAGAGATCTTACCTGGAATGATTGGACCAATTGCAAACTTCATATTTACTATGGCCGGTGGAGCTATGGGATTCCTAGCAACCAATCTTTGGTTGTTAATTGTGGCTGTAGTAGTGTTCGTAATAGAGCAATACAAACGACGTTAACGAAACAGCGCCCATGCAATTCCAGCTCCAGCAATAGATACCACCGCCAGATTGATCTCGTGTGGATTCGGTAAGTGCTCTACTTCAGTGCTGTGGGTAGCTTTGCTATGTGGAACTTGTTGCTTTGCGCTATGTGGAACTTGTTGCTTTGCGCTATGTGGAACTTGTTGCTTTGCGCTATGTGGTAATTGTTTCTTTTGGGTCTGTCCTTCCATAGATTTTAGTTCGTATGTTTTTTCTTTGACCTCCTCATTGACATCGTTTACACCTAACACCATATCTTTCGTGGCGTTCGGGATTGGATTTTTATAACCATCCTTCTTGCTGAGGTAGTACTCGAGATTGCTTGGTAGTAACCGTACCCCTATAGCTATCGCTAGATCTAGTCTCTTATGTGTGTGTAGTATAGCTGTACGATAGTTTTCATAGCTTACCACTAAATCGTTTTCGAGAATAGCGCCTTCGACCAAGCTCTTAAACTTTTCTTTGACGTTGAAGCTATCTATGATGGATCCGTTAAGATCGTTTTGAGCACCTAGAATGCAATATCCAAAAGCCTCGACAGATCGATTCAATCTACCTAATCCAGCATCCGTCAAACCCTTCCCGATTGGTGGCGTAAACCAATTGTATTGTTTCCCTTCGTGTTCATCGTTCCGAATAAAGGATACCAGATCTCCCATGTCCTCCTTACCTCCCTCATCTGCAAACAAATTACCGGGTTGGGGCCATGTGGCTGCCCCTTTGTCCCAGCTTCGGATTGCGTGAACGTTTTTGTAGCCCCCATACTCCCCTGGGTATAAAAGGAATATATCTCCTAGCCCGTTATTTCGGCCTCCGTGCCATCGGAAGTCTGGTGTTCGAGATATACCAAATTCGATGCACAATTTCTCAAGAGCTGTTTTCCTGTAGAGGTTGTCACGTTGCTTGAAAGCATGGTCATTAGGTAGAGGCACTCCACGAGTACCACCAAGTTCATGCAGAATTCTTCGTATTGTAAAATAAACGTGAAATCGTAGGAACCCTTGAACAACGGGTGGATATGTTTTGAAAGTAGGGTCGAACAACGACACTCCGCATCCAGAAGTTGCACACCACGTTGCGAAATTTAACTGTTGAGGCCAATATTTGAAATCCGGACCTGATAACCAATGATGAGACTCATGTGATGTTTTATGTGTCACGACGGTCTCCTTGAATATGTTCGGGACACCTGCTTCGAACTTTTTCGTAGGTGTAGCGTATATCCATAGATTAGTGAGATCTATATCTTGTGCTTTTTTGGTATCTGGGGCTGCTTGAACAGGATATTTTAGACTTGGGTCTAGCGTCAATGTAGATGGGAAACCTCCATGCACACCCCATAGCACGTTATCAATACGTCTTTGAATCGTAGCAGGTAGCTTGGAGACATCATCACCATAGACCACATAGCCAGAATCCCCATCTCGAAACCAAATACTAGTTGAATATTTGCCGGGGCCATCTATATCCGTGGATGCATAGAACTGGTGAAAATCTGCATGTAGGTATTGTTTCTTGAACTTCACCAACAAATCGGCATTCAGTGTTGCGACCTTTTTATTTTCCTCAGCTTCTACCCAAGCATGCTTGGAAAGACCTTTGTGCTTCCGCGCGAATAGTACCCCCTCATAAACTGTTTTGGTACCAAGGGCTAGGTCAAGCGCCTCGCCTGTGCGCCCATGCCAGACCTTTAGCTGGCCTCCGCCTGTCTACGTAGGAAGGCCTGCATCTGTGAACACCTGGTAGGTCCCCCCGTGAAAGAATAAATTAATATTCCCCACACCATCCCGACCCACGAAAGAGTCGAACCATCCGGTTACAGCCTTTGGAAATAGATACCTGAACTGTTTCAATGCCTCTGTCATATTGAAGCTATACACATATACAGTTTATACCTTTAATATAAATGGCGATCCTTAATGTCACCACCACATCGGCTGACCATACGGTATACTTTGATCGATCTCTTTGTATCCAAAACATTTCGCTAGTTGAGGTCACCTTTGAGAACAGTTGGTGGAACCTAGAAAAGACGGCTTCGTTCTGGTGGTCTACCCCAGGTATAGGGTTTCCACACATTGCCGTTGCAGGGCATCATGATATGGTAAGCATTCAAGAATACTTAAAACCCGCAATCGATGATGGCGTTGTAAAATTCGTGAAAACCTTACCGACGCTGGCTTGGACCTTAGAAGTCAAGAAACCAATCCGGTTCAGCAAAAATCTCTGTACACTTATTGGGAGTTAAAGGTGAAGAAGAGGGGGTAAATGATATGATAATCGAAGTGGGTAGCCACGATATGATACTCCAAGATATCTACACAGTATATGTCCACTGCGATGTGGTGGATTCCGAATTCTCCCTTCTTGAGGGAAAGCGCTCGACAGTACTAGCTAGCTTAAAGATCCGAGGTGAAAGATTCGCAAAAGCAACATATGCTTCACTAATCACATTAGCTGTCAAAGCTCTAGGCTCGATAAGAAACAGCCTTCGCCTGACAATTCGCGATGAGAAAGGCAACGCCATAGACTTCCGCGGTAGACCCAGCAGCTACGTATTGAAGATTGAGTAAATCATAGTATACATACGATGGACGGCGATTCAATTCAACCATTTCCAACAGCACCAAATATCTATCCATCAGAAGCTATAAAGGAACTGAGCGACGTTGGAGCGAGCTTTCGACTGCAGAAAGTCTGTAATACGCTTGCCGAACTCGAACAGCAGGCAAAGCACTACGAAGTTGTTCGCAAAAAATATGCCCGAGCGCATGGTATTGTTCACGGGGTTACTGTGGCCACAGGTAGCCTGAGTGGTGTTTTATCTGCTTCAGCGTTAGGTACGACATTAACAGGAATTGGGCTGCCTGTGGGTCTTTCTTTAGGAGCAATCGGATTTCTTTGCGTCGTCGTTTCGTCTTTGACGGCTATTGCCAGTAAGAAACTGGGGGTTCACGTTTCGAAGCACGAAAAGACTGTTATGTTGGCAAAGGCTAAGGCCAATTCCGTGGAAGCCAAAGTCTCAAAAGCTCTAGCCGATGGTAACGTTTCAGAAGCCGAGTTTGGAAGCGTTATTGGCGAGAAATCGAAATATGAAACGCTTAAGCTTGAAATACGGCAAAAAAACAGGCAAGAAGGAGGGTTAAAAAACGTAGAAGAACTTCGCTCCGAGTTCCGAAAGGAGATGAGAGAAAAACTTGGCAGTCTAGTGGGATAAGAATCGATATCTCCTACGAAAGAAACCAGCGTGGATTTTATTTTAACTTTGCTAAGAGCAAAATCGTATAAATTACCGTGTTTTTTTGGTTCGTATGTAAATTTCGAGACAGCGCGTGGGAGCCGCTAATTAGCATATTGCAACTGCTTAAAACATAAGTAGGATATTTTGCTATCGAATATTTCGTCTAGCACATGTGGCCTCACGGTTCTGCGCTGGGTATGACCGAAAAGGTGGAGCCGATCACACACCTAGGGTTCGAATCCCGCGGGCCACATGTGGTAGATCGGCTTGTGTGATGTAAAAAGCTCCACCACATCACACAAGTCGTAGCGCGTCTGTCGATGTGGCAGAAGTTAAATAATTACAGTAGAATTAATACAGTAGAAAAATCAGCGGCCAGAGTACAAGATACCTGTGTGAGAACCAAATGTGGTCAGAAGTTGGACATTTTTAGGTACTCCGGTGCGGTCGAGTTTAGCAAAAGTCGTTGCGATGTGGGGAGCTATTTGATCGGCATTTAAATCTATATCGATTTTATCGTCATCACGTAGAGAACGTATAAAGTCATTTCCGCGACAGATGCATTTGTTGTTTAGTTGCATAAAATGAGCAACCTCACCTTTAGAGCGGACGAACTCACATTGTATACATACCTGGTAAAGCAGCGCGGCCAAAATAGTTCGTCTTGCGTGGCTACGCTTGATACAAACTTTCTTTACTTGGATGAACGCGTCGGCTACGATTACTAATACATTTGTGGGAAACGAGAGGTCATAATTTTGTTTATAAACAGTGTTGTATGCCTGTAGTTCTCGCATAATCGTACGTAGTTGCAATTCTTGGTTATCGCTTTGCTTGGGGCTCGTACGGTCTAGATCATGTTGATACCGAAAGCTATCCGGACCTACTATACGCAGCCGAGTAGTAACATTGCTCGTTTCTTCACATGATTCGGCCTCAGAAACAAGACCACAGTTGGGACATATGAATTACCTTCCTTGCATTTCCATTGGACAGACACATTCGGGACACGTTTCCCCAGTGTTAAGATGCAACTGTGGAATAAGAGGTTTGATACGTAGGCTTGCACAAATTTCGGAACCAAGCAATCTAATAAGATCATCCATACTAGTGGTATATACATAGACCTATCAATTATCTAATTGTTTGTTGAAAAAAGAAAGAATGAAGAGAGGTCGTATACCAATTTCTCTTCATTCTTTTTTTTCTTTTTCGTATCGCGATTTCTAATCATCTAGGAAGACCTCGTGGACCTTTGGATCATTAGCAGTGTCACAGACCTCGTGGACCTTTGGATCCTTAGTGTCGCTGTCCACCAACGCCTTAGCGCGTTTCATATCGAGGCACTTCTTCTCGCGAATGTGACGGCGCTCCGTTGCCCCACACTTTGAGCAAAGCCCGTAACCCGTACGACATCCTCTACCACACTTCGAACATGGGACAAATGGGGTGCTACCTTTTGATATCTGAAAGTTGTGTTGAGAACAGTACTCTGATGTCTTCGAAATCTTCCTTATACATTTCGTGTCCTTTCCTCGCATCAACCAACTACAAGTGACTGTCTCCATCGCTGCTAATACCTATATATGTTATGTGTCTAATTGGTATCTTAGTTGACGTCAGACACACTATCCTTGGCGTCGGCGTTGGGGGGATCTGCAAATTGGAACTTCTTCAATCAATCCGTTCGACTCATGCACTTGACTCGTCTGTGTGATATTAATACGTACTAAAGTAGCAACATACGTTAATATCGTGAAGTAAAGAATATACGTTAGTATCATGGGTGGATATATTGCATGCTAATCGCTCCTCTAATAGGGTATCGAAATGCAATAAAAACGAGGGTCCAACGTATTTGTGACCAAATTACAACATCTGTGCCATCCGACGTAGTGGGGGAAGGGGTCATCGGATGTGACATACGACTGAAAACGGAGGTGCTGCGCCAGTCCCCCCACTTTCCATACTACTACACTGTAACGCCTTTATTATTAATAAAAACGTTATAGCATATAGCCGTGTTATTATTTAGTAAATACAACTTTATTTAAAATGTCATTCTGGTTATACATTAGAAAAAAACATTTTCAAGGAGGTGGGGGTGGGCAACTGCATGCCCCCTTGTCCCACACTAGCTGCGGCCCTGTCATCTATATACACACCTTGACGATCTAAGGCCCGGTTCAAACGTCGCGCCACTGCCGTGTCGAACTAAATGCAGCAATTAAATTCGACTGTAGCACGGCAGTGGCACGACGTTTGAAATCATTTGGTACGGCGACATTAATTAAGTTCGACACGACTATTAAATTCGACAAGCTCTGCCGTGCTACACGGCAGTAGCTCGACGTGGTTTCAAACGCCGTGCTATCGCCGTGCCGAACTCAGTGGTTATTCTTTTAATCGCCCAAACGTAACGAAACGAAATGAAACAAGAAAAGCGATGATTGACTCAATGCGATTTCTACCACTATGCACGCGTAAAGCAAAACCAAATGGCGAAGAGCTGTGGCGATGGACCTTTTCTCAGTGTAGGTATCCCAAACTATATCCCACCATCCTGTATTTCTATTTACACGGCGGCAAGATCGAGGGACTGCTGCTCCACGAGTTGCACGAGATGAAAGAAACAGAAAGGGTCAAAGAACACACCTGAAGAATCAATCTTCTCCTTAACATGAAATGGCTTAAAACTTACTGCTGTATTAGTTTCCTTCTCCTTCTGGCATATCTAATCGTGTCCAGGAGAAAAATATAAAAGCATGAGTTTGTCGGTCTGCCATTTTAGATTTGTAACAGATGCCGCTGTACAAATGCTGTACACTCGGTATTAATTAAGTTCGACGTTTGAAACCACCGCCGTGCCACTGCCGTACTAGTGTCGAACCGAATGCAATTGAGTTCGACACGGCAGTGGCGCGACGTTTGAACCGGACCTTAGACTCGTGTAATTATGACTCACATTCAGATTACTAATGTCAATTATGTTGTAAATACTTCTAATGTAATTATACAAATAAAACTATCAGTACAACTCAATAAAATTGAGAATCCCTGCTTCACGACTCAGCTTATTTATAAGCTGGCTAGTATTCTCGGTTTACACTGAGTTTTCAAGGTTAATATTATTGCCACCCATCGAGGAAAACAATTCCTGACGTTTCCCCAAGTTTTCAGTGCATGACTAGACAACCATAACACTATTCGAATGATGTGAAAGTCATTATCAAAACCTATAGCCTGCCCCCAGGGGTACACCTGCCATACAGGTATATGCCACACCAAAGAGTATGCTTTTCAAGCTTTTTTTGGTCTGAAATAGGCTATACAATTTGTCTTTTTGGTCTGGAATAGGTTACGATTCCATTTATTTAGCTTGTAATGACAGAGATCAGTACAGATCCGAAAAACGGTATGGAAAATCTTATATTTTGGTCTGAAATAGGGTCATCGCTTGGAGACCCAGGTGGCGCACCCCCACCCAAGATCTCAGAGGCGCCCTCAGCTTTACATTTGTATTACAAAAGCAGTAGACACACGTACCCACTGGGTACCTATTTCTAGATAAGGTGCCATCCAAGGTGGTGAAGGAATTGGTTATTAGATAAGGTGCCATCCAAGGTATGGAAGGTGCTGGTTACTAGTTAAGGTGTCAGCAAAGGTATTTAAGGTACTGCTTATTAGATAAGGTATCCAAGATATGGAAGGTACTGCTTATTAGATAAGGTATCATCCAAGATATGGAAGGTACTGCTTATTAGATAAGGTATCATCCAAGATATGGAAGGTACTGCTTATTAGATAAGGTACCATCCAAAGTATTGAAGGTGTAGCTTATTAGATAAGGTGCCATCCAAGGTGTGGAAGGTATTGGTTATTAGATGAGGTATCATCCAAGGTATAGATGGTTCTGGTTATTAGAATAGGTGTAATCCAAGGTATGAAAGGTACTGGTTATTAGATAAAGTACCTTTCGAGATATGGAAGGTACTGGTTATTAGATAATATCGAAGGTAGTAGGTATTAGATAAGGTGTCATCCAAGGTATTGAGATGTTGTAGATTATAGGTACTAGCGATAGACCGGTGCTCCAGCACTAAGTTTTCGATGTCTCCATTTGTATCCAGTTGTTTATCGTAGGCCTAGCTTTTCATGAGCCGGACTCAATCATGCTACTCAGCTAGAGCTGTTATCACAGCTAACTATCATTGTATCCAGCTTAATGAAAAGATCTACATTACGAAATTCACAGAGTTAGGCGCTGTTCCTGTCGCGACGAAGTTCGCCACGTGATCACTCGTGGTAGAAATCTCGGCTAAAATAAGTGAAAAATCCAGTCACTGTGGCCTAAGCCGCTTGGATTATTAGTTATCACGGAACGAGAAATTGACGCAAAAATTGCTTCCATAGCTGCATGCAATTGAACTTAGTGGCAATGAACTGGTCAAGCTTTTTACCTATGTATTGGTATTTGTTTGCAGGAACTCCTCCTCCCCCAGAAAATCTGAGGCATATCGACATACATGAAACTTTCGTCAACGTGGCTTGGGAAGCCCCTAAACATCACAAACAGTACCAGATAAATGGCTACAGCATCAAGTACAAGAAACATGGCAGCGAGCAATACGTAACAGTCCTATCCGTTGCGGCTAATGTTTACCGCGGTGCCGTAAAAGGCCTGGAGGCTGATAGTAGCTACTATATACACGTCGTATCCCACCGTGAAGGACCTTATCCATTTGGGAAAAGTAGCGATATTGAAGTTAGGACTACAGGTAAGAAAAAGGAGAGAGCAACGTAATTCAGACTTAAGACTTAAAGAAGGAAATAAAACAAACCTCAGTTGAATTAAAAATAGCATATACACTGATCTTTCTTGCCTTTTGCAAATATTTTATCAATACTTTTTGGGTATGTACTTTATCATTTTAGGACACATGTTACTTACAGTACTGGTGACCATCGTACTGCCCGTTGTACTGGCTGTCATCATCGTCACGTTCTTTTTTGTCAAATTTCGTCCTCGATGCTCATTTGCGACAGATGATGAGAACGAGGTGAGGACTTATCAGGTGTTTAATTTTTGTGCATGGTAGATAAGGTACATTGCGAACAATACTCTATGGAGCGCCAAACAGTTCAATATCCTCGCCAAATTCCAATTCGATCTGTAATTTAGCCAGGTATGGCTTTGATCAGCCCCTGTGGTTGTTTCAGCTGCCGTTAGAAATTGAATTTTTACATGGTGATTGAATTAATTTGGTGTCCAACTGAATTTACTTTCATGGCAATCAAATTGACTTTCATGGTGATTTGATTTTTATTGATGGTGATATAATTATTTTATGGTGATTGATTATTACATGCTAGTTATGATGCATTGCAAACTTGTTACTCGACTTAGTCTTACCATAACGCGGCCGTGCCG
This sequence comes from Actinernus sp. WN-2022, assembly GCA_030867875.1. Lineage (NCBI taxonomy): Eukaryota > Metazoa > Cnidaria > Anthozoa > Actiniaria > Actinernidae > Actinernus > Actinernus sp. WN-2022. The sequence goes on from JAOWCC010001210.1 coordinate 767,737, forward strand.
TGAACCTAATCTGTCCGCTGCTTGTCACCGTGCTGCAAAAGCCTTACAAGCATTACAAGGTGTTCGGCGCTTCATAATACTCTACAGTCGCGATACGGAATATTGTAGAGCTATTAGTGTCTCGGGCTGATAGCAATCGTTCGTTACAGGCAGCGAAAAAAATAAAGAGATAAAAGGTTGGCACGATATCAAATTGTAGTTGAGGCGGCGAAGGACAATCTTTTATACTCAAGAGGGGTGGATCGTTTTCACAGGAAGGCATACTGCAGAGTATGTCGGGTATAGTCTCCATGAGGCTCCAGGTTCCCTAACCTAACCCGTAACAGAACTATATAGAGTCATAAGTACGCTGTGATTAACTCTAACAGAACCATAGCGTGACAAGTACGCAGCGAAATGTTTTTTAGGAACTGATTAGAGTAATTTGAAACGTTTTCTATTCAATTTGATGTCAATAATCATAAATTGCCTCTATTCAGCTTTGCATGTGCCCATTGTCACTTGTCGTACACCCTTATTATTCACACAGTTGTCTGTCTTTATGTCCTGTTATAGATACATAATCTACAATCCCGGATTTTTGGACCTCCTACGGAAATTGTTTACGATATAGCTCGGATTCTTGAGGAGTTTCCGTGTCTATGGACCGAGATGCCACGTGATGACGTCAGAATCGGCAAAGAGTTAGGTGCGGGAGCGTTTGGTCAAGTGTTGGCCGCGAAAATACAAATAGACGGGAAATTCATCCCTTGCGCATTGAAGATGTTAAAACGTAAGTGGAAATTAGTATTGTTTTAATTAACAAGATACCAAATCGACAAAAAATATTAATTGATAAATCAGAAGGGCATGTCCTTTGCCCGTTTAATTTGGTTTATCGTCATTTTATTGTTGACCAAGTTTGGCGAGAAATGGACATGGGCATAAAAATAAAGTGCCCGGATCGATGTCCAAAACACTCATGTCTTTGCCGATATATTTCTCAACTGGTTGTGACCTGTCATGTCAGGCGATTCCAATGTCTCACGTGACTGGCCATATCAGAATATAAAGGTCCGAGCCGAAGACGAGAATCTTTACACCCGATATAACACGCCACGATTTTTTAACCACTTCTAAACCCTTATTTCTTAAACTATCTGAAATATTAAAATGTTATCCGATATTATAGTATTGATAGTATCGGATATTAGATATCGATAATATCGGATATTATCAAGCGATATTATCGACTATTTTCTAATTAGACATCTATTAGATATCTATTAGATATAGGGTATCTCTCCTCTGAAGGATATTCGACATTATCCGATACTATCGACTATGTAAAATATGAGATACTACAGGATATTAAGATGATATTAGATATAAAATATAAATATCTGATAGTATCTTACATATCAATATTCTGCACATGCACTGTGAATATCGGATATTTCTTTCTAAGATATTTCATGAAAAATATCAGATACTAGATGATGTTAAGGTGATATTAGACGAATGATAAATATCCGATATTCTGCAGATATGGCAAGTGTTATATCAGATATACAGACACTGCTGGCTTATTCTTTGTCTCTTACTCTGGTTCTAGCTCAACCCAACATGGCCGCCCTATTCCAAGTCACGTGACCCCCCGATTGGCGGGAAACAACACAACATTCCTCCCTTGTAGAGGCTTATAGAGTACTTGGGAGGCTATAACTAAATAATTTAAAACCGTTCATAAGTCCAGTCTTTCTGGTGGCTTGACCACTCTTCCAGATCTAGTACTTATGGAAGTATGGAGCCTTGTGAGTGCAGGAGTATCTGGACTACATGTAGTAGCTTGAGGAAGCTCAGCCGCAACCGGAACCACATCAGAACGTCCTAGTTCTGTCCCTAACTCTTGTGGTCTGGCCTTCACTGGACTAGCAGGTAATGATTGGGTAAGGCTGTCTGCGAGTCCAGCACTTCTTACACCATGCATAGCTGCTCCTGTAGATGTAGTTGGGATCGTGAGATCATGACTGTCTGCATAGGAAAAAGTCATGGTCTTTTCTTCTGGGGCGTATCTTTTCACATCACTTCTGCAGGTGTCATCTTGCATTAGATGATCCGCGTGTACGTGTGATCGCAGAACGTGGCCTGAGTCAGACGTGATTTCCTCTCTTATAACTCTTTTAATATGGAGTCGTCCGTCTTTTCTTCTCGGATAAATGCAGCACTAATTTTCTTTGAAGTAAGAATGGTTAACCTGGTCTTGCATTGGCAAAGTTAAACGAGGAATGACTGAATATTACGGGCTTAGCGTCGAGCTCGGTACAAGTGACGGTTTCCCCAAGTGACTTTCCAAAGCCGGTGGATTTACTGACAAAGTGTCTTCACCCAAACTAACTCTCCTACTGCTTCTTTGTGTGAATCCTTGAATTATTCGAAACCAAACTTTTCCAGAGCAAATTCAAACGCATTTTCGAACAGCAATCCAAAGCCTAGCCGTCCCGCTTTGAAAAGTTTACAATACAAATTCAGCGACAGGATTTCAGTGGCAAGTTTTTGATTGACTAAAAACCGACAATGTCTCGGCTCGCGCGCCCAGCCGTGAGTGGGGAGAGGATCGCGGGCTCACCGAAACCCCCACGGCTGGAAACCGAGCCTAGTGTAGGGTTTGAACCATATTGAACTGGAATGCTCACAACTCCAAGAATGGGTACTTGTTCCCCAGTATAGCTACGTAGACATATGTCACATGCCTTCAATTGGTATTCTGCCAACAAAGCCTTGTAGACAGATTCAGAGATGGTAGACCTAGATGCACCAGTGTCCAGTTGCATATCAATGTTGTTATCTCCCACTTTAACACTTACTATGTAGGGCTCACATTTTGTGTTGTCAGTCATCACATTATACATTCCCAGACCGGCTCTACCTTCATCACATCCAAAGGCACTGTTTTCATAATCGTTTGAAGCAGGCACTGTATCCTCTGATATGTACTGGTTAAAGTGTGTACCCCTATTTGGCCTACCTCTTCCTCTGTCCTCCCATCTTTCCTTTGTGGGACATACTCTCTGTAAATGACCCTTCTGGTTGCATTCATGGCAAACCAAATGCTTTAATTTGCATCTTTCTGTGGGGTGATTGTAACCACAACACTTGCACTTGCCCTGGCTCCTATTCTCCTGTTGAACTTTTTTTATTTCCTCAGCCTGTGGTGTCTTTGATGACTCTCCCATATGTTCTCGGTTAGCTTTACCTGCCATTTCATCGACTATACACTTCATTCTTGCTGTCTCGAATGTAAGCTCTATTTCCGACAATAACCTTTTCTGGGTTGTAGTCATCTTTGGATGTAAACTAATCTATCTCTCAAAGCCTCCTTCAAAAACGAGCCAAAAGCGCAGTTGGAGGCCAGAGTTTTCAATCTTACAATGAAATTTCCCACGGATTCATTTTCTTCTTGGCTTGCCGTCCAAAACCTCTGTCTCTACGCAATAACGATAGGCTTCGGCTCGAAATGGTCTTGCAGCAATTCTTTAAGCTCTTTGTAAGTGAGTCGCTATCGCTGTCGTCATCTGAGTCCCCTTGAGTCTGTTGGTGGTTCACCCGGTTCTTTTTACACGATCTTGTTTTACTTTGCTTGGCCGTCACAGTGGATTCTTGTTGGAGATAGTCACATGGTAATAACAGGTTACGGTGAAGTGTTCGCGTCCTTCCGTCTCCCTTCTCTGCTTTTACGTCGTAGACAGGCATGTCTGGCCCTCGGTCACTCACAACCACGTGAACCTCGTCTTCCCAATACGACCTTAGTTTTCCAGGACCTCTCCTCTCCGATAGGTTACGGACCAAAACTCGGTCGCCTGGCTGTAGCAGGGTACTCCGCACTTTCTTGTCGTATTGGTTCTTTCCCATAGATGCTACCCGGTTCCCTTCTCGTATGCTAGCGCTTCTGTCATCGCCGCCGTCCATTTCTTCACATATTCTGTGTAGCTCCCTGGATTGCTCTCCTGAACGCGTCGAAACATCATGTCAATCGATAACTTCGGTGATCTCCCGAAAAGAAGGTAGAACGGCGAGAAGCCTGTCGCCTCATTCCTGGTACAATTTCCAGTGTGATTTATGTTGTTTAGGGAGAGTCCGTAGCATCTGGAGTAGGGTACGATTAAATCTCTCGACCTGCCCATTTCCTTGCGGATGATAGGGCGTTGTGCGTGAATGTAGTACGCCACTGCATTTTTCGAGCTCTTTGTGTAAATTATTTTCAAATTCCCCTCCTTGATCGTGGTGAAATCTAGCAGGAAAACCGAAACGCAGAATGAAGTCGTTGTAAAGTTTCTCCGCCACGGTGCGGGCCGATTTGTTTTTCGTAGCGTACGCTTGCGCAAACCGTGTAAAGTGATCTACGATAACCAGTATGTACTCGTAGCCGCCAGAACATTTTTCGAGGTCGACAAAATCCATTGTTTCTAGTTCAAATGGGTGTGTGGTCTGGATACTTTGCATGGGTGCGCGCTTCTTGAATGTGGGGGTCGTATGCTGCAGACACGAGCATACTTTTGTAATGAAGTGCTCAATATCACTCGCCATCCGCGGCCAATAGAACCTCTCTCTTGCTAGATGAATAGTGCGTTCAACGCCCAGGTGTCCCATATCTTCATGTAGGTGTTTGTAAACCAGACGGTGGTACTTCTTTGGCAGGACTATTTGAAGATTGAGTCCACTCCTCCTCCGTAGTATTTGATCTTTTCCTATCTCTAATTTCTTCCCTTCGTGTAGGGGGTTCAGAACTTGCCGTGTCTCTTGTCGCCTCTGCTGTGCTGTTGGTGGTTTCTTTGCTAACATGTACTTAAGCACCGTACCGATAGTTTGATCCTCTCTATAGACGAGTGCGATTTCTTGCGGGTCTAGCACCTGTGATCTGGAGTGGTCGACATCTACGTTTGCCTCTTCTCCTTGGTTAGCGCGCAAGGCTGTGGACAGTAAGTTGTCGCCTTTCCACTGAACGGACATTGCGGTGATCGTCACCCCTATAATTTCTGTTGACACTTCTGCTGTGCACTCCTGCTCTAGTTGTTCTATTGTGGCTGGAATACGCGACAGGCTGTCTGCGTCGGTGTTCGCTTTTCCTGGGCGGTACTTAATAGTGAAGTTAAAGTCAGCAAGTTTGGCGACCCAGCGATGTCCGGTTGAATTCAGTTTTGCAGTGGTAAGTACATACGTTAAAGGGTTGTTGTCGGTGTAAACGACAAAGGATGGAGCGTAGTACAGGTAATCGCGGAACTGTTCAGTTATGGCCCATTTTAGCGCAAGAAATTCCAGTTTACCGGAGCGGAGGTGGTAGTTCTTTTCCGCCTGCGTTAGGGTACGAGAGCCATAGCCGATCACTCGTAATTGTCCCCCTTGTCGCTGATAGAGTACCGCCCCAAGCCCGTCTTGCGAAGCATCCGTGTGAAGCGTATACGGCTTATCGTACTCTGGGTAGGCCATTACCGGTGGTTGGGTGATACATCTGATTAGCTGCCGGAGAACGCACTGATGGTCCGTAGGCCAATTGACTGGATGGTTCGAAGGAACTTGGAAGTTTTTCTTGCGCGCTCTGCCTCTCGCTGTTTTATCCCATGTTTGATCAACTTTCAGTAGGTCATACAAGGGCTTGGCTATTCGTGCAAAATCCTGGATGTATCTACGATAATACCCAAGCAATCCTACAAGTTTCCTTACTTCTCCTACCGTCCGGGGTGCGTAATTTTCTAAGTCGGTAACACATCGTATTTTCGCGGTCGATCATGTGACCATCGGCTGATACAATGCGACCTAGGAAACTAACTTCCCGACGGAAAAGGTGACACTTGCCTGGTTTCAATTTAACGCCATTTTCGCGCAGGCGACGCAAACCTTTCCTCAAGTTGGCTACATGTTCCTCGAATGTTTTACTGAAAACTATTATATCATCAAGGTATGGCAAGCATATGTCGTCTCTCAGATCCTCAAGACACCCCTAAATGAACCGCTGGAAACAAGCCGGCGCATTTGTCAAGCCGAATGGGATCCTTACCCATTCGTAGAGTCCCCACGGAGTGACAAATGCTGTACATGGTCGACTTGCCTTTCCCACAAAATCTTGGTGATAGGCCTTGCCTTGGTCCAACACCGAGAACCACGAGTTTCCTCCGAGACTGTCGAGCGCCTCTTGAACACGGGGGATTGGATGGCGATCCTGCACGGTTCTCTTGTTCAGCTCTCGGTAGTCCACGCATAGACGCAAACTACCGTCTTTCTTACGTACACAGACCACCGGAGATGAGTAAGGAGATATTGATTTTGTTATCCAACCTCTATTCAGCAGGTCTTCGACTTAATTTTTAACTTCTGTGCGAAGGGGTCTGGGTACTGACATATAGGTTTTCTGCACAGGTGTTAAATCTGATAGCTGGATGTTTAGCTCTAAATCATTTCCATCTCTAGCGAAAGACTCAGCTTCTTCTCCAATCATCTCGTTCGCCACTCTCTGCTGCCCTTCCGTGAGGTGAGTAAGGTCTACTTTAGGTATGACAGGATCTCTCGCTGCTATGTTCGTCCCGATTGGAGTTTCATTTCCTCGGTTGTCAGACATGTTGTTACACTCCGACCACTGCTTCTCGCGTACCTCAGCTGGCGTGACTGAGCGAACAAGCTGTAGTTTCCCCAGAACTGTCCGTTTCCTAAGAATAATATCATGATTTGTGGTATTGGTAACTTCAACTTTGACCTGGTGGGATTTGCCTTCACTGATTGACAACAACTTCTCTTGGACTTCTAACCCGGTTGGCCATGACCTCTCGACATCCGGTTAAAAAAACACTGGTATTCTGCCTTCTACTGGTCCCGATTTCACTTTGCAGGATACAGAAGCTGTCTGTCCTCGTGCAACAGTAATGTCTCTCTTCATACTCTTAACCTCTCCTACACTGTCGTTTGTATTTTCACGAATTACCTCCACAAGCGCCTTTACGCTGTCTATTTCTGCTTCTGTAAAAGTAGCTGCATGGCTCGTAATAGCCTCGCGCAATTTGAGTTTTCTTCCGCTGGTCCCTTAGTACTCCACTGATCCCTTAGTACCTCCTCGATGACGTTATACCCGATGATCGGCATTTCCAGGTCCCCTGTTGTGACTAACATGGGGACACTTAGCTCACCCCCTCCCAGTAGTTTGTCTGCTAACGAAAAACTTGTCTCTACATATCCGTCGAAGGGTATACTGGTACCATTTGCCGCGGCGAGGTTCAAACTTTCGTGGTTATCTAGGAGTTCCGAGATCGGCTTTACCGTGACTGACGGTACGTTTTCCCCGGGCCATTTTCTTGATAGAAGGGATACTTGGGCCCCTGTGTCCCATAACGCTTTTGTTGGTCTACCAGCCAATATACACGTGATCTCACATTTCCGACCAACAAGTTTTGCAACGGAGGCCTGCTTTTAAGGGGTGAGGTAACTTTGAAATATCGTTTCCGACATTAGTTCATTTTCTTTTTTTGACTTTTCTGTTAAGAACTTTATTGCGCTACAGAGCACCCGGTGCTCCGGCCAGTGTTTCTGCTGGCACTCTATGGAACAATAGTTCGCCGTCTTACAGTCCGAGCACAGTTTGTTATTTCTTCTACTCATCCCTTTACAATAAACGCACCTGTGGGACACCATATCTGTACCAGGAGTTACTGCCTGTCCCTCCGCAGCATCCCCCTGGAGTTTTCCGCCGGTGTTCTAGTCGCCCGACACCCCCTACTCCAGTGTTCGCTACTACCGCACTTCCAGCAATGCTCACACAACTCAGCCTTCCCTTCCCGCGTACACAACTCGCACCCTCTTCTCGCGGCATTATTAGCACCTCTAGGCCGTGGCTCCTGTGACTCCGTGGGTCTTCGCCCTCCACTTGTAGCTTCCTTTCCCACTGCCTCTTTTATGGCCGCCACTTCTGCTCTAAGCGCCTGAATAGCTGCCATGGTGTGGCCTTCATCTTTTTCTTTGCTTTTACTTTTGCGGTTTTCTTTCCGGTCTGACGATCAGCCGTCCCCCAAGTCCTCGGTCTGGATTTTGTTTATGCTTGTATCTACGGGCTTTGATCGAGAGATTTTGTTTTTTCTATCGCGTTCCGCTGACATCGCGCTACTCATTTGCCGCAATAGCGTTTCATCGGTCACCTCAGCGTTTTGAAGATATGGCCTAAGCTTAACCCTTATCGCCTCATCTCGCAAGCCTGTCTCCACAGTGTGTAAAATAGACTTTGTACCATGGCGTAATCGTATTTCACTCTCGTGTCGTCGGCGTGAGACGCAAACAAAAGTTCCTACGAAGATCTAGAGCGCGAACTAAAAAGCTTTGCGGGTCTTCGCTGCTTTCTTGGGCGATAGTGGCTAGTTTTTGATGCAAATCGATCGCGCTTGGTTCCTGGTAATGTGATCGCAGGATCTGTCTTAGGCGAGATAACGTCATACTTGGGATGCTTTTAAGATAGCTTCTGAGCCGCATGCCGGGAGTCAACGCTCTAATTACGGCATCTACAACTTCCCCTTCGTCATACCCTTTGGACAGTCCACTCTCGATTTGCCTTGCTAGGCTTATAAAACCCAGTTTATCTTTTTGCTCCGGCTCTCCGATCTGCCCGGTTATCTTAAACTCTCTTCGGAATACACCCCCAAATTTGTGCATTGTTACTCGACTTGTTGATCCCCCTAAAAAGTCGCCATCTGATATCGATCTATTTCATTCCCCTCGCTCTTGTTTAACTTCGGAACGGGAATTTACGGTAGCTTTTTCTTCATGTGCTTCTTTCTTATCCCCTTGTGTCAAATCATCTCTGATCTCTTCAAGAAATCGAACTCCCTGTTCGCCCGACTCCAGTAAATTTTCCTACAGAAATCTATTAACTTCCTTAATCAAACTAAAGCGACTTTTAACCTCATCCTCTTCATAAGCTTTAATACGTGATCCCTCGAAAACCCTAAAACCAAACCCTGAACTTCCAACAACAATTATTCTCCTCGCATCTCGAACAAGAGCCCATCTGGGCTTTCACTCGGGCCACATGAGATTGAAGATGAAATACACTTTCATTTTAAATCCTCTATTAGCTGAATTTAGCAGTCTTTAGGAGTGGCCGGTAGCGCGGTGACATTCATTCTCTGCTCCCCTAGTATATATATGTAATTTAATATTTTTGTTTTTCTCGTGTATGTAAATTAAAGAAGTTGACCTCTACTTATTCATGTTACGCACGCTAATAGCGGAGTGCGGTAATTACGTCACAAGTCTAGACCCCCCGCCAAGACTCAGACAAACAAACCGCTTTTCTTGTATCAACTTACAAGAATTGACTAGCACTTCAGTTCGTCCTCTGTCTATTCTACCAGAAATGACTGCTTTCCTGGACCATATTTTGAAAGAGAACCTGATGATTATACTGTCGAACAGCTTAAACTTTGGCTGAAATACAGAGGATTGAAACAAAGCGACAAACGTCGATCTTGTCAAGCGAGTTTTGCATCTTCGCTGGCCAACCAACGAGACATGCTTACTATATAGACTGTCAAGTCCTATTTAAACTGTATCCCAAACTCATCTTTTCCCATGCAATATCGTTGTAAGACTTCACCTAAACATTGAAAAGTTACAAAGGTCAGGTTTTCCTGTATTAAGGCAAAAACAAAAGAATGTAGCCGCGTGCCGAGTGCATCCATCGGCGAATGGAGATTGGAAATTCTTCAATAAAACTCATCGGAGACCAAAGCTGTCATGGCTGGAAGAGCATATACATTAAAACTATGAACTGATAGCATCCTAAAATTCGGCAATCTTGCTTATGTTGGTGTGCTCTTTCAAACCATTATATTATTGTTTGCATTTATCGAGTTTTCAAATTTAATACCTGCAGCTCCGAAAGAAATTAACCGTTCACTTGTGCTCAGAAAATAAATCAAAGCATTGTAGATGTACTGTAGACGAGGCTTTGCTTCCAAAATTTATTTAGAATCCACTGATAAATTCAAGTAAACTTAATGGTTGAACAGTAGTTCCTTCTCATTGTTTACTGGTGGGTATAGTCAGGGTTTCAGTAATTTATAGCCACTTACGTTTCATTGCCAGACCTAGTCTCGGCGTTCTGTGCTTTCCAGGTCTCTTGTACAAACATTTATCCAACGCTGACATTTCTCACTGAATTTGCTGTAAAGGTTTTGGAACAGAAAAGCTCCTCCTGGGAGTGATCAAAAAGGCCGAGAAAAGATGAGAAACCTCTACTAGCGGTGTACCGATCGATGCTTCATTCTCCGAGACATATCTCTTTGAGCGCCGGATTTATGAAGGTTTTTCACATTTAGAGTCACTCTTACATCTCCCCCAGCAACAATGTTTGGTAGTCACCATTACTGATATGACTGGGAATCTTACTGAAGGCATTAATTCTTTTTTTGATCGAAAAAAAATCGAATTCGGTCCTAATTTAGTCTGCTGTTCTGCAGGTTCAGAGTACTATTAAAATAGATGAGTGTCTCAAATGTATGTTTATATTTGTCCCATATTATAAGTTGTATCCTGTCCACCTATGATGGAGCTATCACTATATTTCTCTACTGTTCTTTCTACCCTGCGGCTCTTTATTATCGCAGCTCGCTGATCGCGTCCATATCGGTATTTGTTGGACTAAAGATTATTAACTGAAATGTCCGTTTTGTTTATCTCTATTTAAAAGCTTTTACCCTCCTTCCCAAAACTGCAGTCTGCTCATTATATTACAGAACTATAAAGGGAACTGTTGGAAGCCTTTAATTTCTCGAACCAAAACCTCGGCCGTGAGAGGAGTCTTGTTTACCTTGATAGTTGAATAACTGCTTCGGTCATCGTAAATTATTCTGTGCTGAGTGTTTATTACCTACGAAACGTACCTCAAACAAGAGCGCCAGTTGAAATATCCTGAGCCTGTTGGAAGGCTTTCGCACGAGTGAAGTTAAATAAAACATTAAACTGCTTACATTTGAGAGATGGGACTCCAAATTTGAGAGAAAATTCCTCGCGCCGTCGTCCCCCATCTTGATTTTACTGTATTAAATTGTGTAAATAAATTAACCTGGCGTTGTTGCGTGACCAGCACAGTGCAATCTGATTGGTGTGAACTTGACCTTTAACGCATGTGCAGAAATTTTGCTGCATGAAACAAAAAAAACAAAAACAAAAAATAACGGCTTGAAGATTTAGACTCGGTGCTGCCACAGGCAGCCCGAGTAATAATATAGTATGTCCAACACTTACTAGACTAATACTACCCAACAAAGGAGTTTTGCCCACTAACCTTACGATTCCTGGATCAAACTGTCCACAAACCCCTACAATCCAATCCACGCCTTTACAATTCCAAATTAATCAATTACATTCCCGTCTGAGCACCCAAATGTTACGCCGTTCCCGCAGCCCAGAACACCATACACACACTTTGCCACAAGCAACGCGAACTCTTTATTTCTATTTTTAACACGGGTCTTGTAACCTTGAAATATAACACTACTATATCTGATTACGGTGAATACAGTGGGCCGTTCATGAACTTGAACTTCCGGCGTGACAGCTAACCGGAACTGAATTATTATTGAGCTTCAACTGTAAGGGCTAACACAGACACTGCTGTCTTATTAACAAGTGTTATATCAGATCGATATACAGACACTGCTGTCTTATTAACCAGTTATATCAGATATACAGACACTGCTGTCATATTAACCAGTGTTGTATCAGATATACAGACACTGATGTCTTATTAACCAGTGTTGTATCAGATATACAGACACTGCTGTCTTATTAACCAGTGTTATATCAGATATACCGACACTGCTGTTTTATTAATCAGTGTTGTATCAGATATACAGACAAAGACATTGCTAGTGCATGATTTATCCAGTGGATAGCGTTATCCACCCTTTGAACACCACTAACAAACACTAGTGTCTGTCAAAGTACGGACTGAATATTTAATCAGTTCTTTACTGCAGTGTTCAGAGGCCATCAAGTTGTGTCATTCAGCGCGCACGATTGGCTAGCACCCTTATGAATTATTAATGAGGTTTAGAATCGTCTTAAACATGCCAATGGCTGAGTAGCCAATCAAATAACGAGTTCGCTCAATGGTCAGCGGATTGTATCCACAGGACATGCGACGGAACGTGAATACCGCGATCTATTCAACGAACTGAGCATCATAGGACAGGTTGGTAACCATGCCAACGTGGTTAGCCTTATTGGAGCCTGTACAGTGGACGGTAAGCATTTCACAGTCATTGACGGTTACATATTAACATAGATAGTTTATTTAACGTATAGATAGTTGACTTAACATGGATACTTTATTTAACGTATAGAACGATTGTCGATCGAGTGTCCAATGTTATAAGTGACTGCTTTAGTTTTGCGTTTGCTTAGCTTTTCTATTAGCTATGAAAAATGTTTTGTAATTATCAGCCAATCAAGTTCTAAACCAAAGTCAGATATTCCTTTGGTCCGTCGGGCGTCCCACACGCCATCAGACCAGAAAACGGCACAAAAAATACGTTGATTGCAAACATATTTATGTGTCTTGTTTAAATTTTAAGTATTCTAAACATATATCATCAGCAAACCCGTGAAAAGCTACAAACCTTTCTAAAAATAGCCAGTCTGTGTTAATGTTTGTGGGACATGATATATTTCTGTTTGAAAACCGCTATGCTCTGATTGGTTCAGTATCGTTTGAGTCGGAACTGTGAACAATTTTCGTTTTAGCGAGAGTTATCCATGACTGCGTTTTCTTTTCCTCGTGAGTGGTTCAACCAAACACCAATCCACAGTACCCAAAAGATGGCGGCTTGTAGTTTTAAACCAAGCACGTTACATGGCACTACCCAACACACGCTGTGACGTAGCATGGCACTACCCAACACACGCTGTGACGTAGCTAGCGTCGAATACGCATGCTCACATCTTATTACCCGTGGAGCACACCGCGGCAAAACGGTATGCTCCGCTGGCCAAAAGAACGAAGGCTCTGCTATCAAATACAAATTACCGAGCGTTTCAACTTTTTTAGTAAATAATTTTATAACTATTATAGTAAACTCACAGTGAAAACTTCAACTTGTTAAAGTCTAAGGCTTATCTGTTATGTAGTTTTTTATTTTTTTGACAAAACAAATGCGCGTGACATTTTGCCGCGATGTGCCCTTAGAGCACACCGCGGCAAAACGTTACGCGCATGCGTATTTGCTATTTCTTGTCGGCGCGCGGCCGCCCCCAGTTTCCCGCGAAAACTGAAATGAAACAACGGGCACATACCCGTGATTTTAAAATTTCTGCTTTAAAGCATTCATTTGTGAACTGTTTTGTCAAAAAATAAGAAAACTACTTAAAAGCTAAGCCTAAGACTTTAACAGGTTGAAGTTTTCTAAATTTGTAATTCACTGTGAGTTTACTAAGTTATAAAATTATTTACTAAAAAACTTGAAACCCTCGGTAATTTGTATTTGATAGCAGAGCCTTCGTTATTTTGGCCAGCGGAGCATACTGTTTTGCCGCGGTGTACCCTTAGAGTGGCAAGCATGCACAGCATTCTCGTTCCCAGTGCCTCCTCAACTTAACTGAAAAATCGGAGGCTCTGGTAAGACACCAATGGAGCAAGATTGTGATTGGCTGTTGAACAACGAAGTTCAAAAAGATAAAACTTTTCAAGGCAGATTTATATATTGAACGGTCATTTCAAGGCCTTCTGTGCAGTTCAGCAAAACAACAAGACAAAGCCGGAGTTTTGGAACCCGAAAACCGTGTCATTATTTTGAATCAATAGCCAATCTTTACTTCGCCAGCAACGACTGAAGGCGGATACAAGAAGAGATGCAAACAATGCCGTAAGTAAACTCGAGTGTTTGATACGTATCATTTTCTGGAATGCCATTCCGTTTTTGTTTGTACAAAGTCCACTGCATAATATTGTTTCATTTTTGTGATTTTTCAATTGCACTGTAACGGGCGGAAGTAAAATTTCCCACTGGCATGCGCAGTTTCAATGTCCTAGAATCTAGGACATCCGGTTTTTGTCTTACCAGAGCCTCCGATTTTTCAGTTTAGTCGAGGTGGCACTGGGAACGAGAATACCATGTACAGCTGTTTCGTCCTTGTAAGGACTCATCAGCATGACATAGCCCCCAAGACCATCAACCTCACTAAAGATCATTGGTCTCAGAATCTGGTTACTCCGAGGGCGAGCTCAAAGCTGCTTTAAACCCCAGCCACCACGCTAACACGTGTGGGAGCTGGAGATGTGAGCAAAGCGCTATAGCGATGTGGTCTTTCTGAAGAGGATCTGGTAGTGCAAAATGGAAATGGCACGACCAAATCCGAAATTATAAACCAAGCACGTTGCATGGCACTACCCAACACACCCACAATCCTTTGCGCGCGAAAAACTTTAAATCGTTATAAAATCGCGGTAGAGAGGTTTTAAATCTTACAAACAACCAAGTACAAGTGCTGTTGCCAATCCACTGTTATTGAAGAGAATAGAGAATTTCTACGTATTATTTTGACCGTGTTAGGTTCACAAGGAATTGTGGTCCAATGTGCAGCCGCCACCTTTTCTGTGATTGGTTCAGTTTGTGATTGGCTCATTGGTGTCTTACTGGTTTACTACACAATCAAAAACCACCTGTTCAGCAACCGATTGACTGAATTACGTCTTGTTCACAGTAAAACTATACAAGCTAACGTAATAATGACTCGGTACATATGTTAGAAATAACAGTTTTGTTTTGATTTCCAGTCAACATGACATCCCGATGTAACCGGGAAAACAAATTTACTTATGGTTTGAAATTCAAAATTGGGTCTTTTCACCAAATATTCACAATTAACCTTACCTCCTTTATCTAGTGATATACTCCATCCCGCTTTCTCGATTTTCTCATAGTTACACAGGAATTTCCCATGGCGTCAAACTATAGATTACAGGGTAGAATTGGAATCGGCGATCATGATCATATTTGCCTGATATTTTTGCAAGAAATTGTCGAACATAATATTGTGCAGTAACATTTATATCCCTTTTACAGTAGAAGATTTTATTGAAACTCGTTACCAACAAAGCTCATGGGTTAGTTAATGGATAACAGCATTTTCATAAAAAGATCTACCTTCTCGTTTAAAAGAAGCACTTGTATCTCCTAAAATATTATGTATCTTGGAATTCATGGTCCTCAACATCTCAAAGATCGGCCAACATCTTCCCGCTTGAAAGTGCAAATCCTATTCGGCTGACACCTTCATGACGTCAGTCACCTTCGTGACGTCACAGGAAATCTCTCGCCAGGTCTCCTTTGACGTAGTCATTTTGGTACCGGTAGTGAAATTTTACGTTTTCAGGCAGCTAAAAAACGGAGAAGGAAAATAGCAAACTAAAATTGTTTTGCCGGTTACACTGGGATATCATGTATACTCGAAATGGAAAAAAAAATATGTTAAGTACAATTTAATGGAAGACTTTACAAGAAGACTGCTTTGACTACGCTATGTTTATGTATGAAATGTATTATGCTACAATAAATTTGTGATTATAATGATTATAAACCAAGGCGAGTATTAGAAACTTTCTAAAGATGTCTGACGTATTCAGTTGTGTATTACAAGTACACGCATATCTGTTTTACAAGTACACGCATATCTGCATTACAAGTACACGCATATCTGCATTACAAGTGCACGCATATCTGCATTACAAGTGCACGCATATCTGCATTACAAGTGCACGCATATCTGCATTACAAGTGCACGCATATCTGCATTACGAGTGCACGCATATCTATATTACAAGTGCACGCATATCTATATTACAAGTGCACGCATATCTGTATTACAAGTGCACGCATATCTGTATTACAAGTGCACGCATATCTGTATTACGAGTGCACGCATATCTATATTACAAGTGCACGCATATCTGTATTACAAGTGCACGCATATCTGTATTACAAGTGCACGCATATCTATATTACAAGTGCACGCATATCTGTATTACAAGTGCACGCATATCTATATTACAAGTGCACGCATATCTATATTACAAGTGCACGCATATCTGTATTACAAGTGCACGCATATCTGTATTACAAGTGCACGCATATCTATATTACAAGTGCACGCATATCTGTATTACAAGTGCACGCATATCTATATTACAAGTGCACGCATATCTATATTACAAGTGCACGCATATCTGTATTACAAGTGCACGCATATCTATATTACAAGTGCACGCATATCTGTATTACAAGTGCACGCATATCTATATTACAAGTGCACGCATATCTATATTACAAGTGCACGCATATCTGTATTACAAGTGCACGCATATCTGTATTACAAGTACACGCATATCTGTATTACAAGTACACGCATATCTGGCATGTTGTTGATGCAGGTCCCCTTTGGGTCATTGTCAAGTTGGCTGAAAATGGATGCCTTCTTGATTACCTCCATCGACATCGCAAACAAGAGTACACTGATCACTCATACATGAACGTTACCTCAAGTGAGACGAAAGAACTGCAAAATCCAGAGAAGTTCAGGTTCGCCCATGGAATCGCTAGAGGAATGAGTCATCTCGAGAAAATGAAGGTAAATGGTTTAATGAGCAATCTTGTTTTATGCTGTTATCAATTAACGAGAATATTATACAAGTCTTATAACACCTGATATTGCGGCTAATAACAAGGAAATTACAACGAACCTCAGTAGCTGTCCCTGATAATATGTAAATGACACTCTTTATTGTTTACTTCAAGTAAATCGGCCAATTTCAGTATATGCTTTACTTGTTTCAATACGAGGCTTGGGGTATATTAAATTTATTTTCTTGAAGAATAAGTTTAATATAGCCCAGAGACGTTTGTGCGTGACAAGTGAAGCATATAATGTATAAAGTGCGTGACAAGTGAAGCATATAATGTGTAAAGTGCGTGACAAGTGAAGCATATAATGTATAAAGTGCGTGACAAGTGACGCATATAATGTGTAAAGTGCGTGACAAGTGAAGCATATAATGTATAAAGTGCGTGACAAGTGAAGCATATAATGTGTAAAGTGCGTGACAAGTGAAGCATATAATGTATAAAGTGCGTGACAAGTGAAGCATATAATGTGTAAAGTGCGTGACAAGTGAAGCATATAATGTATAAAGTGCGATTATTGCCTTTAACCTCGTTTCAGTGCGTACATCGCGACCTGGCCGCCAGAAACGTGTTACTAGGGAGGAACATGATACCAATGGTGTCGGACTTCGGACTGGCACGTGATATCTATGAAAGCGGTCTGTACGAGGACCTTAGAGGGGTGAGGACAGTGACATTGTATCTCATAGTTATCGATTGGGCTTTAACTGAGCTCATTTCTAGTAGTGCTATGTTATACTTAAATCTAGTACAAATATTACAACTGAAAATGGTGTTTATATTGTAAAGTAGACGAAAATCAGTCATTGAAGCAAATATAACGATAAAATGCCCGAAGACTACTGCAATGCTGATCCTATACAACGCTTGTCCAGGTTTATACGATATGTCGGCTGGCCAGTACCAGCCTTCTTCAGATTTATTTTACAGTAATTTTATGTTTTTATGTTTTTGCTGTGGTTTTCTGTTAACCTTAATAATATATATCATTGAAGAAAACTACGAATAATTTGAACTTTTCAGGGTAAGAGGCCCGTCAGATGGATGGCTCCAGAGTCTCTCGAGGACTACACTTGCACTTCGAAAAGTGATGTGTAAGCACATTGGGATAACACCTTTGACCTTTTCCGATGTTCGCCAGCGTTATGACGTCATTAGAGTCAATAGGAGTTTCGCTAATAGCATTCAATAATTACCGCTGGATGCGCTGACTGCAGACGCATTACTCATCTCTTGCCCACTTAATGTTAAATATTCATAAATATCAACAGCATGATAGGCTATTCACAACTCGTGTGTTGGTGTAGTTTGAACTTCTACACCTTCTCGCTGGTATTTGTGAATATTTTACATCAGAATGAGGCTAGTGGTGGTAAATGTGTCTGTAGTCATTTCGAGTATAAACATCACTGCCCTAATAGACCTATCCCATGTGGCGGCCATCTTGGAATAACGATAGATAAAACTAGTGTTGGTCTGCGTCGGCGGGGAAGATAAACACTGGTATAATCAACTAAAGTCGATTGAGGTATGCTAACCGCCGTGAAAAGCGAGTAGCAGCTGACGTTCGAGCGCTAGCCCTTCGTCAGAGCAAAAGAGGGAATTGTGGGTGGGGAAACGGTTTATATAGTGTTTAGTTGATTACCGCTGAGGAAACATGTACTCGGATCAATTGGGATCAAAGAAAATTGCGCCAATTCATGATTACCGCAGAGGAAACATGTGCTCGGATAGAAGAAAATTGCGTCAACAATAGAAATGCTAATAGTTGTAACAGGAAGTGTTGATGAGTAAACTAAGGAAACATGCTGATCTAAGTGCGAGTGAATACGTGAATTCTGAAATTAAATGAACGAAAGCGTTCATTAATACCGTGAGGTGCCAAAGTGCCTAATTTGAAAATAAAGTTATGTTGTTGGCGTTTACGAGTGTCGGTAGAACCTTCATGCAGAGACATGCCGCATACAGTGAACTGATGTGATTAAAGCAATGACCAGGAACTGGTTAAAGTGACGAACTACAGGTTTGGCAAGATTCTTGCTGTTAACATCTAGCAAGTGTTCGCGGAATCGATCTCCTAATCTTCGCCCTGTTTCTCCGATGTAGAGTTTGTTACAAAGTGTGCAGGTGATACAATAAATAACATTACTGGAAGTACAATCAAAATGATCAGACTTTAAGAGAGCCTTTAGTCCTGAAATAAATGTCGTAGTTTTAGTGTAAGCACAGGTATTGCATCGTGTCCTAGAACATTTAAAAGTTCCTGGTTGAAGATCAGGCTGTAGTGAACCTTTGACTAGCGAATCACGGAGATTCTTGTCACATTTGAAAGAAATGAGAGGCTGCTGCGGGAAAATAGAGGCGGTCTCTGGATCACTCTGTAAAATCTTAAAGTTCCTCTGGATAATTTTCTTGATAGACAGATTAGACGGATGGTAAGTCAATGGAAACGGAATTCTATCTTTAGTCTTCGGTTTGGACGGTAGCAGAGCCGGTTCTTCTGTCGATGTCACGGGCGCGGTCCAATGCAGTTGTCACAACAGCGTTAGGATAACCGCGCTCGACAAAGAACTGGTGCATCTCCTCGGACTTTGAATTGAAGTCGGATTCATCGCTGCAAATCTTGGAATAAATCTATTGTTAATGCTTACCCAGCCTCTGTCTCCAACGTGTTTAACCGAGGCTGGGTAGCATTTGGAATAGGTTTATTCCAGGATGGCCGCCGCGTGGGATAGGTCATAGCTTCTAAGTTCTTCATTTAGAAGTGCGGATATCATTCGGGGGGGGGGGGGGGGGTTGGGGGCTGTTGAAGGTAGGATTCGTCCTCCAGCAAATCGAGGAATGAAGACGATGGGTAAAGTAAAGAGATGGGGAATACGAGCTGTACTGTAAAGAGAAGTTGTTCACTTGTCTTTTTGAATTGCTTTTACGCTTTAACATCCCCTACTCTCAGTCCTTCATTCTGTTTTATTTTTACAGCTGGTCTTACGGTATTGTTCTGTGGGAGATCGAGACAGCGGGTAAGTCTATCTGAGTTGAAAAATATCTGCGTTTCAGGTCGTCGCCAAGTCGCCTTCTTCAAGTCAACCCTCCGCTATAAACGTTGACATAATTTTGTAGACTACCATGCTAAAGACCTCATTCTAAAAGCCGGGGGCGGCTTTGACTAATCAATCAATCAATCAACAACTTTATTCCAGTGTCTAAAACTATTAGCTGGCCACAAGTAGCCTACTAATTGGCGACACTATAAATAGAACTTCACTATAAATAAAACATAAATAGAACTGAGTTGACCTTATTATTATTATTATAAGAGTGAAATGAATAAATTACAAATTATAGAGCCCGTTTCAGATGAGTGAAACGTTCACACAAGACGAAAGCTGTAGATGTTTCACTAATTGGAGCCCGCTCTTTTCAATTAAAGATATAAAATAAGGTCGTTTATCTCATATATGTACACTCTGACAAGTTTGTAAGATAATGTAAATTAATATAGTCTACTGATATTAAATTAATAATAATTAGTTAAAACTAAAGTTAATATAACTACATATCTAGCTAATATTAATTATAAGTTAAAATTACGTTAATATAATAAGAAACATGATGATATAATATGCTGATACCAAATAGGCCACTATATCCATATATCTAACTGAATTAACTCTGTCATTGAACATATAATATGCTGATACCAAATATGTCACTATACCCCTATATCTAAGTGTTACAAAGATAGCAGCTCTCTATGCATGAACTGCTACTAATGACGCTTGTTAAATCTCTATCTCTGATATTGGCTTTGAAACTCTTAAGGGAAGTTAAGGTCCTGTCTTTACTCTGCAATTTTGACCATAAAAATGGCCCGAAATATTTTAAGGAATGCTTTCCATATCGGACAGTATTTACACTAGGAATATGGAAATCAGAATTTCTAAGATTATAACATGAAGGTGAGTTTCTAAACAGGTCTACGATGTTCTTAGGTAGTATTTTGTTCTTAATTCTAAACATAAAGTTGCAATATCCTGTAGGCGCTTATTATATAGAGTAGTCATACGGGCCCGCTAGAGTAGTTCACTATAGGAGGTGTTCCAATCGCAGTAGACAGCTCTCAATCCTCTTTCGTTGACCCGCTCTAACTTTCTTTTATCAGTTGACTAGCAGCAGGGGAGATCGGGGCTGACTAGCAGCAGGGGAGATCGGGGCTGACTAGCAGCAGGGGAGATCGGGGCTGACTAGCAGCAGGGGAGATCGGGGCTGACTAGCAGCAGGGGAGATCGGGGCTGACTAGCAGCAGGGGAGATCGGGGCTGACTAGCAGCAGGGGAGATCGGGGCTGACTAGCAGCAGGGGAGATCGGGGCTGACTAGCAGCAGGGGAGATCGGAGCTGACTAGCAGCAGGAGAGATCGGGCCTGACTAGCAGCAGGGGAGATCGGGCCTGACTAGCAGCAGGGGAGATCGGGGCTGACTAGCAGCAGGGGAGATCGGGGCTGACTAGCAGCAGGGGAGATCGGGGCTGACTAGCAGCAGGGGAGATCGGGCCTGACTAGCAGCAGGGGAGATCGGGGCTGACTAGCAGCAGGGGAGATCGGGGCTGACTAGCAGCAGGGGAGATCGGGGCTCATAAGGAGGTGTTTAGTTTTCAAATAATAATACGAGATCTTTATTTTTTTTTAAATCAGTTCAGCCATATTTCAGGACTTGACTTGGTTGCGAACAATAGATGGTTTGCACTCAATCCCCAGAGATTCAAATGACAAAGGGCATGGCGGTCATGTTGGTGTACAGAACAAAAGAAGCTAACGAGGAATTTATTGTTACCTGTACACCAACATGGCGGCTATGACGTCACGTGCAAAGGGTCTATAGGTGCTGCTTCAACTAAGACCTAATGTCTCACAAGCGCCAAACACATGTAGGATATAGTTCGTTGCGTTGCGCATGCGTCAATAACATCAGAGTTAACAGTGCTTTCCTACGTCTGTTTCTTTTATCGTTTCACCCTGATCCCAATAATAGATCAACTTTTCTCCAGGCCGCCAAAGTTTATTATCAAGCAAACGTAAAGTAACAAAAATCACTATCTTGCATAACGATTTTTTATTTTTATTTTTTTTATTTATACAATTTTCTATTTGCTGTTGTTATAAACATCTCCACTATCCATGCACTCGCTGTTCATGTTCACGGTTCACAACAGGAAAAAACATTAGAGAGCGAAATGGAAACTTTCCTTATCGTTGCCACACCCAAAATCCTTTGTTGCCAGTGATGGGATACATTCTATATCGCACTGAATTACAATAACTAGTTGTCACCAATTGGATACGTATTCACTGATCAGTATGCGATAACTAGTTATCACCAATTACATACGTATTCACTGATTAGTATGCGATAACTAGTTATCACCAATTGCATACGTAAGTCACTGATTAGTATGCGATAACTAGTTATCACCAATTGCATACGTATTCACTGATTAGTATGCGATAACTAGTTATCACCAATTGCATACGTATTCACTGATTAGTATGCGATAACTAGTTATCACCAATTGCATACGTATTCACTGATTAGTATGCGATAACTAGTTATCACCAATTGCATACGTAAGTCACTGATTAGTATGCGATAACTAGTTATCACCAATTGCATACGTATTCACTGATCAGTATGCGATAACTAGTTATCACCAGTTGCATACGTATTCACTGATTGGTATGCGATAACTAGTTATCGCCACTTGGATACGTAAGTCACTGATGCCTGCTCCTACAGTAAACTTGTAAACTTTTATTGATTTCTGGGTTAAACGGCATAAGATAAATTGGTTAATGAATGTCCACTCGTGTGATATGGGATCTATCATCGCTCGTAAAGCTCGGGCTTCGCCCTCGTGGCCGTTAAGCATTACCCTTACTTAATATGTAACGATGCTCGCAATCTGAATTGAGAAAAACAGAGATCATTTATTAGGTTTTCATTCCAAAATGAACGGAATAATGACAATTCCATTTGGACCATTTTGTGTTGTTCTTTTATTGTAAGAAAAGATGCTGATTCCAAGACCTTTTTGGAAACGAAAGAAAAAAGCGTGGCAAGTCTACATGTATAAACCAGTATAACCTCATGCTCGATCTTTCATTGAAATCAAACTAGACGTTCTTTTCACGCAAGGTGAACTTGATGGGATTTACAAACGAGATAAGAAAGTGAGGGTTTGTAAATCCCATAAAGCACGAATTCTATATTGGACTTATCAAACGTCTAGATGTATAGAGTCATATTCAGTTATTTTGGGGATACGACTTATTTTAGCCAAGAAAATCGAAGCAAAAGTAAATCAGGACGAAATCTGTATCAGATTTACAGATCACTTATCGCTGATTCATTTCCTTTGTTTTGCTTCATGAATTATTAATGAGTTTCAAATTAACGAGTGAATCTACCTTCTGTTAAAATGCGAAAGTTGGAGGATTTAAAATTAAAGAAGCCATCAAAAAGCGAACAGATGTTAGATAGTAACTCTGTAGCCTTTACTCCAAATTTTCACATTCATCTGTTTGATAGGAATTTCGCGCGATAATCAATCCGTACGGAGCACTCAAGCGGAGTATCACATATATTCACTCCACAAAGGCTGAGTGACAAGTGAAGGTGTCAGTGGCCTGGCCTTCGGAGGGTTTACCCCTCCTCTTTTCACGCCTTTGAAACTCAAAATTTTAAACTTAAATCGCCGAGCAGTGAAGAAAGCAAGCGAGCATATCAGCCTCTCCTTTAAAACAAAGCCCCACACTATAAAAAGGACAATACCCTCCACCTTCGTTCTTTGGGATTGAAAATTATAATTTCAAATTCAGAACAGTCAAGCAAGTAAGCCAGTAATCAGTCTTCTCCTGTTAGAATACTAAATTGCTGAAGCTTGCACTGGATGCCGGTGGAAGAGCGGATTGTTTACAAAATACTGCTTCTGACATATAAGGCGCTAAACGGTCTAACTCCACAATCTAATTGATCTTCATGATTGATGTTCATGATGTTCATCATCGAATTGATGATTCATGATGTTCATCATCTAATTGATGTTCATGTCCCTAGACGTAGTCTTCGATCTGCATCTAGTAAACGACTAGTTGTACCATCATATAACTTACGTACTTGCGGTTTCAGTGCATTTTCCTGTGTGGCGCCCTTCCTGTAGGATTCGCTTACACAAGAAATAAGGCTTGCAATCTCAGTGTCCAGTTTTAAACAGCAGATAAAAACCTATCTTTTTAGAAAATCCTACTGTTAATTAAAAATGGCTTCAGAGACATACGGATATGTACATGTGTTATTACACGTTTTCCATCATTGTAAGTTTGGATTTTAATAGTAGCTATAGAATTTTTACATTACATTTTTATTCATTGCAGTAGTTAGTTTAATTCATATCTCGTAAGCGCTTAGTTGTAAGGCGCACATTAATGGCTGTAAAGCGCTATTGGGAAATTCTTTGGAAATAGCGCTATATATGTAAATAAATATTATTATTATTATTATTATAAGCTAAAATTAATAACCCAAGGAAACGTAAACAGGAGGAAGTTAGTTGCTTAGTTATGCCTGTCAATAGACCACTTTCGATATATGCTTCACTAACGATTCAATGCGAGGCCCAGGGACAAAATGGCGCAGTGAATCGTAATAACAAAAAAATATGTTTCTTTTGTTATTACGCGTACGATTCACTGTGCAATTTTGTCCTAGAGCCTCGCATTGAATCGTTTGTGAAGCATATATCAAAAGTGGTCTATTGCATTTTATTTGTCAAAGATCACTCAAGCGGAACATCATATGTTTTATGTAGGGCTTTGAACAGCGATATTCACTTGACAAAGGCTAATTGACAACTGAAGGTGTCTTCAACCTGGTTGAGGCCCTTTATAGTGCGGGTCCTTGTTTAACATACAGCATTGTTATCATATGAACAGAGATATTCACTTGACAAAGACTAATTGACTGATGAAGGTGTCTTGAACCTGGTTGAGGCCCTTTATAGTGCGGGTCCTTGTTTAACATACAGCATTGTTATCATATGAACAGAGATATTCACTTGACAAAGACTAATTGACAATGAAGGTGTCTTGAACCTGGTTGAGGCCCTTTATAGTGCGGGTCCTTGTTAAACATACATCATTGTTATCATATGAACAGAGATGTTCACTTGACAAAGACTAATTGACAATGAAGGTGTATTCAACCTGGTTGAGGCCCTTTATAGTGCGTGTAACTGCTGACGGCTCGAATTTATAGATTAAATTAGAATCTGATTGACAGCTGATTGTTAGCTAAGACGCGGCTAGCGTCATGTTTCAGTTATGTAGAATTGTTTATGTCAAATTGACTCGACTCGCCGACCCGCAAACGTTGGTAAGAGCAACCTTTACATATTATATTGTATATCATTGCGTATTGTTTTGTATAACATGACCTCTACTGATTCAAAGAGCATACGATACAAATGTTTTAGTCACACTTATTGTTGTGTAATCAAAAGAGTAAGCTGTATTTTATTGTACTAATGTTCAGTCGACCGCAACTGTATCGCCTCTGGAAGCTAAATGTGATAATAAACAAGAATGATTTAGCCTTGGTGTATTGTGTGTATGACAACACGGTGCTCGAGCTTCGAGTCGTTTAATAGAACTTCGAAATCCTATATAGTCGACAATGAATGGGTAGCGTGAAGCCCGCGTGAAGTGTTGTGTGAATTGTTTTGTAGAACTTGAAATCCCTAAGAGACCTCTAAGAACCAAAGATTGACAACCATGACTTCGGAACGATCTAAAGATAACGTAGAACTAGAAATGCCAGGAAATGTATGTCCTGAGAGCGAAGATACAGAACAAAGAGGTGCTGTTTCAAAAGCATGCGAAGCACGATCGGAACACCGGAGCAGATCACGAACAAAGAGGGTTTGTGTTTTGACAAAAAAAGAAAGACAAAAAAAAAGACAATGCCATAAACGCTCTGCGATATAGAATGGAGACCGCTGATATGCTACTAAGGGAATCCGCGGACTTAGTCAAACTGACTGCAGCCAAAGACGGCCAAGAAACGGACATGAACAGTTTAAAGGTTTTGCATGAAAACGTCACGGATTTGCAAATAAAGTTAGGTCTCGAAGAAGATCAAGAAACGGAAACCGCAGAGTACGTTGAGTACACATTCGTGTACAATGCCTTTCTTGAATGTTTAGCCGACGTTAAAATGAGAATCAAGGACCAGAAGCTAACTCCTTTCAAAGAAATCTAAATCACGATCTGCGAAATCGATAGGGTCCGCCCGTAGCACTTCTACCTCATCCTCAAAGCGTGCCGCTATTGAAGCCGCAGCGTTAAAGGCAAAAATGGAAAGTTTAAAGAAACGACAAGAAATCGATAGACGTCAGGACGAACTAAAGCGACAACAGAGAGAGTTAGAAAGGCTTGATGAACAAGAAAAACTCCAAGGAGAATTAAGCGCCGCAGAAGCCATACAGAAGATTCTCGAAGAACCTAGAGAGCCAATCGTAGTGCCCCCAACTTTCCAGACGAACGAAGACTACATTAGTGACCAGAAACCTACTCTCCCTAAATCGGCCGACGAAATGACCACTCCTAGACTCCAACCGCGACTCCTAGACTCCAACCGCGACCCCAACCACGAGACCGAAAATGTCGACCTCCCTTGAAAACAGAAACCCGTCTCTACCCACTCGTCTCGACGTAAACATACCTCCTTTCTTTCCGCGAGAAACATCCGCTCTTAGTTCAGTGACGCCAATGAACGCCGTTCCGCTGACCCAAGTGAGCCCGCACCGAAACTCGACCTTGCTACCAGATTTCCAGCAGATTCAAAGAGAAACCACAGAAATACAACGACAGCAAGTCGAGCTACTGAAAAGAATGACACTGCCTTTGCCGAAGCCCCCCGTCTTTGACGGAAACATCCTCGAGTACCCGAAGTGGGAGAGTGCGCTTGACGCATTGATAGAAGAGGCGATCAACCAAGCCACAAGTTGTACTACCTCGGGGAATACACGGACGGAACAGCGGGGAAGATGATAAGTGGACTGCTAGGACTAAGGACGGAAGACGCCTACAAGCGCGCGAGGAATGTATTGAAAGAACGTTTTGGAGACCCTTTCAAGATTTACGAAGCGTACCGCGAGAAGCTCAAGGCCTGGCCAATCTGCATTCCAAGCGCCGAATTGCAAGAGTATAGCGACTTTCTTATCATGACGCAAGAAACTATGAAGTCGGTCAAGTACCTAATAGAGTTCGACAGCTTCTCCGCCATCCGGAAATTAGCGGCTAGGCTTCCAAATCACTACTGCAACAAGTGGAGAGATAGTGCGAAGAAGGTCGAAGCTAAACACGGAGACTATACATTTAACGACTTCGTAGAATTCGCACAGGAAGCATTGCTAGACGCAAATCATCCAGTCTTTTCGTACGAAGCTTTGACGACGACCAGGAAAGGCTTAGAGCAAGAGAAAAGTAAGGGCACCAGTGACAGGCCAAGGAACAATAACAACAACAGACCTGACAGGAGACGTAATCAAGGGACGACCTTTCTCGCAGGTACAGCTGGAAACCGTGATCGACCAGAAGATAAGAGCCCAGCAAATTCTCCGTGTATTCTTTGCAACGATTCGCATGGTCTCGAACGTTGTAAAGTATTCCTAGCAAAGCCGGTGAAAGATCGCGTGGCGTTCTGCAAAGCAAAGGGCATCTGCTTTGCATGTCTTATAAAGGGACACATGGTACGACATTGCAGGAACTAAAGAGAATGGGAGGTCTGTAAGAAAGCGCATGCTACCGTTCTCCACTACGCGGACAATCCTGAGAAAGCAAAGGAGAAAACCGAGGAAACTGCGAAGGCAACGAATAGTTGCGTCAGTGTTTGTCATGCTAGCGACTATAGCTCGACTACCAGCTCCCTGATCGTACCAGTATGGCTGTGGCACCAGGATAAGCCCGAACACCGAGTACAAGTATATGCGGTACTAGATGATCAGAGCGATACCTGCTTTATTACCGACGAAGCATGCTCCGAACTCGGCCTAACCGGTCCTGAAATAAACCTGGAAACGAGGAACTATGCACGCAATAGAAAACGTGAAAACACGAAAGATTGAAGGGTTATTTGTGTCCCGTTATGAAAACGAGGTTGATATACTCCTTCCGAAATCGTATTCCAGGGGACAAATTCCCGCACGACGTGAGCAAATTCCCCGACCTGAAACCGCTCGCAAATGGAAACACCTTAGTTCAATCGCAGATACGATTCCATCATACCGCAAAGATTTACAGGTTGGTCTCTTAATCGGCAATAATTGCGTCCACGCCATCAAACCAAGGGACATAATTCTAGGAAAGTCAACGAAGCCTTACGCAATTCGTACTACGCTGGGGTGGGGCGTTATTGGCGCTGTAAGTAAAGAAGAAGACAATGGCGTTGGTGATATCGGCTACGCCGGATGTCATCGCATAGCCACCAGGGAAATCGGCAAAGATGAGTCAGCAACAAGTCGGTTCGCACAGGTCAACACATACAAGGAAGTCATGACCCCACTGACAGTCAAGAAAATGTTTGAACAGGAATTCTCGGAAACGCAGCATTCCAACAAGCACCTGTCACAAGACGACTTAAAGTTCATGCGGATAACCACAAATGGCATTCATAGAACCGAAGATAATCACTACGAAATGCCCTTGCCACTACGAGAAGAAACCCTTGACCTCCCGTGCAACAGGAAACTCGCGGAGATCCGCCTCAGCCAGCTAGAGGCTCTTTGACAAGAGTCCAAAGTACAAGGCAGACTACATGGCGTTTATGGAGGACATGCTTGAGAAAGGCTACGCGGAGAAGACACCAAACCAGTGTGAGAAGGCGTGGTATATCCCTCACCATGGGATATACCACCCAAAGAAGCCAGACAAAATTAGAGTCGTCTTCGACTGCTCCGCTCAACACCAGGGAACCTCCTTAGACCAACACCTCCTGCAAGAACCCGATTTGACTAATACTCTAATCGGCGTGCTTTGCCGTTTCCGTCAAGAACCAGTGGCATTCGCATGCGATATCCAGGGTATGTTCCACCAGGTCAGAGTCAACGAAGAGCATCGCGATGTGCTACGGTTCCTCTGGTGGGACACCGGTAACTGTACCAAAGAGCCGACCGAGTACAGAATAAGAGTGCATCTCTTTGGTGCGACGTCTTCCCCAACCTAGGCCTGCGGACTGCAACAGACGAATATGCAGACGAACTAGGCGTAGAAGCAGCGGATTTCATTAAGACGAATTTCTATGTAGACGATGGTCTGAAATCAGTCAGAACCGTACCCGAAGCCGTAGCCCTGATAGAGAAAGGCACGGAAATGTGCAAAAGGGGAGGATTTCAACTCCACAAGTTTACTTCAAATCGGAAAGAAGTGATAGAGGCAATTCCCGTTGAAGACCGAGCAAAGAGTATCGAGAACCTAGACTTGGACCATGAATCGCTACCCCCCAGAACGTGTACTAGGTGTATCGAGAGTGACTCACTCAGATTCCGAATTTCACTCAAAGATAAACCGCTGACTAGGCGTGGCATATCCTCTCGACAGTCAGTTCAATCTACGACTCGCTGGGTCTGGCTGCACCCTTCCTACTTCGAGGGAAGAAGATATTACAGCTGCTATGCAAGGAAGGCGTTGACTGGGACGACCCGATACCCGAGTCACTACGGACACAATGGGAGATGTGGCAAAGCGAACTCCCCCTCCTGGAGCAGATGGAAGTACCGAGGTGTTTCAGACCCGAAGGGATGCAAGAGCTTAAGACCATAGAGCTGCACCTTCGATTAGTAGATAATAACGACCAAATCCACTGCTCACTGGTGATCGGGAAGGCTCGTGTAACCCCCCTGAAGCCTATCACCATACCAAGACTGGAACTTACCGCTGCCTTAGTTTCAGTGAGAGTGAGCGACATGCTGTGCCGAGAGCTTAAGTATGACAAGATAGACGAAGTGTTCTGGACAGACAGTAAAGTTGTGCAAGCGTACATCAACAACGATGCGCGTCGCTTCCATACGTACGTTGCTAACCGCGTGCAACATATAAGAGATCACACCGCCCCAGAGCAGTGGAAGTACGTGGAAAGCAAGAGTAATCCTGCTGACGACGCATCTCGAGGTCTTAGCCCGACAAACCTCCTTCGGAGTTCGAGGTGGGTGAGAAGACCGCCATTTCTCTGGGAACGATGTAGTAGCTGGCAAGACTTCGGTGAAACCAGCGAACCAGCGAACCAGCGAAGCGGCTATCGCCAGACGACAAAGAATTTAAGAAGGCCTCGGTCTTGGCTACAGCTACAGTGTTACCGCTAGTGTCAGAAAACAATAGCTCTTGTTGTGCAACAACAGGGGCAACACTGTGACGTCATAATATCCAAGATGGCGGCGCGCAGGAAATTCAAATGACTTTTTGTGGACAAGAAAATCGGGCCATAAATAACAGCGAGTGTACAATTTACAGAAAACAAACACAGCAATAGATTTAGGTATCCATAGCAACATTTGGAAGCAAACATTGTTTTCAGTGGAGGTTTGCTTGAATGAATTGAGTTCGTGGTCCTCATGGGAAACGCGTTGCCATGGATGCTGGATTGGCAAGCTATCTTTAAAAACACTGGTTTAGAAACATCGACAATCGATCGGAGGTGGAAAATAGTATTTACAAACAGGTTTTGCTACTAACACCGATCTCGTACAAGTGCCTTTAATTGTGTTTTTTTTGCCGCCTAATACAATCACGTGATTACATTCCTGCAAAAGGTCCATTGTAAAATTAAAGTTCATATCGTCTGTAAACTGTATCTGTTTGTTATTTATGTTAGTTTTGAACTTTTCATAAAAAACATTCCCTTCATAAAAAACATTCCCTTCATAAAAAACATTCCCTTCATAAAAAAAATTAAAATCGATTGGAGCAGGCACAAGCTACACGAAATGACAAATTTTACCAAGAAATTCGCTTCAAATCTAGTTCAAACGTTCGTAGCACACAGTAAGATTATAGCCGACCAGTTCGCGGTTAATTCCGACATTTTGAAAGGGGTGCAAATATCACGCAAAATACAGTGTTTGTATGGAAATCCGATGCCAAATAATTTTCGTAAAATCGAATTTCTGAAATATTCACTGACTGCAAACTTAAGATATCAGGTAAAGGATTAACTGATCAAAATTTGAGGGATGTAGCTGTGCTGGGAAGCGTGCAATCGTGTTTTCAGTTTTCCATACATTTGTCGGTAACGACGAGTCAAACTCCGCGGGAAAATTTACAGACACAATATTTGACGATAACAAAGGACTTTTTTCGTCGTCACAGCGAAATTTGTGAAAACCAAAATGAATCTGATTCATGTACACATGGCTTTTGGTTTTATCAACTGAACGTTATGTTGACTACGTTACCGTTTTATCAACTGAACGTTATGTTGACTACGTTACCGTTTTATCAACTGAACGTAATGTTGACTACGTTACCGTTTTATCAACTGAACGTTGTGTTGACTACGTTACCGTTTTATCAACTGAACGTTATGTTGACTACTTTACCATTTTATCAACTGAACGTTATGTTGACTACTTACCGTTTTATCAACTGAACGTTATGTTGACTACGTTACCGTTTTATCAACTGAACGTTATGTTGACTACGTTACCGTTTTATCAACTGAACGTTATGTTGACTACGTTACCGTTTTATCAACTGCACGTTATGTTGACTACGTTACCGTTTTATCAACTGCACGTTATGTTGACTACGTTACCGTTTTATCAACTGCACGTTATGTTGACTACGTTACCGTTTTATCAACTGAACGTTATGCTGACTACGTTACCGTTTTATCAACTGAACGTTATGTTGACTACGTTACCGTTTTATCAACTGAACGTTATGTTGACTACGTTACCGTTTTATCAACTGAACGTTATGTTGACTACGTTACCGTTTTATCAACTGAACGTTATGTTGACTACGTTACCGTTTTATCAACTGAACGTTATGTTGACTACGTTACCGTTTTATCAACTGAACGTTATGTTGACTACGTTACCGTTTTATCAACTGCACGTTATGTTGACTACGTTACCGTTTTATCAACTGCACGTTATGTTGACTACGTTACCGTTTTATCAACTGCACGTTATGTTGACTACGTTGTTGTTGTTGTTGTTGTTACCGTAGTGCACGAGGTGTAGCTGGCAGTTCATTCGCTAGCCTTTGAAACGTCAGCTCGCTTTCCATGACAGTTAGCACGCTAAGCAACTTTTAGTTTACAAATCCATCTCGAACATAAGGTTATGGAGCCATAAGACTTCAAATCATGAGTAACAGTTACTACGCATCTGACTTGCAAGTACAGTAAGCCATGTGATCCAGGGCAGTATCTAAACATGGCCTCCAACTTACCCCATATACATGCCTCATAAAATATAATAAATAGTGACGTCCTCTCAGGGCCATTGCTTATTTTTAGGCACTGTACCGTACGCTGGTGTCGAGAGTGGACAGGATATCTTGAATGAGATCAAGAGAGGTTACCGACTGGAGCAGCCCCCCGACTGCCACAATTCCATGTGAGTAAGGCGGTTAAGAATTAACCTAAAAAGTGTCAAAATATTTGTTAAACATTAACCGGATTGCAAAATGATTTTACTTCAAATCCGCACGCCCTCGACTCCATAACCATGGTCCCTACCTGGAGCCCACCGGAGTGGTCACGTGGTGCATGTGATGTTCAGCTTGAAACCCGCGCTTTCTCACGAGTTTCATGTGTAACAATCTATTTATTTTATACATATCTAAGAATGAAGCATTCGATCAGTAAGCCACCTTTCATTCACCAGATATGAGATCATGCTGGACACGTGGAATGCTAACCCACTCGATCGACCTTCATTCGAAGTGATCGTTGAAAGAGTCGAAGTGCTTCTTGCTGAAATATCGGTAGGTTATAAATGATCAGCATTATAAACAATCGCATTATAGGCAATCCGCATTATACGCAATACACATTACACGCAATCTGCATTATAGGCAATCAGCATTATAAGCACATCACAAGCAAACGTTAATAGACCACTTTCGATATAGGCTTCATGAGAAAGATTAAATGTTTCTTTTGTTATTACGATTCACTGCGCAATTTTGTCCCTGAGCCTCGCATTGATTCGTTTGCATACATCAAAAGTGGTCTATTGATAGCAATGTTAATCCTTTCAGTTAATCCAATCCTGGTATCTTAATTACTGGTATATATTCATGTATTTAGGTCGAATTATGTGCCTGTGTATACAATATTTGACAAACCTTTGAATGACACTTTTATCGCTCACTGTTTTTTTAATGGTTTCATTATTTTACTTCGCACTTTATACAGGACTATCTTGAAATTCAACCCGATGACGTTGATTCCGATTTTCTGTCTGCTTACGACGAGGTACAGATTTCTGGTTCAACCTGGGACCTAGCTAACGGAAACGTGTCCCAGGAAGGTAGCCATGACAACCAGGATCAACATGATCTGGGTGAAGATATTCGTATTCACAGTCGGTATGCGCCTGCAAGAAGTGCTGGTCAGCAGAACACACATGACGACCCTGCGCTCTCTACTCACTCGTTAGACTCCACAGACGAACAGACCAAGTTTTAACATTTTGTCGTGTGATATCGTGTATATTGCGTCGTTTGTTTGTTTGTTAGGATTAACATTTGTGTAAGAATAGTTGCCAGATCAAAGAACGGTTGATGCAAATCATGGTATATTTACTTTGAGGATTCTTTCTAGTATGCTAGCCACGAGGACGAGTGACACGTTATGAAATGAACATACATACGTTTAAAAAAAGTTTGTCCGGACAAGCGGCAAACAACGAGCGACATACCCAGACCAAAATGCATTGTGGTTGTTGTCTGGTGAATTGGTTTGTTTTTGGAGTGAAAGGCGTTAAGTAGAATATTGATGGCTCCCTATTTTCACGATGGCGTCATTTGCCTAGAACTAACAGAATCGCTTTCAAATTCTTTTTCTTATTCAGATTTAACAACTCCTTTGAGAATACCAAGACAATGGTCTAAATTAGAGGAACAAAAGAAACCGCGCAAAGAGTTCTGGTAGTTGAGTCAAATGACGTCATCGTGTCCTATTACACCGTTGTCGCTCGTCCATTACTTGAACTAGGTGTATATACCAACGCGCGTAATGCACTCGGGCTTAATTAGTTTCTGCCTTTTCTTTGCAAAGAAACCAAATGTTCTCTACTTGGAGTACTGGATACCTTCAGGGTATATAATAAACATTGTGTATTGAAGCAAAACGATCACTGATAAATTGTCTGTACGAAATAAAATTCGATTAAAGCAAAATACGGAAATTCACTGACACAGAAGACCATTGTGCAGCCTTGTTCAGATAAAAATAACGTTTAATATGAAGGTATCCAGTTACTGGTTAATTCATGATACTAGAGAGCAAGCCTGAATAGAAACATATCGCTAACGTTAAGTTAGAGTACGGAGATTGCCTGTTAATTTCGCTCCTATAAAGGAAAATATTTTTTTTTATAAAGTTTACGTTTACGGTGTAATAAATAGCATTAGTATCAGTGTTTCTTGTCATGCAAGCTGTTTCATATTAATGTGCGATGGTCTGTTAATGTTTGGTGACTCCTTTGTTAACAGTCACCCAACAGTAACAGCACCAGGGGCGTAGCCAGCCGTTTTTCCCTTTTAGCCCCGTACAAGCCAAACGAGTGCTGAAGGCCCGAGCTTCTAGGGAATCTGTTCCCCAAGTCAATTTTTTGTCAATTATAAGCTGTAAACGCTATTTCCAGCGTTTTCGATGTTTTTAGTAAGGTTGGCGGTCGGTTGAATAGTGCAGTAGATAGCGTATTACATATTCGCAATTTAGAGTTGAGTTTGTAATAAAAGTTGAACAAAACAGAAATAAATAACTGCTACGGGCAAACAAAATCACATGCTTTTATTATGCACTCCCCCGTGGGGCTTTTCAGAGATAATTACAATTAAATATATATAATTAACTAATTTTATATCTATATAAACTATATACAATGATTATATACGCATAATAAAGGGATTAATGTATATGGAAAATATTAATCAATAAAAAAACGTTTAAATAAACCCGGGATTAATGGCTTAAGGAAGAGTTAAATACCGAGAACCGAGGCTTTTAGCCAGATACATCCCGAGGGGCCGTAGGCCCCGAGGGATGTATCTGGGATAAAAGCCGAGGTTCGAGGTATTTAACTGACTTATTTCATACTTGACGAGGTTTTCGCAAAATTTTCATTGATGTAGCTCTTTTTAGGTAGATTTTGGGCGAGTACCAAGACGGAGAAAAGGTTCTAAATCATTATAGGGATATTTAGTAAGTTTGGCTGAAGCCAAGGTGAATCAATTCCTTGGAGAAAATAATAAGCTAGAAACAACAAAATAACGTTGAATTGTATTGAATTGCTCATTATAAATGCAAGTGATACATCCCGGGAACTTTTCTCATACATCCCTTGCATTTATAATGAGGGTATGTATGGAAAATAAAGCCTCCTGAATAACAAAGAACACCGTGTCAAGTATGAATTAAAGGCAGATACGCCCCTGAACATATCCCACGTTAAGTCACCAACAGTAACAACCCATCTCACATTAACAGTCACCCAACAGTAACAACCCATCCCACATTAACAGTCACCCAACAGTAACAACCCATCCCACATTAACAGTCACCCAACAGTAACAACCCATCCCACATTAACAGTCACCCAACAGTAACAACCCATCCCACATTAACAGTCACCCAACAGTAACAGACCATCCCACATTAACAGTCACCCAACAGTAACAGACCATCCCACATTAACAGTCACCCAACAGTAACAACCCATCCCACATTAACAGTCACCCAACAGTAACAACCCATCCCACATTAACAGTCACCCAACAGTAACAACCCATCCCACATTAACAGTCACCCAACAGTAACAGACCATCCCACGTTAACAGTCACCCAACAGTAACAGACCATCCCACGTTAAGTCAAAACTCTGAATTTCTAACGAGACCTGAAACAGCCATGGGGGCTGATCAAAGCCAGGTCCCGGATAATCCACAGATCGAACTGGAATGTAGCGTGATGTTTTTTTGCGGAGAAGAACCCGGAGAAAAACCCTTGGAGCAAGGGCGAGATACCAACAAACTCAACTCACATATGGCGCCGCGTTCGGGAATCGAATCGAACCTGGGCCACAGAGGTGAGAGGCGAAGCGCTTAACCACTGCGCCATCACAGCTCCCACATTAACAGACAGTCACCCAACAGTAACAGACCATCCCACATTAGAGTGATTTTACTATTCCCGTGAAAGAGATATTTGACTAAGAGACACTAGACCCTTTGCACGTGACGTCATAGCCGCCATGTTGGTGTACAGTTAACAATAGATTCTTTGTTAGCTTCTTTTGTTCTGTACACCAACATGGCCGCCATGCCCTTTGTCATTTGAATCCCTGGGGATTGAGTGCAAACAATTCCATTGGTTTCTTTTGTTTCTATTTTACTATTAGATACTGACTATTATTTTTTGTTTAGCGGGTTAAGTAAAATCCCTCTAACAGTCATGGGCTGTTACGGTGGGATGGTCTGTAACTGTTGGGCGACTGTTAATGTGGGATGGTCTGTAACTGTTGGGTGACCGTTAATGTGGGATGGTCTGTAACTGTTGGGTGACCGTTAATGTGGGATGGTCTGTAACTGTTGGGCGACTGTTAATGTGGGATGGTCTGTAACTGTTGGGTGACCGTTAATGTGGGATGGTCTGTAACTGTTGGGTGACCGTTACTGTGGGATGGTCTGTAACTGTTACTGTGGGATGGTCTGTAACTGTTGGGTGACTGTTAATGTGGGATGGTCTGTAACTGTTGGGTGACCGTTAATGTGGGATGGTCTGTAACTGTTGGGTGACCGTTAATGTGGGATGGTCTGTAACTGTTGGGTGACCGTTACTGTGGGATGGTCTGTAACTGTTACTGTGGGATGGTCTGTAACTGTTGGGCGACTGTTAATGTGGGATGGTCTGTAACTGTTGGGTGACCGTTAATGTGAGATGGTCTGTAACTGTTGGGTGACCGTTAATGTGGGATGGTCTGTAACTGTTGGGTGACCGTTAATGTGGGATGGTCTGTAACTGTTGGGTGACCGTTAATGTGGGATGGTCTGTTACTGTTGGGTGACCGTTAATGTGGGATGGTCTGTAACTGTTGGGCGACCGTTACTGTGGGATGGTCTGTAACTGTTAATGTGGGATGGTCTGTAACTGTTGGGTGACTGTTACTGTGGGATGGGCCGTTAGTGTTGGTACTGTACCAAACCGATCCGCAATAAAACTGGGAATGGACTAAAGAATTTTGGACACATTTGTTTCTAAACTTCTTGCTAAAGGAAATAAAGCTCAAAAGTAAGAATGTCAGTTACTAGTGCTTTCTAATAGGACAAACCAACACTAGCAGACAACAAACCCTTGTCAGTCAAACCACGTGACGTCATCGATCATGTGACGATAATGGAAAATCGCTCATATCTCGCTGGGGATAAACAGCAAAACAAGTCACGAAACGTCGAACCGTCCGAGTCTTTAGTGACATTTGCTAACACATGGCGAAATGCTGATATGTGGAGTGCAAATACATGCTTTCATTTTTAATCATACGTTATAGCATGTTTTTACGTTTATATTTTGAAAGCCCATTTTCTCGACACGTGGTCAACGTCTTTCTTTTTATTTCACTGCTGTCCCTGGCTCGGCTCTTTGACCAGGATACAAAAACCATTTTAAACTAAGAACTAGAAGTGATTCGATACTTCTTTGAAGAAATGTCTCATGTTCACACGTTTACCGCTAACTTGTAGCTCCGTAATCTCCCATGGCTCTCTGTTGACTTAGGCTTACGATTTTTCGTCCTTATCCGAGAAGACGTGAAGGTCTAACCGTTTACTGTATTATATAAAGGCAGCACTTTCTACTCAGTTATTTGAAGACCCTGGGTATTGGTCTGGCGGTGTTTGAATCCGCGACCTCCTTCACAACCAAAGCGTTATCGAGGTTAAAAACAATGATTATCATTATTTGTCAAGTCGCTTTAAAATAATGATAATCATTATTCTAAGACAAACGCTAACCACAAACCGAACCCTAACCATCGGACGAGTTCACGGGTAAACGACGGGTTCTCACTCACCTAGAGCTAGGGTTCGCAGGTAAACAAGAAGGAAAGGTAAACGAGATAAAAAAAAATTTGAGCGCTCCTGCTCGGGCTCGAACTCGTAATAGTTTGCGTGTAGTGCTTGGTAGTATAGACGTCGTGACCACTACACTAAGCGCGTCTACCGCCGTTCGGAATTTGACAATTGTTTATCTTTATCCTTGACTGGTTTTAAGAATAATGATTATCATTGTTTGGAGGTGATTTGACAATTAATGATGATCATTGTTTTAACCTCGAGGTTGTGTTATCGAGGTTGTGTTATCGCAACAGACCGGAGCTCAACCACACTGAGGTAAGCGGGAGAGACTGGAGCTGTACTACTGAGGTAATCGTGAGGTAACGCAAGGAGCCATGCAAGAAAATGTTTGCGAATGTAAGGGGAAAGCGTGTCGCGTCGCGTACGAGTGGGTGGCTGTTTTACGCTCAACGGATGAATATAAAAAAAACATGCAAGAAACATCAACAAATTCGCTTTTTATTTGCACTTTTAGTCTTTTTAAAAGAAGTACATGTTATCTGATTTTTTCTATAATTTGCTTTTCTGTGTAGTTTTTGCGCAACTCCTTGATTGGAAAAGTAGTAAAACATTAAACGTTACACAGTTGTTCAGCGTGCTGGTATCCGTTATCTAGTCACCAGTCCACCATTAAGACGCTGTCGTACCGCACGTGGACGAAGGTAAATTAATGACAAACTAATAACTAATGGCCGTCGAGACAGACCACTTAAAAGGGTTTGAACAGACAAGCCATAGCTGTCTAAATCACGAGTTACACGCTGGAGATCTTGTCAGTACCTCCATAACGCAATGAACCAGTTGTTACTTGGATGTTAAGTTCTTTATGGGTTTAATTAGTTCCCATTCTACTGCCTTTTCCAAAGCCCGCAGGGCACATTCACGGATCTTTTCGGTATCTGGATTAACATCCTTAGAAATAGCCATTAGAATTTCCAACACCTCACTTTCCACGAGCTTAAATGGAAGGAAAAAAAACAAGTTATAGTTCAATATTTATACCAAGAAAAATAAATTACAATCAAAACATAATAATTATGATATGGTATGGGTCACCTAGAGTAACTAATGTAGTTAGTCGAGCTACAATGCTGCATGGGAGGTTTTTTTCGTGAGTTAACTGACGAGAAAATTGATAGGTAGCCCGATGCATGGAGTGATGGAAATAGCGGGAATATAGTGGTCCAGTGGTTAGTGTTACGTATTGTTGAATAAACGAACAGGAGTGTTTTATCAGGTTTCAAGCCACGAGGACGCAGCCCGAGTGGTTTTTGATAAAGCATGTGCTCTTTGAATCTCTGAATTTCTAACGAGACCTGAAACAACCATGTGGGCTGATCAAAGCCAGGTCCCTGCTAATCCACAGATCGAATTGGAATTTAGCGTGTCGGTTTTTGTGGAGAGCCGGAGAAAAACCGGAGAACCCGGAGAAAATCCCTCGGAGCAAGGGCGAGATATCAACAAACTCAACTCACATATGGCGCCGCGTCCAGGGATCGAACCTGGGCCACAGAGGTGAGAGGCGGACCGCTAACCACTGCACCACCCTGGCTCCCCTGTCTGTTGCAAGTTTATTGAACGGCTTCAAAGACATTCACGGATTCATGTCAAAGGAATGAAACATAATGAACCAACGGATTAATTCTTTAGGAAATGAAAACGTGAGAGAAAGAAAACGTGAGAGAAAGAAAACGTGCATCAATTGTCGAAGTGTTCTTTTATTTCTTCACTCGCATGGCCATGTTAGCAGATCTTTGAGATGAAGAAGACAACTTTTACTCTCCGAATACTGAGAAAACCTCACTAAAGGTACGTTTGTTTCCTGTTGCATTAACGCATATTGTGAACTTTTCTCGGTGTTTTTAATCTAACGATGTTCAGTTCGTCCTTCAGTCTTGCTCAGTCGTATCCATGCATGCAGTTTTAAATTTGAGTAGGACATTTGAAGAGAATGTAGGTTTTATTTTTAAAGGTTTGCATATACATGGTTTCTTTGTATGTCAATTATATTAGTACTTTTAGTGGAATTATTTATTCAGGTACATAATAACATGTGTACTTTTGTTAAATGAGAACTGAACCCTAAATAAAGCCGAAGACTATACAAACTTGTATTCAAGAGAAATAAGTTCTTCTATTTTATATATTTGTGGTGCACGTCTAAAAAGAGGAAATACGTTTTGAATAGCCGATTCTCCGCTGCTAAATCTAATTTTTTTGTGGCGGCT
Organism: Actinernus sp. WN-2022; assembly: GCA_030867875.1. NCBI lineage: Eukaryota > Metazoa > Cnidaria > Anthozoa > Actiniaria > Actinernidae > Actinernus > Actinernus sp. WN-2022. The sequence continues at coordinate 808,049 of JAOWCC010001210.1, forward strand.
CAATTCAGTCCTTTTTTCCCCGTAACGTACGTCATGCATACCAAAGGCAAACAACCACACCTTCAGCACAAAGAAAGCACAATAGTGCGCAATTATGAGTCGTTAGTCCATCTATTCAAAGCCGAGAACAACATGACAAATCTAATGTATTCCCCGTATCGTACGTCACAGATTACAGGAATTGAGCCGTCTGTACTTAGCGGCGGTTGGGAGGAAGATTTACAGATTTTCTTTCCTTTGACGCAAAACACAGTAAAATGAATTTTGGAATGAGTCTTTTTATGTTTAGATCTATTCACTGAGCTAAAGTTGATTTTAGGCTTCAGTTCTCCTTTAACTAATTTTAGGCTTCATCAGAAATTCATTGACAAAGGCCTAAAGTGAACAAAAAGTACACGTGTTATAAGGTTTGTGGATAATTACGACATTATCAGGTATAGAGGGCACGTGACTGATTTACTTTATCCGATTGGACAAAATGGTAATTAATTATGACACGGGTTCCTGAATTGTATATATTAATAGAGTGGTGATGAATACCTTCGTGGCGATGTCCTTGTTGGCAGCCATCATGTTAGTCACGATGTGAGTACCCCTGTGTTTGATCTCATTTTTGTCTGATAGCAGCAATTCCTTCATGATATCAAGCCATGCATTCACCTACACGAGGGGCAAGGAAAGGGAAATGAATGCTTACATAGCCATCACACAGGTTAATACAGCAATAAAAGGTGCTAAAGCTGAATATTTTAATACACCCCTTAAGGTTACCGGATACCTTCAGGGTGCGTTTCCAGTCTAAATTATGTAGCGCCTCGAGGAAACATCGTAGATAAATCATCCATGTATCATTTTAAAGCTTATAAAATTGGCTACAAGAATACATAAAAAGTTTTGAGTTCTTTGAAAATCTCGAATTTTCCGCCATCCCGTTTCTCCGATCTAGTGAGATGGCTTTCAGAAGTTCCGACTCCGAAAATATTTTAAAGTTTAAAAATCTGTTTGCTTTGTCGCATTTCAGAGGAATCGTATTACAAAACCGTGTCGGGGAATTTCAAAATTCGATTTAGTTCAACAGTTATCATGCTTTCCGTGAAAAGGCGAAAAATAATCCGAGTAGATATGCGGGAAACGTCGTCAAGAGCTCTCTTTTAAGAATTTCCCAATTCCCCGACACGGTTTTGCAGCTGAGATATCAATTGACATTTTGTGAAAATTTTGTACAAATCGAATAAATTCCTCTTGAGTGGGAGCTTTTTTAAAACTCTATTTTGATTGAAAATCGAAAGCGAGAAAATAGCACTTCAAAAAATCTAGCCATCTGTCGTGCGTGAATCTGAAGCCCCGCCTCTCCAACAATTAGCAAGCTCTTGGCCAATCATTTCTCATCACAGTTCAACTATCTGTCAAGATTTCCCGCCAATGTTGATTTCCGATCAAAGCAACGCGCCGATGTTTGTTCTTTTTTGTGTGACTTGAAAAATGGTAGCAGTAAGAGTCAGCTGGTTTCCCAGGCTAGAAAAATGGGAAAGACAAAAAGACCCAATGTGAACACCTATAGAGACGCCTTGAATGCCAGCATAGTTAGTAGAGGAGACAGCGATTTGCAGGCGTCTGAAACAGCACGGCAATAGCGAGATCGTGGTTCAACCGATTCAGGGTCACCGCCAAACTACGTTTCCATCTAAGCTTTCTTGGAAACAAATATTCTCTCGGCTGGCTCTTATCAATTCTACTTTATGTTCAGATGTGGACCAATCGGCACTGTCTGAAAGTGAAAATACGAACGCTTGTCGGGTTTTGCGAGGACTCTTATTTGGCTTTGTAATTGTAGTCGTATGCATTGTTTGGCCTCGTTTTGCTTTTCTTTTTTCTTTGTTTTTCAAGCTAAGGGTTTAGAGTTAGGGCATCCTGCTTGCTTTTTGTAAGATATAAGGCCAACATCCGATGGAATTGTGGAATCGTGTGTGGAAAAACTTTTCTCAATAAACGTAAACATTGAAATGATTACCCACACCGTCGTTACGGGCGAGTGAGCACTTGTCATGTGTTTATTGATATGCTGTCAATCAAAAAGAACCTTTTACTTCCGGTTAAAAACTTCCTTTTGGTATTTCTCCGTCAATATAATTTTTTTTTGAACGGAGTTTTTGGTATATGAGACACTACTACTAAAACTACATTTCTGTGTAAAAAAAAAAAATTCCCATCTTTTTCGTTTTGAAGGTATCCGTAACCTTAAGTAACTCTTTGTCGTCCGATCGTGTGTGAGCTCAATTGGTGAAATCCTGAGTGCTAACTCAACCCTCCCCCCTCAGTTTAAGTCTAGCTAGCCCGGGCTAGTTAAATACTGCTGACTTTTTAAGCCGAGGGCTCAAACTTTTCCCACAATGCCATTTGGGATAATTCTGTTCACTCGTTGACGGTAGGTATGGCTGCTTCGCAAGGGTTTCTAATGAAATGTGCTCTAATTTTGGAGAAATATGCCACTGTCAGAGAGCTTGAAGACATCATCAAGTCTGACGATGGCTGAAAAGTACTTGGTTTGCTTCTAGTAGGCTTTGTGAGGGGATTTCACAGGGTTTTTCCGTTGTGTTTGTGCTTTGAGACACAGGAAAAAATTCTTCAATGAAATCCTTGGAATCCTGCAGTTGGCAGTCTTTTACCCCTGCTCAACCTATTAGGATGTGTTTTTGTCACTTTAAAGCAACGGCTTGAGTCCAAATCACCGCTCTTGGCTGTAGAGGTAAAAGACTTATAAAAAAAAACCTACCGGAGTCCCAGAGGGACTGCAATGGATATGAAGCGTGTTTTAGTGTATTTCAATTAAGAAATAGAAAACATTTCCCGTGTTTCTATAGAGTTATAGAAACACGAGTGGGAGTTTGGGAGAACGAGAAATGGCAGTGGGAACACGAGCCCGAAGGGCGAGTGTTTCCACAGCTATTTAGAGTTCTTCCAAACTTCCACAAGTGTTTCTATAACTCTATAGAAACAAGGGGAAAATGTTTTCTATTTCCTTTATAAAATAAACGAATAAAAGCACGGAAACGCTCGCTTAATTTGATAACCAAAACGTAAATTCTCACAACTAGCTCAAGCGCGCGCTCAACTGTCTATGTTTCTATAGAGTTATAGAAACACGGCTTACAGCCAATCAGAGCGCGCGTACTATCGAAACTATTTTATAAATAGTTTTAACAATATTATATAGTTAGCATTTTAATATTAAATGTGTATATAGTTAATTAGTTTAGCTTAGTATTATAAACTACCGCACAAGCGGTAACGCTTTAATCTTTTATCATGTTTAAATTAAAGTTATTGTATTGTGTTGTATTGTATTGTTCTCAAGGGTAAACATGTGGAAATGTTCAAAGTTATTAATACTGTAAAATCATGTGACCGATTACGTCATAGGTACGACATCACCACTAAGTGATTCATGGGAACCTAATACCATGTAAATTATTTAAGAAATAGAAAACATTTCCCGTGTTTCTATAGAGTTATAGAAACACGAGTGGGAGTTTGGGAGAACGAGAAATGGCAGTGGGAACACGAGCCCGAAGGGCGAGTGTTTCCACAGCTATTTCGAGTTCTTCCAAACTTCCACAAGTGTTTCTATAACTCTATAGAAACAACGGGAAATGTTTTCTATTTCCTTTATAAAATAACCCACAGAAAATAAGTACGACAAAGGAAAATCGCGCGTTTATTGTGATCATCAAAACATAAATTCTCCTAACTCGTGCAGTCGTACGTCATGAACTTATCACATGACTAAATCAGTCAGTTTTGTCAATCCGATTCAGTGAGTTTGAAAACAGCCTAGCTACGAAAAACCTTTTAATTGGAGCCCAAAATTACACAGAATGATGAAGAAAAAGCAGCTCTATGGACTAATGCTAAAGTTGGATTGACAATACACGGAAGCAGGTAATGTTCAACAGTTCATTTTGCCTCGTGGACTTCACGGCGTGGATCAAGCGGGCGCCGGTTTTCGTACCAAACAAAGTTTGCAGGAGATCAAGACGTGTTGCAAGAAAGGAGGATATTTTGGATTTCTCTTTAAAATCTAGAGCTACAAAACATGGAAGTCATCCCTCGGGTCATCAGTTGTTTTGTACATTCTGTCTTCCAAGGACTAGAATAGTCGATTCGCCGTGTGTCATGCCTCATGAGGTCGCATACGGACGGCATGCACTTCAAAGCTTGATCAGATTTCCTTGCCCTTCTCATCCTCTACGGCACCTGTAGAGTCATACTGAACCGTACATTCCCGTTGGATGGAGTTTTAGCATCTGTACAAGACTGTAGCACTTGGATGTTGATTAACTTTGTCAGGTTTGTGCTCCACATTTTGCTGTACTTTTGATTTCCATTTCTATTTCAACCTCTATTTTGTGCATCTAGATCATGTTAGCAATATTTAAGACTGGATTTTTTTAAAGTTCTCCGGCTTAAATCTACCAAAGAATAGTCTTTAATTGAGCTTAGTCAGCCAAAATAGACTGTTTTGGCGAAAATGATTGTTTAATATCGCACAAATTTGCGAGCAACTCAACTTTGTCCACACTACCACAGAAATGAATGTTGTAATTCGTACTTTGAGATTGTTTTGAATTCAATAAAACATCGGCTTGTTCCTAAACTAACAACGCATTGTCGTTTCTTACAATACTGTAGCTGGTTCTTCGTCGAATTGAATTTAGTGCTCAGTGTTTTTAGAACAGTGTAGGACTGATTATTTCGCCGAGTTTCCAATTGAGTTCAAGGCCACGATGCCGGCATAATTTGCCATGTTTCTATAGAGTTATAGAAACACGGCTTTCAACCAATCAGAGCGCGTATTTTCTGTCGGTTATTTTATAAATATATATATATATATATTATTATTATATTATTAACCTAATACCATTACTGTCACAGTTTGAGCCACCTGCCATTACTATTGAGCGAGTTAGGCATGAAACGTACAGGGGTTGACGTCACTCTCGGCGGGACCCAAATGCGCATGCCTACTGGTTTATTGCTCCAGCACACACATCCCCCACATGGTAAAATATTTGGTCGCTAAAGTATATAAGTACCCTAATGCTCACTTTGTAGTTGGCTAGGGGATCCGACGATGAGGCCTTGATCAACGTCAATTCCAACAGTAATTCAGTCATGGTTAGAACAGGAGCAAGATGTATTGTTCCATGGCCATGAATGTGATTTCATTAATCCCAAACAGAAAATGGTTCAATTATATACTAAATATATCTCTTTACTAGTGGTATTAATGTTCTCAAATTAAAATGCATGATATCGGCTCGTTGTGTTTATGATTGCAAAACAAATTCAGCCAATAGAAAGACACTAAAACAAAAGATATAACAATTTAAATGTTCCCCAAATAGGAGTTCCTTCTCTTCTTTTTTTACATAGTTACTTTATTTCACTAAGATCCCAGTGAATTTCACTATATTGATCATTAGGTATTCAAGTCTTTTATATGGAGGTATTTATATGATATAAATACCTTGAATATCTAACGAGCTATATAAAGGCTCTTGAATACCCAATCAGGTCTGTACTTTGAAATTCACTGGAATGTTAGTGAAATAAAGGTTATCAGTTAAACTTTTGATTACTGCAGCACTGTTTGGACAGGTGGTAACAAAGGTCTTAACTAAAAGCTGAAAAAACTCCAAAATAGAGGACAAATAATAATGAGATCAGACTATAGTGTTCGCTCTCGCACCATCAGAGAACAATTCAAATGGATAACTCTTGAGTGACAGAAGAGCAAAATTAGAAACTATTCTGATGATTAAAGTTCTCAATGGCCTGGATATTTAAAAGAAATGTTCTCATATTCTGGTGAACACCACAACTACAATTTAAGAGGGGCTGACACAAACGTCTTTATACCAGTCCCCAAAACAAATTTTGGAAAGCAAGCATTTTCCTTTAGTGGTGCAGCACAGTGGAACAAGCTGCCATCTGATGCCATTAAGTTCTTTTAAACGTAAATTATAAATTAATTACAAGTTTTGAATTTATATATTTATTTCTCTATAGGATTTATTAACAGGAACATTTATATAAATTAAATGCTCCTTTAGCCGTATATACTTAGGTGCTTTACGATATAAGAATTACAAGTAGATAGTAGCCACTATATTATTTTATAAGATTATTAACAGGAACATTTTCAATGCTCCACTATTAGCCAGATATATTAAGCACTTAATGATGCATGAGTTGTAAGTAGTTAGTGACCACTGCATGTACTATTATATTGTATACTTTTAGCCACATGGCTCATCAGAAAACGATGTATAAATATGATTAAATAAATTAACTTGTGGCTGCTATTGTTTAATACTTTGCTCATCATCGTTACGTTTTACTGTTAACATTACAGACTGATATCAAAAGTGTTAGTATACCGTAATGACACCGTTCCATTAACAATTTCATTTGGAATTACGTCAACTCCAAGATAATGGGTCAGCACAAAGTCATCTTGAACACGCAATGTTACGATACTGGATAACCAGTAACTGATAACTCATACACTGAAGTGCATAAAGAAGTTACTGCCATACGTTATAATGGGTCAGCACAAAGTCATCTTGAACACACAATGTTACGATACTGGATAACCAGTAACTGATAACTCATACACTGAAGTGCATAAAGAAGTTACTGCCATACGTTATAATGGGTCAGCACAAAGTCATCTTGAACACGCAATGTTATGATACTGGATAACAACTGATAACTCATACACTGAAGTGCATAAAGAAGTTATTCCTATACGTTATACGTCGTATTCTACTACGTTATTCATTCATTAATACACGTGTCATACACTGTACCTTGATAACTTGGTTACAAACTATCTCACTCGATGTCAGCATGGCCAGCCCTCCCGACGCTGCCCTGTTTAAAAGAGTAACGCAGATTTGGAAACAAGATTTTCGCAACTAAGATTCTCGAGGCCTCCTTCAGATCAGATGTAAATGTAATACTGTTCAGGATGCATGTAACATATGGACGGAAATGAACATTACTTAATAATAGCACAATCCCCCTGTCCAGTCCCCATGAAAACATTACTTAGTAATAGCACAACCCCCTGTCCAGTCCCCATGAAAACATTACTTAGTAATAGCACAATCCCCCTGTCCAGTCCCATGAAAACATTACTTAGTAATAGCACAATCCCCCTGTCCAGTCCCCATGAAAACATTACTTAGTAATAACACAATCCCCCTGTCCAGTCCCCATGAAAACTTTACTTAGTAATAGCACAATCCCCCTGTCCAGTCCCCATGAAAACATTACTTAGTTATAGCACAATCCCCTGTTCAGTCCCCATGAAAACATTACTTAGTAATAACACAATCCCCTGTCCAGTCCCCATGAAAACATTACTTAGTAATAACACAATCCCCCTGTCCAGTCCCCATGAAAACATTACTTAGTTATAGCACAATCCCCTGTTCAGTCCCCATGAAAACATTACTTAGTAATAACACAATCCCCCTGTCCAGTCCCCATGAAAACTTTACTTAGTAATAGCACAATCCCCCTGTCCAGTCCCCATGAAAACATTACTTAGTTATAGCACAATCCCCTGTTCAGTCCCCATGAAAACATTACTTAGTAATAACACAATCCCCTGTCCAGTCCCCATGAAAACATTACTTAGTAATAACACAATCCCCCTGTCCAGTCCCCATGAAAACATTACTTAGTAATAACACAATCCCCTGTCCAGTCCCCATGAAAACATTACTTAGTAATAGCACAATCCCCCTGTCCAGTCCCCATGAAAACATTACTTAGTAATAGCACAATTCCCCTGTCCAGTCCCCATGAAAACATTACTTAGTAATAACACAATCCCCTGTCCAGTCCCCATGAAAACATTACTTAGTAATAGCACAATCCCCCTGTCCAGTCCCCATGAAAACATTACAAATGTTATAAATTATAAATCAGAGATAAACTGCACGAAGAACAAACGATTTGGTGGGTTGCCATAGGTATGTCGCAAAGCCATGTTGTGTTGGTTTATGATATAGGAAAGCCATCTCGGTTTGGTTTAATCCTTTCCCTACTGGACATCTTTGGCTCAGTTGGTGAAATCCTGAGTGCTAACTCAACCAGTCCCCCTCAGTTCAAGTTTGGCAAGCCTGGGGTAGTTAAATACTGCTGACTTTTTAAGCCGAGGGCTCAAACTCTTCCCACAAATGCCATTCAGGAGAATTCTGTGCACTCATTGACGGTAGGTATTGCTACTTCTGTAGGGTTTCCAATGAAATGTGCTCTAATTTTGGACAAAAAAGACACTGCAAGAGAGGACATCATGAAGTCTGAGAATGGCTGAAAAGTACTTGGTTTGCATTTAGTAGGCCTTGTGAGGGGATTTCACAGGGTTTTTCTGTTGTGTTTGTGCTTTGGGACACATGAAAAAAATCTTCAATGAAATCCTTGAAATTCTGCAGTTGGTGAGCTTTCCCCCTGCTCAACCTATTAGGATGTGTTTGTGTCACCTTAAAGCAACGGTTTGAGTCCAAATCACCGCTCTTGGCTGTAGGGGTAAAAGACTTATAAAAACCCTACAGAAGTGCCAGAGGGGAACCCCTTATAGATGTTTTGTCTATTACCCAGCATGCAATTGGAGGTGGGTGTAGGAAAACATGGTGGAGAGAAATGCAGCATTAATAATAGTGTGGTTAACAGTCGTTTGGTGTGGTTTGTGCAAACAAACCTGGTGGTTGGAAAGATTAAAGAAGGTACTGTAACGACTGAGTGCTGATTTTGTGTTGCTTTAGATTTCAAGTGCGAATAGATCCTATGCAAAAAGCGTGGCCTAATTGGCATAAATTCTGAATTTAAAGAAATTCAGAGAAATTGATAGACTCCTGTAAAAGTAGTAAGAAGTTGTTGACAGTATGTAGTTTAAAGTGCCTATCATCCTTTTGCAATTTTGATAGCTTATGAACCTCCAAAAGGTTTTGAGTACTTCTGTGAAGAAAGTTTTGGTTTAAAGTGAATACTTTATGTTCTACGCTTGTTTGAAATCGTGTAAATGTGACCTTTCCTGACCCATGACCGCGTAAGTAAAAGCCTGGGTCGAAACCTGGGTAGACGTCATCTCATTAATGCATTATTCTCCATGGCGCCTTTTTATAACAACAACATCGATGCATAGAAAATATACACAGTTTTCGAGTTGTTAGTAAAGAAAAAAGTCATTTTAGTCAACATATTAAGTATTTCTTCGAATGATTGCAAAGCCGAATTAATTATATGACGTCAAGATGACGTCTACCCAGGTTTCGACCCAGGCTTTTACTTACGCGGTCATGGGTCAGGAAAGGTCACATTTACACGATTTCAAACAAGCGTAGAACAAAAAGTATTCACTTTAAACCAAAACTTTCTTCACAGAAGTACTCAAAACCTTTCGGAGGTTCATAAACTATCAAAATTGCAAAAGGGTGATAGGCACTTTAATAGTTTTATAACAATTGGTTCCAGAGTTATTAGCATTTAAACCTTTGAGAAAACATGAAAACGGGGCTCTCTTAATTCAAACCCTACTTACTCTGTAGCAATGAAAGCTATGACACACAGGATTACTTATTTTCGCATGCTGTTTAATCTGACAAGGTTGACTTCCTCATGTGATCATTGTTGTCCAATGAAATAAAAACAGTATTATTGCATAAGGTCTAAGAGAAGGATTTTTTGAACCGATTTTTGGCTCCTCAAAGTTCGTGAAAATTGCAGAAACGAAACACGATTTCCAAAGTGGGAGAGTCAAGCGATCCCTGTTATAGCTCTGGATTTGAAGTCATTCATCCCTTGAAATAATATCGCAACATCGTATCTCCAGCATGTCTAGATTTGATGCAATATGTTTTCCAAGTACATGCTTCATATTGGGCAGGGTTAAGATAACTTGTCTCGATATAAAGCTCATGGGATCATTTCCTGAGCTCGTGAAATGTCTTAAACTAACACACGACGGTTTTCGTATGTTCTAAACTATTACAAGACGGTTTTCGTATGTTCTAAACCATTACAAGTCGGTTTTCGTATGTTCTAAACCATTACAAGACGGTTTTCATATGTTCTAAACCATTACAAGACGGTTTTCGTATGTTCAAAATTACTATTACAAGACGGGTTTCGTATGTCCTAAACCATTACAAGACATTTTCGTATGTTCAAAACTATTACAAGACGGTTTCGTATGTTCAAAACTATTACAAGACGGGTTTCGTACGTCCTAAACCATTACAAGACGGGTTTCGTACGTCCTAAACCATTACAAGACGGGTTTCGTACGTCCTAAACCATTACAAGACGGGTTTCGTATGTCCTAAACCATTACAAGACGGTTTCGTATGTTCAAAACCATTACAAGACGGGTTTCGTATGTTCTAAACCATTACAAGACATGTTTCGTATGTTCTAAACCATTACTAAAAGGCAAGACATTTTCGTATGTCCTAAACCATTACAAGACGGGTTTCGTATGTCCTAAACCAAAACAGAGCACCCTTTAAAGCATTGTTACACACTTTCACCTCCAGCTGTTTGTTCGGATGATAGAAAAGTATATTTACTTTGTTACGTAGTTACACAACATACCGCTGCAAGCCAAAGTCTTCTTCACCGGAAAACAGAGTCATCAACTTAACTCGTTCAGTAGGAGAATTCACATTTTCAAACATCTTAAATACCTAAAACACGAGACACATCATAAAATACTTAAAACACAAAATACACATCATAAATATTTAAAATACAACAAGACATACACTTCGTCAGCAAGTTTGTGTTCATATACCGTTACTATTATTTATCTTTGTAAATAAGAAGTAGCTTAACTATGTGTGAACTTTGAATCAATATGTGGAAGAACCAATTACAGCCATTCCAAAAATGGCAGCTCAGTTAAAATACTATTGTTTAGGACTGAGTAGCTTCACAAGTGAAAACGCTTTTATGCAGCAAAATTAGCACGAGGCTAGTCAGTCCAGGATGAGTCACATTTAAATAACTATTGTTTAGGACTGACTAGCCTCACATACACGTGAAAATGCTTTTGTGTGGCAACGTCAGCATGAGGCTAGTCAGTCCAGGATGAGTCATATTTAAATAACTATTGTTTAGGACTGACTAGCCTCACATACACGTGAAAATGCTTTTACATTGTATGTGGCAACATCAACACGAGGCTAGTCAGTCCAGGATGAGTCATATTTAAATAACTATTGTTTAGGACTGACTAGCCTCACATACACGTGAAAACGCTTTTATGCAGCAACATCAGCACAAGGCCAGTCTGTACAGGACGAGTTATATATTGTTTTCGAATGGGTATGTACTATACTGTATCTCTTACCTCATCACACATTATCAGGTTACACATACACTCGGTAGCGGCTCGTTTAAAATTCTCATCCTCGTCAAACATCAACATCTCAATGTCTGGAATGCCCTTCTGCTTGACGATTTGTTTACTATGGTACCAATACAGGTTAGGTTAGTACCAATACAGGTTAGGTTAGTTCCAATACGGGTTAGCCGTTAGTGCCAACACGCATATCAGGTTAGCACCAATACGGGTAGCTGCACGTATTCTCCTAAATTCATGCAGACATACTACATGTATAACACATGTAACTCTAAACAACAACAAGTGATGACATACCGTACGTCATCGTTTAGCTGAGCGAGGTTCGTGAGAGCCATGAGGGCTTCAAACTGGACGAGACCCTAGAACAATAACATGCAATGAAGTGAGGGCATTGAACCAGTAGTAAATGATCTTTCAGCCTTAATCAACTATGGTAAAACAAATCAAGAAAACAATGGATCTATAATATAAAAAGACCCTTGGTCAGTCACCAACTCGAAAGCAAATGCTACTTTGGTCACTGTGCACATATTCTGAAGTTTTTCTTTAGTTATACATCCTTTTTGCTTTTTTAATAACATTTAATATATGTAATATGCACACTATTATAATGTAACATAAACAGTGCGAAACAAAAAAAGAACTGAAATTACTGAAACTTACTCTCTTCGATGGGTGAAGCATCTTCACTAGGGGACGAATGAGACCAAAACTCTACAATAAATATAGGCATCAGATGAACGTGTGAATGAGACAATCAATAACAGCTGAATATTCGTAATACTAATTATATTAATACTGATTAAAAATTCATAACAATTCATTAATTCCTGTTCCCTTTTAGTATTATTGTTAGTATTATTGTTAGTATTATTGTTAGTATTATTGTTAGTATTATTGTTAGTATTATTGTTAGTATTATTGTTAGTATTATTGTTAGTATTATTGTTAGTATTATTGTTAGTATTATTGTTAGTATTATTGTTAGTATTATTGTTAGTATTATTGTTAGTATTATTGTTAGTATTATTGTTAGTATTATTGTTAGTATTATTGTTAGTATTATTGTTAGTATTATTGTTAGTATTATTGTTAGTATTATTGTTAGTATTATTGTTAGTATTATTGTTGGTATTATTGTTGGTATTATTGTTGGTATTATTGTTAGTATTATTGTTAGTATTATTGTTAGTATTATTGTTAGTATTATTGTTAGTATTATTGTTAGTATTATTGTTGGTATTATTGCTTTGTGATTATGCAACTCATACCAGGACATCTAAAATTCAATAACCTATTGGTTCGCTCATTCCTTTATTTACAGTCTGAAAAAAATATACAATAAACTAACTTAATTCACCTTGTGTCCTGGGAATGCAAACTGTGGGTTCATACTAATTGCAATCTTAGCCAAGGCTTGCACTGCTTTGTCGCTTCCCTTCTCTGTGTTTTTATCAGCCAATGACAGCAGAGCCTGGTGATATTAATGGTATTAATGGTACTAATGGTACTAATGGTAACTAGAAACTACCAATAGCTTATCAGTGGTACTAACTACCTCTTACAATACCTAAACATTAGACCTCTCATTAGTTAAATGGTATGTTTTTGGTTTGAGCAGTTTTCGACATTTTATACAATCCAAAAATGGTATCATATTGCTGTAGTCCAAGGTCTCATAAAGTTGTCAGAACCTTTTGAGATTTTAGGAGAGTCTGGGAAAGACAACTTAGGGTAGGGGTAATAGTGACATTTAAAGAAATGGGGGGAAAAATGATTTTATAAAGAATTAAAATTAATAATTAATTTACGACCACCAATACTTCTGATATCAACCCAATGTGTTCTCGAGTGGATATCCAAGACGTTTGGTGCGTATGAATGTTCTTATTCCTTCGTTGATTCTCATCCTCGTTAAATACAATCATGTAGGTTGTTTACCTTGACTCCTCCTTGTTGTACTGTCACGCCACGATTCGCCTCGTCTGTGACAAGTCCAAGGTACACCCTGCAGGGAAGATGTTATTCAAATGAAGAGCAGCTCTGAGACACAAAATAGCTTCTTGGTCTCGTGTGTGGAGAATTCGAATGAAAATAGCGTTTGGAACTAATCTGAGGCAATTTCACTGGTGTACTAAAACAATTATTATCCTTGGTGTCAGTGAGTGGCGCTGAATATTTAGCATTTTATGTGATCATATTTCCTTTGGGAGGCAATGGGGATTTGACATGAGCGAGAAATAAGGTACCCTCATTCTAGGCTATGGTATTACGGTTTCTGAATAGAATTAATCATATCTTTAGCTACAGTAACAGATTTGAAATCCTACTGAAATACGTCCTTCATGTTGTCGTGTGTGTGGCACGGAGGGGGGAGGGGGTAGAGTTAAGGGTTCCATACCGTGCGATCATCTCTCGGCTGGTTTGACTATCAGTAGTGGACAGAGTAACAAGTGCACTGATGATACCTTCCTGGAATGTGTACAAACAAATATTATAACCCAGTGTAACAGACATGACAAAAAGTATTACTACACTGTACATGTGTATATACATTCAAGTAACTGCATATCCATAACAAGTCACTGCCCATAACTGTGGACATTATCGCAGACTGGATTTCTTGGACTCTTCTCAGCCAATCAGAATCGATATAGCACAGACCTCAATCTTGGCATTTGTGATACAACGTTCACCCTCATTCAATAACTGTTTATTATTAGTATCAAAGAACTGGTCATGCATACAATGCAGTGCTTGCAGTGCAGTGAAGCTTGTAATGATTAGTATTACAGAACTGGTTGTGAATGTGTAGTGCATACAGCGCAGTGCTTGTATTGTGAAGCTTGTAATAATTAGTATTACAGAACTGGTTGTGAATGTATACTGCATACAGCGCAGTGCTTGTATTGTGAAGCTTGTAATGATTAGTATTATAGAACTCGTTGTGAACGTGTAGTGCATACAGCGCAGTGCTTGTATTGTGAAGCTTGTAATGATTAGTATTATAGAACTGGTTGTGAATGTATACTGCATACAGCGCAGTGCTTGTATTGTGAAGCTTGTAATGATTAGTATTATAGAACTCGTTGTGAACGTGTAGTGCATACAGCGCAGTGCTTGTATTGTGAAGCTTGTAATGATTAGTATTATAGAACTGGTTGTGAATGTGTAGTGCATACAGCGCAGTGCTTGTATTGTGAAGCTTGTAATGATTAGTATTATAGAACTGGTTGTGAATGTGTAGTGCATACAGTGCAGTGCTTGTATTGTGAAGCTTGTAATGATTAGTATTATAGAACTGGTTGTGAATGTGTAGTGTATACAGCGCAGTGCTTGTATTGTGAAGCTTGTAGTGATTAGTATTATACACATGTAGAACTGGTTGTGAATGTGTAGTACATAGTATTGTGATGCTTGTAATGATTAGTATTATAGAACTGGTTGTGAATGTGTAGTAAATGCAGCAGTGCTTGAATTGTGATGATTGTAATGATTAGTATTACAGAACTGCTTGTAATGATTAGTATTACAGAACGTGTAGTACATACAGTGCTTGTATTGTGAAGCTTGCAATGATTAGTTTGGTTATGTAATATTATGTGTACGTAGATATGCTAAGATCATTCGTAACATGTTGACTCTCGTTTTAATGTTTTTACGTACCTTAATCAGTTTACCAATTCTCTTTTCGACGTATTCTTTACCATCCTAACAAATAACAATAATTATGACATGGACAGGATTAAAAATAATATAAAACAAACCTCTTATTACATAGTTGGTAGTGAACAACAAAAGGTGGTCAAAAATTTTCTAGAAAGACAAACCAAGGCCAGCTTTGTAAATAATACCTTTTCCGAAAACTTTGGCATCTTTACTTGTGCAAATTCTCCTAATTTTTTCATTTCATCTGGGATTTCGGGTATGTCGAACGTGTTGGTCAGATTAACAAACGTCTGACAGACACCGTAGAGAAGAGTACTGTCTTTACCCTGAAAAATAGTCAATAAATGTGTTTCAGTTGACTGTTATTAAAGAGATGACTCTATATAAGGTGTTTCAGTTGACTGTTGTTCAAGAGACAACTCTATATTTAAGGAGGAATCATCACTGCTATCTTCATTTTCCATTTATCTTGAAATTTCAAGAAAATATTACTTCATTATTGATCTACTTCACTACAAATCTTAACATTTTATGCTACAGGGTCTTCTCGGCCAAAGTTCTGTGGAATGAAGAAGACAATACATTTCCCCCAAATACGATGTAACTTTATCTCTATTTTTCGTTGCTCCGCAGAAGCTTAGTTCATAAATAAATAAACAGACAATCAAACTGACAGAAATCTAGATATCGAATAAACAGCTTAGCATTTCCCCTTTGAATCATTCAAATAACAATGTTCAGTTATTTTGTAACCTTGGTCAGTTCCATCAGTGCCTGGAGGGCTTGAGTGTCTTCGATAAACTGCTCCTGAGAAAAGAACAATGAAATATTAAAACATTTGTTGCTGTACATTTACCAAGTTGTCTAAAGTCTAAAGTAACTTTATACAACCTCACTAAGAAATTGATTCTTGTTCCAATTGATTCCTGTCAAAACTTATGGCAGAAGCTACAACGTAATCCGTCTGCCCCACCTTTACATCAGCATCCATAGTTAGGAAGGACAGGCCTTCTGCTGCCCATTTACGAAGCTCCATTTCCTTCTTAGGTTTGGTCAAGTAGCTAAAGAAGAGAAAGGACACAGACATACAATGTACATCTGCTGTACGCTTCGTGGAAAGAGGAAGTTATGCCATAATATACACTGTACAAGGTGAATTAACACACACACTCCACATGCATACACTAATACAGAATGTACTCTACCTTCTGACTGATTTATATAACTTGAGACTGGCACCCTCGGCAAATGTCTGATCATTGACAGACCCACTGCCAGTGCTGCCAAGCTTACACAGGCCCTGCAACAGTTATTAGTCATCAACACATGCGAACTCACTGAAGAACATGGCACAAGTCCTAACAATGTCATATTACTCACCACATCATCACAGACTCATGCAACACATGGGAATTCACTGAGGAACTTGGCATGAATGAGTCCTAATGATGTCATAATACTCACCACATCATCACAGACTCATGCAACACAAGCGAAGTCACTGAGCAACATAGAACGAGTCCTAATGATGTCATTATACTCACCACAAGGGCTCGTACTCGAACTTGATCATTCTTTAAATGAAATAATTCCTTAAGTGCAGTGAGGCCCTGGAGAGACAGATACCTTGGTGTTACAACAACGGCAACTACAATCATTGGAAAAATGTGTTGGTGCGATACAATGACTACTAGAATCATTGTCAAAACGTGTTGGTGCGATACAATGACTACTAGAATCATTGTTAAAATGTGTTGGTGCGATACAATGACTACTACAATCATTGCCAAAATGTGTTGGTGCGATACAATGACTACTAGAATCATTGTTAACATGTGTTGGTGCGATACAATGACTACTACAATCATTGCCAAAATGTGTTGGTGCGATACAATGACTACTACAATCATTGTCAAAATGGGTTGGTGCGATACAATGACTACTACAATCATTGTCAAAATGGGTTGGTGCGATACAATGACTACTACAATCATTGCCAAAATGTGTTGGTGCGATACAATGACTACTACAATCATTGTCAAAACGTGTTGGTGCGATACAATGACTCCTACAATCATTGTCAAAATGTGTTGGTGCAATACAATGACTACTACAATCATCGTCAAAACGTGTTGGTGCGATACAAATACTACTACAATCATTGCCAAAACGTGTTGGTGCGATACAATGACTACTACAATCATTGTCAAAATGTGTTAGTGCAATACAATGACTACTACAATCATTGTCAAAATGTGTTGGTGCAATACAATGACTACTAGAATCATTGTCAAAATGTGTTAGTGCAATACAATGACTACTACAATCATTGTCAAAATGTGTTGGTGCAATACAATGACTACTAGAATCATTGTCAAAATGTGTTGGTGCGATACAATGACTACTACAATCATTGTCAAAATGTGTTGGTGCAATACAATGACTACTACAATCATTGCCAAAATGTGTTGGTACAATGTACAATACAACAATTTTGGCTATCATGTTCTCCTAACAGTATATACAATCGTTTGCACACATTCTCCCTCCTCCCTCCCCCCTCCCCCCTCCCTTAATCAATGTTGGGTCTTGTTTTGTATAACATCTCTTCTGCAAATAAAAAAAAAATCAAACGAAATCCCTTCATCCCTACAACTCAACATTGAAAGGGACTGTTTTGATAATATAAAGTTGCTGGAATAACTTCCAAACCTCTTCTCCTAGAGATGTGCACAACACCTTGTCCGATGTACCTAATGCAAGTGTTTCTGCAGCCACTATCTGATACAGACACATTAAAGTACATAATTAAAATTCAAAAGTTACTATACAACTTCCATTGAAAATCAACTATTTTCACAGCACCCAGTAGTCGCTCCAACGTCGGTGTTGACTATTTGGACTTAACTAAATTAGCTACACATAGTATTAATTTAGTTAACTAAATTAGCTACACAAAAAAGAGACGTTGGTTGACTAGGCTAGAGGACGTTTGCATGAATCAACGGTTCTATTTTCAAACGTCGCTTTACATTCAGCCCCCTAATTTAAATGGACCATATGTCTTGTGGTTACACTAATTTACACGAAGTTAACTAAATAGTTCACTAATTTTAAAATTCAATTTATCTAAATTAACAATACCGATGTTGAAGCGACTTGACATAAATAAAATACAGTTTACACATTTCGACCAGTCCAACATCTACTCGGGTTATATTGAAAGGTATGTAGTGTTGAAGCACTTAAAACCACAGCACCAGCTGTTTGCAGTGTCCAAACACACATGGCTCTCGTTCAACACCTTCCTAGGTTAGATATCAGAGGTTGCTGTGCACAAGGTAAAATGGGGACACATACATGCAAGGTAAATGCGGACACGTTACCTTGGCTGGCAAATCGTCCATTGCACCGAGATTAATGATGTGAGTTAGAATGCCTGATTTTAACACTGATGCTGCACTTTCTTGTGTGCCCTGAAAAAAATGAAGGAATTGAAACAACTTCACCAAGTCATGGGGTAACAGGGATAAAATACAATTCATGAAAAGGTACATGTAGTCCCCCACCCACCTCCCCTAAAAACATTAATTGAATAGAAAACATTTGTCACCTGAATGAGTGCACACAATGCTGTGCAGCCCTCAATGTGGGTCTGTGTACTACCCTGGTTCATGTAATGCCTGCAGAAACAAGAACAGCAAATGTGACTGACGTCAAACAATCCATTTGGCATAGACAAGCAATGCCATCTGTCAAGTCAGCTCACAAACTAACTGACGTCAAACAATTCATTTGGAACAGATAAGCGATGCCATCTGTCAAGTCAGCTCACAAACTGACTGACGTCAAACAATTCATTTGGCATAGACAAGCAATGCCATCTGTCAAGTCAGCTCACAAACTGACTGACGTCAAACAATCCATTTGGCATAGACAAGTGATGCCATCTGTCAAGTCAGCTCACAAACTGACTGACGTCAAACAATTCATTTGGCATAGACAAGTGATGCCATCTGTCAAGTCAGCTCACAAACTGACTGACGTCAAACAATCCATTTGGCATAGACAAGTGATGCCATCTGTCAGGTCAGCTCACAAACTGACTGACGTCAAACAATCCATTTGGCATAGACAAGCAATGCCATCTGTCAAGTTAGCTCACAAACTGACTGACGTCAAACAATTCATTTGGCATAGACAAGCAATGCCATCTGTCAAGTTAGCTCACAAACTGACTGACGTCAAACAATCCATTTGGCATAGACAAGTGATGCCATCTGTCAAGTCAGCTCACAAACTGACTGCCTACTGCTAGTCCAAGGTGGTGATCAATTGTAAGTCAACAGAAATCTCGAGCTCAATGTCTGATCAAAGTGTAAATTGTTAACTTGTATTTCTAGTTACCCGATAACTGCCTCTGCATCACTGATGAATGGTGCTTTCTCCTTCTCGTTGTATCTGAATGGAAAATGTTGATAAAAACTATTACAAAACAGTTTTACAAATACTCGTACAGGTTATTGAATGAGATTTGCACTAGTCTCGCTAGTCATTATATAGTACAGCATCTTGAAAGTCTGGACCTTGTGGGTATTAAGCATGCAGATACCCTGGGAACAAGGTTGGGAATGAGGTTGGAAACACACTGCCACAAAATGTCATGTGCATGTGGTTTGGATGAGCCAGTCACGAAAACTAAAAGAAAACTGAGGCAATCACCCATTCCTATTGTTTGGTACGAACGTGCAGCGTTTCGCAAAACGAAAAGAAAACTACTCAAAGACTTTAACAGGTTGAAGTTTTCTTGATTTGTAATTTGCTGCGAATTTACTAAATTATTTACTAAAAACGTTTAAGCCCTCGGAAATTTGTATTTGAAATCAGAGCCTTTGTTCTTTCAACCAGTTGATCACAGTGTGGATTGGAAATGACCCTATTGTACTTTGGAAAAATTTCAAGATGACGTCAACAAACATGGGAATACGAGTGATATTGCAGAAGATTCTGGCCATCAAGTGGTAAGAATATGAAAATTGTGAAAAATATTAAAGCCAGGTGGCATCATGCTTTGCTATCTCAAGCCAGGTGATAATCCTGTTTTGCTAAGTCAAGCCAGGTGATAATCCTGTTTTGCTAAGTCAAGCCAGGTGATAATCCTGTTTTGCTAAGTCAAGCCAGGTGATAATCCTGTTTTGCTAAGTCAAGCCAGGTGATAATCCTGTTTTGCTAAGTCAAGCCAGGCAATCCTGTTTTGCTAAGTCAAGCCAGGTGATAATCCTGTTTTACTAAGTCACGCCAGGTGTTAATCCTGTTTTGCTAAGTCAAGCCAGGTGATAATCCTGTTTTACTAAGTCAAGCCAGGTGATAATCCTGTTTTGCTAAGTCAAGCCATGCGACCCACCAGGCTTAAAAGGGCTGGGGAGAACACTGCAATACAACAGCACCAGGAACTAACCAGTTACTCACCCAAACGCATCCCATATGGTGGCTAACAATACAGATATGTGCATCCTCGTTCTATCAGACACCTCAAGTGACCTATTGTCTCCTAGTATCACAGGTCCTGTAGTAGCAGCCACCTTAAGTAGTTCACCAACACCTGAGAAAACAAGTCAGCAAATAAAATTAAATTAAAATAACTAAATGGGCTTTACTGCACTGATGAAAAGACATCAAGTGTTACAAGAATGTAAGAAATATGCATGGCTATTTACAAAGACATGTCAAGAAATAAAAAGGTGTATACATATAAGTATATGAAAATTATTATACAAGTTGCTTACCCAGCTAGATGAGCTCAGTTTTAGTCAGGAAAATCATTAGAATTATTTTATCATATTTTGCTCTTTTGCCCGGAATTTTTATTATGTGGTTGTTCATTCAACCAGTTCCATCTTCCTACAGCTCCTGTATCTCTGTGGTCTTCATAAAAGTTCAAATGGAGGCAAACATGATGGCATCTATATTTTCACTAGTTCGGATATGGAATATATTTGCTCAAGACCCAGATCATTGTAGTTTTGTATGCAGAGTTCTACGAGTGGATTATTTCTTATTTAGTAATACCATGATCGCCTCGGATTCTTTTGTTTTCCGAGGGAAGTTTAACCTTGGGGGAAATTTAGTTTGAAGTCCATTGTCTACTAAATTTCCCAGCAGAACAATAATATTAGAAGACAATGCAGGCTGAACTGAGGGTCAAAAGCATCAACTCTTGCTTCCCTCTGGCATGCATAGTCCTGCACTACCGAGTGAAAAAAATGAATACAAACTGACCTGCCTTCATCATAACCTTCAACGTAATCCATGTGGGATCACGTATATCAATCTGGACGTTCTTCTCTTCATTTCTCAAACCCGCTTCTTCCATGTGGGATACTTAAAACCATATACGCATGACCACGGCAGCACATTGCGCCACAATAGCAGTCACTAACATAACCTTGTCAAGCGCATTTGGATAAATTCATATAGAATTTGCACTATATAAATGACTACCTTTACCTTTAAATATTTGTGACCACACACGGGAAAACGTACACTAACGGTTATCCGTTTAGTGCTCTTAACCGTTTGTTATCCGTTTAAACGGGTAAAAAAGTCGTTTAAACGTTTTCGAAAATCGTTTAAACGTTTTCAAAAACCGTTTAAACGTTTTCGAAAATCGTTTAAATGGTTTTGAAAACCGTTTAAACGTTTTCCAAATTCGTTTAAACGGTTTAGAATTTCGTTTAAACGATTTGAAAAATCGTTTGCTTTTTCAGCCTGCCCGTTTAAACGTTTTCGCAAATCGTTTGCTTCAAAACAGAAACCGTTTAAACGATTTGTCAGATTGTTCAATAGTCCGTGTTTGGCCGTTTAATTGCCTTGGCAAACCGTTTAATCGAACAACCAAACTATCTTACATGCCGCGCTTCGTAATTCACCATGAGAACTTATGTTCCTTTTGTTTTGACAGATCGATATTGCGTATTTCTTACCGCGGGCGAGTCCTCTGCCATGGACACACACGAGCCAGTAAACAAATGTTCGCCCTCACATTGAGTTACTGTACAGTATTGTGCAAAAGTCATGCAAACGTGTTTCGACGAATTTCGCTGTTTGTTCCTACGAATGTCGCGACGAAATTTTCTCGAAATTTCAGGCAACTTATCGTTCGAAATTTCCACGAAAAATCGATCAGATACGCGAAAATTCGAATGCCAAGGCGAAATATCGCAAACCTGCGAGTGACATTTCGACGATATTTCATTTATTGTCAAGCCCCGTAAAAGTCGTTGCATAAAGTTTTCAAGTAAAGTTATCGAAATATCGTGAGCCGTAAAATAAACAAAACGGCTGCTCGCTTATAATTAGTTCCCAAACCGGCGGTGCGTGGCCCGCTTTAAAGCTTGACTCACTCGCTGAGCGCAAAGCATAACACCAAATAAACTTTTGCTTCAGTGTAGTTTCACATTTAAGGCAGATCCTTGTCTTGTTACTAGTATTAAAAGGTTTCGGCAGAAATCATTGTAAATGTTTGCGTATTATGAAATCTCATCTCAACTCTTCTGAATTTCCACGTGCAATCAGTCAGGCGTGAACGTGTCAGTCTGATATTTTACTGAACATCAACAGAGTTTTGAAGCAACGTTTGTCATATTGAAAGACGTGCAAAAACTTCTATACTCTTACCAGAAAACTTCTACTGGGAAAGTGCAATTCCTTTTGAATTAAAAGAGCTTTAATGCATCGGATCAGATCAGTCAGTTCGCGTAAATGCAATGGGAATTAATTACGCCCCCGCGGTATTTGTGTCAGAAATGAGACACGCGTCTGGCTGACAGTTCACGATTGACGGAGACTTTTATTATATAAGAATCTTGACTTTTTGACGCCTCTGGCACACAGGGTATTTACCAAAACCATCTTACTGTACGCTTGTAAAACTGTTTGTCATGAATTCGAATTTGTCACGCGTTAATCCTGGTGAAAGAAAGAAAGAAAAATACTAAACTGTGCAATTGACACGTACGCTATTTCGGATCACGATATTTCGATTACCTGGTCCGAATTTTCGTTTGACAATAAACGAAATATCGTCGAAATGTCGTTCGCATGTTGGCGATATTTCGCCTTGGCATTAAAATTTTCGCGTATCTGATCGATTCTTCGTCGAAATTTCGAACGAAAAGTTGCCCCCGCGACATTCGTAGGAACAAAGAGCGAAATTCGTCGAAATACGTTTGCATGACTTTTGCACAATACTGTATGCATTAAAGGTCTTTTAATTCAAAAGGAATTGCACTTTCCCAGTAGAAATATTAGGACAAACGTTGCTTCAAAACTCTGTTGATGTTCTGTAAAAAATCACACTGACACGTTCACGCCTGACTGACTGCACGTGGATTACAACGCTCTGAATTAGAATAATCAGTGTTCTTGCAGAAAAACAAGGGATCCGCCGCGCCGAATCATTTGCGCGAGTATAATTTATGTACCACAATATTTCTGATTAATATGTTATTACCAGTAAGTCGGAACACTGGAACTCACTTCCAAAACAAACCACTTGGATCAGGAAAGTTTGCATTCAAAATCATTCGGTGCCGCAAGATTGCAAAGAAGACATCGTGAGAAGGAGAGGTTTATAGGCCTGCAAATGGCAATTTAGTCAAGTTTTCAGGTGAGTTTAACGGCTTGCTATTACTTTCCCCGTTGCATCAGTCGAAGAGCAGGGAAACTGACAGCGGTAGAGAGAGTACCTACTATTATGTTAGTGCATTCGCTTTGTATAGTTTACTTTCATAAAATCTAAATCTAAAATCTTTGTTCCTAAATCATGACCGTGAGAGTAGTTCATATTCTGATTGGATGTAAGTGTACAATGATTTTATTGAAGTTGTCTGAAACCTGTTAGGGCATTTGAAGTATTGTTTTCCTTGCAGTTATTCGCAAAGTTGAAAGTGACAAACTGCAAGGAGTTAGCGCTTTTCGTTTCAGTTTTAACTCCAAGATCACACCTTTGAGGGAAATTTCTTGCCCCTGTATAGAAATCCATCCAGTGACGCGCTCTTATCCGCAAACATTTACGGGGCCAACAGGACACTCGCGAGTTGCTTTCCGCAAGCAGTTTAATCGTTTAGGCTATCACTGAAAACCGTTTAATCACTTTCCAAGATTGTTTAAACGTTTTTAGAAACCGTTTGCTCTTCAACCCAGTCCATTTAAACGTTTTGGTAAACCGTTTGCTTTCCAAAGCTGCCCGTTTAAACGATCTGAAAAATCGTTTAAACGTTTTGAAAAAGCGTTTAAACGATCTGAAAAAGCGTTTAAACGATCTGAAAAAACGTTTAAACGATCTGAAAAAGCGTTTAAACGATCTGGAAAAGCGTTTAAACGATCTGGAAAAGCGTTTAAACGACCCCAAAAAGCGTTTACTAACCGTTTAAATTTGCCCGTTTAACGGAAAAGCGTTAGTGTACGTTTTCCCGTGTGTGGTCACATTTAGTCAAGCACATAATTGCATCGTGTTTTATTGCTATTCTTCTCAAAAACAAGGTCATTCCATCAAGCATTAAAACATTTCGAAAGCAACTCAACTGCAATGCCTTTAGGCAGAGAATACTAAACGTCTTAGTGATGTATTCCATTCCTCGGCGATCAAAGTATTACAAACTTAAATGTATACCATGACAATTTGGGAAATTGGTGATTAAATTTCCCCTCAAGCCTCAGGAGAGTTTGTAAAAGACACATTTTGACAATGATTGTAGGAGTCATTGTATCGCACCAACACATTTTGACAATGATTCTAGTAGTCATTGTATCGCACCAACACGTTTTGACAATGATTGTAGTAGTCATTGTATCGCACCAACACATTTTGGCAATGATTGTAGTAGTCATTGTATCGCACAAACTCTCCCTCGGCCTCTGGAGACATTTAATCACTAATTTCCATCTTCTCATGGTATTACTTATAATAAAGCACTCCCATCCATAAAATAATAACCGATACCTCTGTATGTATACAGGCTGGTATGCATAACAACACTGTCTGGCGATAACTCTGCAAATGATTGCAACTTGTTGAGTCTTACCTACCTTTCATTTCTACGAACATGAGGATAAGCAGCTTGTTCTTGGGGAAGGTTCTGACAAGTGCATCTATACTCTCATCACGACCTTCAGCCGACACCCTGTAAAATTAGTGTCACAGTACGCATTACATTGAAAATGGAATGTTATGCAATTGTTAATACCTGAACTTGTAACCATATACATGTAACTCGGTCATACATGTACATACGTAGGTTGAGGGGACAAGTGAAGACATGATGACTTGTGTTGTTGTTATAGAGGTTATCATGCAAGGTTTAGGTAATAGATACAGAATGAGTGGCCGTGCTTTATGGGATTTACAAACTCGAGCTGAAAGCACAGACACTAATTATGTATCAGACTTATCAAACATCTAGATAGAGTCAAGTTTTCAATTATTTTGGTGATGTGACTTGTTTTGGCAGAGAAAATCAAAGCAAAAGTTTGTAAATCAGGAAGAAATCTGTATCAGATTTACGGTAAAGATCACTTATTGTTCAGTGATTTCCTTTGTTTTTGCTTCATGAATTATTAATGAGTTTGATAAGAGAATAAAATAACTCAGCTTCTTACATTGGTGTTTGGCTGTGTATCGTGTACCGCCAGTACAGAAAATGGACAAGACTAAATTTGGCTCAATGATTGACTTACATTCACTTCCTGGAAAAAAATAGACTTCACAACAATAGAAATTGTCAGCCTATGATGGCCTCCTCAAAGTCATGAAAAAGTTTGCAAATAAGTTCTATGAAAAAAGTGAGAAGCAGGACAGAAAAATGGAGCAGCTGCAGGAGCAAATAGACTAGGTTAATTAAAGAGTTTCTCTACTTGACAGAGACTGAACTGCAATGGGGATGGTCCCCAGTTCAAACACGTACACATTCCCCACCCAACTGACTGCCAATGTGTCAATAAAAGCATTGTAAATTCAGTCTGGTCTTATTGGAATTCGGCTAACACTTGCAAACTCCAGTGCATCAACAAACTGTGCTGGGAATGCAACAGTCGTGGAGGAATACCTGGGAGAAAATTAAATGGATTGCATAGGACGTTTCTCTAGGGGAAAACATAGTGCCGCAATCGTGAACTTGTGGATGTAAAGTGTATTTTAGTGTGTTACCAAGGGTAAACATGTGGAAATGTTCACAATTTAAGTTATTATTGCTGTTGTGATAGCCTACAGTGTATGTAGCCTGTAAAACCATGTGTCACCACTAAGTGATTTATGGGGACCCAATACCATGTCTGTCAAAGTTTGAGCTTCATACATTAGAAGTGAGGGAGATACGAGCATGAACTTAACGTCATGTGACTGATGATGTCATCATTACGACATCACCACTAAGTGATTCACGGGGACCCAATACTATATCTGTCAAAGTTTGAGCCACCTGCCATTAATATTAAGTGAGTTAGCCATGAAAATGTACAAGGGTTTTAAGTCACTATCGGCACATGAGCACGCACATCTCCTACGTGGTTAACACAGCTGCTTGTTCATGTACAAATATGGTAGCAGTTAAACTTTACAGTCGGTAGCAAGAAGGGAAAGGGCGACGAGGACTTAAGCAACATTAATTCCAACAGCAATATTATTAATGTTCCACATACTGTAGATCTTCAATTAGTAATTAAATGAAATATTGATGATGAAGTTGCATTCCAAGCATTCCATTCTGTTAACAACGTAGTTTGTAAGCGAGACGATTTCTCCAACCATCCCGATAACTCGTTTCTGTACTTCCACAAGATAAAAAGGACCAAACAACGTCAATGGACTGGGAGAAACCCTGAATCTGCCCACCAAGCTTTGACAGAACATTATCATGGGAGGACCACCTTAGTTAGTTTACCGGATCCAGAGAGGTTCAAGGGGCAAACCTAAAGTTGTGCACATTGATCAATAATGTTATTGAAACCTTATGAATGGCCAGATGTCCCAAACTGGCTTCAACATGTGCAAACAGAGCGAGAGAGAACTTGGGTCATCACTATCAACAACCCATCTAGTACCTTGCTGCCACCTCAACCTGGGAGTACAGACGACAGGTCACCTAGAAGGGAGACTATACCAAGAACAGCTGTGAAGCCACCTGTTTGGACACATGATTATAACATGAACTATTTCCCAGAACTTTGTTTTGTTGCTGTTTTATTGTTGGACATGTCCATCTTCAGGGGAGAGGATGCATTAGCTTAGAATACCTGAAATTGTAACCACGTAACTTGGTCACACATGGGCTGAGGGGAGAAGCAAAGACTGAGCAACTTGTGCTGTTGTTATGGAGGATTTGAAAGGTTTAGGAAGAGAATAAAACAATCTGTTGTGCTATCTTGGCATTCAGACTCAGCTCATTTACACCTACAATGTACATGTATGCCAATCTGATGATTAGTAGAGATAAAGCAAACAACTAAATACATTGAAATGAGGTTGAGCCATCACATACTTTCTACTGCTCATGGCCTTCAGTAGTACAGTAACAATAGCTTTGTTCTCTTCTTTGTTCACTGTAAAAAGTAATCAGAATCACAGGGTCAGGTCAACACTATTTACATTGGTTTCATACTCATTTTCAAACAAATGAAAATGATAGACAGATTGATAGAATCCATTGAAGCAATAAAAAATCTGGATTCTACTAGACACCGATGATCGTTTTGTAACATTGGATATTGAACATTTATTTTCAAAACAAAAATGTCAATCATTATCGATCTGTACCTTGTTGATGTTGTTGTCGACTGTGTCATTAAAGGGACTTCTTATAATTGGCTTCAGACAACACGAGCAATTCACACAATACCCCAGACACCCAAGAATAAAGAATTATTTTGAGTCTGATACAATTCGCACATGTATCATAACCAGATTGTTATACACCTCACTCAACATGCCAGTTTGTATGATAACCAGGTTGTTATACACCTCATTCGACATGCCAGTTGGTATGATAACCAGGTTGTTATACACCTCACTCAACATACCAGTTTCTATGATAACCAGGTTGTTATGCACCTCACTCAACATGCCAGTTTGTATGACAACCAGGTTGTTATACACCTCACTCAACATGCCAGTTTATAATCATGTTTTTATACACCTCACTCGACATGCCAGTTTGTAATTATACGATAGGCAACTAGTTCCTGTAAAAACTAGTGTTGGTCTGCATCGGCTGGGAAGATAAACACTGGTATGTAATCAACTAAAGTCGACTGAGGTATGCTAACCGCCGTGGAAAGTGAGTAGCAGCTGACGTTTCGAGCGTTAGCCCTTCGTCAGAGCAAAAGAGGGAATTGTGGGTGGGGAAACGGTTTATATAGTGTCGAGTGCATGATTACCGCTGAGGAAACATGTGCTCGGATCAATTGTGATCAAAGAAAAGTGCGCCAACAATAGAAATGCTAATAGTTGTAACAGCAAGTGTTGATGAGTAAACTAAGGAAACATGCTGATCTAAGTGTGAGTGAGTACGTGAATTATGAAATTAAATGAACGAAAAGCGTTCATTACTACAGTGAGGTGACAAAGTTCCTAATTTGAAAATAAAGTTCTGTTCTTTGCGTTTCAGATGTTTCTATCACTTTTTTGGATGTCAATGTTTCTGTTAGCGGCAATAGTCTAACCACTACTGTTCATTACAAGCCAACTGATTCGCACAGTTATTTATTGTTTTCATCTTCTCATCCTACATATGTTAAAACATCTATCCCGTATTCTCAAATCCTTAGGCTTCGCCGTTTGTGCAGCGATGAATCCGACTTCAATTCAAAGTCCGAGGAGATGCACCAGTTCTTTGTCGAGCGTGGTTATCATAACGCTGTTGTGACAACTGCATTGGACCGCGCCCGTGACATCGACAGAAGAACGGCTCTGCTACCATCCAAACCGAAGACTGAAGATAGGATTCCGTTTCCATTGACTTACATGTACAATCCGTCTAATCTGTCTATCAAGAAAATTATCCAGAGGAACTTTAAGATTTTACAGAGCGATCCAGAGACCGCCTCTATTTTCCCCCAGCCTCCTCTCATTTCTTTCAAACGTGACAAGAATCTCCGTGATTACCTAGTCAAAGGATCACTACAGCCTGATCTTCAACCAGGCACTTTTAAATGTTCTAGGACACGATGCAATACCTGTGCTTGCACTAAAGCTACGACATTTATTTCAGAACCGAAAGGCTCCCTTAAAGTCACTGATCATTTTGATTGTACTTCCAGTAATGCCATTTATTGTATCACCTGCACACTTTGTAACAAACTCTACATCGGAGAAACAGGGCGAAGATTAGGAGATCGATTCCACGAACACTTGCTAGATGTTAAAACTAACAGCAAGGATCTCGCCAAACCAGTAGCTCGTCACTTTAACCTTCCTGGTCATTGCATTAATCACATCACTGCATGTGGCATTTCTCTGCATCAAGGTACTACCGACACTCGTAAACGCAAAGAACAGAACTTTATTTTCAAATTAGGAACTTTGTCACATCACGGTATTAATGAACGCTTTTCGTTCATTTAATTTCAGAATTCACGTACTCACTCACACTTACATGTAGATCAGCATGTTTCCTTAGTTTACTCATCAACACTTGCTGTTACAACTATTAGCATTTCTATTGTTGGCGCACTTTTCTTTGATCACAATTGATCCGAGCACATGTTTCCTCAGCGGTAATCATGCATTGGCGCAATTTCCTTTGATCCCAATTGATCCGAGTACATGTTTCCTCAGCGGTAATCATGCACTTGACACTATATAAACCGTTTCCCCACCCACAATTCCCTCTTTTGCTCTGACGAAGGGCTAATGCTCGAAATGTCAGCTGCTACTCGCTTTCCACGGCGGTTAGCATACCTCAATCGACTTTAGTTGATTACATGCCAGTTTGTATGATAACCATGTTGTTATACACCTCACTCAACATGCAAGTTTGTATGATAATCATGTTGTTATACACCTGACTCAACATGCCAGTTTGTATGATAACCAGGTTGTTATACACCTCACTTGACATGCCAGTTTATAATCATGTTGTTATACACCTCACTCAACAACCTAGTTTATAACTACATGTAGGTTGTTATACACTTCACTCGACATGCCAACCAGGTTGTTGTACACCTCACTTGACATGTTGTTCAGTACCTAATGTAAAAGGTGGTGGTCCAGACTCTCCCTTCTTCATCCATGCCTTTAGATCATCTTCCAGTGTTGGCATACTAGACAGAGATTCCAAAGCTTGTTGAGCGACAACAACTGATCCTTTGGAGACGTCCACATTTGACTGTATGACAATAAAGAAATTACATGTACATGTAGTAACAAACAAAGTCAGAGTCTACTGTTGGCCAGTGTGCCAACAATTTTTTTATTAACCCAATCCGAAATCACACATACATGTAGGTATACAATGTAAACTGGATTAAAATAACATTTCAGCACAATCACTGTTATTATCCACAGTTGGTAAATGTTCATGTTACTTATTAGTACACAACAGGGAATCAGTATTTATAAAACTGGATTGTCTACTTACAGACTCTATTAATGTCATCAGTCTAGCTAGGCTGGTTTGATGCAGTACAACTGATGACTGATGAGGCAAAAGGACAGAATGACAGTTATTGTTAACACTGTATGACTAACTGGTCTTGTTGATACTTTTCCCATCCTGTAGTCATGTCTACAGATATAATTCACCAGGAGCTCTTTCTTTGCACTTATTTTCTCATCAGTTTGTCAACTACAGAAGATTGAAGTGCACAATATACAGTAATATACAGTAGCTACTCACTCTAGCTGCAGAGTTTGCACAGAGTCCCTTTAGGACTTTCAGCCCTGCCACGATGTGCTCCTCTGAGTTACTATGGAGCAGACTCACTATCTGGGTAACACCTTTCCCTGAAAAGAATATTGTTGAACTCAAAACTGAGTCAGCTCTGACCTTACAACATCGAAAAGAACAGTCAACGAGAATGTAAAAAAAGCATTTATTATACCATGCAGTATTGTTATGTAATTGAAATTAATTAATTTACTTAAACAAACTACTCACCACCCTGGAAAATTCTCTGTGCTCCAGGCTCATCTTTTGACAGGATTACAAGGTTCTTTAGGGCCTAGAAACACACTCAAACTCTTGTAGTGGAACCTACATGTACATGTACTTAATTTGAATTTGTTGAATGTCTTACAATGTAATAAGTATTTGTTTAAATACAGGTATTTGAATCACGTTACAAGCTTGTAGAACATTTCACAAAATAGCTATAGTATGTGCATATACGTTTACAACTGTTTAGAATTATTATACTGATTCCACTTGGCTCTTCGTTGCCCCATGATTCAGGTCACGTAACTTAAACCCATGAGTAATGCTTTTTTTATGTCCCAATAGGAAATGCGTCAATTTATAGAATTCAAAACAAAGCACTGAATCATCTGGAGAGTTCTCACATGATCAGAAATGCTGAATCTGTCTATTGTTAATGATCAGATATGCTGAATCTGTCTGTTGTTAATGATCAGATACAGTACCGATCAAAACTATAATTATATAAACCTCACTCTTGCGTTTGCTTTGCATGCACTCAGAGTAGACCCTGTGTTAGTTTTGGGTTTGCTATTGTAAATGCAAAGCAAACATAAAGCAAACATGCTGCCACAAATACATTGGGCTAAGATTATGACCAACTTGTGTTTTGTTTATTATGGAGAAATACCACCAGAGAATTCCAAAACCTGATTCTAAATTAGCTGTTCATCCAAGAGACATAATTTCCATGAATACAATACAAGTAAAGTTGACTTCTCATAATGTATTTAAAATAGTTGTTACTGATTTCTTTCCTAATAATTAACAGTCTTCACAAAGTCTTTTATACCACCAAAGACTGAATCATTTCGACTATTAACGATGAAGACTGTAAAGTGATAGTTGAAATGTCTGGATGTTAAAAATAATTATTCAAACAAAATCAACAACAACTATTTCAAACAAATAGCTTGGTTTCCAAAACAACAATATAATTATTGTCTTCTTCCAGTTTTGTAGGTTGTTTTGAATTCTTGACAACAGGTACTCACTCACTGTATCCTACCTTGACAGATAACGCACAAGTTTGTTGTGTTTGTTTCTCTAGTAATCACACAATATACACAAAGTTGGATTCCAATTCATTTATGACATCCACATGCACAAAAATATGTTACAGCCCAGTAACCAGCAAAGTACTGGTAAGGATGATGTTAACATAAACAAGTTTTGTGATTTAAAACATACCCTCACTTGGTTTAATATCACCAACAATTCAATGATCATCAGAGCTTAGGATCATGGTTCAAATAAATAGGGTTGTAAAACTATTGATGAAGAACAACTACTAGAACTGTCTGAAGATGGAGAAGATTCACCACCACTAGATCTCAGAGCTGAATGAATCGGCCATCCTGGATCGGAAGCGTTCTTGGTGCGACGTCACAGGACACATGTATCCCAATTATTTTTAAACTTAGTGGATCACCACTCAACCCCAAAAATGTCAAAATGTAAGGCAAAACATTGGATTTACAACAATTTTTATTGATCTTTCTTCGTATGCATAAGGTCAAGTTTTCAAATTATTATTATACCAAATAAAAGCAAAACATACACGTCACTTGCACTTTAATGATGTGATGAATCTGTCTGTTGTTACCTTCATTTGTCGTTCCTGTGTGTCATCCTTTCCAAACAATGAAATAAACATTTCATCAACCAAACCATCTGTTGTGCGGACTTTTTCTGACTAATACAATTAAAAGACATTGTGTTGGAAAGAGATACTGCCTAATTGTTGGTGTGCAATAAATCCCAAGTGATTCAAATGACAAAGATGTGGCAGCCATGTTGGATAAACTAACAAGAGAAGCTACATTGTAACAAGGATCTTTTGTTATAGGGAACCAAGATAGCAGTGATGTGTAACATGCACCCCAGTAATTACTTATCGTTATGAACATACAGAAGGCTGCATCTAATGAACTTCACTATCTCTTATGGTCAGCTTTCTTGGGAAGGATTTCATATTACAAGTGTACAATGTATGTACATGTATGTGTATATCTGTATAGATGTGCATGTACATGTATATGTGTGTATGTGTGTGTTTGCATGTATATAAATATGTATATTGCCTGCCTTTTTTTTTTAGTTTATATGTCCTTAATTAATAGTGTCCCTTATCTGTAGATTATGTGTTTATCTAAATTACATAAGCCCCCTCAATGATCTAATGTAAATAATATAAATTATAATATTATTTAAAAAAAATTCAAAAGTTTACATTTTGTACATGTAACACAGTAACACAGTAATCAGTATTAAAGTTTATATTACCTTTGCTTGTAGTTGTGATCCAAGTCTTCTGACTGTTCCATGTACTGTTGTATTCTATGAGAAGTGGTGCCAGAGTAAACATCAACTACAATCATTGTATGTGTCATGAAAACTTACGTTTCACTAATAAAAAAAAAATTAGCCTTGCACTGATTTTCAGTATAGTCTGTTGAGAACAAGGCATACATGTACTTAAATCAAAGACCCACAAATATGCATAGCATGGTTTGTAGAATGATGCAGTAAGTATTGATGGTATAACAAATGGGCTAAAGTGAACAAGTTGCACCGTAAATACGTTGTCGGTAAGTGGTCGGTAAAATTGTGTTGGTAAGTGGTCGGTAAGTGGTCGGTACAATTGTGTCGGTAAGTGGTCGGTAAAATTGTGTCGGTAAGTGGTTGGTAAGCTGTCGGTAAGCTGTCGGTAAGTGGTTGACTCATTCGAACCAAAATATGCTTTATACCTTCTTAAGTTTCCAACGTTCTGGCAACGATAAACCGCTTCGATAACAGATAACAAATGAAAATATCCGCGGCACTCACTGTTGGGCCTCTCCTGTTGTGTCAAAAACCAGACAATCAGTCTGAAAGCGCATGAATCGTTATCTCATACGAATGTTGCCGAAATTTCGAGCAACTTTTCGTTCGAAATTTTGACGAAAATCGAATGCCAAGGCGAAATATCGCCAACCTGCGAACGACATTTCTTTTATTGTCAAACGAAAATTTGGACCAGGTTATCGAAATATCGTACATGTACATGTTCATTGCGCAATTTCGTATTTTAACCTTTCTTTCACGGCAGGATTAACGTGTGACAAATTCGAATTCATGACAAACAGTTTTACAAACGTACAGTAAGATGGTTTTGGTAAATACCCTGCATGCCAGAGGCATCAAAAAGTCAAGATTCTAAAATGATAGATTTGCTGCAGTTTGCCGCAGTTTGCCGCAGTTTGCCTGTGTTGTTAAAGAACACGTGATATCAGATAGATGGGAATCCAAGATGGCGTGGGTTCACTAATTCACGGAGTTGAATCGAGAATATGCTGCAAAGAAGAAAAGACAGATATATTGAGTACACTATTTTCATCAATATCCAACTATCTACAACATAGTAAGAATGTGTTATTGACAAATTTCGTTCTAACATTGGAAAGCTATGTGATATCAAGAGCATTATACACGTGTATGTACTGTATGCACATATGCACACTTTGAGGCGAAAATTCCCTGTTTGTACTATCAGCTGGATTTTATTTTACTGTGAGACGAAAATTCCCTGTGAAAACCATTCTCAAGTACTGTTGGTAAGCTGTCGGTAAGTGGTTGGTAAGCTGTCGGTAAGTGGTTGGTAAGTGGTCGGCGGTGCAACTTGTTCACTTTAGCCTAATAAATGTATTATGTCAACAGCTGTGTGGTTCATGCAAATGCTGGCTATCATGGTAAAATATAATGCCTAACATAAACATAAATTATGACATGTACATGTACATATAAACTAATAATTGTATTTTGGTATCTCCACCATGTACATGTATCTTACATTTTCCAACCTCTTCCTCAATAAATAATGAAACCCCTGATAATACTATTGCCAGTTGAGGTTTCACTAATTCTTACCTTGGGTTCCATAACACTGAGTGTGTGTGCATCTTTAAAAGCCTCTTCTAATTTCCCAAGATGCTCAAAGGCCTGACATCGTCTGAATAATGCCTTTGGGTCATTGACCAAAATCTGAAGGGCTGTAAATAAGAACAGAAATGCAGACTCTCATGAAAGTACATGTGAAATGGTTGCTAATTTAAAAGATAAAAGTTATTATCATATGACACAAAAACAATCCTTTATTGCAAGTGATGTGATAAATCCTGTATCCCACTGAATTACATATGCAAGTGGTGATAACTAGTTATCGCCACTTGCATACATTGTACATGTGCCATTCCCGCTTTAAAAATACTTTATTTTGTCCCTTGAAAAAATACAACAATGGTCAAATTGACCCATTTTGGCCGCTTTCAAAGGAAATTAAATGCCAGTTCACTCGCAAAAAGGGCCAAATTGTCCCTTCTCGCTCAATTTCTGTCTCAATCCCTGCTTGAATATGTAATTCACTGATGCCTACTCCTTCAAACTTTCTGGGCTAAACAGGCATAAGATTGGTTAATGAATGTCCACTCATGTGATATGGGATTTATCATTGCTCGTTAAGCTTAATGGCCACTCAGGCTTCACCATCATGGCCGTTAAGCATTACTCAGGCTTCACCCTCATGGCCGTTAGGCATTACTCAGGCTTCACCCTCATGGCCGTTAGGCATTACTCAGGCTTCACCCTCATGGCCGTTAAGCATTACTCAGGCTTCACCCTCATGGCCGTTAAGCATTACTCAGGCTTCACCCTCATGGCCGTTAAGCATTAATCGCGATGATAAATCCAATATCACATGAGTGGACGTTCATTAAGTAACCCTTACTTAATTCACTGAATTTACAAGGAGTTTAATTATAATAAAGGTTTCAAAAACTTGTACATGTAACTGTACAAGGCAATGCTTTACTGTTATAAACATGCCCTGTACTAACAAGTATATGGACTGTTATAAACATGTACTATACTACAAGCATATCAACTGTTATAAATCTAAATATATAATTATAAATATAAATATATCTGCATCTAATGAACTTTTAATTCAGTGAAGAACATTCACTAAAACATACGGAGACAGGGCATTTTCTGCCTGCGCCCCAAGGCTTTGGAATAGTTTGCCTTTTATTATTTGCAAGTCCTCTAGCATTGCTGTTTTTAAGTAGTCACTTAAAACATACCTTTTTTTCTAAATTATTTAGGCATAAATCTTTATTTTTGTAGATTAATAGTTTTATATTTTAGTTTTTAATATCTACATGTATTAGCTTTTTAGATTTTACCTAGTGTCAATAGCTTAGTTTATTTATATTGATTATTTATAGTCTTGTTTATATTATTGTGTTATTATTATTGTTGTGTTATTATTATTATTATTAAATAATTATTATTATAAACATGTACTGTACTATAAGTATATTGACTGTATGTTCAGTCAACACCTATTTACTTGGTAACTCAAATTTATACTGTCTAATCCTCTCATTTCATCCACTTTTCTAACAATTAAGTGAACATAAAATTAATATGGTCATGTTGTACTGTACATTAACTGCACAGTAATAATCATATTCATTAAATAATAGATTATTAATACATGTATACTGTATGTCACAGAAAAAGGACCTTGATGGCATTCAAGTAAAATGATTCATGGTGTTTGTAATAACAGATTGAATATTGACAGTGGCTGAGGTCACACTTGAAGGTTTACTTCAGTAAATTTGCCTTTACTGAGGTAAAACTCATGAGCTTTCTTTACTACAGTAAACCTACCCGACATGTCAAATGAAAAGATAAACAAAATCCAGATGAGTTTTGTGCTGTACTGTTGACACACTGGTATCTATATAAATGGAGTGATGACAGTTCTCTGTTCTACGCTAATTTTAGCCTTCAAGTTTAGGCATTTGCAAAAGGCTTAGCGATGGAACCTGAACGTGTACTTTTGCTCGTTTCTCTTCTTTTACTCATTATATATGCTCACTAGGAGAGCTAACAGAATTTGCTTCATTTTAATGTTTGTTGATGTATATTGTGTGACGAGTTGGCGTGACATGCAAATTAAGTGTTTGTTTGGCAGGACATGTTTTGTATTTGCATATGTAAATTATTCAGGAGTTGGTCAGTTTTGCAAGCACACTCGTGTCGTGTAGTTTTCATAATATAGGTCTGGTCCAGAACACTTGTGTCAGGTTCTTCACGTACATGTAGGACTGATAACGTTACATGGTGGCAGTGAGCCGGGTTAGCTATAGTGTTGGAGAAACCACACGTAGTTTTACAAGAAACCCAGCGTCTCAGAAGAGATATTAGTCGATATTTGAAACAAGATGGCTTCGGGCTATTCATTGCCACCACCACAGGCGCTCGAAATTCATGATTCAAATGCAGCCGAGAAATGGAAGAAGTTTGAAAGGGCTTGGAACAATTACTCTCGGGCTACAGAGCTTAACAAGAAAGCTGAAGCTATTCAAGTCACCACTCTACTCACGGTGATAGGCGAGGAAGCAGCGGATGTGTTTGCAACATTCACCGACTGGGGAGCAGAAGGCGATGAAGATAAAATTCAACCGGTGCTGTTGAAATTCTCACAGTACTGTCAGCCGCTGAAGAATATTCCGTTTGAAAGATACAAGTTTAATTGCTGAAAACAAGAGTCAAGTGAAACATATGACCAATACAGAACAGCTTTACAGAAATTAGAAGCGGGCTGTGATTTTCTGACGATAACACCCGACAAGATTTTGCGTGACAGGCTAGTCTTTGGCATCAAGGACGATAAAGTCAGAGAGAGACTACTGAGAGAGCCCAAATTAACGCTCGCCAGGACGGATGAAATCTGCCATGCCGCTGAAACGACGAAAATCGTGGGGGATTTATCCGATACAACGTCGGTAAACGCCATTAGTAAGAATACGAAGCCCAAACGTCGTAGAAGTACGGACAAGAACAAAGATAAAGACAAAGAATGCTGGAACTGCGGAAAGAAACACGAATTCAGCAAGAGAGAGTTATGCACAGCCTATGGTAAAGAGTGCTATAAGTGCAAAAAGATGAATCATTTTGCTGTTATGTGCTGCAGTATGCACCAACCCAAGACCAGTAACAAGCCAAAAGCAGCCATGCCCGTCGATGATGATAGTGACATAGAGGTGTACCCTGCTAACGTTTCAGCTGTGAGCCTGGACGAAGCACAATTGGTCACACTGAAATTGAAGTCTGGAAACTATATGCGTTTTCAAGTGGATACCGGAGCCCAGTGTAATGTGATTCCATTACATTTGTACAAGAAAGCAACTCGAGACTTCGACTTAGCGGAAGTGACCCCGATCAAGTCATCAATTACAGCTTATGGTGGAACCAAACTTCCTGTTCTTGGTAGAGTGGTCATCCGAGTCTCTCGTGGTAATTTAAAGTGTGGTTTGGATTGTAAGTTAGTCGACAACGAGCGTATTCGCCCATTGTTGGGTAGAAAGGCCTGCATTGGCTTGAAAACAATCTCGTACCCAGATCCCATTTGTTTCTTACTGCGCATGCTCAACGAAATAATAGGGCTCTGGAAGAATCCGATTTTTGTGTATTCTGATTGGCTGTTCTGAACAATGCAATTTTACCGGAAGTCAAACATAAAGTAATTTATTTGGCCAAAGCATTGAAAATGCGGGGTATCTAAACGCTAAAAACCGTTGGATTTTACCTAGTAAATGGTTGTCGATCTCTTCAGGGATTCTTAGATATTTGCTTGCATCCTATCGGGAGTTCAAATCACTTCAGCGGCAAACTCAAATCATACGGTACATGAATTCGAAAATCGAACCCAACGCCCGAGGGATTTACCGTAACAGATAGGTAATACTACGCATTCCCATTTTAACAACATATTTGTTCGTAAGTGCTCTATAGGCAGAAGTGGCATTTTCCGATCTGTTAAACTTGTGAACTGGCACTGATCGCTTAAATAATTATAAGTGTTTGTACTGATGAGAATGCAACGAACTCCAGCCTTCAAGAAGCTAAAATACGAGAGAATGGCAAGTAAAAATGCCTTGACTTGCTTCTACGGTGTATTCAGTTGCTGTTTGTGTGGTCATAGGGCTCAGGTAAGGCGATTTCAGCGATCAGTTTTCGATCCCCATGAATCCTCATCACGTGTACTGGAATCTGTAATGTCTGATGAATCCACCGATACCGAAACACGAGCCTGATGCATGAAAATAAAGCCTTAAAATCCAAACTGAAAACGGCAGAAGATGAAAGAGACTCCCTAAGGGTTGCCCTGACACTAGCAAGCAAAATATCACTATCAAAATACCGGGCAAACTTCCAAATCTAAACCAAAACATAGGCCTGAGGCGCTGAGCGAGAATCGAACCCGAAGAAACGACTTCTCGGGGGACGTAATGATAAGCATGCGCAGAGTTGCCAGAAGTCCGTGATTCGCGGACTTCCGGAATCGGATTCTTCCAGAGCCCTATTATTTCGTCGAGCATGCGCAGTAAGAAACAAATGGGGTCTGGGTACGAGATTGGCATGAAAATAGTCAAGTACCTAGATAATGACGAATTAAACAAGCCTGCTACTGGTAGTTCCCCTATGTATACTGTTGACAGTACAGCGACACACGCACCATTAACCAAAGAGAGTTTGATCAAGAGTAATCCCAAAGTCTTCGGTGAGGGAGCAGCAGCAGCAGGGGGGGCGAGCGCAATTTCTCTTGACCCTCTATTATTTTTCTTGATTTTCTATTAGAGAATCTCTCTACCCTGCGATTTTTAATCCATGTTCAGACCAGCATGTGTAGTCAAGCACTAGTTCCCCCCACCCCCCCCCTGCTGCTACTAGCCCATGTTCCACGTAGATCAACACCCTGTACCATCGTGGCATAGACAAATTTTTAATCTACGCCAAGTTCTTTGTGCTTCGGATACAGTATGTCCTCACAGTGACCTCCATTTAGACATGTCCGTGGAGTATGTATACCTGAGGTAATCACGTTGCAATATGAAAGGTTACAACTTGTGTGCTTGGCTAACCGTTGGCCGGACAACCATTTGTGGAAAGAGCTGCTGCGGAACTTTTTGTAAAGTCCATCTCGCAAGGCTCCGAAAAGGTCGACCACTTCCAGTACCCTGCAGGTCTTGTGGAGATGGTGTTCAGAGTGGTATACAGTAGTGTCGAGCAGAGGCACATAGTTATGGAGAGAAGAGCAAAGCAGCAGTTTCAATTGGTGATGGGTGAGCTTAGGCACATAGCTATGGAGAGAAGAGCAAAGCAGCAGTTCCAATTGGTGATGGGTGAGCTTCTTGCAATTTCTCGCAATTTGACCCCCTATTAGAGATCGACTCGTATAAGGTATATTCTCGCAATTTGACCTCCTATTAGAGATTGGCTCGTATAAGGTATACCCATCCGTCATGGCTACTATGGATGATTTGATCGATAAGATGCGCGCAGAGTATGACGAACCAATTCCGGAAGACATCGAGAGACATTTCCCTCGGTTGCCTCAAACAAGGCTGCCATTTATTGACCTGGACGCCCAGGTTCCTCCTCCCATAAGGCTTCCAGCTGACCAGTGGGTGGAACTCTTGAATGATGCCAAAGATGAGTTTGAGGTTGACGGCGCCACTGCTGTCTTCTCTACATGGAGGGTGGAAGCAGAGGACCCACTTGATGTTGGCGATATCGAGATTGTCGATGGTATTGAAGCGAGGGCTGGCGGCTGGCTCTGGATGTCCGCATGACAGGCGAGAGGGCGACACAGCTCCTTATGGCCCTTCCAGAGGGTGAGTTCATCCTGAAAATCAAGTTTCTTAGAGAGCACACCTACAATGGCGAGAGTTATTGGGTCGTCGAAGACAAGTTTGACCCAGTTCATGCCGAGATGAAGAAGGGGCATGGCATTATCGAGACATCTCAGGACACTAAGCCAGGTGCAATAACTGGAATCGACCAGGTGTCCTACCAGAACGCATATCCCGTCACTGCTGTTGTCTATGGACTCTACCCCATCAGAGACCCAGATCCTGCAAACTTGGCCCCAATGCGCAATGGCGATCTTAATTGTGTCGCGCAGAGAGTGGTGGAGCACTTTGAAGGTGTCTTGAGAGGCCAGGGGCTAACCCCCACAAGGCGTCAGAAAATACAGGAGTGGGAAGAACGAGTCCATGAAACCGACGCCACAGTTGTCGATGTGGCTGAACTGGATAAATTTCTCAGACGGGCTATAATCCTGCGAGACATTGCTGGCGAGGACATCTACAACAGTGGCAAATACCAGTGCAAGCGTGGCCGTATAGATCTAATCTGTCACAACGGCCATGCCTGGTCCAAGGACCTACATTTCCCACAGTCTCGTGAGGTCCATATATACGAGGATGATGTGTGGGAAGCAAGCCATTCGACAAGCAACTTGGAACGAACCAAAAGCAGTCTGGGTGCTGGGTGGCGGTTCCGAAGGAAGGCAGCTCAATGTCCACCAGTTCGTGCTCCAGGACGGCCGCACTTACAGGATGCAGGAATCCCACGAGAGACTCCAAAGAGTCTGTTAAATCTTGGGTGACGAGTCTCTTGCTGATCGGGTCTTCGGTGAGAACCACGCCGCAAGTGTCATCGCAAAGGAAAAGAATGGTTGGAAGCCAACCCCAACCAACTTTCTCGAAGACATCCAAAAGGCTTGTGTGGAGCATGGCCATGGTGGGCTCTGGAACTCGATGGACTATGACACCAGAGACATCATCAGCATTGACATGAAGGCCTGCTATCCAGCCAGCTTTCGAGGAGAAGGCGAGGCAAAGCCGTACTTCAAACGGTTCGGCCATCCAACTCATCGTATGACCCGAGTTAGCATTAATGGCCTCTTCCCAGTGACATTGGAACCGGATTTGCCGAGATCCAGGAGTGGGCCTTTGCTCCCATCTGCCACCCTGTTATTCCAGCCTGGTTTGGGAAGCATTTTGCAGAGAATGGCTGGGCCCCAACACAGCTTCTCGCCTTTCTTGTAGACAAAGGATTCCTGAAAACTCTCAAGGTCCGTGAGGCTATTGTGGCTTATGAAAAGCAAACCAAGATCTGGCTCCCAGAAAGTCGTGACCAGGGAAGCGGCATTATAGGCAAGTTCACCCAGGGCAGCAAGGCCGATGGAAAACGCTTGACAAGAAGGTTAGTAACAGACCAAGGAGAGCTCGATTTTCTAGTACGAGATACTCGCCAAAGTGGCACCCTGGTTGGTGCTCCGGAACGATGTCCCCTTGGCCACATCCTCATATACTACGATGGCTCACAGCCTCAGTACACACATCTGCGCGCAAGCATGCTGGCTTATGCCCACATAAATCTACTCATTATGCTTCAATGTTTCACCCCTTCCGAGGCTGTTCGTGTCGCCACCGACTCCATATACGTCCAGAAAACTGCGCTTTGCAAACTGGAGGGAGTTGAGGCATACGTGGCTCCCAAGCTGTGCATCTGTGGTGGAGAGATATGTTTATCCTGCTTGCTCGGGGAGCCATATCTTCCCCCAGTAGCTCCAGCCCAATGGCGCGACAAAAATGAGCCGCTATACACGCCACAGGACCATGCAGCTTACCTCCCCAAGCCAGAGTACGAAAGCCAACAAAAAGAACTACCACCGAGCACCTCACCACGCTACGCCGACCCATTGTCACGGCACCAACTGAGCTATCTTAATGGTAGTGGAGATAGTGGCAAAACCACGAGAGCAATCGAGCTCTTTCGGATGAGAGATCCTCTCGTATTCACACCGACCCATCGTTTAGCCAAAGAGATGCGTGCTAGAGGGGTACAGGCCCAAACCTACCATAGCTTCTTCCGGTATTGCGGTGTCAAAAGAGCCAAAGCGACAGAAGAGGACCTTCCCACTCTCCAGGCTTTGCCCAAATATAGCGGGAAGTCGATTAAGGTCTTCAAGGCAGAAAAGGACTGGGGGGCTGGCGAGGAAGTTCTCTTAGCAATAGACACCAATGTGGTCCCAGAGCTTGATCTCGATGGAAACAAAGTGGAAGCAGAGGAGGTTATATTTGTTGCTCGAAAAGAGGACGACCCGGCCTTCATCACCCGGGGTCCAACAAAACCGTCGGTACGTTGGAAGG
Source organism: Actinernus sp. WN-2022 (assembly GCA_030867875.1). Lineage (NCBI taxonomy): Eukaryota > Metazoa > Cnidaria > Anthozoa > Actiniaria > Actinernidae > Actinernus > Actinernus sp. WN-2022. The sequence goes on from JAOWCC010001210.1 coordinate 851,398, forward strand.
CGAGTACCACATCAAGCTCGACAAGACGGTGGATCCGGTACAACATGCGCCAAGACGTGTGCCTGTAGCTTTGAGAGATCATCTCAAGTACACCTTGATGAGCATGGCGCAGCAGGACATTATCGCTCCCGTTACAGAGCCCACAGCATGGATAAGCTCTATGGTGGTCGTCCCTAAGAAAGACGGTTTATTGCGCATCTGTTTAGATCCGAAGGACCTTAATCGAGCAATACAGCGTGAGAATTATCCTTTGCCAACTATTGAAGACATTGCAATGCGTCTGCATAGAGCCAAGCTCTTCACTGTCTTAGATGTCTGCAGTGGATTTCGGCATATAATGTTGGACGTCATCGTATCTGACGACGTTTAACACACCTTTCGGGAGGTATCGTTGGAAACGTATGCCATTTGCTATAATGTTCTGCACCAGAAGTGTTTCCACGCAGGATGCATGAGCTCGTCGAGGGACTTCATGGAATCGAAGTTGTCGCGGACGACTTTGTTGTTGTTGGCTATGGTGATACACTGGCAGATGCTACTCTAGACCACGACAAGAACATGGAAGCGTTCTTGCAGCGTTGCGAGGAGCGAAATGTGAAATTGAATCCCAGAGAAGACCAAGCTGAGGAAAGAAGAAGTTCCGTTTATTGGGCATATGGCCACTGGCAAGGGTTTGTGTGTAGACCCATCCAAGGTTAAGGCGATTTTGGAAATACCTCAGCCCACAGATGTGGCCGCAGTGCAGCGCTTGCTGGGGCTCACGCAGTACCTGAGCAAGTTCCTGCCAAAACTTTCCGACATCACAATGCTTACTCAGAAAGACACTTAGTGGGTATGGAATGAGGCACAGCAAGCGGCGTTTGAGGATCTGAATAAAGCTGTTTCAAAACGCCAGTACTACGTTACTATAATCTAGGAGAAGAGGTAACTCTACAGTGTGACGCTTCGCAGTCTGGTCTTGGAGCTGCTTTGATGCAGAACGGTCAACCTGTGGCTTATGCATCGTGTGCGTTGACTTCAGCTGAGACTAGATATGCGCAGATCGAAAAAGAGTTACTCGCGATTGTGTTTGCATGTAAACATTTCGATGCGTATATCTATGGTCGTGACGTAGTCAGTGTGGAAACAAACCACTGGAGATGATTGTACTCAAACCGCTGGACAGTGCTCCAAAACGACTTCAGAGAATGCTTCTTCAACTGCAGAAGTACAGCTTACAAGTTCCTAGCAGATACGCTAAGTCGTTCATACCCTCCCGAGGTACACGCGTGTGATTTATCCCGTGAGCTAGAAGAAGTGGACCACAGAAAGGCACTCGCAGCCAGTGATAGTCGTCTACAACAGATTGCGCATGCGTCTTCCAGTGATCCAGTGCTCCAACAGCTGTGCGCGATGATCCGACGTGGCTGGCCGGACAGCAAGATGAAGGTTCCACAGAGTCTACATGCATATTACGATTTCCGTGATGAGCTACCCATACAAGATGAGTTAGTATTCAAGGGATCTCGCCTCTTAGTGCCAACTGTAATGCGCAAGGAGATGATGGCTGTGACACACGCAACTCATATTGGAGTAGAAGGCTATCTTAGAAGAGCACGCGAGAGTCTCTTCTGGCCCCGCATGTCTACAGAGTTAAAGGAGTACGTCTCCAAATGTGACATTTGTCTGGCGCACCGACAAGCGCCTAGCAAGGAACCACTGCTTCAGCACGAAATAGTGGCACGTCCGTGGTCCAAAGTCGGTGCTGATCTATGCGAGATGAATGGACGAACATTGTTAGTTGTAGTTGACTACTACAGTGGCTTTATAGAAGTGGAGCGCATACATAAAGTCATGTCCCGCAGTGTTATCTGGCAGCTAAAGGCCATCTGTTCAAGATATGGTCCTCCTGATGTGTTGGTGACTGACAACGGTCCACAGTTCGCCTCTGCCGAATTTGCTGTCTTCGCTAAGACATGGGGGTTCCAACATGTGACGTCATTTCCTCATTACCCTCAATCTAATGGGAAGGCAGAAAACGCAGTTAAGACCATCAAACGTTTGTTTAACAAATGTCGAGTCTCTTGGCAGTCAGTATCTTGCTGTTTTGGACTGGCACAACACTCCCACTGAAGGTATCGGCACAAGTCCAGTACAGCGTTTCTTGGGTCGACGTTGCAAGACCCTCCTACCCATGGCAGGCACGTTACTCAAGCCACGTTTTCCGACAGAACTAGACACTCGTGCTCTCGTGGGTCAGAAGAGGCGCCAGCAGTTTTACTATGACCGGCAGGTCAAACCCCTCAAACCTATTGAGGCGGGTAATACTGTCCACATGAAAATGCCTGGTCAGACGACTTGGAGTACTGGAATTTGTACTCGTCCCATTGGTATCAGAAGTTATGAGGTCAAAGTTGGCAGCTCTAGCTATAGACGTAATCGCCGCCAACTCATCCCGACTGATGAGCTCTTAGAAGTCCCAGATGAGATGCGACTACAGAAGTTCCAGCTGAGCCAATTCCAGTTCTGATTGAGCAGCCCCTACACCGGTTCTGCACAGCCCTGTGTCCCGCAGTTCAGAACAGGCTGTGCCCGATGTCCTACCGTCTACACCGGCTCTGTGCAGATCTAGTCGAGTGCAAAAAAACCCAGCTCGACTCACGGACTATGTTCCTAATTGAACTTTAGTTGTTAGTGAACTTTACTTATTATTGAACTTTAGTTGCTATAATTGGACTTTAAGTATCTATTGACAGTGTGCAGGTTGAACTCTAGAACATTGAACTTTATTATCTTGCATAAGAGGAAAGGTGTGACGAGTTGGCGTGACATGAAATTAAGTGTTTGTTTGGCATGACATGTTTGGTATTTGCATATGTAAATTATTCAGGAGTTGGTCAGTTTTCGCAAGCACAGTTTTCATAATATAGGTCTGGTCCAGAACACTTGTGTCGGGTTCTTCACGTAGGATAACGTTACATATTCCTTCAAGGCAAACTTGCCAATTGCAGTTAACTCTATCTATTGTTTTGAGAAGAATTTTCAACTTCGCTGTCGTGAGTTTGGAATTGACTTAATTTATACACGCGCAAAGCATGGGCCGGCTCAAGGATGGTTCGAAGAGACGTATCTATCATAACCCTGCCGCGGCTCTTTCCACGCACTGGAAAAAAAGATTTCAGAGTTTCAAGTGTTACTTTTGACTATGTTTGTGGACTTGTTGAATCAGGAGTTTGACTAATGGTCGTGTGTCGTGGGTACATGTCGTGCGTCGTGGGTGTGGGTACAAGTCGTGGGTAGGGTTTTTGTCTTTACTGCCAATTACTGCCAATATCAAATGCTATTTTTATTTTATTAAATTCTGTATTGAATAACTGCGGCCGGTTTTCGCGAAAAAGGTACATGTAGTTGCAATGAAAACATACCCGGATTTCGACCATACTTAATTCTGAGTTTAGTGCATCCCCCACGGGGGGTGACCTGAGATTTCCCCATGGCCCGGTCTCGTGATTCCAGCCAAATAAATTATTTGGGTTTTAATTTTTAACTTGTAACAAGAGTAACAAGACAAAGGTCACTTCATGTGCCAGTTGTATCCGTCTGTAGGCCACACCAGAGCTACATATTCCCCGAGATTTACTGATATTTTGAGTGCTCCTTCCAGCTCATCCATTTGTTCTTTGTCAAGTTAAGTTCATTTATGTCTTAGTTTAATGTTAACAATATTGTGAACGGAGTAAAAAAATGTTTATGGAGATGTGGCTTTGTCAAAAATTAAAAGTTGTGAGTTCCATTTTAAAGAGAACTGCAACAAGCTTGCTAAAAAGCTAGAAAGTGAGGGTGCAGAAAAATTCAAGGAACCAACCACATGTACTCATGGCAACCTTGAAGGAAGCATATTTCAAAGCAAAAGCAGAACTGGAGTCGTTTGTTCAACAGAGCCCACAAAGGCAATTTATGTCTACTTGGTTAGCATGGTGGGATGCACGACGATGCTTTATATTCAACGCACTTGTACCACAAGGAGACCCTAGAATGAACCTAGCCGAAGTGATCCATGCTGGCTGGTCTGACCCCTCAAATCCATCACTCCTTGAAACTGCACATAGTGACACAAGGGACAGTGTTCTCTTAGCCGCAGAGCTAAAATCGTTCGAACAGGGTGCGTCCAAAGGTGGCTCTGGGCCATCCTACATGGAAAGAAAAAGAACAACACATAGCAGAGAAATGGATAATGCGGCCAGACGTGGCAAAGAGATCCTTGAATTAGCTGCGGACAGCGGTCTACTGGTGGATCCACAATCTAGTCATCGAAACAGATTAAACGACGGCCAACGTCTAAAGCTACAAACCGCATGCACTTCACCGGCCACTACAAATAATCAGCCTACCATTTACAGCCACAGTCCGGTTACCCCAGGACCAATGCCTACTGCGCCTGCGTTCAATCAGCATACGGCATACAGAAACACTCCGGCAACCCCTCCGGTTGCTTCGTTTATGCAAAATTGGAATTCTGGTATGTCGCCACACAGGTATGAACTCGTAAAGCTTCCGACTAATGTGAAAAAGTGTTATGGTTGTGGTTCAGAATTCGTTGATGTCTACAGAGGTACACCAAAAAACATTGTTATTAAGCACATTGACCGCAGGCTAATGAGAAGAGACGGATTAACTGGCAATTTTCAATACAGTGCTGACTTTACCAACACATACTATCATCTTTCGTATGCGCATGTGCAAAAGAAAAATCCTTTTTTGGAAGTAACTGTTTACATGTCAAGCGAAAAATATGAGGGCCTCGATTTTGCACAGCGTTGGTATATCCAGTCAAGCGGATTAAGTGTGAATATAACATAGATTACCAGATATCGAGCAAAAATGGCCTCTCGATGCAAATAAATGTTTTACATTCCATGTCAACTCCTCAGTTTATGTTGATGGCATACTGATCCCAGTACATTCAATGATTCATAATTGACTTGGTAAGATTAATATAGAAAGTGCAGCCGCACACATTTTGACCGTAAGACCCTAACAGACAAGCCTTCAGTGGAGATGTTCTATTTTGGGTGCCGCACTCTATTTGAGGATGAGGAGAGGGAGGGGAGAGAAGGTAGGGAACGCTAGCAGTCAAGCCATATGATTTTGAAAAACGGCACCTAAGTAGTATGCATGACTGAGCTATCAAAAATTAACTGTATAAATTTTCAGCGCGTATTGTAGGCCTCAGAAAGTGTATGTTTTCTCCAAAATGAACCGAGATCTTAACTTCAGAATCGTAACTTCTATAATGTCAAGCGATTTGAATTATTGTTTTAATTTGGAGTAAGTCTTCTGTGATATAAAATGCACGTTATTGGCAATATTTCAGTTTGGTAAATACATGTAACATCGTTCACGGCATTTCCGTTCACAAAAACAGCACTTTACTTTCAAAATAAAGTGCTTGAAATATTTGTTTTATGGATTAATTGACTCAATATTGTCTATTGAAGACCACGCAAAATGTACGTTTTCTCCAAAATTAGTCAGGTTTAGATTAACTTTAAAATCCCAAACATAACTTCTATCATGTCAAGCGATTTGAGTTATTGCTCTTGTAGTATATCTAGCCTTCCAATGAACTTTCACTTGGTCTAGCCTTGTAATTAGACTTCACTAGTAGAGGGCAAACGATGATTTCTTCTATCGTTTATAGTGTCCTTGACACAAACAAGAGTTCTCAAATCTGAGATTAGGGGAAAAACACCCGTTGGAAGAATAGCAAGTAAGTCTCCCCCAAAGAAAAGACAAGCTGTCCAAACCTATCCAATCCTTCTTGTGAGTGAAGGAAAACTTGACACAAGCTGACAAGATAATGATATAAGAATCGATCTCTCTTAGCGCGATTTCAGTCTTCTTCGCTGAAGTCTGCCTCGATACTGGTGACAATCAATATTGCCAGTGCCGCACCAATCAGAAACCCAGCTGACGAACGGATGTTTTAAATAACTGAGTTGCGGGCAGGCATTCCCTCCTGTCCCCTCCCGGCCCCCTCCTTCTTTATTGTCCTCACCCCATTTGTTTTGCCTTCCAACGTATTCTTGTCATTCTAGTTAGCTTATTTTATATCTAACTAATTTTGTACGTATAATGAGTCAAATAAATGAATCTTCTATTAAATATTGAAATCTTGTTCGTGTCGTCCTCTCTGTAATGCACTTCCCCAGGCTACCTCGTATTATAACACCGACAGCTAGTTCGTACCAAGTAAGTTCTCAGCTGACTTGAACTTTGGTTTGAATGGCTTATTTAAGACTTCTCACTTTGACCAAATTGTCTAGAGTCGCGATCAAAACCAGTGGTCAGTAAAATCTACAGACTAGTCAGGCCAAAACCTGGCAATTTAAGTCGTTTTAGAAAACATGAAAAGAACATTTGGATTTTATCCAACTCTTGTTTACTTAAATTTATCGGCAATAAATTTTGATGTTTGACTAATTTCAACTGTTGTGTGAAAAAAGATGCTGAATTACGTGATTTAGACGACTCAGAATTAAGTATGGTCCTTTTCCACAGTTATTCAGTACAGAATTTAATAAAATAAAAATAGCATTTAATATTGGCAGTAATTGGCAGTAAAGACAAAAACCCTACCCGGCACGACTTGTACCCACACCCACGACATGTACCCTCGACCCACGATACACGACCATTAATCAAACTCTTGAATCAGACTGGTTTTGTGTATAATTTTTTATATGTAACTGATGCCGTGTACTCGTCGAACATGTATGTGTAATGTGCCTTTTAATTCACTGATCCCTTCTTTGCGTTCCAATCTGCAGGCTTTGTGCCTCTATAACCGAAATGACTCAATTAGAAAGTAAGATTACAGTGAACAGAGTGCTGAGTGAATATCGCTGTTTTTCTGTAACCAAATTTCATGATTGGTTTTGAATGCCAAGTACAGAAAAATATGTTAGATGAAAAAAATACATGCAAACGTGCCTTCAATTTACTGCTACATCCCTGTCGCTGTACATCAAAGAAACTAGCTCATGAGGCGGCCAATGCATGTTAAAATCCTCCTAACTGGCTGATCGCATGAACGCAAGGAGTGAGCGGGAATGACTCTTAACTTCTGTGCCGAGTACGTGATTGCACTTTTCTGATAAAAGTTTCAAAAAAGTTGACATATGTCACCTAAATCAACAAGGTTTAGATTTACTCCGAGATATACCCACCCTTTTAAGGAAGGTTTACTGCAGTAAAGTTTCTTTTCATCCTCCCGCCGTTTCTATCATAACTACAGTGTAAAAACCAGAGATGAGTTTACTACGGTAAACTACGAAAAGGGGGTCACATTCTAAAAAGGGTTTACTATAGTAAATAGCGCTTCACTGTAGTAAACTTTGGCGAGTGTGACCTCAGCCAGTATTGTATTCTAGCTTGCACTACATTTTATTCCTAAAATAAAATGTCAGTTTCAAGAAATTGACAATACAACAAAAATCAGGTGTGAAATAAATTGTTATTTTGATGCAAATGTCCAACTACTAATGTGATTACCAAAATTAGGTATCCTATCAAAGGATTGATTTTGGTGTAATATCGCCATTCATTTATTACTACTGGTAAAAATAAAATAAGATGAACAGGATTATCACTTTTTGTGCTAAAAATGCCTTTTCTGCAGCCATCCTGTCCCTTGTACAATGTAGCTCATACTCAATTTTAGTAATACAGTCCAACCTCCACTAACGGCCACCTCTATGCAACCGCCAAAACTTTATGTCCCTGAAACCAGTCCATACGTTTACTGTTATTGAAGCATCCTGCAACCTCTACACAATGGCCCCAGCACTACGTTTTTCCATACCCAAACATGCCCTTAAGGTGGCCCGCGGCTATTTATTTTGGCAACGAGGGTCTTTTTAAATCGCGTTTTTGAATAGCTAAACATTATCCGATTTCTGAGATTTTTTGGACTTTTAATAAAGAATCCTCGAATTTAATAAAAAGTACAATTAGAAAGTGATTAACAAAGAACTGCTGAAGATATAAGCGATTTTCCAAAACGTTGTTTTCTAGGAAAGAGCGTATATTTCAAAACCCAAAAGATGGATTTGTTCCATTTTACTTTCAACGAGTGCCCAACCTCCAAGGTCTGTGACAGGCAAGTTTCAGGTTAATCGGCACCATACAAGTTTCTCAGCAAACGGCTGATCAATTTTAACCTCAAAATGTTATGCTCATGCATCTGGTTCAACTGCCGGAGAAATATTACGGTAATAATTAAATCGTACATACCATATGGAAGTTCAATACCACTTGAAACTTCTGTGCCAAAGGCAAGAAGATCGGAAACTGTAACTAACGTTATGCGGCGAACGAAGTAAGATAGGTTATTGCTGAATATTTTCGAAAATCGAGAAATTTGTATTCTTTCGGCGTCAAAAAAAATCACCCAATTGTTTTTCTTAAGTTCCTAATATGACTTACAGTAGCATATTTTAAAGTACCTTACCGAGTTTCAGCGCGCTTTGACCATACGCTTTTGAGAAATAAAGGCTGTAAACTTCAGCTTGTGCGAGACTTCTAAAATCTAAATGCTTGGAAAACCCCTCATGTTCGCTAATTTATTCAATGGGTTTGTTTTGAATTTCCGCACGGGTTCTGCCACTTGGGAATCGCGAGGCAAGGAATAATTAAAATTATTGTTGAAATTAAAATGAGGATTACATTGTAATTCATGGAACTGTGTGCAGTAACCCATGAAACAGGTGTTACGTGTTATGTCCACATGGTGGTAAGTAGCGACGAGGGGAGAACATTTGAAGAACGTTTCCACAGTAGGATACTCCTTGGCACCAAAACATTACTCAGCCTGGAACTATTATTACAAATACTTACTACACTTGCAAAATTAATCCTCATTTTAATTTCAACATTAATTTTAATTATTCCTTGCCTCGCGATTCCCAAGTGGCAGAACCCGTGCGGAAATTCAAAACAAACCCATTGAATAAATTAGCGAACATGAGGGGTTTTCCAAGCATTTAGATTTTAGAAGTCTCGCACAAGCTGAAGTTTACAGCCTTTATTCCTCAAAAGCGTATGGTCAAAGCGCGCTGAAACTCGGTAAGGTACTTTAAAATATGCTACTGTAAGTCATATTAGGAACTTAAGAAAAACAAATGGGTGATTTTTTTTGACGCCGAAAGAATACAAATTTCTCGATTTTCGCAAATATTCAGCAATAACCTATCTTACTTCGTTCGCCGCATAACGTTAGTTGCAGTTTTCCGATCTTCTTGCCTTTGGGACAGAAGTTTCAAGTGGTATTGAACTTCCATATGGTATATACGATTTAATTAGTACCGTAATATTTCTCCGGCAGTTGAACCAGATGCCTGAGCATAATAGTTTAAGGTTAAAATTGATCAGCCGTTTGCTGAGAAACTTGTATGGTGCCGATTAACCTGAGACTTGCCTGTCACAGACCTTGGAGGTTGTGCACTCGTTGAAAGTAAAATGGAACAAATCCATCTTTTGGGTTTTGAAATTTACGCTCTTTCCTAAAAAACAACGTTTCGGAAAATCGCTTATATCTTCAGCAATTCTTTGTTAATCACTTTCTAATTGTACTTTTTATAAAATTCGAGGATTCGTTATTACAAGTTCGAAAAATCTCAGAAATCGGATAATGTTTAGCTATTCAAAAACGCGATATAAAAAGACCCCCATTGTCAAAATAAATAGCCGCGGGCCACCTTAAAATAACCTCTACACAATGGCCACTCAACGAATGAATACTGGAGTTGAAATTCCATACTGTACTTTCATTGAGTGAGTTTATTTTTTAGCCAGTTACATGTACATGCATGCACTGAACCTGGTTCATGGTTCAAGTTTCCATTAAAAAATGTAACTTATAAATAACTAGACAAAGTGCTTATAATATGATTGATAATACAGTACAATAACACGTGGTGATAAATTACACTCCTATATTTTACCTCTCCACAATAGCCACCTTGTATTACAGTCGTACCTCTACACAACGGCCACCGTGGGGACAAAATTTTGTGGCCGTTGTGTAAAGTTATAAACTTTTAAAAATAATCATCCAATGAGTTTGCATCTGCTAAGATTGTGCTCAACCCCGGTGCAAAAATATATATTAAATTTGATCTTCAATATTTCACTTGTCAATTTCATTAAATAATTATATCAACACATGTTAGGCAGGGAATGAGCCAGGCTGCGCCATTCCCACTTTAAAAACACATCTGTCCCTTGAAAAAATATGACAATGGTCAAATTGTCCTGCTTTGTCCACTTCAAAAGGAAATTAAATGCCAGATCACTTGCAATTAAGGACCAAATTGTCCCTTCTGGCTCCATTTCTGGTTAGGTGGTAGCACATACAACATGTATGCATGTGGCAGTTGTGATACAGATTGTAATAGTAACATTTGATGTCATCCTGGCTCTTTTCGCACATGTGCCATGTCACATATAAATGGGATGCAATAGTTTTATTGTGGACATGCAGAATCCCAGCAAACTATACGAATATTAATGAAAACACCGGTCTGGGGAAAAATAATATATTGTGAAAAAAATAGAAAACTGCATTCATGACTAAGTCTTGTTATTATTGAGATCACAACTTGTTTAAGTTATTGACTGAATGTTACTAACCATCAGTGGCATCCTTAGCTGCTGCTTCATATCGTTCCTGATAATGAGATGGAAATTTGTTTTAGTTTGCTTACAAAGTATTCAAACAAAGTAAGTACCATGACCTCCAGTGATTGTATAATTATTTTGTTGCTGATGGTTAACTAATAAACTACATTGCATATAATCTCCATACTCCATGTACAATGTATGTATTGCATTACATTATGCTGACAATCAATGAGTGTCAGAGTGAATGAGTAAATGAGTGAATAAGAGAATGAATGAGTGAGTGAATTAGTAAATGAATGAGCAAGTGACTGAGCGAATGAGTAAATGACTGAGTAAATGACTGCGTGCTGACTGACTGAGTAAATGGATGAACTGTATTTACCCAGGGAATTCTATCAATAATGATTTTCACAGAAGCCATGCATTTGTCTAATTATAAATAAACTAAAAAATACTCAATTTACATCAAGTAATAAAAATATTAATTGTTCTTCACAAATTAATGAGTGTGGAGATGTGGGATAGCCTACCAGTTTCAATTGACAAGCAGCTCTGTTCTTAAACACAACAGCTTTTTCTTTGTTCTTTTCTTTAATCTTGTCATCACTAGGATACAACTGAAGGGCCTCGGTGTAGCATGCTAAGGCACCATCATAGTCTCCGGCTTTGAAAAGATTGTTCCCTTCTTCTTTGATCACGAAGGCAGTCTTCTGGGATGTTTCCTTAAATTAAACACATACATGATTGTACACTATTTAAAACATGAATCTTGAATACTGTAGGTGCAATTCAGGAATACCCCTATATGAAGAGATCCACTTGTATTAGAAGTACACACATATACATGTATGCACAGTTCAATGACGACGTTAAACTCAAGACATGTACATACATGTACATGTATAATGCAGAATTGCACCTACATGTACTACAGTTGAGTGTAGTCAACTTCCCATTAACCTGAGAATCCTAGCTAGCACTAGGTTATTGAGAATGTTGTTTACCTGTGAACTCTATCCCTAAGTGAGCACTTGTTGTTTACCTGTGAACTCTAGCCCTAAGTGAGTACTTGTTGTTTATCTGTGAACTCTAGCCCTAAGTAAGTGATTACTTGTTGTTTACCTGTGAACTCTAGCCCTAAGTGAGTACTTGTTGTTTACCTGTGAACTATAGCCCTAAGTAAGTGAGTACATTGTACTTGTTGTTTACCTGTGAACTCTATCCCTAAGTAAGTGAGTACATTGTACTTGTTGTTTACCTGTGAACTCTAGCCCTAAGTAAGTGAGTACTTGTTGTTTACCTGTGAACTCTAGCCCTAAGTAAGTGAGTACTTGTTGTTTACACACCGTTTTAATAAGTCTGACTGTAAGTATAATTAATGATGTCACCCATGGTAACTTCTCGTGTATAAAGACTTGAATGCATCAGTGTTTTCAATAGAAGCCTTTATAACAAGGAGATACATTCCTATGAAACTACGGTGTAGAAGTGCCAACAAAATTCACGTCAACAAAGTAAGAACAACAACCAGACAACTTACACTTAAGCACGGCTAAAGTGAACAATCTGCACCTGTCCAAAAAAAAGTAGTTAAAAAAGGGGTTGCCTGACCACTTTTTTTCGGTGCAGATTGTTCACTTTAGCCCTTAAGCACAGTGGAACACCTTTCTGGAACTCTCTGGATGTCACTCTTACCCATTCCACATCATTAAGGGTTTTTCAAACTAAATTCCTCTAATATCATATCACCAATTTTCACTGCTGAGGAGTCATTTGAGTACATTGATTTTAAGATATCTAGAATATACTTCCCCTCTTATGGTGGCCTTTTTTAGCTTTGCGAGTAATTTTTCCAGTTGTGCATTCCAAGTCAAACCAGTCTTTGTTTGTAGCATAAACCAGCTTCTTCACTTGGTTCAACTACGGTTTGGGTGAAATTTCGTTTTGTTGGGTATCCTGGAAAAAGCCGATTGATATTGAATAGAATTTAATACATGTAGCTCTGGATTTTTTGTAGCTGAGTAGTATAGAAAGTGCCGGGTCTGGCGCAATCTTGTACAAAAATGGACAGCAAAATGACAACACAATCTAGTGGGTTGGTTCTAGTGCAATGGACAGCAAATTGACAACACCACCTAGTGGGCCAGACCTGGCGCAATGATACCACCACTTAGTGGGCCGGACATCACCCGGGGTGGCGCCGGTTATGGTCACCCTCGGCATAAAAATGATAGCACCATTATTTCACCTAACGTGAGACCTCTTGGTTTTACATCTAGAAATCATTATTAGAGAAAAGGTATACATACTACTGTATATTACAAGATGCCTGCATTGTGTAAGAACAACTGCTCGTGGCTGACAATAGGTAGCCGAAACACCTGTAGTAAGCCATCTGTCTTTGAACACTGTAAAGTACACCGCGCAAGACTTAATAGGGGAGCCATCCTATCAAAGCTGTGCCGGAGGTGTGGAGTAGGAACACAGAGCGAAACTCAACTGTGCCAGTCCTGTGGTGCACCTAGAGTCCAGCATAAGTTCGAACATCAAACCAACAAAGCTAGACGAACCTTTGCAAAAGTCCTTAGGGAACTTCAGAGTGTCCGAATTCCCATTTAGAGAATAGAGGTTATAGGATATACCACACAGAATTCCCATTTAGAGAATAGGGGTTATAGGATATACCACACCGAATCCCCATTTAGAGAATAGGGGTTATAGGATATACCACACCAATATGGAGGAGTACAACCCCATACATTTATCTCCTGAGAGCCTTACATTCATCCAAGCACCCTGGACCCTTGGGGACTATCTACGTGGATGGAAGATGGATGTTCCAGATGGTAATTTTCTAGAGGCAGACCCAGCAGTCTTCCTTGCTGGTGTGCGGAGACAGACCGTTGGAAACCTCAGGGAAGAGCTCCAAGACCTCAATGGTATTAAGTTTCAGTTGGCTTTGAACATCACACTCCGGCTCGACAAACCTGATGGGCCAGTGTATGAGATAGTTACGATCCGGAGCCCACAAACCGTTTTAACCAACAGCTCTGAGATCCGTGGGACAATAGTAGAAGCACATGCGAATATTCACAACAGCATTGAGAAGTGGGTTAGTCGTGGCTCTAACTGGGTTATAGATAGAGTTAACATTCTATGGTTAAAGATTGCTCGATACCAACCACTCCGTGGAGGTTCGTACGTACCACTACCTGCAGAAGTTGCAAAGAAGAAAGCTGTGATAAATGTGAAAAACAACGACGACCACTGTCTACGTTGGTCACTACGCGCAGCACTATTTCCAGTTGCGAAAGACCCACAGAGAACATCAAAGTACAGAGAAGACGATGGGTTGAACTTCGATGGGATAAGCTCGCCAACACCAATCTCACAAATAACACGTGTGGAGAAGCAAAACAACATCTCTATTAACGTGTATGGCTGGGATCCAAAGGAACAATGTTTGATTGTACACTACATCTGAAAGGAGACCTTCTCGACGCGCGTTAACCTCTCGCTTATAGAGTGCCCAAAGAGTGGCCGGCAACACTACTGCTGGATCAAGGACTTCAATCGCCTCCTATTCAGTCAGACAAAGCATGACCATAGGCAGCACTTCTGCGAGCGGTGTTTACATGGATATGCCACCAAAGCTCTTCTTGAGAAGCACACCCCAGAATGTAATGGTATCAATGACCGAGCTGGATTCGCATATGCCTACCGAGGATAACAACAAACTCTCCTTTCAGAATTCACACAAACAGCTACCAGTTCCCTACATCATTTACGCTGACCTTGAAGCTTTAACCACTAAGATCGAAGGACCTGACCAAGACCCTAGGAAAAGCAACACACAGAAGACAGAGGAGCACATTCCATGCAGATTCTCCTACATTGTCGTACGTTGTGATGGCCACAGCAAGCCGCCTGTACTCTATCGAGGTAAGGATACAATTGAGCGCTTTCTAAAATGTATACAAGAGGAGGAGGTGAAGATTAGATCCCAAGAGGCTAAACCACTATGTATGTCGTGGGAAAACTGGAGGGTTTTCAATTCAGCAGTTGATTGTCACATTTGTCAGAAGCCCTTAGGTAGTAGTAGTACGAATACTAGGGTACGAGATCAGTGCCACATCACAGGAAAGTTTAGAGGTGCCGCGCATAATGCCTGCAACCTCAAATTACGTATCTCCCCCATCATTCCAGTCGTATTCCACAACCTACGCGGATGACTCCCAGCTATTGATGCAATCCATATCCAAGACAACAGGTAAGATCTCCTGCATCCCAAACAATATGGAGAAATACATTTCATTCTCACTTGGCAACCTCCGGTTCATTGATAGTGCGCAATTCCTTTTATCCTCTCTCGACAAGCTGGTAGCAAGCGCTGACCCAGACACTTTCCAGCAGACAATAAAACATGAACCCAACCCAAGCAAAAACAAGCTGCTACTACGCAAAGGCGTTTACCCATACGAGTACATGGACGCTTGGGATAGGTTCGCAGAGGCTTCTCTTCCACCAAAGAGTGCATTCTATAGTAAGCTATGCCTAGAAGATATATCCGATGAGGACTACGAACATGCACAGGAGGTTTGGAAGGTATTTGGCTGTGAGACATTAGGAGATTACCACGACTTGTACCTCCGAACTGATGTACTTCTTCTTGTAGATGTGTTTGAAGGCTTTCGTGCTACATGCATGCAAAACTCTCATGGGATGCATTGTTAAAGAAGACTGGCGTGGAGCTTGAGCTGCTTATGGACTACGACACGCACTTCTTCATTGAGAAAGGTCTACGTGGCGGGATATCAATGGCGTCCCAGCGTTACGCTAAAGCAAACAACCCAAGCGCGCCCGATTTCAACCCTGAGAAGTCAAAGAGCTATATACTCTACCTTGACGCTAACAACCTCTACGGCTGGGCTATGAGTCAATCTTTACCAACAGGAGGATTTGAGTGGTGCACACCTAGTTATATTACTAGTAATATGACTGAACAACATGTCGTTAACCTAGCAAATGATGCAGATAAAGGTTATATCCTTGAGGTTGACCTAGAGTATCCTCGAAAACTTCACGGCGCACATAACAGTTATCCTCTAGCGCCAGAGAGAATGCAGGTGGATAAAGCCTGGTTCTCAGAGTATCAAATCAAAATGTTCGAGAAGCTCTACAAGGGCAATGGATCCTTGATAGTGGAGAAGCTAGTACCCAACCTCCACGACAAAGAGCGACATGTGCTTCACTACCGCAACCTACAGCTATACCTCTCTCTAGGCATGCGTTTGAAGAAGATTCACAGGGCAATTCGCTTTGATCAAAGCCCATGGATGGAGCCATACATCCGAATGAACACAGAGCTACGAAAACTAGACTGCGAACAGTCCCTTTATTTTTCTTGGTCTCTAGTCACGAAAAACTCGAAAAACGATGTTTTGGCCGAGCGTGGATTGGGCGCAAACGAAATCCCCGAAGGGTAGGAGGGCAGGGGGACAAAAGAAAAATAAAGGGACTGCAGTCTTTTCCCACTGGCGCGCGTTCAGCGTCTGCACCGCCTAAGCACCGCCCACTAATTAAAATGAGATTAAAACTCCGCCCACCTGTCAAAATACAAGAAAAAAAGCCGTGAGAAAGCCGCCAAAAGATAAACAAAAACAAACCGTGGGAAAATCCTTGTTCGCGGGTCACTCTTTTTTTATAGAATATAGTTTTGCCTGAAATTGTTTTTCATCGATGTGGGATGAACAACATTAAAGGGGCCGTCTCACCCACAGTGCTTAGCGTGCTTTTGTTATTGTTTATATCCGGGACTTTGACCCCTATTCACGGCGGGAAGCTCACGAACTAAGCATATTCTTTATGTTGGTGACATGATAATTTTGATTTGAACATGGATGACCTTGATGAAACTAACAGTACCTTACAAGTTGATGTGAAGCCAACAAAGTGTTATACAGCAGTACTTGGCTGTACTATAACATTTACCGCTCACCCGTCGCTGCTATAAACAGAGAACACTCTCTCCGGGTAATACTAATCTGACTAATATTTATCAAAGTGAGAGGTTTCTCTCGGTTTTATTTTTACTTGCAGACAGAGAGAGAGAGAAAGAGATCTCCTAGCAGGCAATCTCGTTGCTGGCAGTAGCATAGAACCAGTTCAAGAGAGAACAGTGCACGAATTATAGCTCGATCGTTTCAATGGGAAATTATTATCACGGCGGCTCTGTTGTCAAATTTTGTGCGAGTCATAAACTTTGATCGATCATCTCGGCGAAATCACGGCGTGAAAGCCCTTCGAAACCAGAGAGAGACCTGTTTCCACAAGTTAAATGCCGAAGCTCTCAAAATGATTTTAGGCCGAAATTGCTCAATTCTTTTCGGGTCGACCAAGCGGAGTTCCGTTGCCTATAATATTTTGTTCACTATCGACTGATATTTACCGCTCACCCGTCGCTTCCAAACCCTGTCATCAGTACTATAAACAGAGAATAATAATTATGAAAAGAGAGGTTTCTCCCCTCGGTTTTATTTTTCCCTGCAGAGAGAGAGAGAGAGAGAGAGAGAGATCATCTGCTAGCAGTAAATCTCATTGCTGGTGCCAGAGAATCAGTTCAAGAGAGAACAGTGAACGAATAACAGCTCGCAGCTCGACGTCTTTCGTGCGAGTATAAACTTCAAATGATCAACCCGGTGAATCCGAAAATCTCGGCAAAATCACTGTCTAAAAGCCCGAATTCCGCCCTTTGAAACCAGTGAGAGACCTGTTTCCACAAGTTAAACGCCAAAGCCCTGAAAATAATTTTAGGAAACTGTTCTTCAAGTGGAGTTTTGTTACAAATTGTGGTCACGTATAAAGCCAGCCACGGTGTTCAAAAACCCAAGTCAGCTCAAAGATAGTAGATACTCGAACTAAGCGCTAATATATCTTTACATATAAATATTAATGGTCAGAATAGCTTCTCCATGTTGTAGGTGGAAATCGTGGACACAAACGGACAATTGTTTCCTTTCGTTGAGGACGAACGAGACTGGCACCATCAGAGAACTACGGCCACCTGAAATAAAACTAAAATTTGCATGACCAAATAATTTAAAACACTTAAATAAGAGGCTCAATAGGAAGAGCAATAAAAAAGGTTCAACCTAGTATGATTTTGTTGACGATAGCTGGAAGGATGGCAGAGATGTAGAGAAGATTAAAATCACTGCCATAAAAGTCTGGATTTCGATGGCATCGAAAATGGCCGCAATGCTATGTGAGCGCGCTAAGCACTGTGGGTGAGACGGCCCCTTTAATGAATTCGACGCCGAAACTCCTAAGAAACCGGCGGCTAGAAGAGGAAAACCAAAGTTGTTAAGTGCTGCCTCCGATTTTCGTAGAACCTGCAAGGTAAATTTCAAGCTGACTGTTGGTAACTTTGGGAAACATTCTTACGTTTCATCCGAAAATATCTTCCAACCCCCCCAAAAAACTGGCGTCGATAGTACAGCAGTTAGTAATTTGATTACTAATATTCTCAAAATCCCTCTCAGCTTGGAAAGACATCTATCTGCCCGCGTATGTTCAAAGTGTGCTAATAACGAGAGATTCTTGCTGAATGGAGTAGACTTCTTAAACAAATCGAGGAACTCGGAAGACAGAACTTGCTTGGCGGACGCGTATATAACTTCATAACTTCAAGACTTCTTCCATCTTTTCTAAAGCTTTCGCTTTCAGGCAGAAGTCGTTTGACTCGATCTGATCTTCCACAATGCTCCTCAGAGGCACGATTACCAGGACAGAAGGGCTTTGCTCGGGATTGTTGTTCCGTTTGGCGAGTAAAATATTTTGGTAAATTAAGCTTTTGCCAAAACCAGTTGGAAGCACAGCCAACACATCTTTGTTTTGTAATAAGTTCTCAATGGTTTGCTTTTGTTCGTCTTTTAAAATTAAGCCACCAAGCTGATGAGATAAACCCTCAAAAACTTGATCAAAATCCAAACTTTCTCTCGTTGCCATTTATGGAAACCTTTGCGGTGCTATAAAATAGCTGTCAATATCTTTCACATATACTAATCGAGATTGATATATGTTACGTCTGTATTGTTTAATTGACCAATCACGATTTTCAGTTGCTGGAGCGACTGAAATTCTGAACACGCGCCAGTGGGAAAAGACTGCAGTCCCTTTATTTTTCTTTTGTCCCCCCTCCCCCCGCCCTCCTACCCTTCGGGGATTTCGTTCGCACCCAATCCGCGCTCGGCCAAAACATCGTTTTTCGAGTTTTTTTCGTGACTAGAGACCAAGAAAAATAAAGGGCTGTTCGCAGTCTACGAAAACAGGCAAAGAGTACTTTCGAGGAAGACCTTTACAAGTTAATGAACAACTCCGTCTTTGGTAAAACAATGGAGAACCTACGCAGGCGTGTAGACATCCAGCTGATACGCTCTTCAGAAAAAAATAGACTGCAGCGTCTCTTGAACAAACCTAGTTATGCTCACTCCACGATCTTCGACAATGACCTAGCTTGCTGTACACAACTACAAAAGCAAACTACTACTGAACCGCCCGGCATACGTTGGTATGTCGATCCTAGACCTCTCAAAGCATTTGATGTATGATTTCTACTATAATGAGCTCCAGCAGCAATATGGGCAACGTTGTAAGTTACTTTACACAGACACTGACAGTCTCCTACTACACATCGAAACGGAAGATATTTACGTAGATATTGGTGCCAACATACATCTCTACGATACGAGCAACTACAGCGAGGACCACCCTTCGTATAACGTACATGTAGATAACAAGAAAGTCCTCGGCAAAATGAAAGACGAATGGAAAGGTATTCCCATTGCTGAATACGTTGGACTACGACCAAAACTTTACTTAATCTTGAAAGCAGATGGTACGGAAGTCCGGAAAGCAAAAGGAACGCGCAAGCCTGTTGTGAAATATCGCCTCCGTCATAGGCAATACAAAAAGTGCCTATTAGATAAAAAAGTGTTCCGCCACGGGATGTATATGCTTCGAAGTGAAAGACATAAGATGTATGGTGTTCATATGAATAAGGTCTCTCTCTCACCATTCGACTCTAAGAGATGGATTGCAGAAAATGGGGTAGATACGTTTGCATATGGGTACAAAGAGGAGGTAAACTTTGATGATCTCATTGATGAGTTATTAGCCTAAGACACCATCTGGCGGCAGTTCTGTGTCTGGAGGTACCACCTGCAGCTCTTCGCGAACGAAACCACGCAGCGGCACAGCAGTTGAGACGACAGTCATCAAATACTAAAGGACTGGTTCGTTTGGCTTGATAACAACGCGTCCTGGCTGGTATATATCTAAAGACCATATAGGATCAGTTGCACGACGACGCCCACCTTCCAGCTCACCAGGTGCATATATGTAGATATCGAACACCAACATCGAATGGAAGCCTTTTCTCTTTGAGACCAACTAAGCGCCCATAGTGTGCAGGTTCTGCCGGCTTCGATTCGATTGATTGTTCCTTTGGAACGGTAATTGCTACCACTGGTTGTTTTCCTATCAAACGTGTAGCTTCATTGTTTAAAGCTTTGACGACCTCAGGTAAACGAGCTACCCACTCGACTGACCGTCGTCCCGACTGCTGCAAAGCAAGCACCATTTCCTGGGCATACTGGTATCCGAATAGCCTCTCAGACAGCGTACGATTAAAACGCTCAACAATTGCTTGATCTCTGTGGATGTCCACACGCCCACGTCTTACAGAAACTCCATGCTTGATCGGCATTGGAGAAACAGCACCCATGAACTCACGCCCTGGATCAACCTGGAGCAGCTTTGGCCACGTCAATGGGCTTCGCTTGTAGATTCGCTCAAAAGCCGCAGCGACTTCTTTAGCTTCTTTAGTGGCTAATGGCTCTGCTTCTTTGTATCTGGATGCTACATCAACGACTGTGAGTGCATACTTATATAACTTTCGTCCACGTCCAGGACGATCATGTGGAAGAAAGAGCAGATCAGCTTGATGAACCTCGTTTGGCGTAGAGACGATGAATCTAGGTCGTGGCACGTATTGAGGTGCTGGTAAATAGATCTGCCATATACATGTAGCTTGCTTCGAGAGCCACATCCGAGCTACATGTACATCTTCAGAGACGTCAGTCGCAGTGGCAAGGTGTTTGATTGCTGCGAGAGTAGTATGTACAATGGGGGTTCTGGGCGACGTCCTTATATAAGCCCCCCTGCTTCCCCCACTAAGAACCACCGCCAACATATAACCCCCTATATAAGCCCCTCTGATTCCCTCACTAAGAACCACCGCCAACATACATTTTATGTAACCATAAAAATACCCAAGTATATACGATGTGGGTTCTGGGCCACCTCCTTATATAAGCCCCCCTGATTCCCCCACTAAGAACCACCACCAACACGATAGTAGTATAGCCGGGATTAAAATGATACCACTTTTTATTTAGCCACCGGATAACCGTTTTAAGTCCCCCCTCCCCAACACTTTTTGTGCCCCCATGAAAAACCCGACTTTGTTTCTATTTTCTGACCCATTTCCCTTTCTCTTAATTAGAGAAAGGGTACCACCATATTATGACCCATAGAAATTTGTTAATTAGCGAAGGCCCACTGTTCATACTACTATATACGAGGTTGCACCATATTTCGAGCTTCGAGTTTTCTCATTTCATATACGCCCACGCCCCAACATTCCAAAATGTCCATAAAATTCCATTCCTACCCTAAAATTCCGATCCGACCCTAAAAAAAATTTTTTTAGAGCACAAAAATCGTATTATGTTTGGCAGAGAAGCTGCCGTCTGTTAATTAGTGGCTGACGAAATCGAGACAGAAATTTACATACGAACCAAAACAACACGGTAATTTATACGTTTTTGCTCTTAGCAAAGACTGCTCTTAGCAAAGTGAAAATAAAACCCTTGTTTATTTCTCTTGTAGGACATTTCGATTTTTATACCACTAGACTGTCTAATTGTGCTCGTATTTCTTGCGGGAGTTTGGAGAGAATTTGTTCCAAGGTTTTTTTATCCATTCGTCTCAAATTAGCTGAAGTTTTGTGGCGAATTTCGATCTTCATAGTTTCGAATTTATCCGCCCCAGTGCTGAGTAGATTGTATTCAGCGTCAGACACATTTTCACCATTTAGGATCTTTAACGCTATATCACGAAGCGTATTAAGGGTCACTTCCGCCAACATAGAGGTTTTCTCATGTTTAGAAACTTCTATTCCAAGCTTTTTGGCTTCAATAGTCTTAGCGCTAGAAATTACCCCACAGACCCCACCAATAATGCCAAGAGGTAGACCAAGTATTACACCAAAGCCGGTTAGAGCCGTTGCTAAACCCGTGCTTGATAAAAGCACAGATAGACTACCTGTTGCCACAGAGACACAGTGGACAATTCTCTGTGCACGGGCATATTTTTTACGTACCGCTTCGTAGTGTTTTTCTTGGGCTTTTATATTATTAAGAGTATCACGGGCATATAGCCGACGAACAATATCTCCAGTGCCGTTGCTATCCATGCTAGCCGGCGACGGATAGATAGGGGGCGCCGTTGGAATTGTTTGAATCGAATCGCTTGCCATTATGTTATAGCTTTGCTATATATTGTATGATTTACTCAATCTTCAATACGCATTTTATAGGCTGACCCTGGAAGTCTATGAGATTGCCTTTCTCATCGCGAATTGTGAGGCGAATGTAGCTCCGCAGTGTTCCTAGGGCTCGAATGGGTATGAGGGTTGGTGGAAAGTAAGTTGTTGCTTTAAAACTGTGGTCTGACATATGAAAAATATGTAGGATTTTAGATGGCTTCCCCTCAAGAAGTGAGAAGTTGGAATCCACCACATCACAGTAGATATATACATAATTAATATCTTGTGGCACCAGGGGGTATTTTCCCACAGCGATAGTCACATAGTCTGTCACATAGTCTGTCACATCTTTATTTACTTTGATACCAAACAAATCGCAGATATTCTTAGTGAACTGGATTGGTTTCTTGACCTCCATAATATAATATTTCCTAAATGGGTGGTCTATGATTTTCAAGAAACCAGCCTCAACTGCGGGATCGAAGTAGGTTATCAACGTTATTGTACTATAATGTCCCGCTTTAATTTCGTATGGAAACACCACACTATTGTCGTCCCACTTAAAGCTCCCTTTCTTAGTTAGGTTCCACCAATTATGATTAAGAGTGACCTCGACTAGTGAAATATTCTGGATAAGAATACGTTGGTCAAAGTAGACCATATGGTCAGCCGTAGGACAGGTGACATTTAAGATTACCATATTAATATGGAATTGTTCGAATCGAAGCGCTTGCCATCATGGATACATATGATTTACTCAAGCTTTAATTTGTATCGTATAGGTCGACCATTGAAGTCTATAATATTTCCTTGCTCATCGCAAATTGTCAGGCGAAGGTTGTTTCGTCTTATACCTAGAGCTCGTATGGCTTGGGGATTCGTGATAGAGTATGTGTTTTTTACAAACTTCCCACCTCGGACCTCTAAGCTATCCAGGACATTCGATCGCTTTCCCTCGAGAAGTGAGAAGCTGGAATCCACCACATCGCAGTGGACATGCACGGTGTGGATATCTTGTAGCATCAGGTCATGCTCCCCCACTCCGTGTATCACACCACTATCTTTTTCTTTTACGTTAACACCAAACAGACGGCAAAGATTCCAACTAAATCGAATCGGTGTCTTGACCTTTAAGACCCATTTATTCCAATATGGGTAGTTTACGAACTCCACCATACTAGCATCGATTGCGGGCTTAAAGAAGGGTTGAATACTTACCATATCATGATGCCCCCCATAAACATAAAGTGGAGGCATTATCCCATCGTCGATGTCCCACCAGAACGACGCTTTCTCTGCTAGGTTCCACCAACTGTTCTCAAAAGCGATCTCAACTAGCGAAATATTGTTGATAAGAATAGGGTTGTCGAAGTAGACCGTATGGTCAGCCGAGGTGGTGGTGACATTTAAGATTACCATATTAAACTTGATGTTTACTTAGATACTTGCATTACATGCATATATTGTTTACTTCAATATTAGAGTCTGGTTATACGTTCAATAAGCATGTTAGATAAGGTAAACGAAAAGGTCGCAACGCTGAATGCCAATCTGTTGGCGAAGTTCGAGAAAAGATACCCCCATGCAGATCTTCAACAGTTTTATGCATCCACGGAGATAAATGGTCCAGGCAAATATTCAACAAGCATTCTATTTCGAGATGGGGATTCTAGCTATGTGATATATGGCGATGAGGTCTCCAAGCTACCTGCTACCATTCAAAAACGTATCGACGACGCACTACACAAGACTGTGGGATTCCCACCCCCCTTCAGAAGAACGGATTTTAAGTATCCAGTTCCAGCAGTTTCCTGGGCACACGTCGCTAAAGACATAGCCCCTTTCCTACAAACTCTAAAGATTTATGTAGCAAGGGATCAGTTCTTCACGTTGACACCGAGAGATGTCTTTCAAGAGCTGGGGTTCGAGCCCCCCAAAACCCCGAAAAAACGACCATTTAATATACAATATATCGCAGAAGATCTTGTGGCTAGGGCTAAGGATAAAGAACTAGCATACAAGTGGGCCAATGCTAAACCAATGAAACTTTGGCAACAACAGCTATGTTTCGTCGTTTGGTGCGCAACGGCGGGCTGTGGAGTGTCGTTTGATGACCATCTTTCAGATGACGCACCGATCATAGACAACGTTAGGAGCTTTTACCGCTTCCATGTGTACTACACGATCAGACGATTACTGTTTGAATTGGGAGTCCCCCTCCCTAGGGAATCAATCTTTAATAAGTACGACAACATTCCATGGAATTATGCTTTATATGACAGGCTAAGGCGTGAGTTTGGAGTCGCTAAAATTGACTTTGCCCAACGTCGAAACGATATGAATGAGAAGCATTACAATTGGTTCGTTCCACTGCAGGGAAAAGGATTAACGAAGGCTGGGCTAGTTCGAATCGGCGCATCTATAAAGGCTTACGTGCATTGTATCCTAGGACCGCAGTTTGTGGCTCGCAATCCAATAGTAGGACGGGGAGGCGAGTCTCTCAGCATCCAAGCAGCTTGTGGTGAAACGTTGGAAAAGGTCATCACGATTTCGATATCAAGAAGACCTTAAAGACCCTGTGTCCGAGCCCATGGTGCTTTGCGCCAATGTTATGATTAGTTTGTTTATCAACGGCCGCATATATTAAAGGCCAGCTTTTAGGCAAACTAAAATGCTCTCGATTGTTTATAAGTTTCATAAAAGAAGTACACATACACTTTGGATAACGAATTTCATCATTTCTACCGGATTAAAAACCCAATCGAGCCCACGAATTTCCCCCGGATGCTTCGAATATGATTTTAACAGTACTTGGCAGGAAGCCAGTATTGTTCTGTCTTTAGATTCTAATTCGGTTTACGAGTGCGACTTTTCACAACTATACAAGCAAACACATACTCCGTGCTACCTTGTTTTCATGTCTCCAGTATTGCTTAGCTGTATTTGAAGATCTCTACTTTCCTTGCGAATGATATATTTTGAGTGCAAAATGAAATGTCGTACTCGCACTCGAGTCAAACTCACAGCGAAGTAACAGCTGAGCTCGGCAGATTGGAGTTTGACCCGCGATCGTAGTTTTGGTAGCAAGACTTTCTGGACGTACTGTAGGATGAAAAAAAAGGTAAAGCACATTGCTTTCTCTGCTAATAAAAATGCAAAACATATACAGTTACAGATAATTCGTAACACCTCAGTGGAGCTTAGCCGTGCGAAATTATAATTACGAATGATCTTGATGCCAGAAGTGGTTGCTTCGTGCTTTGTATTTCCAACGAAGCCTGCCGGTCCCTTAGTGCAGCAAATCCCCGGGAAACTCACGTAGTAGTCTTTTTGAACCACAAGTGTTCTCTTGTAGACCTAGAGAAAGTAAAATTTGGACTGCTGAAGGATTATTTGTCGAGTCGCTTCGCCTCGCTGTCTCGGTCCTTTCTGCGGCATTTTCTAAATTTCATTTTAAAATGTATATATACAAAAGTTAAGATAAAAGAAAGTCAGTTAAGCATATATACCTCTGAATAATTTCACGATGGCCCAAACTAGGGATGGATTTCGAAAGATTCGAGAGTCATATAACGCGCAAAGCACCATGGGCTCGGACACAGGGTCTTTAATGACACAAAGGTTCGTCTTGATCTAGCAGTTGCCAAGGGGTGTCTGTTAATACCCAGTCGCATGATTATCAACCAGGAGATTATAATGGGCTATAACAACGAACTGCAAGGGGCAAACGCATCAGGCGTTGGGTTTGGAATAAACGAACATATCAACCTCGATACGAAAAAGCCACCACCACCACCTATGGACGGCCCAGCACTGAAGGTGAAACCCGCAGCAGAGCTGCCTGCGAAGCACCCACCGAAGGCCCCAGTATCAAAGGCGCCTAAAACGACACGCGTGGCCCCAGCATCAAAGGCGCCTAAAACGCAGCTCCAAGTATCGCCACCGACGAGCCACGAAACTAACTTAGCAATTGTGGCTATTGCGGCCGCCGGAGCCTCGTGGATGATATTTCGCTAGCCCCGCTGCGACGATTTATACTGCTCTATTACGAATATGACCACGGCTACGATGAGCAGCCAAGCATTCTTGGCAAGGAAGGGAATAACTTGCTCTCCGAGCTTGAATATGAAATTCGCGATAGCACCTATTGCTCCAGTTAGTAAGTTACCCCAGTTATTTTTCATCTTATCTTTAAGCTTCTTCAAACTATCTTTTAATTTATCTTTAAGCTTCTTCAAAGCACCTTTTAATTTATCAAGCACACCATTCAGGCCTTTTAACAGCGCAGAAATGATAGCACTAACCACGGTGCCCACAGCAGCCAACACTCCAAGCACTGTAAACCCATACTTCTTAAAGACGGCTTTTACGCGGTCACGCAATGACACACGATCTTTAAGGGCATCTATTTGTTGCTCGAACTTCTGTTTCTGGCCCTCTAGGTCTATTATTTCCTCTTGCAAGGCCAGGTATTCTGTGGTTCCCGGTTTTAAGGAATTCATAGCCTTTATTTTCTTAGGTTTTTGTTGCTCGATTTCATCGACCTCGTCTTCAGCTTTACTAATCACCTCTTCCGCAGGGGGTCCCAGACTATCTCTAATCGTTTTTGGAAAATCTTTGGCTTCAAAGTCAGATAGAAGGTAGGATTTGGCATTTTTACGATTTAATTGCACCACAACCTCGCCATATTCATCCAAACTAGCAGTGAACTTAGCCTTCTTGGGGTTTACATCTGGAAACTTATCGCCGATTTTGCCCCAGGCTTCTGTGGTCTGTTCTTCCATTTTGGCTAACTCTGTTTCCGCAGCTGTAGTGCTTGGCCCTGCAGAATCTTGATCAACCAATTCGATATACTCAGTTTGGCTGTACTCCCCATAAGCCCGATAGCCCCATACCTTATCGCGTACGAATGTTGATGCTTCGCCGAAAAAACGCCCAGATCTACTCCTCCAACTCTCTCGTGACTCATTAACACGCGGCTGAATCGACTCCCATTCATCTTTAGAAAGCTTATTAATATCAGCTCTACCTTCTTCAGTTATAGGATCAAAGTCTACGTGTTCCATATTGAACGTTTATATGTTATATACTAGTAGTATTGACTATATATTCAATATCAGTTTTGTGTGAAACAACATGATATCATCAATTCTCCATCCAGACTATGCTCCTAGAGAGGGTAGATCTCTCAAAGCCAGCCGTGTGTTCCATCGCGTAACATTCACCCCTTCAACGGCCAACCCAGGGGAAACTTTGATTGTCAACGTTCCCACGACAGGTGAAAATAGGCTTCTAGTACCTGGCAGTCTAGCACTCAGTGCCGCGATCACTCTATCTGGGGGTCATGCAAACAACCGTGTGGTGGCTAATGTTGGGCGCTGCCTAGTCTCAAAGCGAGTCGTAAGAATGGGCACTACTACCTTAGAAGATTGTGGTCGGCCTGATCTACTACAGGTATATAGTGATCTATACCTATCTACCGCAGATCGAGAGAATCGCATAGAGCAGGGCATTCAATCCGCCAACGTTAACAAACTTCGCTCGGGTGCTGGTGATAAAGACACCTCGATTGCAGCCGACAAAGCGACACTTACTGCATATGGTAGCGTGTATAAGATACCTATTGATCACGATATTATCACAACTCATGGTGTCTTTTATCCGCGTGCGCTTCGAGATAAGATATCATTCAATTTAACGCTAGCACCAGCCACAGACGTCATAGTCGGATCGGACAGCACAAAAGTAGGCACATATAAACTTTCAAACATTGAGCTAGAATATGAAGTCATTGAAAGTCTTGAGCTTGCGATGCAGGCCAAGGAAGTCTACAACAGCGGCAAAGCCTTCCTGTACAACCATGCGGAGTACTTCAAGACCGTCTCAGTCAACCTAGTAACTGACACACTCATATCTGAAAGCATAAACATACTTCGTCGATCTTTCACTGGTATCCTTCTTCTCTTTGTGGATCCACATACGGCAGGCACCCGAGACAGTGAGAAGTTCTTAAATCCAGCCATCACCAAGGTCGAGGTACAAGTCAATAGCATCCCCAATGCTCTCTACTCCTTTGGGATGTTGCCAAGGGATTTATGGAAGTCAGCAAAGAATTGGTTTTGTGCCGCTGTCGGAACGACAGCCACTACATCTATGACACATAAGAAGTTCTTTGAGAATAAGTTTGCCATACTCATTGACTGCCGCACTTCTCAAAACAGTATGACTCATGGGGACGGTCTGGCCCAACTTGACACGGGAGCAAATATTCGCCTGCGGATTCATCGCACTGCAGCAGACGCAGGGACTGCGAACATGCACATATTCGTGCTGTCTTATGCTCAGGCAACTATTGAACGGGGGATGCTGCAAAATGTTTATAATTGATGATTACATCGGCATATTGGACACATTAACAGAACAAATTCCCTTTAACACATTGATAATTGGCACCACGAACTGTGGAAAGACTCAGTTTATAGTCAATCAGCTGCGAGGTCCATTTCGTTTTAAGTTCGAGTATATCGTGTTGATTTGTCCTACCTATGTTCACAATAAAACCTACCAAGGTTTCGGCAATGGAGATCCACGCGTCATTTGTATAGCACCTTCTCAGAATGAGATTGATACCGCCCTGCGAGAATGTGCTTGTTTATTCGAAGGAACAAATACGCTTATTATCCTTGATGATTGTGCTGCAAGCAAGGACGTTAAAGGAAGGACCGATAAACTATCCGACTTAGCCTTTTCTGCACGCCACATTGGCATTTCCATTTTGGCATCAGCACAAACGCAAAAGAGCATATGTAAGGACTTTCGTGAAAACTGTGCAATCGTCGTGGCATTTCGCATCGCAAGTGCGCCTGGATTAAAGGCTTTGTTTGATGACTACGGTGCGGGCATATCGCTAGATGACAAAAAGATGCTTATTTCAGAACTCGAGACTAAGTTTGCACATATATGCTTCTGTTTGCGACATCCATTTTCCACCGTATTGGAGATACCTTCCCCCAGGATATGTCGCGGCATATTGAAGTAAAATGGGTGAAAAAAATAAGGATGAAGACTTAGAAGATTTACTAGACTATTTACGAGAGGACCCCTCTGAAAAAAGCAAAACAGATATGGCCGCGGAAGCAGCCACGGATACGTTGACTGACCATCGGGAAGAACTCGCTATTTTAGCTGCAACTGGTGTAACAAAGGAATACCTAGGAAAAGCGTACTATCTAGGACATATCCATAGACTATCTGAGAAGGATGTAGAACTACTACATAGGAGGTACCAGGCCGTTGTAGCCCAATTAGTAACAGGCAGTTTAATCGATAGTACGATTACCCTAGCTACTCGCGTAATTGCGCACTTTTTACCTATAGATTCCCAGCCGGCACTACTAAAGGACTTAAAAGAAGATCGTATAGTTCGCAATGAAATCTCTTCTTTGGCTGGCTTGTTGTCTCTTAAGGCGGGACGTTTCGTAGCCCTAGCTAGTGCTATATTCCATGTATCTAATCACATAGAAGTCAATTCCTCGTCGTACTCGGCAAGTTTTTCATCTTCTGAAGCAGTAATTGAAGACACACCAACTATTGATATACAGCAGTATGTCGGAGCATCAGAATGAAAACGTAGAAAAGGCCCGTATAGGAGAAGAGTTGGACCGCCTAGACAGAGCCGACTTCGCATCCGCCGCAGTTTATTGGGGTGGGATGAGCATGGTTTTTATAAGTCTGGCCTACGATTGGCTACTCAACAAGAAAAGAAAAAAGTTAATAGGCAAATTAGAAGACTTACAACAAGACGCCCAACCTAGTTCAGTAATTACTCCACCAATTACTCCGCCTAGTTCAGTAGTTACTCCCTCTAGCAGTGACCCCACAATTGAAGTTACATCACCCCGCAACATATGGCAAGATGGAAGTAAACCCTCCGAATGACCTCATCACAAAAGAACCAACTACACCTAAAAAAGAAAAAAAACCTCCCAATCCAAATCGCGTTGCTGCAGGTAAAGCCACAGCAGAAAGGAAAAGACTAGCTAAAGCCGCCCTCGCCAATACCCCATCGGCGGCGCCGGTAGACAAAAAAGGTCAGGGTGATGCTCCAAGCTGGATAGCTAACAACGTATCAGCTAATACGACCCTTGCCGCAGTTGGAGTAAGCATAGCACTGGTAGGTCTGTACTATCAGTACATGCGCTACACGCAGTCGCAAAAGAATAGGATTAACAACTGTTGTTCATCGGGGGCTAAGGAACGACAAGTCGAAACTAGTGCTACTGAAGAAATCACCACCAAAGGTAGCAACCTTAAAATTCAGGGTACGATATAGCATTTGAAGCCACGCCATGGTCCCTGTATTATCGATGATGTGCGATGGGTGAGAACAAACTTATGAAAACATTGTCGGACGCTGCTATATTGATTGGACTTGCGTCGGGTATCGGTTGGATCGGAAAAAAGGTCGCTAAAGAGCCTATGACTAACGATCCTTCATCTAACGTTTTGAACTACGTAAAGTGGGTAGCCATGTTGGCTGCTAAGCAATACCTAGAGGATAAAAAGTATTTGCCACCTATTGAGTAACATGGTGTCAATTGGGATAGCGATCGGTACGGCAGTTGCTTTTGCTATAGCTAGCACTGGTGTGAGCTACGCCGCCAAATACATCGAGAAAGCGGCTGGGCCGGCTGGCCCCGATTTAATTGCTAAAGAGGCAGAAAGGCACGATAGGGCTGTCGAGGAGGCAAATGCCGCTATGGTTGCCTATGAAAAGCGACGAGAAGAAATAGCTACCTGGGTCAGGGGGAAAGAAAAAACACAGTACTATAACGATAAGGGCCTATCTAATGACGATCGAGCTCGCGACTTGTTCTATAAAGTCCACGTGGGGCTACACCCCTTGAAAAGGCCTAGTTTCTCTGATTATCATCGACCATCAAGTTCGAGGAAAACTGCCGGGGTGTTTGCAGCTGGATACGTCGCCACCCGATTTCTATGAGAATAAGAAAAAATACTAGGCAAATACTAAATTACTAATTGAATTACTAGGTAATTACTAGATTACTAAACGAATTACTAGGTAATTACTAAATTACTAAATGAATTACTAGGTAAATTTTCCCCTGTTGAAGATTGATGTATACGTAATATAGCGGGGCGCCTTGAGAGGCCATGGATATAGATACTGAAAGACTTGATAGAGCCGTTCATAAATATCAAAATGATTGGGCTACTTTTCAAGAGACCCACAAAAAATTGGCAGACTGGGTCAAAGAGCAGGAAGGTATGCGGTATTACTCCAATGAAGATCTATCCAATTTGACTTTAGCTCGAATCATGTTCAATACGACCAAAGTAGGGCTAGACCATATAAGTCTGCATGATATGAAGGAGCCTCTTTTCTCAGATTACTACCAACCTTCGCGTCATCGTAGTTGGCTCACCAAATTGGTGCTTTCTCTAGTATACGTTGTCAGCCAAGGGCCATAGCTAGGCTTTTTATGTCCATTGTAAAGTTGATTTTCTGCTCCAATTTGAAGCTATTTATATGTATACATAACAGAGACAACCTTCAACGAAAATCGAAACCATGCGAGTCGAGGAGAACGCGCAAGTTAATAATAACTTCAGTACGCATATAAAACGCAAGGAAAATATCGTACACGTAGTACCGTTCAACGTGAAGGCTAAAGGAATCGAAAACGTTGTCCACACTTATGCTTTACTAGCCCCCAACTCTCCTATTTCATATTGTACCAGTTCGCTACTAACCGAGCTAGGTTTCGAAGATGAGGTAGAGTCGGTAGGGCTTACGTCGCTACCTGAGTTAGATTTCGAAGCCGATAGCCTCCCCTTAGTAAATCTAGAACTGCGAACTATTGAGAACGATGAATTCCATAACCTTAACAGTGCTGTGCTTTGCCCGACCGAACTCTTAAACAATACGGATGTTGCTGTGCTCTTCCCCAATTCGCCTACATCTAATGGACACGAAATCGGCTTGGTAATAGGGTACAAACACTTGGCATTCTCCAGTACCAAAGATGAAGAGTTGATAACACTCAAGTGGAATACAGAGCCCCACCACATCAAAAATCTACTCTATTTAGGGGGTGGATACTTCAACCTTATACCACTATACGTATGATCCTTTCGTTCTGCTCGTAATAATGAACAGTAAGCTGAGCCTGCAATACTATAGCCCAAAAGGCTATTGGAAAGGACTCGCTGCAATTAAACATCTTGCCGCTGCAACCGATATATCTGAAGATGTGGTTCGGACGTGGCTAGAAAAACAAGCTATATGGCAGATCTATTTGCCGGCACCCCAATACGTACCACGACCTAAATTTAATGTCTCCATGCTACACCGAACGAGGTCCATCAGGCAGATCTGCTCTTTCTTCCACACGATCGTCCTGGACGTGGACGAAAACTATATAAATATGCACTTACAGTAGTTGACGTAGCATCTAGATATAAAGAAGCCGAGCCATTAGCCACTAAAGAAGCTAACGAAGTTGCTGCGGCATTTGAGCGAATCTACAAGCGAAGTCTCCTGACATGGCCAAAATTCTTACAAGTCGATCCAGGGCGTGAGTTTATGGGTGCCGTTACTCCACTACTGACAAAGCATAAAGTTTCTGTAAGGCGTGGACGTGTGGATATCCATAGAGATCAAGCAATCGTTGAGCGATTCAACCGAACCCTATCCGAAAGGCTATTTGGACACCAATACGCTCAAGAAATGGTGCTTGCTTCGCAGGGAAAGGACGATAGGTCAGTAGAATGGGTAGCTCGTCTACCTGCAGTCGTAAAAGCTTTGAACGAACCTACGCGTTTGACAGGAAAACAACCAGTGATAGCAATACGCAAAGAGGAAATCGAATCGAAGCTGGCAGAACCTGCACGGGTTCGGGACGAACGGGTGCGCCTCGTTGGTCTCAAAGAGAAAAGGCTTCCATTCGACGTCCGTGTTAGATATCTATATGCCCCTGGTGAGCTGGAAGGCGGTCGTCGTCGTGCAACTGATCCTATATGGAGTTTGGAAACATATAGTATTTCTCGTAGTATGGTTTCTTCAGGACAGCCAGTTCTGTACTATTTGTATTCGGAGGCCGTTATGCGGGGATTCGTACGTGAAGAGCTACAAGTGGTGCCTAAGAATACAGAACTACCTCCGAATGGAATCTTAAGCTAATAACTCCTCAATTAGGTCATTAAAGTCTACCTCTTCCTCTTTAGCGATATCTTTGTGCCCATAGGCTAGTGTGTGTATGCCATTTGGGCCAATCCAACGTTTTGTGTCTAGGGGTGAAAGGGAGATCTTATTAACTCGCAGACCATACATCTGATGTCCAATGCTTCGCAGCATATTCATCCCATGTCTGAAGGTCTTCTTATTGAAAAGAGACTCCTTATACTGCTAGTGTCGCATGTGCTTCTTTACGACGTACTTCCGTACTCCCTTAGCCTTGCGAATCTCCTTAGTGTCTGCGCGTATGATTGAATACATCTTAGGTCGAAGTCCAACGTACTCTACAATGGCAACACCTGCACACTCATCCTTCATCTTTCCAAGAACCTTTTTATTAGTGGTGTTGTGTAGGGGGTGGTCTTTTGGGTAGTCACTTGTATCATAGAGGTCTGCATTAGAGGCCATGTCTTTGTAGACGTCTTCTGTCTGGATCTCAAGCAGCAGTGAGTCTGTGTAGAGCAGTTCGCATCTATTGCCATATTGGGTCTGAAGTTCATTGTAGTAGAAGTCGTACATCAAGTGTTTGGATAGGTCTAGGATGCTCATCCCAACATAAACAGGGCGGTTCAACACTAGCCTGCTTTTATGCATGTGTAGTGCTACAAGGCCATCGTCAAATATATTCTATCTAGCAAATGTTGGGCTCGATATCAGCCGCCTGAGCTTGTCCTCCTCTCTTGCACGCACCAGCTTCACATCCACTCGCTTGCGTAAATTCTCCATGGTCTTACCAAACACGCTATTGTTCATCAACTTGTAGAGGTCTTTCTCGAAGTTACTCGTAGCCAGTTTGCGTAGGCTCGTATTCATCCTGATGTATGGCTCCATCCAGGGACTTTGATCAAATCTGAGTGCTCGGTGCACCTTTTTCAATCGCATGCCAAGAGATAGGTATACAGTAGCTGTAGATTCCTATAGTGTAGGACGTAGCATCTTTTGTCGCGTAAGTTTGGCACGAGCTTTTCGACTTCGATTGGAAATGCTCTTTCACCTAGTAGTCCACATTGATACTCCGACATCCATTTTTTCTGGACTTTCATACGCTCTGGGGCTAGTGGATACGCGTTGTGTGCATTATGAAGTTCTATAGGATACTCAAGGTCGACCTCAAGGATATAGCCCTTATCCGCATCTTTCGCGATGTCAAGGATACTCAAGGTTAGTTGTTCGATAGTCTGTAGCTTTGCTACGTCACACCACTCAAATCCTCCTATTGGTAGCGCTTGGCTCATAGCCCATCCATATAGGTTGTTTGTATCTAGATACTGTATGTACGTAGTGGGCTTGGTTGGGTCGTACTCTGTCCCGACTGCGCAAGCATATGGATTGTTGGCCTTTGCATGGCGTCGACTGACCATCGAAATGCCGCCTCGCATCCCTTTCTCGATGAAAAGATGCATATCGTAGTCGGTGAGCAGCTCAAGCTCTACACCAGTCTTCTTTAACAATGCGTCCCACGATAGACCAGGGCTCGTATAGTAGTGGGCTGGGTTAAGCCATAATTTTGCATACATGTCGCTCGAAAGCCTTCAAACACATCTGCTAGTAGTAGTACATCAGTTCGAAGATATAGGTCGTGGTAGTCTCCCATAGTTTGACAGCCAAATGCTTCCCAAACCTTCTGTGCGTGGGCATAGTCCTCATCTGAGATTCCTTCATCAGAAAGCTTGCTATAAAAAGCATCGCGCGGTGGTAGCTCGTCCCGAAACCGCTCCCAACTGTCCATATATTCGTATGGGTATACGCCTTTGCGTAGAAGAAGCCCGCGCTTATGTTTGTCTTGCTCGTATCTGGCTATGATTTGGAATCCTTCCAGGTTTTTAGCTGGTACTAGCCGATCAAGAGAGGATAGCAAAAACTGAGCGCTGTCGATGAATCGCAGTTTCCCTAGGGAGAAGGAAATGTACTTCTCCGTGTTATTGGGTAAGCAATTTATCTGCCCCTCTACTTTGGAAATATTCCGCATCAAGAGATGAGAATCGTATCCCTGCAAATTGTGGAAGACTACTGGTATTATGGTCTTCTTTGGGTCTATCCGCAGAAGTAGATTGCGGCATTGTGTGCTGCTCCCCTATACTTTCCAGTGATATGACAGTGATCGCGAACTGAGTCCCCATTAAGAGATTTCTGACAAATGTGACAAATGGTTGCACTGTGGTGGGCTGTGCTGTCCTCTGGAGTCATGCATATGGCTTTACATATAGATAGAGCTGCCTCGACTTTCTGTTCTTCTTGTCGTATTGCCTCTAGGAACATTTCCGTAGCATTAGGCCCTCTGTAGACGACTGGAGTCTCCGTATGGCCATCGCATCTCACCACGATGTAGCCGAACCCGTAGGCCTCGTGTAGTTGAGTTTGCTGGGTGTTGCTCTTGCTTGGGTCGAGCTCTGGTCCTTCGATCTTAGTAGTCAATGCCTCAAAATCGGCGTAGATGATGTATGGAACTCTTAACTGTTTGTGCCAGTTCTGGAAGGATAGCTCATTCTTACCCTCTTCTGGCATTTCCACTCTCACTGCTGTTTGCCCTATACCTTTGCATTCTGGAATGTGTTTTTCGAGGAGATCTTTTCGGCAGTATCCATGTAAACATCTCTCGCAAAAGTGCTTCCTTTCACGGTGCTTGCTCTGATCATAGAGAAGGCCATTCAGGTTCTTGATCCAAGTGTAGTGATACTTTCCGGATTTCTCTATTAACAGCAGGTTGATTCGGCGGGTGTCCCCACATTGCTTGCTAATCCTGTAGACAACCACACCTTTCTCCCAGCCGAAGACATTGATCGCAAGGTTGTTGTTTTGCCTCTCGACTCTGCAAATCTGTGATATTGGGATTGGTTAATCGATTCCTGTAAAGTCAAGACCGTCCTCTTTAGAATACTTAGATGTTCTGTATGCATGTCCTCCGTGTAGGACTGGAAACAGTGCTGATCGTAGTGCCCACCGCAGACAATTGTCGTCTTTGTTTTGGACGTTAACCACTACCTTCTTGCATTGGGCTTCTGGAGGTAGTGCAATATACGAACCGCCTCGTAGTGGTTGATATCGTGCGATGTCGAGCCAAAGCAGCACGATTCGGTCTACCGCCCACCCTGAGCCTGTGTGTGTCCATTTCTCCAGGGTCTCTTGGATCGCAGGAAAAGACCTATCTAGCGCGGAATTGATTTCGTGGGTTTGCAATACGGCCTCCTGTTTGTGGCGAAGTATTGCATCGATGAATTCTTCACTACCATCGAGTTTGTACTTTCGTAGCTGTACTCTCAAAGCGAGCTGGAACTTCACCCCTTTTAGATCGACAATCTCTTCCTCTAGCTTTTCGTGGATTATCTGGCGTACACCATCTAAGAAGGCCAATGGGTCGGCACCAAATTCGTGGCCCTCTGGAACCATCCATCTGCCAGCCTCGTAAGAACTTACCAATGACCCATTTAGTGCGTTTGAATTCTAGTGGGGATTTCTGGCGTTGGGCTGGATTGCGTGCCTGTTCATATACATCTAGTACGTCTCTCTGATAATTGCCGTATGCCATAGTTACTACGAGTATAACCCTAGTTTCTCTATTCTCTAATAGGTAGATTCTTGGTGATAAAGTCAGTCAATACAGCGTTAAAGTTCTTTATAGCCCTCCTACCTATACGCATCAGGGTTATCTGCGCATTCATATTACCACATGGGCGACAAAGTGGTGTCTCTGCTTGAGTCCCAACTCCACACCCGCGGCAGGGGTATGGCTCGATCGATCCTTCTCTAATCTGTTTTCGGTGTTGCTTACAGCACTCGAATAAACAACTCTTACCACAAACAGTTGTTCTACCAATTGTTAACCATCGACACTGATTATGTCCAGGCATCTTATGGGCCATAATATGGTGGCACCATGTCTCTAATTGGGGCTTCTTAATGGTTACATAAAAGGTATGTTGGCGGGGGTTCTTAGTGGGGGAATCAGGGGGGCTTATATAAGGAGGTGGCCCAGAACCCACATTGTATATACTTGGGTATTTTTATGGTTACATAAAATGTATGTTGGCGGTGGTTCTTAGTGAGGGAATCAGGGGGGCTTATATAGGGGGGTCATATGTTGGCGGTGGTTCTTAGTGGGGGAAGCAGGGGGGCTTATATAAGGACGTGGCCCAGAACCCCCATTGTACATACTACTGTGAGTCCTTTCCAGTAGCCTTGGGGACTATAGTATTGTAGGCTCAGCCTACTACTGAGTTTAACTTCCATCATACGTATACGTATATATCTATGATGTATTCCACCAAACTTCAACAAGCAGAAAAAAGATTACTAGTAATTACCTAGCAATTACCCAGTAATTCATCTAGTAATTCATCTTGTAATCTAGTAATTACCTAGTAATCTAGTAATATTTTTTAATTCCTATCTTAAAGTTTTTTTTAAGTTATAACAATCGGCTGGCAGCATATCCTAACACGAGCACCCCACCACCTACGAACGCCAATTCTGCAGTTTTCTGTGAACTTGATGGTCGGTAGTAATCGAAGAAAATAGGCTTCTTCAAAAATATGCGGTGGACCTTTCCGTCCAAGACGAGAGCTCGGTCTCTATTGGATAGATCCTTGGCTGTATGGATTTGTTTACGTTCTTGCTACTGGTTCCAGTCAGCTAGTTTTTCTTGCTGTTCTTCGAAGGCAGCCACATCAGCTCGATATTTCTCAACGGCTCTGTTGTGTCTTTCAGTCTCTGCAGCAAGTTCATTTGGGTCGTCTCCAGAAATGTTTTAAGAGGTAGCTTGAGCCAGCGTTTGCTCCAGCAAAAAGAACCGCTGTAATGACCGCCATTCCAATTGCTGCCATCGCCATACTACCTATAGCAAAGCTATAAAGCAAAGCTATAAAGCAAAGCTATGAAGCAGGTATGATCTTTTGATCCTCAAGGTATTGCTTAGCAGCAAGGCTGCCAGCCAACACAGCTATCCACTTTGCGTAGTTTAAGATGTTTGATGAAGGATCGCCAGTTTAGGCTCTTTGAGGACTTTTTTCGCAATCCAACCGATGCCTGCCGCAAGTCCAGTTAATATAGAAGCGTCAGTCACTGTTTTCATAAGTTTGTTCTCAACCATAGTTGCATAACGCAAGATACATGTATGTAGACTACGATATGGCTTCAAATGCTACACCATGCCTAGAGTTTGAATATGTTTAGTCTTCCGTTGTGGAATAACAGATGCTTGTGTCCCTATGGTTTCAGCTTGTCGTCCTGTCGTCAAACAACAGTTTTTGAGCCGATCCTTAAACGCATGTACTGATAGTACAAACCTACCAATCCTATGCTTACTCCAACTGCAGCAAGTGCGGTGTTGGCTGACACGTTTTCGACTATCCAGCTTGGCTTGTCTTCCTCTTTTTCGCTTACCAACTTGTGGGATTCTTTATTTAGTTTGATTCTTGCTGCTATTCTTTTACCTGCATCGACGCGCTTTTGATTTTTTACTTTTTTGAGGGGTGTAGTTGGTTCTTTTGTGATGAGGTCCAATGGTTGTTCCTTTGGAGGTTCCACTGACATCTTATCGTATATTAGGATCTAGTAAATCTTTAATTGTTAGTAGTAATTACTGAACTAGATGGAGTACAATGTAGATGGAGTAATAGATGGAGTAGGTGGGGTAGTTGCTAACGAAGCCTCGCAGGCTTTCTTCAATCGAAAATTATCTACTGACTCATCTAGTTGTCTCCTAAACCGGTTTAAAAGCAAATGACTTTGTTCTCTCTTGGCGGTTATATGCATATAGCACCAATTTGCTAGTGCTATGCCTACCCAAAACAAGGAAGGTGCAATAACGTCGCCCATATTTTCAGTTATCCAGCATAGCTCTTCTTCTTCGTGAACTAAGGCCTCTCCATGACTATTTTCTGCTCCAGTTGTTTTCTCATTCCGAGGTTCCACTGACATCTTGCTGTGTTAGTAGTTGGTGGAGCTTCAATTGCTATGTCCGTGGAGGCAACTTCTATGTGGTTGGCTACATGGAACATAGCGCTAGCTAGGGCTGTAAAGCGACCTGCTTTAAGAGACAACAAGCCAGCCAAAGCAGAGGTTTCGTTGTGGATTAGGCGATCTTCTTGTAAGTCCTTTAGTAGTGCTTGTTGGGAATCTATGGGTAATAAGTACGTAACTGCGCGACTAGCTAGGGCCATAATACTGTCAACTAAACAGCCTGTTACTTGCTGAGCTACAACGGCTTGATACCTTCTATGCAGTCGTTCTACGTCTTTCTCAGATAGTCTATGGACATCTCCTAGAGAGAGCCCCCTTCCAAGGTATTCCTTTGTCACAGCTAAAATAGCAAGCGCTTCCCTATGGGCATCTGATATATCAGCCGGTGCTTCCATATTAGTCCCTAACAAGCCATCTGTTTTGCTTTTTTCAGATGGCGCATATAGTAGATCATCTAATATTTCATTCATTCTTGATATGTTGCATAATGCCATGTGGTGAAGATACCTCCAATACAGTGGTAAATGGATGTCGCAAACAGAAGCACATATGAGCAAACTGGGTCTCAAGCTCTGAAATAAATAACTTTTTGTCATATAGTGATATGCCAGCACCGTAGTCATCAAACAGATCTTTGAGGCCTGGTGCACTTGCGATGCGAAAGGCAACAACTGCACAGTTCTCGCGAAAATCCTTGCATATGCTCTTTTGCGTTTGTGCCAATGCCCAAATGGAAATACCGATGTGGCGTGCAGAAAAAGCTAAGTCAGATAGCTTATCAGTCTTTCCCTTGACGTCCTTACTTGCAGCACAATCATAAAGGATAATAAGCTTGTTTGTTCCCTCAAAGAAACAAGCACATTCACGCAGTGTGGCATCGATAGCATTCTGCGAAGGCGCTATACGAATGAAGCGTGGATCTCCATTACCGAAACCTTGGTAAGTCTTATTGTGAACATAGGTGGGACAAATCAAAACGATATAATCGAACTTATAACGAAATGGACCGCGCAACTTGTCAATGATGAACTGAGTTTTTCCGCAGTTCGTGGGGCCAATTATCAATGCGTTAAAGGGAATTTGTTCTACTAGAGTATCCATTAATTCTCAATTGGGTTCAGCTTCCCATGTTCAATAGTTGCCTGAGCATCAGAAAGCACGAATATATGCATATTCACAACCCCTCCGATACCTGTGCGATGAACCCGCAGGCGAATCTTTGATCCAGTATCTAGTTGGGCCAGACCATCTCCATGAACTATACCATTTTGAGAAGTGCGACAGTCGATAAGTATGGCGAACGTGTTCTCGAAGAACTTCTTATGTGTCATGTCTGTCATTCCAATGTCTCGGCAAAACCAATTCTTTGCCGACTTCCAGAAATCTTTTGGTAGCATCCCAGAAGAATAGAGAGCATTGGGGGTGCTGTTGACCTGCACCTCGACCTTGGTGATGCCTGGATTTACAAATTTCTCTCTGTCTCGGATGCCTGCAGTATGTGGCTCCACAAAGAGAAGAAGGATACCAGTGAGGGAGAGATGAAGTATGTTCAAGTGTGTCGTTTCCTTGGTTGATAGAAACAGTCTTGAAGTACATGTAGCTGGCATGATTGTACATGAAGGCTTTGCCACTGTTGTAGACTTCATTGGCCTGTACCGCAAGACTAGGACTTATAATGACTTCATATTCAAGCTCAATGTTTGTGAGCTTATATGTGCCTACTTTTGTGCTGTCAGATCCAACTATAACGGCTGTGGCTGGTGCCAGTGTCAAAAGGAAGAACATTTTGTCTAGAATCCCATGTGGATAAAAGGCACCATGAGTTGTGATAATGTCGTGATCAATAGGTATCTTGTATGTGCTACCATATGCAGCCAGTGTCGCATTGTCAGCTGCAATCGAGTCGACTAAATCACCAGCCTTCGAGCGAAGTTTGTTCACATTGGCTGATTGAATACCCTGCTCTACGCGATTCTCTCGTTCTACGGTAGGTAGGTAGAGATCGTTGTATAACTGCAGTAGATCGGACTGATCACACTCTTCTAAGGTTTTAGTGCCCATTTTTACGGCTCGCTTCGAGACCAGGCAACGGCCGACATTGGCTACCACATGGTTGTTCGCATGACCACCAGATAGAGTAATCTTGGCACCGAGTGCCAGACTGCCAGGTACTAGAAGAGTATCTTCATCTAACGTGGGAACATTGACAGAGTTTCCCCTGGTTTGGCCTTTGAAGGGTTGAAAGTTACGCGATGAAACACACGGCGGGCTTTGAGAGATCTACCTTCTCTAGGAGCATAGTCCGGATGAAGATTTGATGATATCATATTGAAAAATCAATCCTCGTAGTATAACTACTGGGGTTATTCACTGTTCAATATGGACGGTGATGAGATAGACTTTGGTCCTCTATCCAAGGAAGGTAGCACTGATGTGAATAAGCTTTCTGACGAAGAATGGGAGACGCTTCAACCACGTGGAAAGGAAACCCAAAGTACTTGGTGGGGTAGAATGAAGGACACAATAGGAGAGAGATCAAAAAACTTCCGGAATAAGATGTGGGGGAATCGGGCTAACTGGGGAAAAGACCCACATGAGTATATTGAATTGATCAATCTTGATGACGATAAAGATATCGCAGGACCAAGCAGTAATCATGAGGCGGAAATGGCATTCTATGAAATGACTGATCGGTTTGATGAGGCCTGGAACCACATCCGTACTAAGTTTCCAAAGGTCGACCAAAATAAGTTCACTGCAACCTTGAACAATAACGATCAAACCATAGTGCGAATCAGCGACAAAAAAACGTCCTACGTTTTATTTAAGAAAGATGGTGATCTCAGGAAAGGGGTACCTCCAATAGATTGTAGATGCCCTGGGAGCTCCTGCGGGAGATGTGATGTCAAGATGAGGTCGATAACGACCAAAATGAGAAAGAAAAACTAAGAATGCAAAAGTTACGGCTTCCTTTAAGGACGGTACGCCCGAACACAAGGTGGCAAAGAAATACCAACAAAAGCAGGCGATAAAACTAGAGAACGAGATACAGAAGAACGAGAAAGAGATTGAAGCCATTGAAGCGCGTATGTCGCTGCGGGACCGCGTAAAACGCATCTTTAAGAAGTATGGCTTCACAGTGCTTGGAGTGGCGGTTGCTGCAGGTACCGTGATTAGTATTATCGT
Source organism: Actinernus sp. WN-2022 (assembly GCA_030867875.1). Taxonomy (NCBI): domain Eukaryota; kingdom Metazoa; phylum Cnidaria; class Anthozoa; order Actiniaria; family Actinernidae; genus Actinernus; species Actinernus sp. WN-2022. Next base: position 894,069 of record JAOWCC010001210.1, read on the forward strand.
TTCTATGTTGTCGAAAAGCCTGACTAGCGTGGTCGGGGGGGTTAGCAATGGATTGAAGGCGATTGGAAAAAGATTGGGACAAATACTACCTGGAATGATAGGTGCAATTGCTAGCTTCCTATTTCGTACAGCTGGTGAAGTTGTTGGCTTTCTCGCAAAGAATGCTTGGTTGTTGATTGTGGGAGTCGTTATATTTCTAGTGGAGCAGTATAAGAAGCATTAATGCTAAGCATTAATGTATTCATCAGCGAAACATCATCCACGCTAGTAGGTATTGCATGCTTTGTATGTTGTACTGTATGGATATCGAGCTTGTGTTCCTTCGACACTGGTTTCACAGCATGCTTTGCATGCAATGGTGCTGAGCCTTCCATAGGTGGTTGTGGTGGGGTTTTTTCATCGAGGTTGATATGGTCATTTATTCCGAAGTAGATGCCGGACGTGTTCGCAAATTGTAATTTATTGTTATAACCCAATATACTCTCCGTGTTGATAATCATGTGACTGGGTATTAACAAACAACCCTTGGCAACCGCTAGGTCAAGACGAACCCGAGTGGCCTGCAGAGCTTCTTGATATCGCACCAGACTATCAACCTTTGTTTCCATGACGACCTCTTCCAACATTACACCACAATCAGTTTGGACGCTGATGGCTGATGGTCCTACGATTGGGCTGCGATAGGAAGCCTGGGCTCCTAGGACACAATACACGTAAACCATTATAGATAAGTTGATTCGGCCCAGCCCGGCCTTCGTCAATCCGTGACCCGTTTGTGGCACAAACCAATTATGCTGCTTCTTCGCCATATCGTTGAGAAAGAACCGCGTAGGAATCTTTAGTGAGTCATGAGGTCGAACCCCCACGTCTCATCAGTATTGATTGCTCGGCGTAGATCGAAGTTAACTTTACCAACTCCAAACTCTTTCCTTAACTTGTCATATACAATGGAGTTCCATGGAACGTTGTTGTTCTTATTAAAAATAGGGTCCTTAGGTAGGGGGGCTCTCAACTCAAACAGCAATCTCCTGATCGTATAGTACACATGGAAACGATAAAAGCTCCGGATGTTGTCAATGATTGGTGCGTCATCTGAAAGATGGTCATTAAACGACACTCCACAGCCTGCCGTTGCGCACCAAAGGACGAAGCATAACTGTTGTTGCCAATGCCTCATCGGTAGAGCATCGAACCAATCTTGCGATCGTTTTTCGGTGTGAAAATCGAAGCCAAGACCTTGCAATACATCTCGCGGTGTTAGTGAGAATGACTGATCCTTTGCTACGTAAATCTTAAAAGTTCGTAGTAGAGGGGCTATGTCTTTGGTGTCGCTCTCCCAGGGAACAGCTGGAACTGGATACTTTACTTCAGTCCTTGTCATGACGAGTGGGAAACCCCCAACCATCCCGTATAACGCGTCGTCTATACGTTTTTGTACGCCAGGCGAGTTATGGTAGCCCTTCGCACCATAGGCTACGCGTTCTTGAACTTTGTCTAAGAATATGACATATGAAAAGCTCTTCCCATCGAACTCGGATGCTCGAGTGGTAAATTGAGAATAGTCAGCATGCGGATATTTCTTCTTGAACTCCATCCACAAAGGAGTGTTTGACTGTACGAACGGCATCGTATTGAAGCGTAAGTACGTACATATACATACAGTTATATCAAACTTGAAGTTTAATATGGTGATCTTAAATATCACCTGTCCTACAGCGACCACCCTATTTGTATCCAAAGCATTTCGCTAATCGAGGCCACTCTTGAGAACAGTTGGCAGAACCTAACAGAGAATGCTTCATTCTGGTGGAAGACCGAAGGTTTGCTGCCCCCATACGAAATCGATCCAGGGTCTCATTTACAGGCCTTGGTCTTCCAATTGGCGTTTCACTTGGCGCTATTGGAGGTTTATTTGGACTGATTTCTGCCTCGACAGCTGTTGGCGCCAAGAAACTAGGCTTGAAGGTCTCGAAACATGAACAAACGGTTATGTTGGCAAAAACTAAGGTGAACTCAATCACAGACCTAATTTCGAAGGCCCAGCATAACGGTTCGATAAGTAAACCAGAGTTCAGTTTTATCCTCGGCGAAGTCGACAAGTTTGAAGCTCTGAAAGTCGATATTCGGCAGAAAGCCCGCCGAGAGAGCGAAAAAAAAAACCCAAAGAAATACGTGCCGAAGTGCAAAAAGAGATGAGGAAAAATCTAGGGGAACTCATAGAGTAAGAACACTCGATATCTCTTTTGAAAAAAGCAATCGAGGAATTTATTTACATGTTACGAATACGAGTCGTATGTAAATTTCTGTCTCAATGCTAATTAGCATATGCCAGACACAAATACGATTTTATTTCACTACGTAATTGTCTAGCACATGTATCCCAACGGTTCGGTGCTGGGCTTGAGAGAAAGGGGAGCCTCTCGAGTCCAGGTTCGAGTCTGGCGGGGTACATGTGGTAGGCCGGCTTGTGTGGAGTAAAAATTAAGCTCTCCGCTCCACACAGCCATAAGAAATGGTGTAAACTAAAATTCTTACATAAGGGTGGCCATAACCGGCGCCACCCCGGGTGGCCCACTAAGTGGTGGTATCATTGCGCCAGCACTGGCTGGCCCCTTGTTCCATGATTTTTCTGAAATGTTTGATGGTATTATAACTTAGAGAGTTGGTAAGAGAGCATACATGTATATGAAAAGTTAACATGAAATAAAAATGTACCCCCAACCTTCGTCTGTGTATAAAAAAATCACCCCCAAGGAGAAATTGCAGAATACCCCACAAATCTGCTTATTATAAAATTAATAACTCATAACTTTTCCATACAGATTCTCTAAAAACCTAACCATTTTCAGTCCAAAATCAATACTAGAATGAGTCTGAATACACCTGGAAGATTTTAAGGTTACCGGATACCTTGGGTCTCTCTCGTTGATAATTTTGTACGCTTGTTGTTTTAAAAAAACTATAGAAACCTATATACATGTAGCTCTGTAAAGCTTATGAAGTGCAGAATACACTAAATGGATTTGTTAAAAAAAAAATTTCATTGTAAAGCAATGCTAAGCCAACAAACGCAAACTGACAAGGTTTATAAAAGTGAATTACCAGCCTCGCATATGAACAATTCAACTGCACAATGTCAATCAGCATATGACAGCCTAAAAAGGGTGTGAGCATTTGTTAATATTTTACTTCATTCAAATGCAATTCATTCCTAAAGTTTTAGTCTTCAATAATGTCCGCGTCACATTACGCGCGATACTCTTCGAGGAAAAATACTTTGAATATCACACCCTTTTCTTTGTCAGTAACCTCTGTCTTTTGGCCGAGTTTTATAAAAATCTGGCAAGTCTGCATACCCTATTAATTCATTCAAAGAGAGGGGATATGAAGGAAAACCTAGTCAGAGATTTGGCGTGTAAAGTTTTGTGAACATTTCACACCTCATCAAAGCAAATGTCAACACTTCGAACCAACTAGCCAATGACTATGCAAGGGACTCCTGGAGCTTCAAAGCAGTAGTGAAATTCGTGGGAAATTGGTAAATAGGTCATATTTCATAAGAAACCTTTAATTCGCTCTCACAACAATTCAACAGTTTCGCTGAGTTCGAGAGCCGATAAGTTTAATTCCCAAAGTTCCACAACAACTGCAAGTTGATGTCCTCTCAAGCTCACGATTGAGAAGTCGAGGATTGACAACGGGCCCAGGAGTGAAACTCGGTCTCACGTCCTCAGTCTCTTCAAATGACTTGATGGTTCCTTTTAAGCCAAACAAACAGTTTAAGCCTGCTAGCACTGCTTATATTTGGAGTTGAACCTGAAGTTGAAGGTTGTTCTTTGCTGCCTTTAGCACTTTAAAGTGCCTATGAACAATATTTCTCAAACTCATTAATAATTCATGAGCTGAATACAATAGAAATCATGACCATGACGAGTAGTTAGAAATCATTTCCAAATACAGCTCGCATTTCAAGACTTTTACATCGCTAATTTTATCATTAAAGTGAAGTTTGAGAAGCCATCTAAAACACAAGGAGCTCATTTTAGAAGCGAGTTTCTAAATACAGTGAGAGGGGGTTGAAAAACCTCTGCTTTGCTTCTAAAACAGCACCTTGTGTTTTACATATTACTTTTTTATTTTAGATATCAATTCTACATCAAGTTAATAGTAGAATGGTACAATATATTCTGGTTTGAATGCTGTGCCAATGACTTAGAGGTTTTAATTTCCTAAATGCTAATTACATGACGTCAAGGGAGGCATCAATTATAATACAAAACATGTTGTTACAACTAAACAAATATTTCAAATTATCAGTGTTATACCCATGGTTGAAATAAAATGTTAGAAATTTGTTTTCCTATATTTATAAGCAGAAACATCCATTCACAACCACTAAGAAATGATTGAAAATACCTCCTCTGACATCATGTAATTAGCATTTTGGATATTAAAACCTCCTAAACACAGGCTAGTGACGTCACACAGGTTGGTGCTTATTCATCACCAAATTACTAGTCTTCCAAAATGCAAGCCCTTTCATTGAAGCTTATATACTCTTATTATATAAACTTACATTGTATAAGTCTTATAAAAGAATTAAGATTTGGAAGCAGAATTGAGACTTTAGATGTATTTTGTGAGGCCCAAATTAATAGGTGCCATACAAATCATACAAACACGCGGGTTTTTTTGCCAACACATTATATATGCAAATATACAAATGACATCAGTGTTTACTAACAGTAAGTATCGCCACAGGCTAACCATCCTCCCATTTTGAGTATTTGTCACTGATGTTTTAATAATCCATCATTTCTTAGCAAATTGTGAAATAAAATACCATTTGACTTGATTCTGCTGTGTATATGTGTTGATTTAGCATGCACTCATAATACAGCTCAGGTTTCCTGTGGCTCAGGTATGTTTACATATAGCTCAGGCTTCCTGTGGCTCATCTTGCCAACTACATAAAAATACACAAGGCAGGCAACTAAATTCATGGCCGACAAGCAAGATGTGCAAGAATTTTGCTGAAAAACGAAAACTTCCAGGTTTCTGCTCCCTCTCTACCATTCAAAATATTGAAGAACAGTAAATGAGCTACGTTTTTGGTGGTAATTCACGGCGATAGAGAGTGTTACACACTCGTAAAAGCTTCCTCGAGACCAGCAAACTGGTCCAGATTTGACAAAAAAAAATTCTCCCTATGATCTAGCCTGCTATGCAGACGTAATTTTTCACTCTCATAAATTCGAAGAAAAAAGTAACGTCTGCTTACCCGAGCGTTTAATTAGTTTCCAATATGCACACCTCATTGTGTTATGGACCAATCAGATTTTACCTTCCATATCCTGGAAAGTGATGCAATGTTACATTTAAAAGGAATTCAGACAATACATTTGCCATTGACCAATCATAGGAGAGTGTTCACTGGCGTGCCAATTCACTAAAATTGTAACAATGGCTTTGATTGGGCAGAAAAATAAAACAAACGTACTGACCTCATGCTTGCATATTGGAAACTAATTAAGCGCTCGGGTATAAGCAGACGTTACTTTTTTTTCTTCGAATTTATGAGAGTGAAAAACATACGTCTGCATAGCAGGCTACCTACATTGTGTATGATCGGGACAGATATGAGCCATCATAAGGATTTATAATGGTCATCACACATTCACATTTTTTTAATCAAACTGTTGAATGATCTCCCGTCTAGAGTCCCCAGCGAAGAAATGGACAGCTGACATATTTCCCCTAATCTCCCTCGTATAGGCTGTTTTGACTTTACCACCCCAATGAAGTAGTTTTTTTGGCAGCTTCCGATAAATGAACCGGAAGGAAAATATCTTGAAGACTATCGCGGGAAGTTTGTTCACAAAAATATATATGTTGCACGACCGCTAAACTCTCGTACTATGATTTCAGACAAAATTTTACTCCACTCTACTAGTATTACCATCAGTAAATTCAGCACAAATACAGTTTATCATAAAAAAATATTTAACTAGCAAATTACTGTGTTTGTAGGGAGCTTGCTCTGCCAGGATCTTTGAAATTTCTAGTCTTGAGTGTGAAAAAGAAGTTCCACTTTCTTCCTATTTGAAGTAGTTGATTTTTCCACTACAAATTGGCACAAACATTGAGAAGTTGAAGCGAATTCACAAACCAAAGACAAAGTCCAAAGCCAAAGAGTTAGTCCGTCCATCACTTTAAACCTTGTCTAACAGTTCCACAAATGTTAAACATTTCCTCGTTGTTTGTCGAAGGCAAAGAAACAAATCCTGCTAAACATTGCACAGTGCCATTAAAGCGGCCCAGAAGTTCGTCAGAGACAAAACATTCTCGGGCGAGATTCAGGAGGACACTGATGAGTAGATCTCGGATGCAAAATGCAAACCAGCTGAGTTAACGTTTGAACTGAACAAAAAAAATCCAAAGTGAGCAGAAAACTGAGTGAGGGTTAGCTAGAAAACCGTTGCAAAAAGTGTTCAAATACTCATATATTTGGAAGTAATCCATTAGACTACTAGTTTAAGTATAAATCAGCTACTTGAACCGTAAAACAAGCAAAACGGGAACCCTAAGGCTGGTCAAATGCAAGAGACCAGCTGAGACTTCTGAGCTGCTGAAACGTACTATTTTGTCGAAGGCAAAAACATTGTACAGCGTTAAGTGTCACTTAACGCTGTACAATGATTTTGCCTTTGACAAAATCGACTTTGGTCTGTCGGAGTTCAAATCGGAAGAAAGTGGAACTTCTTGTTCTTCACACTGTCGACTAGAAATTTCACAGATCCTGGCACTCTTGGAACAAGCAAGCTCACTACAAACATGGTAATTTGCTAGTTAAATATTTTTTTATGATGTGATAAACTGTATTTGCGCTGAATTTACTGATGGTAATACTAGTAGAGTGGAGTAATATTTGGTCTGAAATCATAGTACGAGAGATTAGCGGTCGTGCGACATACATATTTTTGTAAACAAACTTCCTGCGATAGTCTTCAAGATATTTTCCTTCTGGTTCGTTTATTGGAAGCTGCCAAAAAACTACTTCATCGGGGTGGTGTGTCAAGTTTCAAAACAGCCTATACGAAATATGTCAGCTGTCCATTTCTTCGGTTGCGACTCTAGACAGGAGATCATTCGACAGTTTGATTAAAAAAACTTGAACGTGATGACCGTTATAAATCCTTACGATGGCTCATATCTGTCCTGATCATAGGGAGAAAAAAAATTCCCATGAAATACCACCAAAAACGTAGCTCATTTACTGTTCTTCAATATTTTGAATGTTAGAGAGGGAGCAGGGAGCTGAAAGTTTGTTTTTCGGCAAAATTCTCGCACGTCTCGCTTGTCGGCCATGAATTTAGTTGCCTGCCTTGTGTAGTTTTATGTAGTTGGCGAGATGAGCCACAGGAAGCCCGAGCTATATGTAAACATGATGGATTATTAAAACATCAGTGACAAATACACAAAATGGGAGGATGGTTGGCCTGTGGTATCGCTATATCCACTTCTTCTATTCGATGCGTAGGACATAAATTGTTGCGGGGTATTCTGCAGTTTAGCCGGTAGTTTTTAGGTACCTAAAGTCCTAATCAAAAGCATTTCAGCACTTCCCCAGTCACTGACAGTGACAGCACGTGAATGGAATCTGTTCTGATTTCTGTTGATAAAAACAAAATCTGTGAACTCGTAACTCACCTCAGCCATCGATGGTCATATGATACCTCTACGTATACGTTATTTCGTTCTATAATATGCATTCCATGTTATTAAATAGCAAAAATAGTTTGCAGGCCACAAGTACGGTTCGGCACTGATTCCAACCAATTGCAAGTGAGCCAGCAGAAGATCAGCGGTCACTATTTGAGCCTGCGATATAACATTACACAGCAGTAAGACATACCATTAGATGCGTGCGCACTGTGTTTACATCACATTCACAAGCTGTCAAAATGGCGGATGGTTCGGTAGAATTGGAGACCACCTCTAAACCCATTCACTTAAGCAGGATATCTAGGTGTTCTATGCCTCCAAACTCTCCAATTAAATACTCTAAGTCAGGAAGAACAGTCAGAATTCCAGTTCTGAGAATTCGATGCGGCAAATGGGATATTCGGGGGGAGGAAAGATGGCTCGAATACGAACCAGCTTCAACGAAACTAAAAATTGTGTTCCACGATAGACAGCATTTTGAGCACGAAGAATGCGTGTTGTTCAACCTAAAGGACATATCGGCCGCTGACTTACGAGTGACTGCGAAGTTTGGCTGTTTAGATGCGATGAATGGTACGTTAACACTCGAGTGTGATAGTAGAATAGAAATACTTGGTAGTGATGCAAACCCTCTTTCCAACGGCTATGTGGCGGAGATGACCTTTCACGTGAACTATACAGGCCAGATGAGGGATATTCTACGATCTCTGAGACAAGCTAAACTTGCAGAGATCCAGACTGGTAACAACAATGATCAGGATAAGGTTGAAGAACAGCGAGCTATACTTCGAGAAGGTTTACCAGACTGGGTTCAGTATATTCCACATAAAGTGTACACACCCTTCGTACGAAAGGCCATGGAGTTTTGTCTCTTTTTCTACACGATATTCTCCATCGTGTGGGCGTTGTGGCAGCTGTATCGGCATGTGGACTTCATCAGAACCTATGTGCGGCCACTTATTGAAGCACTGATTTATCACATACAGACACTAGACAAGTTCATCCAAGTTGCAAACGCCATATTTGAGGAATACACGCGCCAGTGGATGGCATACTTGAAGCCCGCGTATGTGATTTTGTACACGACTGCCACACCTTTGATCAACGCTGGAAAACAAGTATGCATCTCGCTATCAAGTCTCTCTTCAGTCTTTAAATCTACAGTTCAGCCTCTCGTGTTTTTTGTGCAACCATTACTTCATGTGCTAAACATTGTTTTTGTCAGAGCACCAGCGAGTGTCCTCAAACCACTGTATCATGTTATTTCGACATTGTGGTCTTTGTTCTACGAGACAGTTGGACAGAAGATCTATTTACCCCACTGTGCTCAGTTTTTTAGAAATTTAATGCAAGTTCTTGGGGACATTCTTGAGCGGAGTGTTCGACTTGACCCACTGAAGGCCCAACTTGTCCTTATGAGATCAAACGTGCTGAATAGTGGTAAAGCTCTTGGACTGGGGTTAGTGTACATTTACAAACGTATCGAGAGAAGGGTGTGGCTTATTTTTAGGAGCAACACCGAAGACAAAGAAGACTAACAAAATCTGAAATTCTGATTACACAAGAGAAAACTACTTAACAATTTACAATAAATATGACAAATTAATAATCTTTAATGACCATCATGCAGTGTTTGTGACATACATGATAATTAATATTTAATATATTAAAAAGTACAATGAAATAATAATTATAGGATAATTTGATCACCATTGGATACCAAGCAACAAGTTTCAGAAGGATATCCTGGGAATTATAAATTTTCAAAAGTGAGAAAATGGGAACATTTTCCCATTCCTCTTTTCAACTTTCTTTTAAAGCTTTTATCAAGGCAGCGTAATTAAAACCAGCAAAAAATTCTTACCTATCAAATACATGTATAAGTCAGAGATAATGCCTTTCATGTCAAAACTGTAAAGCAATAATTATAAAGATGTGATCCAATGATTTATTTATTGCAGTTTCAAAGGAAAGTACGATTAACTAAATTATTAACACTAAATGTAACTGGATGGATCTGAATAAAATAGATTCCATGCATGTCACTGGACATTATTAATATTATAATACTGATTACATACATGAAAACATTTCACAATTCTGATTGGCTATTAGAACAGTGCAAACATACAGGCATGTAAATGTACATGTAATTTAGTACAAATTACACTTTTCACAAAGGATCTCAAAATCAATGTTCTTGTATAGATTCTTACGTATACATAAATGTACTCTAGCATTGAATAACCCGTATTTCTGGCACATTTGATCATGAAAGCCTGTGATTAGAAAATTGCCTGTAATTTGAATGAAAAGTTTTCAATTTTAGTTAATGTGGTAACCTGAGTATCAGGCTCTCAAGAAGAGAAGACATAGAGAAAAGAGAAGAGAGCCTGACACAGATCCATAGATCGAGAGAAAGGCTTTCCACTATGGGGTGCCAAGTGTCCAAAAATTATATGTCACAATTATATGAAAATTATATGGAAATTATATATATAATCGTTATTATATCATATAATTTCTTTTCCTCCTGAGTTCATTATTTCAAATAACGTTCGTGTTGTTATTTCATTGTTTCATATAATGCAACACTGCCTTTCGCATTATATGAAACCATGATCGCCATTCATGATCTATTATTTCATATAATGCAAGACTGCTTTTTAAATTATATGAAACCATGATCGTCATCCGTTATCTATTATTTCAAATAATGCAACACTGCTTTATAAATTATATGAAACCATGATCCTAAGCCAAATTCGTTATTTCAAACAAGTTAATGCTTCAATTTTGCTATAATCCATTATTTGATATAATACATGTAGATTATAAGATTTAAAACAATTATATGATATAAATCCCATTATATGATCACATAAATCTCATTATATGATATAATCCCATTATATGATATAAATCTCATTATATGATATAAATCTCATTATATGATATAAATCCCATTATATGATCACATAAATCCATTATATCATATAATCCCATTATATGATCATATAAAGCCATTATATGATATAAATCCATTATATGAAAGAACCATTGTATCATATAATATCAATTGTATGCGCGATTGTATGCGCAGTTAGCAAATTTCAGTGTCGGTGTAATATTTAACTTAAGCCTCGATATTGTGTTAACGTATCTGTCGTCTCAAAGTTCAACTATCATCACCTTTTCGAAATTAATACTGTGATAATCTGCTGTACTCTCTTTCGGTTTCCTTAATAAATGACGGACCAAGTGGCCAGCGATTTGGCTTCGGCGTTAAGCTTGTCTACGATCGGGGATTGCTGTTCAAGACAACGGCGAGACCCTAAAATACCTCTACTAGTACAAACGCCAACTCGTCGAGACCAAATATCACACTCCCCTAGCCTCTCAGACGTTACGCGAAAACCGAATTTCTGTTCGAACTATTCTTGATTAATGAGGTTATTTTCCCTTTCTCTTTGAATTTGACACATGAAGTTAATCTCTATGATATGTAATTAAATTAAATCCTGTAAAAATACGTTGGATCCGAAGTGAGGACCTATGCAGCCAAAAATATAAACAATAACGAATGAAAAGTCCGAAGACTACAGAAAAGCTGATATACAACGTAAAAATCTAATGACGTGTGACCCGATAACCAAGCATTTCTGTTGCTCGAAACTAGATGCTTTTTAGCTCAGTCCGGGTCGATGGTGCAGTGGTACCGAAGCCTGCGTACTGTTTGCTATGCCATACTAACAAGTTCTAATAAGAACGAAACAGCTGTCTATGGCTGCAATCTGGTCCGAGCGCTTTTCGTGTCAGGCCTAGCTAACCGTAGTGCTTTGTGTTAGATTTTTACGTTGTTCATATTTTTGGCTGCATAGGTCCTCACTTCGGATCCAACGTATTTTTACAGGATTTTTGTCCACGGTATTTGCTTATGAGTTTTTTAAATTAAATTGCTCGTTTTCATGAGACATGCGTGTTCATAGTACTCTTTTCTTTTCTTTTTCCACTTTTTTTCAAGGGCTCACGGTCCCATCACCCTGATTTGCCTAATTTTCAGAGTTTGTCTCTTTTCCAAGGTGCACTGGTTCATATTGTTTCTGGCTTCCTTAATCAATATTGTAACCAGGCATGCGCTAGTCGACTTTTTTCATGGGCTGACCGTACCCCTGCTAAGCCACACCCTCGTGTCCCTCAATTCCCTAATTCGTATGTTTCTGAAGGTGACGTTTTTCGTTACATAATTTTCGATACTGTAAAACCGACGAGGGGGGTGTTTGTGTGTAGCATGTATAATCAAGTACAACTATATGAATACGTTTTTTTATTTCATTATGTACGTATGTGTAAGTGTATATTTCCTCTCTTTTTTTCTTTTTTTTTTCGGGTGTTCTGAGTCGGTTATCTGTGGACAGTGTGTTGGTTAAGCAGTAACGCAAGAAACAGTAATTCTTCGTCGTCTACACTCGACGTTTCTCTATTAGAATGAGTGGCCGTGCTTTATGTTTACAAACTCAAGCTGAAAGAGTTTGTAAATACAATAAAGCACGGACACGAATTCTGTATCTGACTTATCAAACGTTTAATTACATATCATAGAGATTAACTTCATGTGTCAAATTCAAAGAGAAAGGGAAAATAACCTCATTAATCAAGAATAGTTCGAACAGAAATTCGGTTTTCGCGTAACGTCTGAGAGGCTATGGGAGTGTGATATTTGGTCTCGACGAGTTGGCGTTTGTACTAGTAGAGGTATTTTAGGGTCTCGCCGTTGTCTTGAACAGCAATCCCCGATCGTAGACAAGCTTAACGCCGAAGCCAAATCGCTGGCCACTTGGTCCGTCATTTATTAAGGAAACCGAAAGAGAGTATAGCAGATTATCACAGTATTAATTTCGAAAAGGTGATGATAGTTGAACTTTGAGACGACAGATACGTTAACACAATATCGAGGCTTAAGTTAAATATTACACTGACACTGAAATTTGCTAACTGCGCATACAATCGCGCATACAATTGATATTATATGATACAATGGTTCTTTCATATAATGGATTAAACCAACCCTAAGACACTTACCCCTAACCTAATCCGAAAAACACCAGTCCCTGTCAAAAGTTTTTCAACCGTATACGGTACCGTATGTGCTTCGGTAAAACGAAGATTCGGTAACCACATGTGGTAGATTTCGTTCGGTAAACTCCATTCGTTTTAAGACCGAATTCGTTTTACTGAAAGTGGTAGTGTCACCGATTTCGTTTTACTGAAAGTGGTTCGGTCACCGATTGTGTTTTAACGAAAGTGGTTCGGTCACCGATTGTGTTTTAACGAAAGTGGTTCGTTCACCGATTGTGTTTTAACGAAAGTGGTCCAGTCACCGATTTCGTTTACCGAAAGTGGTTCAGTCACCGATTTCGCTTCACCAAACATTGCAGGTCAAGACAGTCTACAAGTTGTTACTTGTACATGTAGTTCACTGCTTGCGACTAAAGTGATTTTTACAACGTTAAAACTGAAAATGCTGAAGTTTAGATTTCAAAAATGATATCTCGTTTTGTCTTCTTTGAAACGATATATCAAATTGTCGGCGAAGCGTCAGGTCGGTGTCCTGGTGCGATCATCGAAAAACTTATTTGTTTTGATCGTGATTTGTACCGAGAAAGCCGCGAAGTGGCTAAGAGCATTTCTCTCCTTCCTATTTCTTCTGATAACCTCACTGATAAACTGTACTGAAAAAAAAGGAACTGCTGTGAATATATAACCTTAAACTTACGCCACAAACTAACAACCGCCGTTCGTTCATAATCTAGCGGCAAACTTTTAAAGCGGGCCCCGCCAGCAAGCAATAATCAACAAACGAACTTTAGCTTCCGTAGTTTAACATTTACGAGAGATTCCTGCGTTGTTCAAGGTTCCGACCAAAAGCATTGCAAATGTTTGCGGATTCTGGAAAGGCATGTTTTCGAAATTAAAATATCAAGATTGTGCAATTGCAATCAGTCACGCGTGAACCTGTCAGTCTGAGTTTTGACAGGTCCTATGTTTGATCGATCGAGGACCTGAGACTTGTTTGTTTCACATCTGACATTAGACCAATCGCTGCAGTCCGGTCTCACAGCAATTATAAACCGCAATGCCAATCACAAATTGACGAAGTGATGAAGTAAAAAGGCTGAAATTGAAACTCCAGAAGATTCGGTGCGATCTCACGGCAAAATAACCAATAACGAATTAAAATATCCAAAATGTATTCACCTGGGTGTTTTTATTTGACAGAATGGACTCAAAACAGTTTTCGCATTAGGTGAAAACTGTTCAGACCGTAAATAAAATACAAAACTTTGAAAGCATTTGATTCAGTAGGAAGATATCAAGATAATTTTTGGTGTGATCTCAAAGCAAAACAAACACTGCTGTCAGAGCTCATTGATTATTCAAAAATGTCACACTTCTGTTCGAGCAATTTGAGCAAAATGACGGATCCCACGTTAAATAAAAAGAATTCCAGAATATTCTATTTGGTAGACGTTTATCACTTGCCAGTATTAAAAGATGAGAAACTTTCCCGCATTATTTAACTCTGCATTCTGCAATAAGATCACATGTTCCGCGAAGTTCGCGACATTCTTGTTGTGTCAAAAACCAGACAATTAGTTTCCACGGCTGAAAGCACATGTAAGCACCGAAAAGCTCTTGAATCTGTTGAATTGAAAACATACAGCGTACGCAACGACTTTTAAAGAATCGTGAAGGGATTGAGGGATAGATTAAAGTATGAAAGTACAGAAGTCTGTAAAGTTTATCAGATGAATAAAAACGCCGAACTTTACTACAACTAAACTAGAATTGATCACGTACGTAGCGCCATATTTACATAACATGATGACTATCCGAATTCATTTTACCGAAGGTGGTCGAATCACCGAATTCGTTTTACCGAAGGTGGTAGAGTCACCGATTTCGTTTTACTGAAAGTGGTTCGGTCACCGATTGTGTTTTAACGAAAGTGGTTCGGTCACCGATTGTGTTTTAACGAAAGTGGTTCGGTCACCGATTGTGTTTTAACGAAAGTGGTTCAGTTACCGATTTCGCTTCGCCACATTTCGCCACATTCATTTTACCGAAAGTGGTAAACACATGTGGCACATGTGCCACATGCTACCACATGTGGTTCGTACGGTGTGAAAAACTTTTGACAGGGACTGTATATCATATAATGGCTTTATATGATCATATAATGGGATTATATGATATAATGGATTTATGTGATCATATAATGGGATTTATATCATATAATGAGATTTATATATTCATATAATGAGATTTATATCATATAATGGGATTATATCATATAATGAGATTTATGTGATCATATAATGGGATTTATATCATATAATGGTTTTAAATCATATAATCTACATGTATTATATCAAATAATGGATTATAGCAAAATTGAAGCATTAACTTGTTTGAAATAACGAATTTGGCTTAGGATCATGGTTTCATATAATTTATAAAGCAGTGTTGCATTATTTGAAATAATAGATAACGGATGACGATCATGGTTTAATATAATTTAAAAAGCAGTCTTGCATTATATGAAATAATAGATCATGAATGGCGATCATGGTTTCATATAATGCTAAAGGCAGTGTTGCATTATATGAAACAATGAAATAACAACACGAACATTATTTGAAATAATGAACTCAGGAGGAAAAGAAATTATATGATATAATAACGATTATATATATAATTTCCATATAATTTTCATATAATTGTGACATATAATTTTTGGACACTTGGCACCCCATATTCCACCTCCAAAGCTTACACCCTCGAGCCATCACTTTTTAACCAATGAAATTTATTTCCGCTTTTCGAAAAATTGACATAACTGTCATGACGAGCCTCAGTAATTTATAGTTGATATGTTGGCTGGATTTTTATACATCAAAGTTTTTTTATCTCTGTAAAGAAAATGTAAGACCTTGTTTTGTGCTACGACTCTAACACAGAGTTCTGCTGCTCCTGTAATTCTCAAATCTTTCAAGTTATGTTGCCATGGGAATTGTTTTGTCAAAGCAAGGCTTACAAGGAATGTGCTAAATTTCGCAGCATTCAAGTGGCACAGCTTTGATACCATTCACTGCAAAATGAGAAACATGCTGTAGATGTTTTTATCAGCTTCATGATCAGTAGACTGACGGCAACAATCATGGAGACAATCTTTATTTCTCCTGTTGTTCGGTTTCCAGAACTGTGAGAGGATCTTCTGAGTGGGAAACAACTGGTATACAATTCCTGCTGGCAACACTGAGGACATCCTTTCTTTCAAGAAGCAAGCCTTTGAGACAATGTTTTTGTGCAGCCTTAAGTGAATATTTGGTAAGAACTGTAAGTACCTTCTACTGCTTATTATGAAATATATTTCATTCGTTATTGCAAAGAGATATTTCAGATACCAAATCGTTGTTCACTAGTGCAGTGTTCAAAGTAAGCTCGCACAGACCTGGCATTTTCACATCCGGTTTTGAGTCTTGTTTATTACCCAATAAGTGCAACATCCAGATTCTGGATGTTGAACCCTAAAAAATGAATGGATTTGTGTCAGGACCTTTTCTTTCTTAAAGGCTACTGAGAACAAAATCACACCATTTTCAAATGAGCAAGCACTAAAGTCTGACAAAAGGTATCCCTTTTGTACAAGTGCAAAACTGAATAAGCTTTTGTTAATTCTTATGTAACTATGATTGTGATGAACAAGTAATCATACAATTTCGAGTTCACTTTGGAGTGAATTCACCCTATGGGCTCATGAAAGTTTGATGCTCTTTCAAACTAATACATTTTGTGTTTTCAAGAAGCAGTCCCAGTTTCCTTTGGAACTGGTCCAAGTCCTAGATTTGTTATTAATGTTACAAGTTCTTCTCCTTCTAGAATGTAGCCATTACACGCACCCACTTGACCTGGACGAGTTGTTATCTTTGCTGAAAATAAAGCAACTTTATTTAATGATGGTAACTTAAAATACTAATGACCAGCACTGGATTACCGAGTAACATACAATCTCATGCAAAATCTTTGAAATACTTCCATAAAATTGCACCAAAAGTCCAATTTGTAGTTATTGAAAGGTAACCAAGCCTGCATTGCATGGAGGCTGGAGTTGACCCTGCACTGATGCATTTGTACAAACCCTCTTTCTATGAATATGGATTAGATTCTGATTATCATGCTAACTAGATACAAGCCATGGAGGCTGGAGTTGACCCTGCACTGATGCATTTGTACAAACCCTCTTTCTATGAATATGGATTAGATTCTGATTATCATGCTAACTAGATACAAGCCATGGAGGATGGAGTTGACCCTGCACTGATGCCTTTGTACAAACCCTCTTTCTATGAATATGGATTAGATTCTGATTATCATGCTAACTAGATACAAGCCATGGAGGATGGAGTTGACCCTGCACTGATGCATTTGTACAAACCCTCTTTCTATGAATATGGATTAGATTCTGATTATCATGCTAACTAGATACAAGCCATGGAGGATGGAGTTGACCCTGTACTGATGCATTTGTACAAACCCTCTTTCTATGAATATGGATTAGATTCTGATTATCATGCTAACTAGATACAAGCCATGGAGGATGGAGTTCAGACCCTGCACTGATGCATTTGTACAAACCCTCTTTCTATGAATATGGATTAGATTCTGATTATCATGCTAACTAGATACAAGCCATGGAGGATGGAGTTGACCCTGCACTGATGCATTTGTACAAACCCTCTTTCTATGAATATGGATTAGATTCTGATTATCATGCTAACTACATGTAGATACAAGCCATGGAGGATGGAGTTGACCCTGCACTGATCCATTTGTACAAACCCTCTTTCTACATGTATGAATATGGATTAGATTCTGATTATCATGCTAACTAGATACAAGCCTCTAACTACAATGTAAGCTGTCTTGACTCCAGCCTCAATGTCACCAAAGGCTTGGTTACCTTTCAAAATGGCAGCCAAGAACTACAAATTGGACTATTCTTGCAGAAAAAAACTAAAAAGATGACCCCCCTCATGTTGGTGCTGTGTACTGCATACCCCCATGTTCCCCCGAGTGGGTGCAAAATAGATTTTAAAAACAACGTTGAGACAGGGGAATAACGTTTATTGAAATTTTATTCATCAAAAAAAAACTGAAGGTACATGTATTTTGCACAAGTTTGGAGGCAACTACAATAGTCAAATGTTGTGTTAAAATTAATTATGGCCTTATAATAAATACCAGTCCAAACATATTTAGCATTTCATTTGTTGATGTGACATTAATACAGAAGTGAAAATGCATTCAACTGTTTGGGGAATATTCACAAGTTCACACCTTCAAATAAGTTTATATTTCTCAACTCTCTGTTAGAGAGTGTAGGTTAATATAATAAGGAACTTATGTAAGTTGTATGTCTTATGTTTTGATACATAAAGCAGTATTACAGTGTGAACACTCCAACTGTGAATGGGAGTTGCTTTTTTAAGACTTTATTTTCTCTGTTGTCCAATCAGCTACATGTACATCTCTGAAAACAATGAAATCTACATTTCTGCAACACCATCCAATCGTAACAAAGGTTTAAAATAATTATGTCTCAACCATTGTTTTGTATCACGCCTATGATTGGATGCTGCTGAAAAAGGCAGAAAAAAGCAATGACTGTTTATGGTTTGAATGTCCTGACTGTTTATGGTTTGAGTGTCCTGACTGTTTATAGTTTGAGTGTCCTGACTGTTTATAGTTTGAGTGTCCTGACTGTTTATGGTTTGAGTGTCCTGACTGTTTATAGTTTGAGTGTCCTGACTGTTTATAGTTTGAGTGTCCTGACTGTTTATGGTTTGAGTGTCCTGACTGTTTATGGTTTGAGTGTCCTGACTGTTTATAGTTTGAGTGTCCTGACTGTTTATGGTTTGAGTGTCCTGACTGTTTATGGTTTGAGTGTCCTGACTGTTTATGGTTTGAGTGTCCTGACTGTTTATGGTTTGAGTGTCCTGACTGTTTATGGTTTGAGTGTCCTGACTGTTTATGGTTTGAGTGTCCTGACTGTTTATGGTTTGACTGTCCTGACTGTTTATGGTTTGACTGTCCTGACTGTTTATGGTTTGAGTGTCCTGACTGTTTATGGTTTGACTGTCCTGACTGTTTATGGTTTGACTGTCCTGACTGTTTATGGTTTGACTGTCCTGACTGTTTATGGTTTGAATGTCCTGACTGTTTATGGTTTGACTGTCCTGACTGTTTATGGTTTGAATGTCCTGACTGTTTATGGTTTGACTGTCCTGACTGTTTATGGTTTGAATGTCCTGACTGTTTATGGTTTGAGTGTCCTGACTGTTTATGGTTTGACTGTCCTGACTGTTTATGGTTTGAGTGTCCTGACTGTTTATGGTTTGAGTGTCCTGACTGTTTATGGTTTGAGTGTCCTGACTGTTTATGGTTTGAGTGTCCTGACTGTTTATGGTTTGAGTGTCCTGACTGTTTATGGTTTGAGTGTCCTGACTGTTTATGGTTTGAGTGTCCTGACTGTTTATGGTTTGAATGTCCTGACTGTTTATGGTTTGAGTGTCCTGACTGTTTATGGTTTGACTGTCCTGACTGTTTATGGTTTGAGTGTCCTGACTGTTTATGGTTTGAGTGTCCTGACTGTTTATAGTTTGAGTGTCCTGACTGTTTATGGTTTGAGTGTCCTGACTGTTTATGGTTTGACTGTCCTGACTGTTTATGGTTTGAGTGTCCTGACTGTTTATGGTTTGAGTGTCCTGACTGTTTATGGTTTGACTGTCCTGACTGTTTATGGTTTGAGTGTCCTGACTGTTTATGGTTTGAGTGTCCTGACTGTTTATGGTTTGAGTGTCCTGACTGTTTATGGTTTGAATGTCCTGACTGTTTATGGTTTGAGTGTCCTGACTGTTTATGGTTTGACTGTCCTGACTGTTTATGGTTTGAGTGTCCTGACTGTTTATGGTTTGAGTGTCCTGACTGTTTATAGTTTGAGTGTCCTTACTGTAGAAGTTAATTATAGCAGTTTTTAGTTTTCTCAGTGATGGGCATTGTTTTGTATTACAGCTAATTCATGATAGGATAACTGTGTCAACAATTTAATATCATCTTTTTCTTTAATTTTGGCATTTAATTGATGCAAAAATACATTTATAACGAAGTTTTCATTCAACTTACCATAAAGCAAATCATCTTTCTCCAAATCAGCTAAGGATGTTCTAGTTTCCGAATCCTGCATTAAAGAATGCCAGAGCTTAACATGTATGTTAGAGAACGGTCCATGTATGTATGTTGTATGTATGTTTTCTTGTGTCTTTCCATAACAATTTAATATTGAAAACACAATCATTCTGTAACAAGACTGAACCCTCCCCTGGGATTTATTTTGGACCCACAAAATTAATCCAAACATCACATTATTATTTATAATTTACTTAAAGTGCTACTGAAGCAAAATTTCATCATTAAAATTAAGATCTCACTTGAAAGTTCTTTCGAAATGAAGAAGAATAGCATTTTCTGTTTGTCAATATCTCATCTCGTTCCAGAGATATCAAGGTTTTTGGAAGATGCAAATTAGATGGTCTGACGTCATAAGATTGACACAGCCATGAAGATAATCACAAAATGAAGAATATCTCTGCAAATAGTGGCTAAAAACAATTGAAACTTTGCACATGTATGTTACTATAAAGGAAAATACACATCACCGTGAAGTCAAGATGTTGCCATGGAAACACTCTTGGCCCCAGGCTCCTAATTCACCTTGAACATAAAATTGTAGTTTTTATCTCTGTTACAGAAAATAATTTACTTTAAGCCACTCACATACAATACCGTTCCAAACCTTCTGATATGCCAACAGTAAAGAAATGTGTTTGGCAAAGGATAAATTAGGAAAATTATTTTCCTCATTGAAGGAGCCTGGGGCCTAGAGTGTTACCATGGCAACATCTTAATTTGCGTAATGACATGTATTTTCCTTTGTACCATACATGTACATGTGCAAAGTGTCAATTGTTTTTACCCACTATTTGCAGAGATATTCTTCATTTTGTGATTTGTCTTCATGGCTGTGTCAATCTTATGACGTCAGACCATCTAATTTGCATCTTCCAAAAACCTTAATATCTCTGGAAGGAGATGAGATATTGACAAACAGAAAATGCTATTCTTCCTTATTTTGAAAGGACTTTCAAGTGAGATCTTAATTTTAATGATGAAATTTCGCTTCAGTAGCACTTTAATACATGTATATAGTTCATTACTAGTCTTATATATAGACTGTCACATTCAATCAACTAGCTGTGGTTGTTATAATTGTGGTTACAGTTAGGAAGTTGAGGTCTCATATGCCAGTCAGCCAATTTTATAACATTATGCAAAGTCAACGTCATATTTTACCATATTTGTTTCTATATTTGTGACTGGCCAGATACCAATAACAATAGGGACTGCTAGCAGTATACATTATATATTTAGAGTAACAAAAACTCATGTATATGCATAGTGCCCTGTGTTGATAATCACCCCTCGTGTTTAATCTCTTTCAACTCCATGACCATGTATATTACATGTATATTAATTGAACCACCCCTGTAAAAATATAGCCCCTTCCAAAAACAGATGTCCTCGTCAATAAAACTTTATTCTTTATCAGTTACTGAATTAGTATTCTTTAGTTGACTCAACAGACTCCTTATTGACTAACTTCAAATGAAGGGATGTGTACAACAAGGGCAGAAGTGATTCCTGATCACATTCTAAATTCTCCTTCAAGTTCTTTGTTTTCTAAGGGAGAATTTAGAATGTGACCAGGAGTTAATAATAATAATAATAATAATAATAATAATCGAGACTACATGTAAATGCAATTTAGGCATGGTTAAATACACCAGTGCTACTGGTCTTCCTGTGGCATTCTCCGCGGGGCCTGGGCCGGCGTCTCATTCGGGACTTTTGTTTACTGAATTTTGGCGGGTTCTCAGTCGCTCTTCGCATCGCTCGCGAGTGTTGGTCTCGCGTTCGCTGGTAATTTCCTCTCCCTCCCTCCCCTTTTTTCTTTTCTCATGTCCACTTCGGTGTGACCCAGTGTACTGGGCTGGTTGGTTGCCTAGCAACCAAACTCTCGAGCACTGACCCAACTTACAGCCTGGGCACTGTACCTCCAATACAATTCAACACTATAGATTATCCATCTCATTAGCAGGAAAATTTAATTTATTGTAATAAGTAATATACAGGATTACATAATAATTATATTGAACAGCCAAAGCCAGTTACTTATGCCCATATTGCACCACAACCCTTCAAATGTTTGCCACTATTCTTGGGTTGCAATCATTGCTAAGGGAATAAAGTTACAAAAGTGTAATTTTGTTCTGCCACTAGTGCAACCCACTAATTGATGGCAAAAATGATCTAAAAATAGCCCAACTTGTGAAAACACTGACAGTTTTATAGGAGATATGGATGCTCCTAGTTATGGACTCCTGTCTGGATATAGTCCCAGGAACTTATACATAGAATACTCTGTGCAGTATATTCAAGGCACATACTGAACATTCTACTGTTGTATGAAAAAGGTTCTAATGACCGCTACAACAACAATGTGATACATGTATTATTAATAGGGAACATCACATGATCTGGCAAGTTTTTTTTAAGAAATAGTCTTATTTCCATGGTTCCTGTGTTCGAGACTTACATGTACATGAATCTGATTGCCCTCCACACGTTTGTCTTTACATTCCTGGTACCTGTAACAAATTATTTTTTTAGAATGCAACTATTGTAGATAATATCACCAGGTGTTATAATAATAATAATAATAATAATAATAGTCTTTATTAACAAATATACCACATCAAACGTGCAATATTTTACAAAATATATAAAAGGAAAAAGAAGAAATATATATAAAAATATAAATCTAGTAACAGTCAATTATGTTTTCACAAAGTGAAAAGACATCTATTTATAAAAATGGATTTGAACCTCTCAGTTTTTACACAAGGCAAGATGTAGTTATGCCCTCTATCACGGAGTTGTCTGGATCTCTGTGGTGGAAACAGATCGTCAAGGGCAGTATGATTTTGAGAGATTCTGTTCCATGTACATGTACGTAAGGCTCTTGAGCAATTATATTTAAGACATATTTTGAAATAGAAACATAAAATATGGATACTTGTGTTTTACTTCATCCTAAGAGTCTAAAACTCCTTCACTTAACACAACTCACCATGATCTGAAGGGACTGCTGTCAACTTGTACAATGCTGCCCTTGACCATGACTTGTTTAGTGATGTGATCTTTGTTTGCATAGCTATGCACCACTCTGATAACTGGAGTCTCTAATTCTATATCTTGAAAAGACAGTTTCATAAAAAAAAAACATTAGTGCTTGTACAAGTTATTCTTGTCCTAATTATCACAAAATATTTACCTAAAGGTGATATTTATATTTTTTATATTGATCAACTTTCATTCGATTAATGAACACTGTATGTTATTTAATAATATATTGTACCGGTAATTCATAAGGGTGCTTATAACCAATCCAAATGCAACATTCCGTAAATCGGATAATATGTACCGGTATACATGTAGAATACAAACTAATTAAATAACCTAGTACATGTAGTTAGAATTTTGTATTAGTTACAGAATACTAACTATGCTAGTGTTAGTATGTGGGAGAACACTAGCTAGTACTGGTACCTAATCAACTAAACATTGATTAAGGTAATGCCTGTTAATTTTGTTAAATTAATGCTCCTATCTGGGTCAGTAAATTCAGGTAATGGAGCCATAACCCTCAGGTACATGTAGTTATCTACAGTACAAATGTAGCCATCACATGTTTACCCTCTCCAAAGTCCAATTTGCCTATTTCTAGGCTAGCAGTTTCTAAGGATACATATGATTGGGTGTTTTTGTATATAATCTTATTGTAAGTAACTCGATAGAGTATTCACCTCTGCATTCCATTCATGCGAAGACTACTACCAATGTAATACAGGCTGTAGTATTGGTTAGAAAAGTCACATGACAGGAACTTGTCTGGGTATATAAAGTTTTGAGGATAAAGTATTTCTCATACCTTTTGGGTGTTGGCCTAAAGCAATTCACATTGTTAAACAATTTTGCCCACCCACCCAAGGAAATGTCTGGTGACTTTCCCAGGCCAAGCATACATGTACATGGGTTGCTTTATGTGGCATTTCATTGAGCAGGCACTGCAAGCTCACAGTGCATTTGCTGACCATTATTATCGTTATCATTGTTGTTGTTATTGTTGTTAGTTATCGTTATCATTATCATCATTGTTATTAAAAAGATGTGGCAATGGGAGAAGGTGAGACTTTAAAAGGTCAAGGTGTTGTTACATGTACAGTGTTATTGTTGAACTGTCATTACACAAATAATGTTATTGTCCACTACACTATCAGTCCATTTGTTGAAACTAACAATCACAACCCTTGCAGTCTATAATTTCATGCATATTAATACCAGGCAAGCAATACTTTCTAATGAATTATGAAATCAATGCAGGTATTGTTTTCGCTTGAGAAATCATATCAAAAACTCAAGCTTTGTTTTTCACCAGGGGATCCAAACACCTCAAAACAATAAATATAAAGCACTTGGCCAAATCAGCCTCATGCTTTCATCTGTTCTCGGTGTTTGGATCCCCTGGTAAAAAAACTAGCTCTCGTTTTTGATAAATAACATCCAAATCATGCTGGTATTTCACTGAGTGAAGAGCGACATTAACTGCCACAAGAAGCATGTACATTTTGTAGCACCTGACCTTTTGAGTGTTAGCCCTATGTCAGAGCAAAAAAGGGGAGGGTGATCTCAAACTGATCACTCTGCTCCCTTATCCCCACCATCAATGTACAACTGATCACTCTGCTCCCTTATCCCCACCATCAATGTACAACTCATCGCCTGTTTTTTGTGCACACTGGCATGGGCATGTCTGTCACACACTGAACTCTAATGTTATGTTTACCATCAAAATTATGAATCAAACAAAGAGACAATATTTTATTGTTGCATCCAAACTGTGTGGGTATTTACAATGGCTTGCATATTTTTAATGACTCAACACTCATTATTGTAATTAAATGTATTTATTTACTTATTTGGCACACACCATAAGACTGCCATGTGTATAGTCCTTTGTTCACCCTGAGTGCCTTCAGTTTGTGGTGTCCACCAAATGCTTTTCTCTCTTTGATTTTCTCTGGTAGCTCATGGTTTAACTACAAGTGGAAAAAGTATAAACAGCAAGACAGTGACAACAAACATCTTACTGCCTACAATTGGCTGCTAATGCTATTTTCCTCCAGCTTCTTCAGAGGGTTCTCAAATGCCCTTACATACCCTTGTATTTGCAGGATGTCTTCTCTTTCTCCAAACACTCTTTGGTCTTCCTCCTTGCAAAGCATCTATAATCAGGTACATGTATAAAAACACAAGGTTTAATTTGCTTCTACATTGTATTTCAGCAAAATTTCAGAATACCCCCTCCCACATGTGTTACGTAATGTTTAAAGTCCGACAATGAGGACTGGACGGGGATTTCAAGTCCGCGCAATTTGTTCCAGTCCGAGGCGCAGCCGAGGATTTCAAGTCCGCGCAATTTGTTCCAGTCCGAGGCGCAGCCGAGGACTGGAACTAATTGCAAGGACTTGAAATCCCCGTCCAGTCCGAAATTGGAGGACTTTGAACGACTTCAACTCCTCATTAATTATTCGGGAGGAATCAAAGACAAATAAAAGTTGCTGGTAGTTTAGTATTTTGCAAGGAAAACTAAAAAATATCGAGAAAATAATGCACTTGGATGATAATCTAACTTAGTAAAAGAGGTGTATCCACCTCATAATGATAATGAATGGAATTTGAAAGGAAATTGTTTAATCTGATCAATAAAAGAGTAATTATGCATGCCATGATGTTTTTCAATAATTTATTCGTAGTAACTGGAAAAATTTCCAGTTACTGGAACAACTTGTTCCAGTAACTAGAAACTTTTCCAGTTACTGCTAGGAGGACTAGACCAGGTATCCAGTGTCCTCAAGGGATTAAAATCAGACCATTGGATTGGCTGAATACCTCGTGAATAATTAATGAGGACTTGAACATGATATGAAGCACAGCTTTCAAAATGTTTTTGAGTAGGAGGTCAACATAGGAAAGTAGGTAACTGAGACAAAAGGCTATAAGTCAAGCAAAAGTTTCATTGTCTGTTGATTAAGAGACAATAACTGGTAATGTACAAAGCAACCGCCTGAGCTCCGGTGGTCACCAGTTTGTTTTGAAAGCCTTGATGAAGATCTATGTATCACTTGGTATACATGTACAATGTAGGTTATAGGTTAGAGTTATTAGGGTTAGGTATGAAGTGCATCTCACACATTAACGCGTCACACTGTATATTAAAAGCATCAGAAGTATTCAGTATCACATGTATCAGGGTAGTGAAAGGTATCCAATTACTCCTCTATTTACATTCAACATTTAACCCTTTCGCTCCTGAGCTGGCTGTAACCGGCCAATATGAAGCATGTACATTGTACATGTACCTGGAGAAAATTATTGCATCAAACCTAGACATGCTGTAAATACAATGTTGCAATATTATTTCAAGGGATGAATGACTTCAAAGCCACAAGGCCCACTTTGGAGAAAAACTCATTTGTTTTGGTGATCGTTTTTCGTTTCTCCGATTTTCACCAATTTTGAGGAGCTGAAAATCGCCCTCCAAAATCCTTCCCATTCGCCCTTGAAATCAAAAGCAAACACAAAATCAGCACTCAGTCGTTACAGTACCTTCTTTAATCTTTCGAACCACCAGGTTTGTTTGCACAAAACGCACAAAAGTCATTGCGACTGTGAAGCGTGCTATTCTTAATGCTGCACTTCTCTCCACCATGTTTTTCCTGCTCCCACCTCCAATTGCATGCTGGGTAATCAACAAAAAATCACAAGGGGACCCCCCCTCTGGGACTCCTGTAGGTTTTTTTATAAGTCTTTTACCCCTACAACCAAGAGCGGTGATTTGGACTCGAGCCGTTGCTTCAAAGTGACAAAAACACATCCTAATAGGTTGAGCAGGGGTAAAAGACAACCAACTGCAGGATTTCAAGGATTTCAGTGAAGAATTATTTCATGTGTCTCAAAGCAGAAACACAACAGAAAAACCCTGTGAAACCCCTCACAAGGCCTACTAAAAGCAAACCAAGTACTTTTAAGCCGTCATCAGACTTAATGATGTCCTCTAGCTCTCTTACTGTGAGTGGCTTATTTGTCCAAAATTAGAGCACATTTCATTGGAAAACCTACAGAAGAAACCATACTCACCACCGCCGAGTCTGTAGAATTCTGCCGAATGGCATCATGGGGAAAGTTTGAGCCCTTGGTTTAAAAAGTCAGCAGTATTTAACTAGCCCGGGCTAGCCAAACTGGAACTGAGGGGGGAGGGTTGAGTTAGCACTCTGCATTTCACCCATTGAGCCCAAACATGTCCGGGAGTGAAAGGGTTAAAGAGATTTGATGCCACATGCACATCAGTCTATGTCTATCTGTAAGAGCAGATTTTGTATGAGTGGGACAAACTACAGCACTGACTACAGCACGGTTACCGTACAGCATGCTGTGACATTGAAATGGTTTCCAATTGTTTTTGTCCTGGATCACTTGTTTCAACACGGTAGTTTTAACAGCAGAAACTGATTTACATAAAAGCCATGCGTAAAAACTAATACTTATAATCTAATCATAATGTCTAAATTATATCATAGGTTAAAAGTCGCAAACGGTATAATAATTGAAGACCTTGGTGGAAAAAGGGCATAATATAAGTGACTCTGGATCATTCTAAATTCTCCTTCAAATTCTGTTTTCTAAGGGAGAATTTAGAATGTGATCAGGAGTCACTTATACCCTTTTTCTGCCAGGGTCTTCAATATTTAATATTAGGCACCAAAGAAGCAAGGAGGTAATTAATTTTGTTTATTTTAGTTTTAAAAATATTTATCTATTTGCTATTCATTTGATCTTCCGATAGTTTATTCCAAACAAATGCTCCTCTGTAGTGAAATCGCTTTTTAACGTAATTGATTTTTGGGAAAGCAATTGTAATTAAGATGTCTCATGTGCCTTTTAAATTGCATGGTGTTTAGACTCTTGTAAATTAATTTATTAAATATTCTGGTGCTTGATTATTAAGTGTCTTAAACATTTCTGTCGCTACAAGCTTTCTTCTGCGAACCGAAAGTCTATCCCATCCTAAATTTTCAATTAGGGGCCGGGCCAGAGCTAGAATCATAATTGGAGTATGGTACATGTATGTAATCATTCTAGCTACACGGTTTTGTAGTTTTTGTATTTTATGAGGAAGTTCTGTACCCAGCCCCTCCCAAACTATGCCACAATAATCAAATTTGGGTTGAATAAAGGAACTACAGGTACATAATTTGTAGGGAGAGCATGGGGACATAAGGCCTAACACATTATTTTAAGGGCTCCAATAGCAGATAATAATATAGCAATAACATGACTTTTGGAGGGCACATTGTTTATTTGTGGCCCACAGTGTCATTTGCGCCCAAGCGTAGCGAGGGTGCAAATGACACTACAAGGGACACAAATAAACTATAATATTACATGTATGTCCTGACAAAAAAGTCATGTTGTTATCATTATCATCAATATACAAGGCCAATTATAACTGATAAAATACTTGGCATAATTATTTGGCATAATCAACTTATTAAAAGCTGGGGGTGTACAAAAGTATTATATAATAGTTAACATTGTTCTTAAAAACATAAAGATCTCTGAACTGATGAAAAAGCTTTCATTGACCCTTTTGAAATGGTTTCCTCACGAAATCTGATTGGCCAACATCAATCGCACGATCCATTCTCTGCCAATCAGAAGCAGGGCGGTAAATGTGTTTGCAGCCCGCTCGGTTCGTCATCGGCCCACTAGTTTGAGAGCTTTCGTGAGGCCGGTTTTCTATTTTTACCGTGTATTTTGATGATAATTATTATTTTTGAGATCTCCTCAATATATTTCAACCAACTAAGAGCTCTGTCTATGTGCATGCCTTAGGCTTTAGCTGATGCTATATTCTAGGGATGCTCTCACCTCTAATTTGAAGTGTTGGGGAAGTAAATTGAGAAGATCTCTGTTGGGAACCCACTAAACTAAATGTTTAGAGTCAACCTGTTAGAGGAGATGCTCACAAAATGCCTGCACGATAATCGTAAGGCATCCTCTCATGAGTCTACAGTTTTAATTACTTCAAGGGAATATTCTTGGTTTTAGATTTGATTCATGCAGAAAAGATGAGGTCAAATCATGAAAAGCACAAGAATATACACTGTAGGTACTGTACCAGATAAATGGAATCCCCTAGTCACATGCCATGATCCCTGGGAATTGTTAAGGGCTGCACCAAGTGAACCTGCAACAAGATTCCAATAAAAAACAGTAAATAGTAAGGTTATTTAAGTTGGCTATAATTGCACAGTTAATTAATGGCTCTCTAGCAGCAAAGTAACAATATAAACCTATTATTTTTTGTGGCATTGAAATATAAATACAACTGCATGACTTGTTTACTGGCTGAGAAGTCTGCAGCTGTATAGAGAATAGCCTGATTTTCAGACGGTACGAGGTCATCTGCTCACACTTCCTCCCCCTCCCCGTCTGATGGACTTCAATAGACTTTCATATTCCTGACGTCATCAACCTTTGTTTTTACAATAAGCCAATACGAACACGCGTAAGAATTGAAGCGTGAAGTGTAGACCAGTCGTGCAGTAGAGGCTTTTACAGTCGGATCTATCAGCTTTCATGCACTGGAAAAAACATCCTACAGCTTCAAACTTCTGTCAATTGCTCAGAATGGTATCCTGTTTGAGCTGCTGTGCTTCTTTGGAGAGCAGGAACTTTTTAAACGGAAGTTTGTGTGCAGTATTTGCAGGATAGTGTATGAGAATGCATACAAGAAATATCAGCCTGGATTCCATGCCGTAAAGTTTGTTACTGTGATCTTAGAACTTTTACGCTTTTACTTTTATTTTCAAAACGTTTTGAGGCTTGATATGTATGCTGATTAGCCACACAAGACCCTGAAGTTGACCTACATGTAGTGTAGTTTCTTTGGTACCAGAGATTGCTTTAACCAGACTTTTTGTGCAAAGTTTAGATGCCATTGCCGTACATGAACTTACGGAAGTGTGTTCATAATTCTGAGAACAAAAATATATTCACCCAAGTGCCATGAAACTTTTTCAATAACATACTCAGTACATGTATGTGTGTTCACTCCTGCAGAAAAATCATAATATTCCATGAAAGATTTGGTCTTCTAAAAGCCAAAAACCTAGGAGAATGTTTAAGATCTAAATGCATGAGATTTATATAAGCCAATATTATTTTGTCCTTGGACATTAAATCTGTTCCTCGAAAATCACAGTTTTCCTTGAGGTTCACTAATATCGGAAACTCTTCACTTCTTGGAACAGACTAATAATATTCATGGAGAAGTATCAGTGCATATTTCAAAGCTACATTAGTAGGTTATTAGAGAAGTAAGTACCCGGTAAGTAAGTAACTTTATTTAAGTATCAAATGTATTTAGCTTTGCAACTAATTGGGGACACTATAAGTCCTACAATTTTACGTCCTTATCCGATTTTACGTCCTTACATGTTCTTGTGTATATATTGTATATACATGTAGTTATTGTGTACATGTTCTTGTGTATATATTGTATATACCAGTTATTGTGTACGTTCTTGTATAAATAATTTATATATAATTATATAGCAGTTATTGTGTACATGTTCTTCTGTTTATATCGTATATATAAAAATTATAGCAGTTATTGTGTACATGTTCTTGTGTATATATTGTATATTTATATACCAGTTATTGCGTACATGTTCTTGTGTATATATTGTATACAGTTATATAGTTAGTAGAAGCCATTTCATATCCTCGTCACAGGATTCTATGGGGGTTTCAAATGCTCATGAAATTTCAAATGTCTTGCTCTTCTAAGACTTAAGCTAAAACAGTATTTATTAATCGTTCTCATAAGTGGGTATAAGTCTTATATAAGATGGTCTTCTTTTTTTTTCCAGTGTTACAAGTGCAAAATTAGAGTGTACATTTGTAGGTCCATTGCCATGTTGATGTGGGATAAATGAGTTTCTCAGATTACACGGCTATCGCACAGACGCAGTTTGGTAGTCTATTTTTCTTTTATCTTCTTCCCAACCTTATTAGCAGAGCTCCTGTTTGTGTGAGTGGAGCATGATACATATAGGATGAGAGCAAAGGCTTCTGGTTTCTCTCACACCCAACATGTGGCACGGATGCACAATGCGGACGAGCAACGTGCCTGAAATTGTGCTGCACCTGCATGCACACTGCTAAGAGCAGGCACAGGGGACTGAAACCAGTTGGCCCAAGGACTGGAAGGCCTTCCCAAACTGTCACTTGGCCATATCATTCAGCGTCAGCCTGATTTTGCGTTGAATGTCTTGGAGATCAGACCTCGGCAGCACAAACATTTTCACAAACATATCTCAAAAAGTTTTTCCAGGGATTAATGAGAACATCACACAATTATCACGTGGCCTCGCACACAGGGTGTCACTGGAAGGTTACGTGGTTTAAGAAGAAAAAAGAACTTAATGCTTGCCCTTCAGGCAATTAAGCTTCAACTTTATTCCACTAGCCCTCTTTGAAGCTTGCCCCAATTTTAATTTAATTAACTAAAAAAGTTAAAGTGCCTCTAACCCTTCTTGACATTTTTCTACCTATGAACCTGTGAAAGGTTTTGAGTACTTCTGCAAATAAATTTTTGGTTTACAGATAATATTCTATGTTCTATGCTTGTTTGAAATCGTGAAGAACTGACCTTTCCTGACCCATGACCGCGTAAGTAAAAGCCTGGGTCGATTTCCCGGGGTGCCGTCATCTCATTAATGCATTATCCTCCATGGTGCCTTTCTATCACAACAACATCAATTTATAGAAAATATACATAGTTTGTGAGTTGTTAGTAAAGAAAAAAGTCATTTTAGACAAAATCCTAAGTATGTACATGTATTCAAATTATTGGAAAGTCAAATTAGATGACGTCACCCCAGGAAATCGACCCAAGCTTTTATTTACGCGGTCATGGGTCAGGAAATGTCAGTTTTTCACAATTTAAAACAAGTGTAGAACATAGAGTATTATCTGTAAACCAAAACTTTCTTCGCAGAAGTACTCAAAACCTTTCACAGGTTCATAAGTAGAAAAATGTCAAGAAGGGTTAGAGGCACTTTAAGAAACCTATCCTGGTCCATGCTCACAGGGAAACCAGTCCCAAGCTGTCAAACAGCACTTTCATTGTACCCTGGGTTACTAATGCAATTGGCTGTTTTTGCAAGGCCAATGGAGCATTTTAAAGTCCACCCGATAAGGCAAGTTTACTGTCACTAGACAAATGTCTGTTAAATTTACAGACTTTGCATAGCAGTATCTTCATTCCTACATGTATACAAGTTATGACCTCCACAGTTGATAGTCTTATTAATTCTAACATGCTCTTCCCAGAAAACCATACTGTAAGGAGGTCTATTTCAACATGTTGTCTGAGGGACTTCCATATGGTCCAAGTAATGCTGCACACAGCTTCTAGTTTACAAGAACAAATGAGCCGCTGATTGCACAATGCACAATACCTGATTTTACTTGTACCAGGCAGATGTTGGATGGACATTAGATTTGCTAGAAGTGCTGGTTTCAGTGGCACGAGTCCTTCTTGTACATGTATGAAAAACAGGTACCGCATGACTGGCTTGTCATCAACCAACAATGGTACACTGAACGTGTTTTGACTTTTCAATCTGTTTGAGTTGTGTGTTTATACAGTACCACCAAAAATTATAGGGACATTTACCGCGGCTGTGCCGCATGCAATGCCCGCGAAAAATTGCGGTCATTTTTTAGGTGTCCGCTGTAATTTTTTAGGTGACCGCGGTCACTTTTGAGGTAACCGCGGTCACTTTTGAGATCGCCGCGGTGGTTGTGCCGCGGCTCTAACCGCGACCTCATGTAACATCTACATGTACATCTCATACATTTTATTTTGAAGAGTTGGCTTTGTTAGAACGTGAACCGCGGTCTTGAGTAAGAAAGACAACTTACGAAAGTTAACAGAAGATTGTTAGTGCGCCGTGTGTTAAGAAATGCTATTTTGAAGCAGTTGGCTTTGTTAGTTAATAAGAACGCGAATTGCGGTCTGAGTAGAAAGACGACTGATGAAGTGTGATCAAGAACAAAAGCTAGCAGCCCGTGTCTTACGAAATGTTTATTTTGAAGCAGTCGGCTTCGTTAGTTGATAATAATGCGAACGGCGGTCTCGAGTAAGAAAAACAACTTACGAAAATAAACAGAAGATTGCATGTCAGCGGGCCGTGTGTTAAGAAATGGTTATTTTGAAGCAGTTGGCTTCGTTAGTTAATAAGAACGCGAACGATGGTCTCAAGTAAGAAAGACAACTTACGAAAGTTAACAGAAGATTGTTTACGAGAAGTTTAATACTGGTGATCGTTCTTTGGGTGCATGATTAGGCTCAACGCATAAGCTGTTTGTCACCCATCACATTCAAAGCTTTCAAGTACGAAGACTGCTAACAACGTACATGTATTTCCATTGCGGCACTGCGGCAAGCGCCTCGGTTCATCACCTCAGTTTGCAACCGCGGCGTCCTCAAAAACTACCGCAGTCATTTGTTCGGTGACCGCGGTCATTTGTTCGGTGACCGCGGTCATTTGTTCGGTGACCGCCGTCATTTGTTCGGTGACCGCCGTCATTTGTTCGGTGACCGCCGTCATTTGTTCGGTGACCGCCGTCATAATTTGTTCGGTGACCGCGTGGCCGTACCGCGTCTGTTGCACGATGTTTTACCGCGGTCGGATGTCCCTATAATTCCCGGTGGTACTGTATATAATTGTGATTGCAAACTAGATCTCTAAGCACAGTTTACGCAGTTGATGCCTTCATTTTCTGTCACAGTCAAACCGAATAAATAAAATGCACTAGCACCTGTCTTGAATAAAAACATGCCCAAGCTATATTTAAAGAGTGATCGATAAAATCGATATACATCAATAAGAATCGATAGAAATCGAGTCACAAGAAAATGTGTTATCGATTTCCGATAAAAATCTAATAATTACTATCGATTATTAACGACTATTATTGATTTTATCGAGTAATCGATTAGTTACGTCGGCTGCTACTCGCTTTCCACGGCGGTTAGCATACCTCAATCGACTTTAGTTGATTATATACCAGTAGTACAGCAGTAGTTACGTCGGGAGCATTGGTTTCCCTTCCAAATTATGCACATTAGGAATATAGGAGAAGGCGGCTATTTAATACGAAAGTCGTGTATATTTTATGGTTCGTGTTTCTTATTACTTGCGAAAAAAAGCAGCCAAAGTATTTAAACAAAGAAGGAGCCTAGATATTCAACGACTCACCTGCGGACCTGGTCAACACTCGCAGAGTAGAAACTACTGAACTCACCGCCATCTTGGATTGGACTCGTGGAAGGTTGGGTACTAGTACCACAGGCAACCCAAACCTATTAACCTTGCCCTACGGCATCGCAAAGCACGATGGGAGAAAATGTAACATTTTTATTGGGCACCTTTAAAATTCGCGTTAATGTAAGTCGCGTTAATTTTTGTGAGCGTTAATTTCCGCGACCTTTAATTTCCAAATTCTGGATCCTGTCCAGATCCTCTGTCCAGACACATTTGACGAAACAATGGCTTTCTGTTTTCTGCACACTGTATTTCAATATTTTACAATGCAAAAGCCTAAAAGTATATCGGTTACAATATTTCTAGTTCATTCTCACTTCCAGAAGAGCAGTTCTCGACAAGTGTTGAAATAAAATTTGTTCCTGTTGTCACCACAAACTGTGTTTCTTTGTGTCAATCGCGTAATTTCCTTCATTTTGAAATTTTACCTCTTTCGCTTTAATTTAAGTCGCGTTACCTTAATTAACAGGAGTGTTAATTTCCTATAATAAATAAACAAGTCCAAGGACTACAGAAAAGCTGATCGAACAACGTATATATAGAGAATTCTACGATATTTCGGCTGGCCAAACCAGCTTTCTTCAGATAGATCTTACAAATGAATATTTCACAATGGCAAGTATGAATATCGAGGTGATTACACAATCTAAGAGGAAAAAGGAAATGACGTAAGTAAAAATATGGATTTGAGATAACATAAAAAATACGGGTCTACAAGATAACATATTAAGTTTCATCACGTTTGTTCATGCCGAGAGGTTCGAGAGTTTTAGCTATGTCGATAAGATATGACTCTCTGGCTTTACGAATAGAGTCTCGCGAAGAATAAATTATTTCTAAGGGGGATAAGTTGCATGTCAGTATTAGAATGGTTAGAGCAGGAAATGAAATGTTCAGAAACTGTGGTGGGTTTAGATTTAATATTAAACTGATTTGTCAACTGCTCGTCTGTGTTCATTAAATCGGTGTATTGTAAGCGGCAGCGATTGCATTGTACCATGTAGATAACGTTACTAGTGTTACATGTGATATGTGACTTAATGAAACGGGTTTCTCCGGTGGAAGAAAAAGTGTAGCCTATAATAAAGTAGTTTCTCTCTGCGGCGTAACGTATTTTAAAGACAAAATTTGTAAACTTCGTCAAAACACTAAGGAAATCTGGAAAATTATAAATCAAATAACAAAGAAGGTCACACCGCTAGCAAGAACTGAGATTTCGTCGTTAGAAAGTGGTGTTTGAGACAGGTTAATAACAGCAGTGGTATCAAGTCTGGAAATATTAAGTTTGTTTTTACGACGATTACGTCTCGTTAAAGTACTATGTCCAGAAGCGGGTGGTGGCGTGTTGGTACGGTTATGTGTATTAATGTTATCAGTATGCGGGCTATTAGTATAGAAAGTTGTTTTCTTGACACGTCTATTAGTGAGTAGAGACTCAAGAGATAAAGTCATCGAATCAATTCTGCCCTACACCGCGACGTATTAATTGGCCGGAAGTCTCAGCTGACATTGACGATTTTACACGACGCATGCGACTTGCAGAATACTTCTATGATCCTAATACTGGCGCTAATCCTACTCAACATAATCCTTTCCATAACAAAAGCACTTGGATCCCTCCCTACCGATAGAGATTCTGCTTTAAACGCCTTCATAGATGCTATTAAACATGACATTACCACTTCTAAACCTAACCACATTTCTGATAATTTATCTCACAACGAACGACAAGCCATACACCGACTTAATCAACAACAAGACATAATAATCAAACCTGCTGACAAAGGCTCCGGCACTGTAGTTATGGACAAAACCTGGTATATTAACGAATGTAATCGACAACTTAGTGACACTAAATTCTACAAACAACAAGACGAAGACATGACTAACAAAATACAGAAACGTGTAACGACTTACGTGCAACGTATGTTGAACGCCTGCTACATCGACGATAAAACTAAACAGTACCTCATACAAACTAACGTTAAACCAGGACGCTTCTACATTCTACCTAAAATACATAAAACTGGTAACCCGGGACGTCCCATAGTTTCATCTAACAGTCACCCTACAGAACGCATCTCCCAATTCGTTGACTATCACATTAAATCCTTAGTTTTTAACCTGCCTTCACACATTAAAGACACCACTGATTTCCTTAACAAACTTCTCAAACTTGGTAAACTACCTGATACCGCTATGCTTGTTACTCTTGACGTTTCATCTTTATACACTAACAATTCCCACATAACGAAGATATTAATGCTTGTAATCATTTTCTTTGCACTCGTACTAATCCTACCATTCCCACCGAAACACTTTGTGACTTAATACGTATGATCCTTACTATGAATAATTTTTCTTTTAATGGTAAACATTATCTGCAGGTACATGGCACAGCCATGGGTACCAGAATGGCTCCTTCTTTCGCTAACTTATTCCTCGGTAAATTTGAAACTAACGCTCTCCGGCTCTAATGCCCCTTATAAACCTCACACCTGGTGGAGATATCTCGACGATATTTTCATGATCTGGACTGAGGGGGAAGACCATCTGAAAATATTCATCGATTATCTCAATAATATTCATCCTACTATTAAATTCACTAGTTCTCACTCATTAACTCACGTTCCATTTCTCGACGTTACCGTATCAATACATAACAACTACAATGAGACCGATTTATATACTAAACCTACAGATAAACATCAACACCTCCTTAAATCATCCTGTCATCCCCTTCACACTAAAAGAGCCATTCCTTTCAGTTTAGGTCTTCGTCTCCGACGCATCTGTTCTACCGACGAAACTTTTAAAATTCGTACTAATGAATTAATAACATAATAATAATAATAATAATAATAATAACAACTTTATTTAACGAGGGTAGCACGTGACAGTTAACACTGATGAACTAGTGGCCCTCAATTTAAATTACAATAAATTACAATAAGTTAAATAAGCTACAATAAAACTACTTAAAACTATTTACAATTCATATCTAAGTTAAAAAGATGGGAAGGTTTCAAAGCTTAATATATAATTATTTACAAGTCAAGTTCAATACGATAAAATCTAGTAAAATATGACATAAATTTATGACAATAAATATCGTTTTAAAGCGGATTTAAAAGAGCCAATGGTGTCTTTTTTTCTTATGTTAACAGGTATGCTATTCCATAATTTGATGCCCATGATTTGAAACGTTTTACCACCCTCGGACTCTCTATTATATCGAGGGCATACAAAGTTATGACTGCCGTGTCTGCTTGTTCTGCTGTGTATATCTATGTTTCTAGTAAACAGTTGTGTAATATGAGGGGCTGAATGGGGTTAACTGATAACTGAGAAATGGCCAAAAATATTACTGTTAACTGAGAATTTTACCTTTTTTTAGCTGTTAGCTGATATTTGTGAGATAGCTGTTACCTGATATTTCATTATTTTTTATTAAAATGACGTAACGTCACATGCTATTATTGGCTTTTCGGATGGTTTTCGACAGATTTGATCCAGTTGATAATAGTCAAATATTAAACATGACACATCAGAGTTATCTGATACTCGAAAAATCTATTGAATAGACAAAATGTAGTGCTTGATGTTGAATTAGCGGTTATTATTCATTTCATACCAGCAAATATGTATTCAAATCAGGTTAGGGTAGTCTTTTTTATATAACTTAACTGATAACAGCAAAATTTAACTGATAACTGATAAATAGCTAAAAATTTAGCTGTTAACTGATATTGGTACCCCCCCATTCAGCCCCTCTAATATAACTAGGCGAGTCGCCAGTAATACGCCTATATATTAGGGAACACTTTTGTATTGTTATTTCATCCTTTAGTGGCAACCATTTAAGTCGATTAAAAAGACTAGCGCTCCTTTCCTTGAAGTCTGCATCTAGTATTACACGAGCAGCGCGTTTTTGGAGTTTATAAACACGATCTATATTCTCACAGGATGTTGAACTCCAAACACAAGATCCATATAACATTATCGGCTTGATCATTGCATTATAGTATAATTTACGTTCTTCAATAGGCAAGTTACGCTTAATCATTTTAAGTACACCAATTCTCTGCGACAGTTTTTTGCAAAGACCATCAACATGCTCATTAAAATTTAACATTTTGTCCAGTTTCACGCCTAGTAATTTTTGTGAACTAACTTGCTGGATCTCTTTACCATTAACTGTAACTTTGAGTTCTGTATCTGGCATTTTACGCTCTAACCTCTTTCCAGTTACAAGCAATGTTTTGGTTTTCGATGCATTAAGAACCATCCTGTTTTGGGCTGTCCATTCGTCTACTTTGTCCATGTCGTCTTGAAGCTGGTGCTGAATCCCAGATGGTGATGAGACTGGAGCAGAAGCGCTCAGCGTGGTGTCGTCTGCATAGATATCCACAACTGATTGTGAGACTGACTGGGGAAGATCGTTTATGAAGATAATAAACAACAGAGGTCCTAAGACCGATCCTTGTGGGACACCATGGGTTATTGACTTGGCTTCCGATTTAACTCCATCGATAACAACGGATTGCCTTCTCCCTTGTAGGTACCGAGTGATTAACATAAGTTCACGTGACTCTATACCATATGCATCTAGCTTCGAGAGAAGTATATCATGGTCAATTAAGTCAAATGCTTTTCTATAGTCAATAAACACAAGTCCACTAACACGATCTTTGTCCATGTCTGAGAGTAACTGATCCGTCAGACGTATGAGGGCTGTCTCTGTAGAATGTAATCTGCGGAACCCAGACTGAAGGTGGTACAGCAAGTTATTATCCCTCATATAACAATATAGAGCTTGGTGGATATGCTTTTCAAATATCTTAGACAGCAACGGTAGGACAGAAATAGGGCGATAATTGTTCCTATCATCTTTGTTTCCTTGACTCTTGTAAATAGGTGTGACCTTAGCAAATTTCCACACTGAGGGAAAAGTACTATTATCAATACAGTGATTTATAAGTCGACTTAGAGGCAATGAGATTGCCGGGGCAGCTGCTTTCAGAATTTTTGCCCCAATGCCATCAGCTCCAGTGGCTTTGTGTGATGGCATACACTGTAACAGTTCTTGGATCTTTTTCGGCG
This sequence comes from Actinernus sp. WN-2022, assembly GCA_030867875.1. Lineage (NCBI taxonomy): Eukaryota > Metazoa > Cnidaria > Anthozoa > Actiniaria > Actinernidae > Actinernus > Actinernus sp. WN-2022. The sequence goes on from JAOWCC010001210.1 coordinate 933,599, forward strand.
TAATATGTGGGATAGTAAACGCTGTTATGTCGGCCTTCCTCCTCTGTTCTCGAATGCGCTGTAAGGAAATCTTTGGTGACAAATTCGCTGGAAGGCTGCTGAGTAGTTTTAAAGGCTCAGTAACAAAGAATGAGTTGAACAGCTGTGCAATGTCAAATTTGTCTGTGACTATCTTGTCTCCATCCTTCAACTGACTTATAGTATAGCGTGATTGTTTACATCCTCTCTAGTTAGGTTCTTGATGAGACTCCACAGTTTTTTAGGGTTGTGTTTATTTTATTTTCAGCCACTTGATTTTTGAAATAGCTCTCTTTAGCATTCCTGATTAACTTGCATACTTTGTTCTTTGTTCGTTTGAACACAGTCCAGTCCTCCGGATTTCCAGATTTCCTAGCTTTTTTCAATAACTCGTCCCTTTTCCTTATGTCATTATTTAGATCTTTAGTGAACCAATTTGGCTGGGCCCTGCTTTTAACTCTTTTCAGTCTTACCGGTACTTGGCGATCGAGTATGTCATTAAATATTTTGTACCAGCTGTCTGCAATATATCGTCTATATCTTCAAATACAAATGCAGTATCCCACGGGGCCTCTTTCAATTCCACAACAAATTTGTGCTTGTCGAGGCGTTTCAGGTCTCTGTATGTAAAGGTGTTGCTTTGTTTGTTGTTTTGCAACTCTTGGCCTTTGTAGCGTCGCAAAGCAATTGTAGGCAGGTGATCCGACATTCCAATGTTCTTTATCTCCACGCACGATATTCTTTCTGGGTAATTTGTCCAGATATGGTCCAGACACGTTCCTGACACGGGCCTTGTAGCTTCTTTAACAAGCTGGGTTAAATGCAAATTTTTCAGTGTTTTTACAAGCTTGTGCTTGTTAAACAAATTTACATTTCGAAAGTCAATATTGAAGTCGCCCAAGAGTATCATTTCTTTATTCATACCTTTACAAACGAGGTTATAACCGCACATTCCTTAATAAACAAATAGAACGCGCTGCTAGCATTCCTCGCAACGACGCTCTACAAACTACTAACTCACAAAACTCTACCCACCGTATACCTTTTGTTATTACATATAACCCAGCACTTCCCCACATTTCTAATATCGTACGCAAGCACACTAATATACTATTTTCTTCCAACCGCTGCAAAGACGTCTTTAAGCAATTGCCTCTAGTTAATTGCATATCGACGTAGCTACACTACATTAGGGACGTACCATTAGATTATTGATGGGGGGGTTGCGCAAATCCCCAAAAAAATATCGAGCAAGCTCTTCTATCGTAAAAAATATATCGAGCAACACAATAATCAAGAAAAAAAATATCGAACAAGCACTAGCTGGTCTCATACGCATTTACAAATTAAATTAATAAAGGCAAAGAAATAAACCAGGGAAGAAGACTGGTTTGTTGTTATGAACAATTTCCATAGGAAACCCAATACAGATCTGAAGATCACACAGACTGGTTACCAGGAATCAGTCAACATATGTAAATTATACAAGATGGCCGTAATCAAGACAGCAGATAAACTGATGGGACGATCGATCGCAAAAAGTCACATGCACTCATAAATCGAAACTTACCCTGTATTAACTGACTGTATATATTTCGGAAAGAAGTTATCTGATAAACGATGAGTTCTCACTGGCCTAGTGGATATAGGGTTATAGGATCATGTGTACTGTATGCAATGTTGGCCGACGTATCGGTCGATGGTTGGCCGACATATCGGCCGACTGTCGACCGACCCGCGGGCGACTGTCGGTAGCGGGTCGGTCGAGGGATGAAGACATGTCGGTCGACAGTCGGTCGTGTGTCGGCCGACACGTCGGTCGATTTCCCCCCTCCTGCTGTGTATGTGTCGGCCGATAGTGGATCGGTGGTATATCGGTAAGGTGTCGGTTATATGTCGGTGGGGTATCGGTGAGATGTTAAGTTATAATTAAACTATGCTGCATGCTGTTTTCACTCAAATAAACAGAGACTCTTTTGGATTTTTTTTACCTGGAAGGTTTACTGTATTGAATATAATTCAGTCTAAGTATAGTAATATTCCTTTCTGTTGCGGTATAAAATGTTCCTTTATACAATTAAATCTCTCATAGTGACTCATGAAATTCCTTCAAATGCAACGTTTAATATCTTAATTTGTGTTTTTTTAGTGTCTTTTATACATCCGCTCGCGCAAGATCGATTGCGTATATAAATCGCTATATCGCACCGTTTTGGTCTGGAACAGGGTACTGATTTTATTTAATCTGAAGGGGAGATTTCGCCTTGAATCTGGAATATATATAGAGTAGCAACAATAGGGCCATTTATACGAGAGAAAGTTAGCCGCACCGCTTAGCTAAGCAGCGAACGATTCGTATAAATGGGTCAATTTAAACTGAAGTTCGCGACTAATACTGACACATGTATAGGCCGAGCTATCCCAATAATGAATTCGTCCAGTGGCCGTAGCCAGGTTTTTAAAATTTGTAGGCCCAAACAACCGCTCCGTAAGGGTCGCTTCTTTAGAGGTCCGGGAGCATGCTTCCCCGGGAAATTTTTAGATTTAGACTTTCGCAAACGCCTTCTGCTGCACTTTCAGGCCATGTTTTGTGTATTTCGACAGCTCCTCAAGCCAACATTCACTTGTAATAAGACAAGTAGGCTGTAACATTTGTAGGCCCAGGCCTACGGGCCTATAGGCTAGATACGCCCTTGTCGTCGATACTTAAACCCCGCGCCGGCTCCCAGTATTCGACATAAAATAACATTTGAAAATATTGGGGTCGCTACGATTTATTAATAAGCATCAATTTTTTACTGTAGGGCTCGGTTCTAATTCTAATATATACTCCGCGCACTCCAATCGGAGTATAATGCAGAGACGCATGGCTGGAAAATAAATAAAGAGCTGCTAGTTTATGCTATCTTAAGTTTACAAAAGTTAGCCTTGTACGAAAGCATTAATAGTTGTGGCCTCTACAACCTTTGAAGTACATATACGGTAGCTGAAAATATCACAGTCACCGTTACCTCGGCCGACTGTCGGCAAACTATCGATAGCTATTGAGTGTCGGTGATCAATCGGACGACTGTCGGTGCATCATCAACCATGTCGGCCGACATACAGAATAGCCAAATCTCGGACGAGTAGTGGTCGACTCTCGTCCGACCCTCGGCCGCCTATCGACTGACCGTCGGTCGACATGTCGACCGATACGTCGGCCGCGACCGATACGTCGGCCGACATTGCGTACAGCACACATGATCCGGGTTATAAATGTTCGCAGGTTTATACAGAAGGCCCGGACACAAGGCTCTTCTGGTTTCACTTCTGCTGGTAATCTTAATGCAACAGTAACATTTTTGATCAAAAAATAGATCAAGTTGAAATATTTATATGAAATATAAATGGTAATGATAGGTTTTGGGTACCAGTTTGTGTTTCATCACTTCTGCTGATAGCGGGCTGATCTCTATGTGGTGATTTCTTGCTTTGACTGTCCTTTTCCCCCTTTTCTCTTAGCCCGTTTGTCAGCCACAGAATATCCATGCTTTGTTTTGGCATTTGCCATTAATTATGTGGCTTTCTTTAATTTCCAAGGCCCAACCAGGAATGCTACTTGAGCGAGCGGGAGTGCGTGCAATGTAAAAAAAACAACAGTCACGCTAAAAAAAAATAGGATTGTTGGTACAAAATATATTGCATTAATATAACTGGATAAATCTTTAGGTAAGTTCAGAAAAAAATATCGTGCAGGGCTAGAATCAGAAAAAAAAATACGAGCAACTAAAATTCTCGCAACCCCCCCATCAATAATCTAATGGTCCGTCCCTTAGTGACTAGCTCTATATAGACACAATAAATTTAAGTGACTAAGCTCTGAACACCCTAAATTAGTGACTATCTCTAAACACACTAAATTGAAGTGACTAGCTCTAAACACACTAAATTAGTGACTGCCGATTTACTTGAGGGATGCTCGAAATTAACTTTTATACATGCATGTACAAATGTGTGGTTCCACAAAATATCCATAACCCCATCAGAGAGAATTTGATATAAGACCCCCCACCGCATGTACAATCACAGGTCATGATCAGTAAAATCAAAATCAATTCCATAGATCTGTTTGAACCGGATTAAAATGAAAGAAAAGTGGAAGAGTAATATTAGTAGCATATGTTTTCATTCATTAGTATGACATTTTTATATAAGAAACGGCTTTCCAAATGAAGAATATATTTGTAAGAGACTTGTTGAGTTGACCCGGGCATGTGACTAGGCCAGGGTAACCCTACGTTACTGAATCATTTTGCTTGTAAACCCGAGCTATCTTTGACCCTTGTGCTAGGGCACACCGCGGCAAAACGGTATGCTCCGCTGGCCAAAAGAACGAAGGCTCTGCTATCAAATACAAGTTACCGAGGGTTTCAACTTTTTTAGTAAATAATTTTATAACTTAGTAAACTCACAATGAAGTACAAATTACGAAAACTTCAACCTGTTAAAGTCTTAGGCTTAGCATTTAAGTAGTTTTCTTAGTTTTTGACAAAACAGTTCACAAATGAATACTTTTAAGCAGAAACGTTAAAATCACGGCATGTGCCTGTTGTTTCATTTCAGTTTTCGCGGGAAACTGGGGGCGGCCGCGCGCGGACAAGAAATAGCAAATACGCATGCGCGTGACGTTTTGCCGCGGTGTGGTGCTAGGGTAACCCTTGTAAACGGGCCCTAAGTTTCTCGGCCAGGTCTGCCCGAGTCCTAGCATTTCGCAAAACGGAACGAAGTTGTAATAATTTTTGCGACTAAACTGCAGAATACAAGTAACTGGCACTAAACTCACTCGCCTAAACCCTGCTAGCAGAGGTTCTTTTCTCTTACCCTCTCTCCAGCTCCACTAACGTTTTAATAGTGGAGCTGGAGAGAGGGTAAGAGAAAAGAACCTCTGCTAGCAGGGTTACTCGCCGAGTGAGTGCCACTGAAAAAGATCACTTGAAAACTTCGCTAAATTCTCCATTAAGATATAGTTCAGGTGTATAATTATGTTATTCAGGCTATATAAAGTACGGTTTCAAACCGTAACCAAGCAATCCAAACACGTTCAATTGGTTTCGTTCAAATTATTTGGCTGCCTTCATAATTTTTCAAGCGCGTGCATGCTCTCCGAACTTACCTCAATTACTCGTCGTTCATGCCTCATGGTAAACTTCCGACTCTTCTTCTTCGATAAACATCCTTTCACGGGCTCGCTGTCGAGTTCATCGTTACTGTTATGTTTTTCAATGAAGGCGAAAACTTCATCCACGTTGTTCTTGATCACTTTTAAGACCGAAGCCGACCGACGCCATTATTTTACATCGCCAAATTTTCAAGCTTTCAATCGTTGCCCGATTTTGATAAACTGGGCACTGATTGGCTAAGAATGCTGTCACCTTGATTTTCCAACATATTTCCATCCCCTGGAAATTTATATTTACATGGGTTGGAAATAAGTTGGAAATAAGTTGGAAATATGTTGGAAAGTTGTTGGAATTATGTTGGAAATTTGATGGAAATACGTTGGAAATACGTTGGAAGTACGTTGGAAATAAGTTGGAAATAAGTTGGAAATAAGTTGGAAATAAGTTGGAAATATGTTGGAAATATGTTGGAAATAACGATCTGCTTGACGAGTATTACTTGCAATAATTTTAGAACTGGAAACCGTAAAAACAAAACAAAAATCTTCGTTTGCAATAAACCCTCATAAAATTATGCAAGTAAATGTGTGATAACTTCGCGTGATTTTGTTTTGTTTTTGGAAGACATAATTTCCAACCCTTGGAAGTTGCAACTTCCAACCCTTGGAAATTGAAACTTCCAGTAAATTTCCAACATTTAAAATTTCCAACCCTTGGAAATTTTGATGGAAGAGGTCTAGATTTTCCAGTCACAATATTAGGCTTTGTCAGAGTTAGACTTTATTGTAAACCGAATTTAGTTATAAGTAATAACAGTGGCCATTTTAAGCCAATGCATGTGTCCTTTGCTTTCTTCCCCGTCCTCAGCAAACTGAGCTCTGCCAATGCAAACCCCTCTTTGGTTGAGTGACAGAACTCATAAAAGCCACAACGTAAACAAAAAAGGCACAACGCAAACAAAAAAGACAACGCAAACAAAAAGCCACAACGCAAACAAAAAAGCCACACCGCAAACAAAAAAGCCACACCGCAAACAAAAAAGTGAATTGTACGTTACCCTCGTTCCCAAGATCATATGAAAACGATCGAGGTTCGTATTCAAGATGGCTGATTCGGAGGTTGTTAAATCGATAAAAATAATCGTGGAGAAGGTACTTCAGTTATGGTCCACACTTTTGTTGGCATCTAGACGGTAAGTCAAGGCACAGCTAGCCCAAGCTACGTATTTGTGTTAGATATCAAAGTGTGTATTGTGGAGCTGAAGATAAGGAAATATTCATGACTGACAAAAATGAAATAAAATCAACTATGAACACACTTATATACTTGTTGTTGGACTATTGTACTTTCTTCTCTGAAGATTTGAAACGATTCCGATTAAAATTGCGCCAGTTTTTGCCATTTGAATTTTCTCCCGAACTCTTCATAGTTGATTTTATTTCAGTTTTGCAAGTCATGAATATTTCCTTATCTTCACCATACACAGTTTGATATCTAACACAAATACGTAGCTTGGGCTACCTGTGCATTGCGGCTTACCGTCTAGATGCCAACAAAAGTTTGGACCATAACTGAAGTACCTTCTTCTTTACAGCGTCCGTCGTCTTCGGCGTTGAACACGTTCGAGATCGATTTCTTTAATGATTCCTGCAAAGAGTTATCTGGGGACATGTATATGATATTCCAGTCGAAGTGAGTGCCATATTGCTGTGTAACCGAGTGCTCCGCCTGATCCATCGAGCTGATTTTCGATAATATTCTTCAGTCGATCCTCATCCATATTTATATTCCCATTTCTTCGCAAGCCAAAGTTACGTAACCTTCGCATTAAAGTGCGTAAGGTGAGAGTAATGTTGTGAGAGGGGCTGAATGTGGTTAACTGATAACTGAGAAATGGCCAAAAATATTACTGTTAACTGAGAATTTTACTTTTTTTAGCTGTTAGCTGATATTTGTGAGATAGTTGTTACCTGATATTTCATTATTTTTTATTAAAACGACGTAACGTCACATGCCTTGGTTCGCAATTTTCAATTTTTATGCGAGCATTCTACTAAATTATGTACATTTTCCTTCACATAAAATAGGATGTTATCATTAAAAGTTATGTTGTTCAAATGAATAGACAAAATGTAGTGTTTGATGTTGAATTAGCGGTTATTATTCACTTCATACCAGCAAATATGTATTCAAATCAGGTTAGTGTAGCCTTTTTATATAACTTAACTGATAACAGCAAAATTTAACTGATAACTGATAAATAGCTAAAAATTTAGCTGTTAACTGATATTGGTACCCCCCCCCCCCATTCAGCCCCTCTTGTGATATTGCTGTAAAAAGTCCCTAATCACGTCATTCTGATAACCAAGATAAAAATAATGAGTAATCGTTTCTCTCTCAGGCTGAACAACTTCCGAGTCAGCCATCTTGAATACGAACCTCGTTTTCATGTCAACTTGGGAACGAGGTTAACGTACAATTCACTTTTTTGTTTGCGTGGTGGTTTTTTGTTTGCGTTGTGGAATTTTTGTTTGCATTGTGGCTTTTTTGTTTGCGTTGTGGCTTTTTTGTTTGCGTTGTGGCTTTATTTTGTTTGCTCGATTTCCATGTTTTGTTTGTCGAAACGTTTTTTGTTTGTGGCGACACCTTTGGGCCACCGTAAGTTCTTAACCTTTTATAGCCTTTCAGTCTTCATTATTACTTTTAGTTATGCAAGACCTCCTTGAAAATCACAGTACGTAAGGGAGTTTTTCCTGTAGAAATATTGTTATTATTATTAGAATCTGTTCTGGAAGCGCTTGGCCGAGTCAGTTCAATCAAACAACATAGAGTTTTGAATTGAGTGCCGATTGTTTAACTTAGCGTTCTGTTAGCGTTCTTACCGAAAAATATTCTGACACCAAGAGTTTTGAATTATTGAGCGCCGATTATTTAACTTAGCGTTCTGTTAGCGTTCTTACCGAAACTGATTCTTACACCAAGAGTTTTGAATTGAGCGCCGATTTTTTAACTTAGCGTTCTGTTAGCATTCTTACCGAAACTTATTCTTACACCAACAGATTTGAATTGAACGCCGATTGTTCAACTTAGCGTTCTTACCGAAGTAGACGGTAAATATGTTTTAAGTTGAACTAGAAGCTCTTGAACTAGAAGCTCTTTTCCTACATGATCGCTAGTACTTAAAAAAAAATTAAATTTGTAAACTATAGCTATTTTGTGTGTGTATGTTCGTTAGTTAATTCACCACTTTGATTTTCTTTCCATCTTGTAAAAAAATACTTGTAATATTGTACTATCTCTACTGACCATAAGCCATTTAAGCCTCTGGCTTTGGCCTTTCTTCTGTACGTTCTCCCTTATAGTATTTCTAAATAAATTGAATTGAATTGAATTGGCCGAGTCAGTTTTGTGAAACAAAAGCATAACATAAAACCGCGAGGGTTATCAAAGCTGCTTTCAAACGATTACGTTCAAATCGCATCACATACAGTGATGTGATTAATGCAATGACCAAGAAGGTTAAAGTGACGAGTTACGTGACGGCATTTCTCTGCATCAAGGTACTACCGACACTCGTAAACGCAAAGAACAGAACTTTATTTTCAAATTAGGAACTTTGTCACCTCACGGTATTAATGAACGCTTTTCGTTCATTTAATTTCAGAATTCACGTATTCACTCACACTTAGATCAGCATGTTCCTTAGTTTACTCATCAACACTTGCTGTTACAACAATTAGCATTTCTATTGTTGGCGCATTTTTCTTTGATCACAATTGATCCGAGCACATGTTTCCTTAGCGGTAATCATGCATTGGCGCAATTTCCTTTGATCCCAATTGATCCGAGTACATGTTTCCTCAGCGGTAAGCATGCACTCGACACTATAGAACCGTTTGCCCAACCACAATAATCTCTTTTGCTCTGACGAAGGGCTAGCGCTCGAAACGTCAGCTGCTACTCGCTTTCCACGGCGGTTAGCATACCTCAATAGACTTTAGTTGATTACATACCAGTGTTTATCTTCCCCGCCGACGCAGACCAAAAACTAGTTTTTACAGGAACTAGTTGCCTATCATATGATTAATAAAACAGCAGGTTCTCTATCGCGATACAGACCCCATGGTCCGTTATAGCTCTAGTAGTATTCTGTATCAGGTACAGAATACTAGCTAAGCTAGCGAGGGAAGTCTCACGACCGATCACAGACTACCCATATACCGGGACGGGTAAAATGACAAAGTACATCTGCTCTCTTATTATGTACACACCATCTATTCCATGTGGGACCTGTTTTTCTGCATTGTCTCTTCGATGTGGGATATGTTTTTGTGAGAAACTAATTCATCCCACATCGATACCAAGGTGGGAGAAATCAAAGGCTAACATTTTATGTCGTACATATCAATGGCTTTTAGTTATCTATTCATTTCACAAGTAAGAAAATATTCGCGTCCGATCTGTATGGGCTTTACAATGGCTCGCCGAGGCGGCTCACCATTGTGGATGCCCATACAGATCTCTCGCTCATATTTTATCTACTACTTAGAGTTGGTTCTAATTAATGCTTCTGCATGTTACTTTTATTACTCTCTGGAGAATTTGTGTGCAAGTGTTATCTATCAATCAACGTGAGATTGACAGGTTTGGCTTTGCGTTGAAGTAAAATAACTTCACGTGACTACTTGGATCAATCAAAAATCGTTTTTCACGGTCAATTGTGTAAGGGAAAGCTCATTTGAATATGTCCATGAAACGAAGGTCATTCTGCGCGATGTAAACTTTCCAACGATAAATAGGTTTTGGTATGTATGATAAACAGACAGAGCACTGTAATGTATTCCCCAAAACGTACCCTGAAGGTCTACAGTAACCCCAACCACCAGCACTGAATAACTCAATAAGCTACAAAGCCAAACTGGGCGGGATTTAAGATGAAGGGCGAAGTCTGTATTTAGGCGGCATAAGACTCTGAACTCTGAGGTGTCTTAAGAATACTACTACTGTTTAATACTGTTTTACAACCAGGCACTCCCCGTGAGGGGCTCTTCCGTACCGGTTCACTCCATACACGCTCACACTACAGCCGTATATTCTCTACTCACTACATTCAAGCTCACATGTTGATTTTTGAGGAGGGAGGAAAACAGGAGAACCCGGAGAAAACCCTCGTGGCAAGGGAGAGAACAACACAACGACCAAACTCAACTCACATGCCCCGAGCCGGGATCGAACCCGGGACATAGCGGTGAGAGGCGAGCGCTTTACGCACTGCGCCACCCATGCCACCCAAGAATGCTTATTTTGAAGCAGTTGGCTTCGTTAGTTAGAACGCGAACGGGGTATTGAGTAAGAACGACAACTCAAGAAGCGCATGGGAACGATAATAAGAGTTAACCGAAGATTGTAAGCGGGCGGATTTTTTAGGATTTTTTATTTTGAAGCAGTTGGCTTCATTAGTTGATATGAACGTGAACGGCCGTGTGGAGTAAGAAAGACAACTCATGAAGTGAGTAATATCAAACAACCAGACCCAATCAAGTTTTAATAACAATTGCAAACAATACTTATTAAGTAACTGGACCGAATTAAATCTCAATATCAGCTATACATAGTATCATATTGTATAAAGCAATCAGATCTAATATATTAGTATTACACTATGATCATATCCTGTATCATAAAATATTAATATTAATACTCTCATTATCTGTTATCTTCTAAATTTGTACTACCATTGTTCTCAAGTTTTCAGTTCTGTATCTTCCTGTAGATTCTGAAAATCTCAACAAGAATAAAAGTTAACCGAAGATTTAAGCGGGCGGAGTCTCAAGAATGTTTATTTTGAAGCAGTTGGCTTCGTTAGTTGTAGTAATAATGAGATTAATCAGTGGCATATCCACGAGACTGATGGGCCTACGATTTAACGTCCATATCCGAGAAGACGTGAAGTTCTAACCATTTGCAGCTCGTGAACGAAATAGTTTCACAAAGGCAGCACCTTCTACTCAGTTATTTTAAGACCCTGAGTGTTGGTCTGGCCGGGGTTTGAACCCGCAACCTCCCGCACAACAGAACGACGCGTGGCTACCCGGAAGCGGTTAGAACGCGAACGGCGGTGAGTAAGAAAGTGACAACTGGTGAAGTGCGAACGAGAATAAAAGTTAACCGAAGATTGTTAGCGGGCCTACTCTTAAGAATGTTTATTTTGAAGCACTTACGTTGCTTATTAAAAGCCGTTCGATTCGTTATATTTATCGTTTTATTTATCAATGTTCTGCATGCGCTTGTGCTTGTGCTGATGGGAGTTCAAACGAGCCGTTTCATCGGTGTGCCGAATAACTTTAAGTTGTTTATCAGTAATCATTACCTAGCCGCTTTCACACATTTAAGTGCCAAGGGATTTAGAGCTCCCAGAACAGTTAGCCAATCATAAGGCGAATCTCAAGCCTTGTGAATTTCAAATTGAACGACCTTATGATTCCAAACACTAATGAGTTCCATCGTTCGATGGGTATTCTGGGCGATGGAGCATGTTGGTTTATCGAACAAATGATACCTTATTAGCTAATGTAACACCTAATTAATATTCCTATCTAAAAATATTTAAACACTTGCTAATTGTCAGTTTCGGTGAGAGATGACAAATACAGTGAAAGAGATGGCCGACATAAACGAAGTCAAGATGGTGGTACGTATCACAACTGTTCCGAAAGTTTAGAATTAAGACATGTCACCTTTTATTTCAACCAAATGGTTGACCTTTTTTCACCGAACATCAGAAACCATTTTTTGTGCTTAGATGAGTCTTAGATTACACAGTGATTGAAATGCCGTTTATTGGTTTGACAGCTATCTAAAACAATTAAGAACACTAGGGAAGTCGGTTATGTTATTTTCGTTTTACATATTACCGTTAGCACATACTTTCCAGGGATAGACGGGCGAGCGAATGTTCAGTTCGAGCTTTTGGGAGCAGGAAAGAATCAGTTTTACTGTGAGCATGAACATTTTGCGATCACCGAGCATTTTCACAAGCAGCGGAGCGCTCGAGCACAGTATTTTTGCGAGCATCTGACAAAAAGGGTAAAAACGACGAGCACTTTGAAGTTTGGAAAGACCATTCACTAGTTCTGCGTTTTTACTTATTCGAACGTGTTTCTTTTTTGTAGAAGGTGATCCGTGGACGTCTCGTCCATATTGGAGCTGTGAAGGTGAGTGAAAGAGACTAAAAAGTGCCTTAAAAGTTTTGATTACTTCTGTGAAGAAAGTTTTGATTTAAAGTGAATACTTTACGTTCTATGCTTTCTGACCAATGCATGACCGCGTAAGTAAAGGCCTGGGTCGAAACCTGGATAGACGTCATCTTGACGTCATAGAATTAATTCGGTTTTGCAATTATTTGAAGAAATACTTAACCATGTTGACTGAGATGACTTTTTTTCTTTACTAACAACTCAAAAACTGTATATTTTCTATGCATCGATGTTGTTGTGATAAAAAGTCGCCATGGAGAATAATGCATTAATGAGATGACGCCTACCCAGGTTTCGATGCAGGCGTTAGCCTACCGTATCTGTTTAACATTTTATTAACGATCTAGAAACAATTAATTACAATGACGCCGCTCTTGATAAATACGCTGATAACTCAACTTCAAAGGCATAAGAAACGGTATCCGACCTTTCAAACACTGTTATTAATCATTTTATGGACTGGTAAATCTCAAATGACTTGCAATCTTACTAAATGTAGAGAACTCGTTTTTAGTAAGAAAGACCTACGCATAAATATCCCCGGCATATGAGAACGCTTTACCATAATGCAGAACGCTTTTAAATATATTTAAGATTACAGTTCAAACGTGACATTCCATGACGTCATGTGTAGGTTAAGGTCGTAACAACATAATGTTTGTCAAAGTTTGAAGAAAAACGATTACAACGAGAACGAGAACTACTCCGTCTTGATTAGCCAGCGGCCATTTTGAGACCCAGGCCTTAATGCACCTGAGTAAATTACTCTTCGGTGTTTCAGTTTATGGAAGCAGTGAATTTGATCTTACCACAGCGCAGCGCTTCCTAAAAAGGTGATATAAAATAAAGTGTTATTTTCAACTTTTGCCACCGTCCTCATATAGATTTCTGAGTTCTTTTGGTTGACCTTCGTTAGGTTTTCCCGGAATTTGTGCTAACTTTTCTTGTCTTGTCAAACTGTGAAAAGCTGTTTAGGACGGCGAAATGCGAGGTGAAAGAAAATGTTCTCGGTACTCGTTGAATGTTTGGTCATGAAACTTGGAGGATACGTAGCAAGGATATCCGGAAGTATCACGTCGATTGAGTGGATTTAAGGGTCTTTTTTGCCATGGAGATGATATGTATGTGATTAACACGCCATCGCGACCGCTTGCCGGCCTTTTCTCTATTTAAGGAGACCTGAAGCCTAAAATCAACGTTAGCTCAATGAGTAGATCTAAACATGAAGACTCATGCCGAAATATATATTTTACTGTGTTTTCCGTCAAAGGAAAGAAAATATGCAAATCTTCCTCCCAACCGCCGCTAAGTACAGACGGCTCAATTCCTGTAATCTGTGACGTACTATATGGGAAATAAATTACTTTTATCATGTTGTTTTTGGCTTTGAATAGATGGACTAACGACTCATAATTGCGCACTATTGTCCTTTATTTGTGCTGAAGGTGTGGTGTTTCCTTGGTATGCATGACGTACGATACGGGGGAAAAAGCACTGAATTGAGCCGCCACACAAACTAGCTTTATCAGCGGAGAATTGGCTATTTTTCGACCTTCAAAACGTATTTCCTCTTCTTAGACGTGCACCACAAAGAAATAAAATAGTAGAACTTATTTCTCTTGAATACAAGTTTGTATAGTCGTCGGATTGATTTAGGGTTCAGTTCTCCTAACCATGAAGAATTGTAAAACTCGATTGATCCCGGGATTTGATGCAGCGATTTTCAAGTGAATTGTGATCGCACTGAGAACGTGGCCCGAGTCAGCCGTGATTTCCTAGCTCTCTTACATAAACTCTTTTAATATGGAGTCGCCCGTCTTTTCTTCTCCGATAAAGGCTGCACTAAATTTCTTTGTGGTAAGAATGGCTACCTGGGTCTTGCATAGGCAAAGTTAAATGAGAAACGACTGAACATTTAATACGGGCTTCGCGACCTTCGAGCTTCGTACAAGTGATAAAATCTTCGAGCAGATAAATAAAATCTTCGAGCAGATAATCGGACAACAGCTGAGTGTCAAGTTTGAGAACATCTTTGACCCATTCATGTCCGCCTATAGAAAGCTTTACAGTTGCGAAACAACACTCATACGCTTAGTTGAAGACTGGAAAAAAGGCATGGATGAGGGGCATACAGCTGGGATCCTAAGTACCGACATGAGTAAAGCATTTGATTCCCTGCATCCTACATTGCTGCTTGCTAAGTTGAGGGCCTATGGATTAAGTGAGGACGCCCTGAGCCTAATGAGATCATATTTTAGTGACCGTAAGAACAGGACAAAGCTTGGTCACGTCACAAGCAGGTGGGAGGATGTCACTAGAGGCTGTCCGCAAGGATCATCGTTGGGACCACTACTCTGGAATATATACCAGAATGATATATTCTACGTGGACCGGAAATGTCAGCTGTCAGCATATGCTGACGACCATCAGCTGTACTTTTCTCACGAAAAACCGGAGCAAGCTATATTGGAAGTAAACACGGACGGGAAAAATACCTCTGAGTGGTACAAGGAGAACTTCTTGGAAGGAAATCTCACAAAATACCAAACAATGATCATATCCAAACAAGATACACATGAGCTGGATATGGAGATAGATGGGATGACAATCAAGGCAACGGACGAACTAAAGTTGCTTGGTGTTACCATCGATCGGAATCTAACTTTCTCCGAGCACATCTCAATTATGTGCAAGAAGGCAAGTTCGCGGGTAGGAGTGCTGATGCGCCTGCGCAAGTTAATCCCGGTTAAGGCAAAACTAAGGATCTACACAGCTGCCATCCTCCCTTATCTTACATACTGCGGACTAACATGGCATTTTTGTAGGAAGTCTGATAGTAACAAACTTGAAAAAATCAACGAGAGAGGCCTCAGGGCGGTATATAATGACTGGAGCACCACATATAGCGAACTATTAGTTAGAGCTAAAATGTCTAATTTATATAATAGACGTCTACATGACATTGCTATTTTTATGTTCAAGGTCAAAAACAAGCTGTTACCAAACAACATTTTAGAAATATTTGTTACCAGTAGTAGTAGTTACAATTTAAGGAATGCGGACTTTGTACTACCTAGGATCAGCACTATAAAGTTTGGTAAACACTCCTTGCGATACTATGGACCTTTTTTATGGGGTAAACTCCCTTCAGCATCCAGAAACTATACAACGCTTACCTCTTTTAAGAAAAACATAAGAAAGCAGAATCTGTCAGTACTTGTAGAGAAGGTATGCCCACCTAGTTGCTTCCTCTGCAATATGTGAATTATTTATTATTTATGACACGGATCTATCCATTATTATAATTACTATTATTATCTTTTAACAGTAGGATATCATAAGGAGTATTCTCCTATTTTAGCAATTTCATGTTTAAAGTATTTACATAACATATCCAATCATATTCTATGTATATTTGTATTGTGCAGATTTTTTATATATACATATATATTATATTTAGGTGTCCCCGATTAGTACACCACCTGTGGTGCGCTAGAAGTCTTTAGACACGTTAATAAAGTTGTTGATTGATTGATTGAAGTGACGGTTTCCCAAGTGACTTTCCAAAGCCATACATTGTTTGTAAATTTTCACGCGGAATTCGACTCGTATTTACAGACAATGTATGAAAAACTGAAAACACGATTGCACGCTTTCCAGCAGAGCTACATCCCTCAAATTTCGATATGTTTATCTTTTGCCTGGTATCTTAAGGTTGGATGTGAAGAATATTTCAGAAATTCGATTTTACGGATTTTATTTGGCATCGGATTCGCATCAATTCCCATAGAAACACTGTATTTCGCGCCATGTTCGTACCACCTTCAAAATGTCAGAATTAACCCCGAACTGGTCTATTAAAGAATGGCAATCGGGATTAATGCTTTGCGAGCTTGAACAATTGAAAACCGTTACAACCGCCATTTTCGTACAGTACGAAATTGTCGATTGTAACGGTTTTCTGTTGCTCAAATGTAAACACGGGCTCGCAAGGCATTAATCCTGATTGCATTCTTTAATCTGTTTATAATATAAATAGGAGTTAGAATCAATTGTAAATTGGAGGTTACTGAGGAGATCAGTGGGAAGACCAGAGGTCGTTTAGTCTTAAAGTGCCTATAACCCCCAAAAATAGTATTTTTTTGATTGAAACTTTAAACTAATCTTTAGAACTTAAAAAACAAACATGGGAGGCTAAAACTCAACTGTATTTTTTTACGGCCTGTGGCCGTCAGTTTTCAGTTCCCTTTGGGGGCCTGGAGACTAGTGACATTGTCATTAATGAGGTATGGGTGCAACTCCGACTTGGGACAAACCCAGGGTGAAGAGCGAAAGATGAGAAATGATGGGGCAGGCATCAACTCCGGCTAAGTGAGGGTGGGTGGGAGAGTCGCAGAACTACCTGTTCGTCTTCTGGTTTCTTGCAAACAACACCTATAGTAAGCATTGGTCTTCCTTGTATACTCATTAATTAATTCCCTAGGCGTAATTTACATATTCAGTTCACTTTGAATATTAAGGTGTACTTCCAATTCCATACACACTTCTTATCTCTTTTACCCTTGAAAGCTTACCATATGTTAAATATCTAATGAAATGTCACCTTGTCACCAAACTTGATAAATTTTCTAATGTCGACGTGCTCTTTCTTGTGATGGAGTTTATTTCATACTGATTAGACTATAATATACATTTTTTTCCTTTTTGTTTTTGAGATTTTCCAACTCCTTTTGAGAATAGCAAAACAATGGTAGAAATTAGAGGAACAATAGAAACCGTGCAAAGGATTCTGGTAGTTGTAGTAAAATGATGTCCTATTGGCGTCGCAACTCCAGGCCCTCACCAAGACTCGCGCGGCCTTCCAACTGGAAACAGGGAGCCCAAAACGGATGTTTTTCATAATTTTGACGCCACTAAAATCGTGAAAGTTTAGTTTTAGTCATGGCGCTATGCAGAATAGACGTAAAAAATATTTTTTGGGGGTTATAGGCACTTTAACTGAACAACGACAATAAGCTACAGTACCGTCAAGAATACTTTGCGTCTCTTGTGTCAAGTCCCGTACCTAATCCAACCCAGGTTTACAACAACTAGAACTACACGCAAAACACTTACTGTATGTATAACACTGGCACTTGACATGGTACTATGAATTGTGTAGTTGTTGCACTTAACAATATTACTGTATTTTTGGGGTAGGAATTTCCGTTTCCAAGCTACAAGGAATTTCAGAAACTAAAAGGAGATAGAGCTACAGGAGTGTACAGGAGGAAGGTAAGCAACATAAAGTTGTAGTCAGTATGAGTATGTGAAGGAGGGCTTTGATATTTTCAAAATATTAGGCTCTATTACCAGCGTATCGTGATAAAGTGTCCGAAAACTACTGCATTACAACGCTTGTCGAGGTTCATACGATATTTATTTTTATCGTGAACAGTCTCGCAGTTGGAAATATAAGCTTAACCTTAAAGAAAAGAACGCATTTACTTTTGATCTACTTTGCTGATAATTTGATTGTTATAGTAACGAGAGGTTGAACTAAACCCGAGATAGAAAAATAATGCCTATTTTCTAGAAATAGCCGATCTCTTGGCTGGTACGTCTCTAAAATGGATTCAGTTATATCATATTTATTATACTTTAAATATTTAATTGCTGATTCGAGCATATAATGCATGTTTTAACAGTCGCTCATCAAATTCAGAGAGGCTGGGGGTTGTGACGTTGTTTTGAATTTTTTTTTGTAATTCACCTTACAATTTTGCCGATCCCCCACCCCCAGTCCATAGGAAATAAGAGTCTCCTTATCTCCAATTCAACAAATATAGATGGTTCTCCATGATCTAACTACTGGTGCTGTCACGGCGATTTCTCACCCTCATTTTATAATAGGAAAAACAACCCAGTTTTTATTTTTTCATGGGTCAAAAACGCCTTCTCGTACATGAAAACCACTTTGACATTTTCGTTGTGTCGTTATCTCGCCTTGATTAAACCAGTCTGGTAAAAACTGTGCTCGTATTCCCAAGGTTAAATTTTCCAAGGTCACGTGACTAATTCTCGGAACTATATGGAACTATTTTATGATCCTATCTAAAAATGATATGTACAAATTCATGATGTGCGTCTTGTTAAAAAAATGGCTTCGCGATACTATCTGGAGAGAGAATTAGTAAGATAAGCTCTCAAATGATCCCATATGAGAGAAAAGAGTTCATTAGATATAAAATGGGAAAGCTAAAACTCGAACCGTACTTCACGAAAGGACAGAAAATAAAATCGTACGGTAAGGACACTGTGTCGTTGACTACGTGTGGGATCAGGTTAGGGATAAGAAAGGCTTTAAAACGTATGATTACGGTAAGTTGAAAGACTAACTATATGCATACGTTTGTGAATAACCTATGATAAGTACAGAAGAGTTAGTGAATAGGACTAAAGAATGTCATCCAAACGTATCTATTCATGCATTCGACTCAAGATACAGAACATTCTTATCATATTCTAATAATCACCCAGATATTACTCTCGTATACGTCGTTAAAGTCCATCATTTGATTCCCATATCAGATAATAAATTGAAATTAAAGAAATTAATAGCTGCTAAGGCAAATCAAGGAGGGTGTAAAAATCTTCTAAAATATACGTCGATCTTAAATGGTCTAGACGTCATGAAAACATACAAAATTAAGCAAAAAGGATGAATTCATAATCTTAGATAAACAAAACAACAATCATTCTACCTGATGATATGGAAATGGTAAATTAATACCTACATTGTCAATACGAAAACGTACATAGAATACTTACATTGGAATAGTAGGCGTTTTAGATCGTTTCATCGATCATAATAAAAACTTGAAACCAGACAGGTTTAAGAGTTTCATACGATATATGTTCGATAATTTTCAAGAAAAGGAAGCAAAATAAATGGCCAATGCCTATATAGGCGAATTAGGAAGGAAATACAATAAGATAAACCACGGATTTACATGCACCGATTACGATAATTTTCAAGAAAAGGAAGCAAAATAAATGGCCAATGCCTATATAGGCGAATTAGGAAGGAAATACAATAAGATAAACCACGGATTTACATGCACCGATTACGATACTGCTCTGTGCTGTTGGACTTCTGCAATGGCTGAAAATAGAAATACCACGATAGATCACTATGATAATATATATATTTGATCGCATTTTCAGTGACAATACGAGTATAAACAGCTTCGTGGTGTCTGAAGCCATTTAAAATGTTTATACAACTCATACGGGTTATAATACAGATGGTATATATATTACTAACTCAAAATTTAAGCCCAAAAATAAAGAGAACATTAAGTAATAAAAATAGGTAAGGCCTATGTCACTGACTCAAAATTCTCTTATTTTTAAAAACATCATAGGGAACTTGAATATGTATGATAACGTAATCGAGAAAGAAAAGGATACATATGTAATAAACAGGCGGATAGTGGTAAGACGACGCAATTATGCTTAATGGTAAAAGGGGCTAAGAACCCCATAGTCTTCTCATTTACAAATAAGGCTGCAGAGAATGTCAGTTAAAGAGAGAATAAAAAAGACAGTTTGCGTGGATGTATATAACATGTTTTACATTTGATAGCTACTTCTTCGAATTGAATGGACGAGACATTAATAGTAAAACCATATTTCTAGAGGAGTTCTCTATGATTCCAAATAAATGGATAACTAAAATATATAGGGCCTTTACAATGTTTAATAATAAGGTCTATGTTTGGAGATCCAAACCAGTGCTCACCTGTAGAAGGAGGTAGTCAAATTCATTATGAATATATAGAATCTAAAACCGTTCAAGAAATGTGTCCAAATATTAAGAGTGAGTTTTTTTTCTGAGCGGGTGATAAGTGGCACATCAGTCGAAAATCGGGGTTGCTCATATTTTGTCCAGAGATAGCCTATGGTGAGCTAATGAAGCTGGTGTATTTTTTTCTCCATTTTTTTTTTTTATTTCGTGAAAATTCCGAAAAACCGTTACGGTCGTCTATTGCCTCGAAATGAATAAATTGTAAGCGATTTTAACGAGCACAAAAACCTCGGCCCATGAAAGCGCAACGGGAAACTAGACTTAAATGAGTTCGAATATCGACTTAGGAGATATTTACGAGTCATTTGAGCCTAAAAATAGGATTATAGATGTAATTTAAAATTCCTGGTGATGGAGCAAACATGGCTCATATTTCAATGCTTGAAAATCTTAGTTCAGAGCACTATTTCAAGACATCGGTTCTATGTCCGGTATAACTCAGATTCTCATAATACTTCGGCTGTAATATCTCGAAGGGTTGTTCTTACCCAGAATATCAAAATTAGTTTGGTACTTTTTATTGCTCTAAAGAGAGAACGGGGTTTATTTTGGCAAAATTACAACGTCGACGAGACGACGACTCGCAACGATCACTTCCCGTTCCTGGATATAAAAGCCAAAACTCGAAAGAAAACTTCACATTTTACCTCAAACTGGGCCAGAAACCTTATATGGGACCTTATTATAAGCTTACCTTTCTGACTTATAGGCATTTTTCCTATCAAATGGCCTCTTCAACGCAAAGGTCAACAAGCGATAATATTGTGCAAACACGCTAGGCCTTGAATATCTTTCCTCTTGCCACTTTAATCTTCATTTCAGCTTTTATACTGCTATAATATAGGACAAATATATCTCCACGTATGTCCCTGCTGCTTTGACGGCGTTTCGTTGCAAAATATTAACGATTTCTGATACAAACAACGAAGTCGTATATTTTAACACATAGGCGCCGACAAACCACAATCTGTCACACAATCTGAAAGATAAGCTGTCACAAAATCGTTGCAAAAAAGCAGAGCTTTGGTCTGACACAATGGACTGAGTTTGTCTGAAAGGTCAGCAGGCCAGTTTTTAAGATTCCCAGGAAAACACTGATATTCGTGCTTTAAAATATGAATCGGTTCTTTTCATAATATCTACCAGGAATGAAAAGTAGGTTTCACACTTACCAGTGACTGCGTAGATTTTAGCAAAGACAATTAACTCCTACTAGGTAAAGAATCTTTACAACATTTTTTATTTAGTTTTATTTCTTCTTTCTGCCCTGCTAGAGCCCAGCTGTTATTTTTGCAGAGGAATAACCTTCCTGAGGGCTCGTAAATAAGCAGACACGCGCGCCCGGCAAGTTCCATTTCACTTCGATCTCTGTGGGGGCCCAAATCAGACCAAAATAAATACTCTAATTGTGTCGAAGCAGGGAGGGTAGAAGCAACACAAATATCCCCATATAATACTGGTTCTAAAATAGACTTTGTTAAAGTTTGATCTATTTCAAGAAGCTTCCTTGCAATACGTATTAGGTAATGGTTTTCCTGAAAAATAAATGAGACCCGAACCTTTCGGAATAAAATTGATTGACAGGTAAATTCAGTGCCGTTACGTGCCAGAACACAATAGAAACAATGACATGAAGTGCTTCGGTTTTCTAAACACGCAGGCTCTATTTCCATCCGTTGCGCGAGTCCTAAACATACCGAATACGTGAGAACGGAGGTGACGCAAGAAGTTTAAAATGGACATAAATTGCTCATTTCTGCAATTAGTTGGGGGACATTGCGCCCTAGACAAGCGAAGTCAAGTGCCAGAAAGTAATGCGACGATAATTCCTCTTCTTTCCTGTAAGAGGGACATTTCGGGGCACAAAAAGGTGGTGGGGATCAATGATGTTGAGACAGAAGTTGAATTGATCTTAGCACGTGCCTCGATTTTTTCTCCGCCGTCTGATATCTCGGATTTGACGATTTGCCTTCACACCGCTCCTCCTTGGGCATTGGATGGCGTAGAGGATCGCAGCGTTGCCGGGTTCCAGTGGACATATGTAGACATGGAAAGGAGGAGAAATTGCGGAAGGCTGATCGTGGCATCAACAGAGCGCTTTCGAGGACAATCCTTCGCCGCACTGGAATATTTGTTGCGGCTGGCTCTGGTACGTGCGTTATAGTTTGTATATAATGATAACGTTCGTTTCACGTCTGATTCTGGCTCTAAATCCCAAGTACTAACATAATTTATGAAAACAACAGAAAGTAAGAGTTAGACGCAGTTCAGACCCGATCGGCTTCCCATGAGCCGGACGCAATTGAAACAAAAGATACTGAATGAAGCGGCTTCTTTAAAAGAAATTAACTTCGGCTCATGGATAATTCGGCCTCTGAACCGGGCCTAAGATTATCTACTGTCCATGGGTGCCCCTAACATAAGTACCAAAAGTAATTTATTCTGTTGATAGAAAGTGATTTTTATAACCAGGTTTCAATCCAAACCAGTTGATCATTCGACAATGAGCGCTGCCTGCAGGATACCCCTAAATCCGTTTATAATAAACAATTATTGTATACAGCTCATTAATCAGCCTCTATTCATTCAGAGCTATGAATATTTTTACTAACAAAAGTAAAGTACGCTGTCGGTAATCGAGCTACAAAGTTGCGCGAATTATATTTCTGTATCCGGTAGCTCATTCCTTTTATTCCGCATTGTGACATTGAATATTCAGTGCCGACAATGCATTAACACCCGTTTTCTTTTCGCGACAGGAATATGCTGTAGTTGCAGGTCTAACATTAGTGCTGAGCCAACACCAACCGAGGAACTTCGTAGCCAAAGCCATAGCGATGACGCACACGACATCACAGCGGGCATAGCAAATGTTTCATTGGTAGGTAGATATGCGAAGAATATCAGTACTTTCTAATTACTTTCTTATTTAAAGCGAGTATAATTGAAACACCATCTCCACCCAGCAGGCCTTCTCTCTTCCGCTACAGCCGCGCACCAACTTTTTTCTAATGGTGTGTGGTAGCCTGTAGTGCGTGGAACCAATCAGAGCGTGCGCTTACTTGTAGCCAGTAATGACCCTACAAACGTACAGTAGCGATCTTCTGAAAGCCCCGACTGTTAGTATAAAGAGAAAAATAAATCAAAAACTAAAAATGCACGGTTACGCATTTTACAATCGTTAATGTCGTTAATATCGGATATTGAAACAAGAAAAATGTCGGCAAATGTATGAAATTTACATGTGTGGCTACTCTAACTGGACATCCCGTGAAAAGTGTAACTTTGATGGAAAAGCTGATAGGAATCGCTTGAATCGAAATAAAAATATCAGCAGTACAGATACAACCAGAATGAGTGTTTACCTCATTTATTTAGTTAGTTAGTTATAATAACAGTGCTATCTGTTTGCCTTTGCAGAGCTCTCGCCCACCACATAGTACCCCAGTGATACCCGGAGGAAGTTTTTATATTCCCCCAAGCAGTGGCTCTTCCAGTGAAATCAGTTTCGACGATGTCAGCGAGACATGTCAAGAACACACCAAGCCTGTGGATGCCCTTAATGAGTATTTACGTTCCCGAGATTTTAGCCCTATTCGATCGAGGCTCAACATTCCCTGGGAAAGTACAAGCGAAAGAACAAAGCGGTATTACATACGTAAAGCTGGACAAGGTGTGACCGCCGTTGTGCACGATATCGCACCAAACAATGTGGCTCCACTGTTCGAGGGCATTTGTTCTTCGAACGCTGTCCGTCACACTCTATCTAGCGAGGAGGATTTCGCCGATGAAACAGCTGTAGACGGAACACTGATGGAGGCACTTTCCGAGTGCTACAACGCTGCCAGCTGCTGGGAGACGCGACGGCAAATTCTCTCAATCATGGCTGATAAAGTGCCGTTTCAACGACTGCAGCGCTGGATTCCTAATCTGACAAAATACCGGTTCACAGAGGCCAAACGCCACCGCCTGGTACATGGGAGGGGAGCGCCGATACAGTCAGATCCCTCGCCTAGGATGAGAATTCCCACTGAACAAATAGACCATTTTATTGCGTTCATTACCAGTTCTCACGTTGTGCAAGACCTTCCATTCGGGGAACGAACAATTTCTTTGTCAACTGGGGAAACCATTAAAGTTCCAAACGTGATACGAACATTGTTACCAGAAAGAATAGTAAAGCAGTACCATTCCTATTGTGAAGAAATAGGGTTCAAGGTACTAGGGCGTAGTACGCTCTTACGCATTTTGAATGTCTGTGGTGCATCCGTGCGAAAGTCCCTACAAGGACTTGATTATATAAGTTCTTCAGGGGCTCAAGCGTTTGAAGACCTGTGTGACATTGCTGAAACCATTGGAGATATCGGACAAGGAATGGGATGGTCCAAAAGACAGCAAAATCGACTACGTGAAAGCAAGCGCTACCTCAAGAGCGACTATAAGGTATGATGGTTCAATTGATTTGTTGGCTATACTAAAGTGACGATTATAGAATGTTGGAAGCCACGTGACTGATGTGCGCATTATAACTGATGTAACGGAATGCCGCAACGTATCAATTGAATTTCATAGCTTTCAGTAATGTGACTAGTAGTCTTACTATGCATGTTTTAGCACGCTTTCCGTGGCTCATAATTACGAAGTAATTTGTCGAACTGTACCCATGACTAATGCAAGAGACCACAAGTAAGAGAGGGAACCTACAATACATACGATAAATCTCGTTCGAATCTATTTTTAGTAAAACCGGAAGAGGAAATAAAATTTCGACGCGCATGTTTGCTTGCGAAAAAAATGGCGCGAAAATCCAACCACAGGGAGCCCACACAATAACAATCTTTTGCACGGTAGAAGAAATTTGTACGACGTTGCCTGGGGAAACTATTTGTTCAGAAGGGCATCGACTATCCAAAGAAATGGAAAGAACAACAATTTTAAATACGGCAGAATTTAAAAAAATATATAATAAGTCTGTTGTAGTGCGGGCCGCGCCCATTTAGCACGCATGCTCGCGTGTCCACATTTTTATTTCCTCATTCTATTTTACTAAAAAAAAGATTTCAATAACACAATCGTCTCCTAATGATTTGTGTTATAGGTGCATGTGTCTAAGAGCTCGACAGTAGCAGATCACTGTAGAGCATTCTCCCTTAGTGATCCGAAGGAGGCTGCGTTTCAGTCTGTCTGCGATCACGAACACACTGACGCGTGTGACCGCTGTGAGATGTTGGCCTCGGTAATCCGAGAAATAGAGGCAGGCCTGGCTACTCAGAGTGACAACATATCATCCATGCTTAAGGAAGAACTATGTTTTAGAGTACAACAGGCCAAAACCACAATCTGGTCGTGGAAATCGCACCTTCTGCGCTCGGTCAACCAAGATACTGCCCGGGTGGAGGCATTGGAAGCACTGGACGAGTCATCAGTGTTGCTGGTACAAGACTGGGCAATGAAATATTTGCCCAGAAAGTACAGAGAGAGCCAAACCGACTGGTTTGGTAAACGTGGGATCCCATGGCACGTGACAGTAGCGACAATGAGGGATGGTACGGGAGAGTTGCAGATGCTAACCTTTGT
Organism: Actinernus sp. WN-2022; assembly: GCA_030867875.1. Taxonomy (NCBI): domain Eukaryota; kingdom Metazoa; phylum Cnidaria; class Anthozoa; order Actiniaria; family Actinernidae; genus Actinernus; species Actinernus sp. WN-2022. The sequence continues at coordinate 959,461 of JAOWCC010001210.1, forward strand.
CCACATATTCCCAGCGTGTAGCCAGGATAGCTGTGCTGTGCTCGCAGTGATGGCAGACGTTATCAAACAACTGAAGATAACCATGCCCAGCCTGAAGTCCGTTTACTATCGTCAGGATAACGCCGGCTGTTATCACTGTGGGGCAACTATCGCCTGTGCTAGAGTCCTTGGACTGCACGATGACGTCTCAATAAAGCGCCTAGATTTTTCCGATCCTCAAGGTGGAAAGGGGTCATGCGACAGAAAAGCTGCGACGATCAAATCCCACATGAGAATCCATCTAAACTCTGGCAACGACATCGAGACACCCACCCAAATGAAGGATGCGATTCTGTCCTCCGGTGGAGTGGCAGCAGTTAGCGTTACTCTGTGCGAATCAATCAGGGTATCCGAGATGCCACCCTTAAAGATTGGAGGAGTAAGTCTTCTGAACAACGTCAAGTATGACGATGACGGGATCCGTGTTTGGAAGGCGTATGGCATTGGTCCTGGGAAGTTAATTCCGGCAGAAAAGCTGCAGTGTCCCTCTCCAGCTCAGCTGCCTGCTATCACTGTAGCCTACACGCAGCCAAACAGCTTTGCTTCAGTCAAGAAAAGGCCAACGCACGTCTTACCAGGAGAAAGAAAAGACCAAGCGCAACATGAGACTGAAAGTGAGGATGATGCGAGAACAGCAGCAGAGTCGGTCTTCACGTGTCCTGAGGAGGGATGCACTCAAACCTTCTTGAGACATTCGTCGATGCAAAGGCACCTTGATTGCGGGACACATCAACGAGCACTTGAGCGTGAGACACTGTTGGACAGAGCTGCCCTCGCGTATGCTGAGACCCTTGAGGGACAGACCCCCGGCGTACCAGAGCTTGGCACCGCCACAGTGTCCCCACACTGCGAATCCACTTTGCCAATGGGTTGGGCCCTCAAGTCGGCTGCTTCCAGGAGAGTTAGATTTACACCCAGTCAGAAAAGCTATCTAGCCGCGAAATTTAGACTGGGTGAGCAATCAGGCCAAAAAGCGGATCCTCCATCAGTCGCCCGCGCAATGATGATGGCTAAAGATAGCAGCGGCAACACCCTGTTTACAAGAGAAGACTTCCTTACCGCAAATCAGATCGCAAGTTATTTTTCACGTCTGGCGTCGAAAAAAAGCCTTCGCGACGATGATGACGATCGGTTTGACGACATCCAGTGCGCCACACATGAAGCCCAAATGGAAGACCTTATCAATGCCGTTGCACGGGAAGTAGGACCCACGCATCCAATTACTTTTGATGCTTACAATCTATGTGACATGTGCTCGACCTCTAAGCTGAAGAACTTTTCAATTCCCATATTAAAGGAAATCTGTACCTCTTTTAATCTTGACATCACAGACATATCCGTTCGACGTAAACAGCCTTACGTCGACAATATCAAGTCGCTTTGTATGGACTGTACCTGCCAGCAGTAATGAATTCTTGGACCGCGAACTGAGCTTGAGCCACGCCCATATTTGCATATTATATGGCAACGGAGTTTCCCCATGTTCTTCTCACAGATTGTTTGTTTTCAGAAAACTGTCAATACTTAGCCGGGACCGACCATTTTACTTGTAAGGGGGAAGGGGGAGGGGTGGGTTTTTTGGGGTTGGGTGATTTTGAAAAAATATATAACTTGCACTGAGGCTAAGCAGTAGATAGTAGGAAAAAAGTGACTTTGAGCCTTGCATTTTTAGTTCTGTTAGCAAAGCAGATAAGATAAACAGATAAAGCTAAAACCAAAATAAATAAATAAATAGGCAACTCCTGTCAAGAAAAACTCTGAAAAGGGACATACCTATAATCTAGTAACGATTTATTTACTTATCACTTTATTGTCAAATTTCGTGGCCATTAGGTCAGTGCATATTAGTCGGCCATGGTTAAAATGCCCGTAGCTGATTTTGGTATATAAAGTCGGCCTAGTTTGCGATTTAGTTTGCATTAATGGTACTCAGTGATCTTATTTTTATATATTATCTATCGAAAATTTGAAATACATGTTACCAAACCAGATGCGTATTGTTTATAAATATCATACGAGGTATTGTAATAATATTTCGTTTTTGTTTCGCTGCATTTTCATTCCTAGTAGAAATAATAACAGTTAATTTCCTGACGATAAACAAGGATATCACTGACAACATAAGATCATTTTGTGATCTCCGGCCCATACAAAAGAAAACAATATAGTCCGCTAAGCACGATTTTGTGACAGCTTATCTTTCAGATTGTGTGACAGATTGTGGTTTGTCGGCACCTATGTGTTAAAATATACGACTCGTTGTTTGTATCAGAAAGCGTTATTTTTTTGCAACGAAACGCCGTCAAAGCAGCAGGGACATACGTGGAGATATATTTGTCCTATATTATAGCAGTATAAAAGCTGAAATGAAGCTTAAAGTGGCAAGAGGAAAGATATTCAAGGCCTAGCGTGTTTGCACAATATTATCGCTTGTTGACCTTTGCGTTGAAGAGGCCATTTGATAGGAAACATGCCTATAAGTCAGTCGTCAACCGTTGGCTTTGAAAGGTAAGCTTATAATAAGGTCCCATATAAGGTTTCTGGCCCAGTTTGAGGTAAAATGTGAAGTTTTCTTTCGAGTTTTGGCTTTTATATCCAGGAACGGGAAGTGATCGTTGCGAGTCGTCGTCTCGTCGACGTTGTAATTTTGCCAAAATAAACCCCGTTCTTTCTTTAGAGCAATAAAAAGTACCAAACTAATTTTGATATTCTGGGTAAGAACAACTCTTCGAGATATTACAGCCGAAGTATTGTGAGAATCTGAGTTATACCGGACATAGAACCGATGTCTTGAAATAGTGCTCTGAACTAAGATTTTCAAGCATTGAAATATGAGCCATGTTTGCTCCATCACCAGGAATTTTAAATTACATCTATAATCCTATTTTTAGGCTCAAATGACTCGTAAATATCTCCTAAGTCGATTTTCGAACTCATTTAAGTCTAGTTTCCCGTTGCGCTTTCATGGGCCGAGGTTTTTGTGCTCGTTAAAATCGCTTACAATTTATTCATTTCGAGGCAATAGACGGCCGTAACGGTTTTTCGGAATTTTCACGAAATAAAAAAAAGAAATGGAGAAAAAAAATACACCAGCTCAATTGGCTCACCATAGGCTATCTCTGGACAAAATATGAGCAACCTCAATTTTCGACTGATGTGCCACATTCTTTTCATTTCACCCGGCGATAGAAAAAACCCTTGAATATATTGAAAATCATGTAGATACGACAAGAGAACTCATAAAATGCTTCAAAAATTCTTAAGATATGGTAGGATATCTGAATATTTTAGCCCAATAGGTAAATCCAAAAGAAATATTTGTTATTTGAATTCCACAAGAATAAAGATTAATACTGAACGCTGTAAAAAAAATCAAGGACCATAAACATCGATCATTAACCGTTACATTCAAATACGATAATAAGAATGAAACATATGAAGTTTGTAAAGAAATGTCAATTTTAGCAACAATAAATCTGAAAGACAGAAATATATTTAAAGGATGGAATTCGTAATAGAAGACAGAGATAATAGATTCAGGGTAAATATGGTATGATCTAAAAAAAATCTCAAAGCTTTATTCCCTTTTGTGTCACAGTATACAAGTATCAAGGTGCTGATATTAATGAACATTACCATATTTTCGATGTAATATATAAAAAAGAGAGCTAGTGTTTTACCAGGGGATCCAAACACCGATAAAGAGGAGGTGTTTGGATTCCCTGGTGAAACACGAAGCTCGAGTTTTTGATCTGACTTCTCAAGCGAAAACAATACCTGCATTCATAAATCATTCGAAAGTATTGTTGCCTGGAATTTTATTGCATGCAATTATAGACTACAAGGGTTGTGATTGTTATTTTGTCACGTTCATTTCAACAAACTGCCTGATGGCGTAGTGGGCAAGACGTAGTCAAGAGCAGCCATGAGGAGGATGGTTCGGGTCACTCTGGACACCGATTTTTATTTCCGTCTTCACCTTCACTTCTCCATGTAAAGTCATACTTATGCTGTAATCCTTGTAGCTTAATTAGGTCCAACACATGCACGAATTTTGATACCCAATGAGAACACAGATGAACATCACTAGTGATACCCAATGAGAACACTGGGTGTTCCAATGAAGATACCCAATGAAGTGTTTCATTGGGTATCAAGATTCATGCATGTGACGAAATGCAGCCTTCTGATTGACTAAAAAGCTCATGAATTATTAATGAGTTTGAGAATGTAATAGAATGGATAAAAAACAATTATACACCGCATTATCAAGGACAGCAATATATATTTCAATAGAAGAATGAAACTCAATGCCAGATTTAATAGCTTATACACAAATGGTAATATTTATAGAGTATCATTCGATAATGAAAAATTATGTCGAAAGTACATGTGAGGATGTAAAAACATGGTTAAAATGGCACCTATCTAATAAAACAAAAGTAAAAAGCCAAAAACTCATTGTTTTATCTCCAAGCAACGATAAGAAGTCATTAGAAAAGGTCAAAAATACATATATCGAAGAATACGCCATGAAACATGGAATAAAACTACTGAATAAACGATGTAACCCATTAAGGAAGGCCAAACACGTGGAATATAAAGTAGAAATAGAAAACGAAGATCAATTAAGAAAACGCATAGCTAAACTCAACCAAATGGTTATAAGGGGCGACGAAAAAAAAAAGTTATTCTTTGACGCAATGGCGGATTGGAAGAGAATTCACACCAACGCAAGATACGTCAAGTTATCAAAAGAACAAGCATTAACAAAAATCAAGCAAAAAAAGGAAGATAAAATCAAAGAGCTCACTTTATACTTTAATTAAGGACGGTGCGTACTATTGTCAGCGCGCACGCCGTTCTGCGCATCTTGCGTCCCGCGGATCATCCCGCGAGACAGGCCATTTGCAGAACTATTTTGAAAAAGCTGTGTTAATTGTGTAATTTTACAGATAGAAAGATCAAGGATTTTAAAATACGGTCGAAAGATATGCTTGAGAAATGAACGATTTGGGAAATCTTTAAATTCCACTACACGGCCACGAAAGACTATTTTCAGCTGAAATGGTATTAAAATAGCCGACCATTTCAATGATTTATCGTGGGGAGATGGTCGAAGAATTGCTGGCTTTCACTTGACGTCATAGCCGCCATGTTGGTACCCTTAAACAATAGATTCCTCGTTAGCTTCTTTTGTTGGGGCACCAACATGGCCGCCATGCTCTTTGTCATTTGAATCTCTGGGGATTGAGTGAAAACCAGCAATAGTAGATTTGGGAGATTTACCAGACCAATTGAATGAAGGTTGTTTGAACTGCCATGAATCACTGCTGTCTTTTCGCCCAGCGCCTTGTGCGTTTGGCCTGTCGATGCTTTCGGGTTTCGTCAGTTTCTCCAAACATGGACTCGGCCGAGTATAAACAATGTGTGAATACGGTCAAATAAGCTTTGTGAAAACGGGTAAACCTCTTGGAAATCCAAAGAATAACGAAGAAGGAAGGACTGTATAGGGTTTTAGCACAAAGGAAGCAGTAACATCTTTGATTTTCAATGAAGAAAATCGCAAGACTGGACTGACGCCAACTTGAAAATCTCCCAGAATGCAATAAAAGAAACGAATTTTCAGACTTACTAGGGAGGCCTTGGTAAAAAGTCAATTTTTGAAAATAAAATTAACGATAAAGAGGCCTACCGTCCACATAACTTTTTAAAACGCGTGGATACCCCCATTTTTTCTTTTTGTAATCTATAATATAGAACTGCTAAACAACGTTTACATATATTTTTTGTCTTTATAAAATTTTCATCCTTAATTATCTCTCTTAAACGTATGGGTACCCCATATTTTTTTTCTGATTTCAAAAGCTCCTTAGGGGGTCGTTAAAACAATCCATATAGATTTTTAGAAAACAAATTGGGTTGCTATTAGTAGGCACCGTCCTTAAATTAATCATTTGTTCTCTACTATCAAATCATTATTTTCTTTACTAATATGTCAGCACCGTTATGTGGAGAAAATATTAACTTTAACTTAATAATTAAGCCTATTAAATACTTTCCACTTTATAGAATCAAGTAACTACCTAAATCATTACGTTTTATCCCACAAGTTTACCAGACTGGTTTAATCAAGGCGAGATAACGACACAACGAAAATGTCAAAGTGGTTTTCATGCATGAGAATCGAAAAAGGCGTTTTTTCCCTATTATAAATGGAGGGTGGAAATCGCCGTGACAGCACCAGTAGTAGTATAGGGCGCATGGAATTAGCCGGTTTTTTAAGGTGTTATGCTAATTTTTTAGGTGTTATGCTAATTTTTAAGGTGTTATGCTAATTTTTGGTGCGCTCATGAATAAAGTGCGGTGGTTTCTCATTATCTATTGTCTGAAGCTCATGAATAAAGTGCGGTGGTTTCTCATTATCTATTGTCTTAGACTCATGAATAAAGTGGTGCGCTCATGAATAAAGTGGTGAGCTATGTTAATTTTTAAGGCGCGCTCATGAATATCTATTGTTCCTTTGGATGAGGTCATCGATCTATTCGGGCATGTTTGGGCAAAGCCTATTGTTTGGAGGCATGTTTGGGCAAAGCCTATTGTTTGGAGCAGCTATAAAGCTAGAACCGATCGGCCCTGAAACCATTCGAAGTTGAATGAAAAGAGTAATAAATATCTCGCAATATCTAAACCCCTTTGTAGCGTAAATAGTAAGAACAAACTACTCGTGATAGGCTCTAAACTGTCTTTATTATTTTCCTTTACAGTAAATAACTCATAAGATAATTGTATACAAAATCCACTGTGACTCATAAGATAAATTTTGCTATTGTCCTAAGGGATTAACGATAACTGAAGAGCCTATTGTTTGGAGGAAAACTCTTGTGATGCAAATTCGTCTCTAAAACTGAACTAAATTACCATACGAATATAAACAAACCATCGGTAATTAAACAAAGTTTATTCAATCTCAAAAACACCAATTTTAAAAACAGTTCGTTTTCCTTATCCTCGCGGAGTTGAAAACTTTCTTATTTCTCAGTTCTTGGGTTGATATAATGTACCGTGTTACAAGATTACACTGATTTATGTTTCATTGATATTTTTCTTGTTGACAAATGCTACAGACAGTTGTGTTTTTACCGAGGAGAGGAAAATTAATGACCTAGGTAGTCTGGTCTAGTCTAAAACTATACTTCAGCTATCATTTTCTTGTCTTGTCTAGAAATTGAAATTAAAACGAGGACAAGAGGAAGAATATTTTAAGAGACGTTTATTAATAGAAATCGACTTAATAAAACTTATTTCTAAAAGGTACGAATGTATTATTCATCGCGGAATCACTCTGTTCCGGAATAGGTTGTTTTTGGAATTGTTTATTCAACAAGAATTTTCGGTGGTGAATTGCAGCCACGGTCGCTTCTTGCCATCCATAATCTTCCGTGTTCATCAAGTTTTGTTTTGTTTCCAAGATTTTTTGGAAATCAGGATCTTTTCTTAAGCTGTGAATCCATTTCATATCTTCGAACAACACTTCTCTTAGGTCTTTTCTATAGGTAGGAACCAAAGCGTTACTGGCTTTGATTTCAGCAACTTCATGACTATCCCCATCGTGTTCATACTTTTGAACCAACGCTTCCCAATCTTCCTGGTGCCGTTCTTTAGCTTCGTTACGAATTCTTTCCCAAACATCCTCTTCTCCGTCATAACTATCATCTGTGGAGTCCGTGCTCTCCTGAGAATCAGAGCTTTGATAAGAATCTTCAGTCATTTCATCATCTGAGTTGGAACGATTAGCAGCCATCGTTTATATCTTTACTCTTCAAGGATCGGGAGTATAATGTCAGACCCTTAAAAGTTTCCAACTTTATAGAAAACGAATTGGCGTGGTCACTATTAGCTGATTTAGCTAAGGTCTCTCAGTTAGACCAACATTGTATGTAGGATTCCTAACCAACATATTTTCCATTATCAACAACTGGATTTACATTCCTCGACAAAAACTTTCTTTTTTGAAGTTTTGCTTCTTGTAAATAGGGTTTACGTTCTTGAGTTGATAACCTATGGACTTGTGCCAAGTGGTTGGATAATTTAACAAGATACTTTGATCCACAATTCGGTACAGGGCAGTTTTTCAAAGTCTGATTTTCCATGTTCACTCGTTGAAAGTTAGTATCAAATAGCACACATCTACTTGATCGTCCCTTTTATCTCCTTTCGTCCCTTTTGTCTCCTTTTGTCCCGCTTTTTTTTCGTTTTGAAATAAAAAAAGGTATAAAAAAGAAAAAAAAAGCGGGACAAAAGGAGACAAAAGGGACGAAAGGGATAAACGGAGATACCTTTATCTGAATGTGAACACGGCTCTTGTCAGTAGACCCTCTCGTCCCGTGTGTCTCCTTTTGTCCCGCTTGTCCCGCTTTTTTATGCCTCTTTTTTTATTTCAAACGAAAAAAAGCGGGACAAAAGGAGACAAACGGGACGAGAGGGACTACTGACAAGAGACGTGTTCACATTCGGCTAGAGGTATCTCCGTTTATCCCTTTCGTCCCTTTTGTCTCCTTTTGTCCCGCTTTTTTTTTCTTTTTTATACCTTTTTTTATTTCAAAACGAAAAAAAAAGCGGGACAAAAGGAGACAAAAGGGACGAGAGGGCCTATTGACAAGAGACGTGTCCCCATTCAGATGTAGGTATCTCCGTTTATCCCTTTCATCCCGTTTGTCGCCTCTTGTCCCGCCTTTTTTTCTTTTTTATGCTTCTTTTTTTTATTTCAAAATGAAAAAAAGCGGGACAAAAGGAGACAAAAGGGACGAAAGGAGATAAAAGGGACGATCAAGTAGATGTGTGCTATTTGATACTAACTTTCAACGAGTGAACATGGAAAATCAGACTTTGAAAAACTGCCCTGTACCGAATTGTGGATCAAAGTATCTTGTTAAATTATCCAACCACTTGGCACAAGTCCATAGGTTATCAACTCAAGAACGTAAACCCTATTTACAAGAAGCAAAACTTCAAAAAAGAAAGTTTTTGTCGAGGAATGTAAATCCAGTTGTTGATAATGGAAAATATGTTGGTTAGGAATCCTACATACAATGTTGGTCTAACTGAGAGACCTTAGCTAAATCAGCTAATAGTGACCACGCCAATTCGTTTTCTATAAAGTTGGAAACTTTTAAGGGTCTGACATTATACTCCCGATCCTTGAAGAGTAAAGATATAAACGATGGCTGCTAATCGTTCCAACTCAGATGATGAAATGACTGAAGATTCTTATCAAAGCTCTGATTCTCAGGAGAGCACGGACTCCACAGATGATAGTTATGACGGAGAAGAGGATGTTTGGGAAAGAATTCGTAACGAAGCTAAAGAACGGCACCAGGAAGATTGGGAAGCGTTGGTTCAAAAGTATGAACACGATGGGGATAGTCATGAAGTTGCTGAAATCAAAGCCAGTAACGCTTTGGTTCCTACCTATAGAAAAGACCTAAGAGAAGTGTTGTTCGAAGATATGAAATGGATTCACAGCTTAAGAAAAGATCCTGATTTCCGAAAAATCTTGGAAACAAAGCAAAACTTGATGAACACGGAAGATTATGGATGGCAAGAAGCAACCGAGGCTGCAATTCACCACCGAAAATTCTTGTTGAATAAACAATTCCAAAAACAACCTATTCCGGAACAGAGTGTTCCCGTAATGAACAATACATATGTACCTTTTAGAAATAAGTTTTATCCAAGTTAAGTAGCATTTGTCAACAAGAAAAAAATCAATGAAACATAAATCAGTGTAATCTTGTAACACGGTACATTATATCAACCCAAGAACTGGGAAATAAGAAAGTTATCAACTCCGCGAGGATAAGGAAAACGAACTGTTTTTAAAATTGGTGTTTTTGAGATTGAATAAACTTTGTTTAATTATCTGATGGTTTGTTTATATTCGTATGGTAATTTAGTTCAGTTTTTAGAGACGAATTTGCATCACAAGAGTTTTCCTCCAAACAATAGGCTCTTCAGTTATCGCTAATCCCTAAGGACAATAGCAGAGTTGATCTAATGACCCATACCGGATTTTGTATACAATTATCTTATGAGTTATTAACTGTAAAGGAAATAGACCTATGACGAGTAGTTTGTTCTTACTATTTACGCTACAAAGGGGTTTAGATATTGCGAGGTATGTTTTATTTATTTTCATTCAACTTCGAATGGTTTCAGGGCCGATCGGTTCTAGCTTTATAGCTGCTCCAAACAATAGGCTTTGCCCAAACATGCCCGAATAGATCGATGACCTCATCCAAAGGAACAATAGATATTCATGAGCGCGCCGCATTTTATTCATGAGAGCGCCACATTTTATTCATGAGCTCACCACTTTATTCATGAGTCTAAGACAATAGATAATGAGAAACCACCGCACTTTATTCATGAGTCTAAGACAATAGAACCGTGACGTCATTGAATTAATGAGAGCGCCGCAAAAATTAGCATAGCGCCGCAAAAAAGGGGGCTAATTCGGTCCCTCTCATACTACTACCAGTAGTGATCAATAACACAAGCACAAGCGTAACGTGATTATTTATTTTTATTTTTAGGGTACCCTGTACGTAAAGTGTAAGAACAGTCACGTTGTATCTTGTACGTCCTTTGGCGGAACTATAGACCTGTGCTACAGCTGTCGGGTAACTTAGCAAAATAAGTTTACTGTAAAATATTTAATAATTTGAGTGTTTCGTCTGAGTTAGATGTTTCTATTTCCGATATGCAAATTGTGTGTCAACTCGTTTATTATACAAAAACGTGCTTGAAGATATATGATATATTTTTCTAAACATCTGTAATATTTTGGGCCTTTTATCAGTGATTTTACCAAAAAAATCGTATAAATCAGGTAGTTTAATTCACAAGAAGAAATAAATGACCTTTTGATGGCCTCACACGTCGTCACATATCAGAAACAGAAACCGCTACTTCTTATTAAATCATTAATAATTTATGAAGCAAAAACAAAGGAAATCAATGTGTAATTAGTGATGTGAAAATCTAGCACTCACTCTGTATTTATTACTTATTAAACTAAAGATTGCTATGCTGTTACCTTAGCCTGCTATGCAGATGTATTTTTCACTCTCATAAATTCGAATAAATAATAACGTCTGCTTACCCGAGCACTTAATTAGTTTCCAATATGCAGGCAGACGTCAGCGCGTTTGTTTTATTTTTCTGCCAAAATCAAAGCCATTGTTAGAATTTTAGTGAATTGGCGCGCCAGTGAACACTCTCCTATGATTGGTCAATGGCAAATGTATTGTCTGAATTCCTTTTAAATGTAACATTACGTCACTTTCCAGGATATGGAAGGTAACATCTGATTGGTCCATAACACAATGAGGTGTGCATATTGGAAACTAATTAAGCGCTCGGGTAAGCAGACGTTACTTTTTTCTTCGAATTCATGAGAGTGAAAATATAGGTCTGCACAGCAAGATAAATGCTTGTAAAGCGTGTCACAGAGCGGAAATTCCAGTCCCATCAATCCGGCTGACCTTCGCTGCCCTGTCTCGTTAGGGCAGTATACTTGCAGTTGTCGTATCGTTTAACAGTGAAATAAGAATCTACGATTAGCAGATCTATTGATGTCGACACGTACATGCACTGCAATGGCGAATTTGATTTCCGGGAGAGAATATTTGTTAATTGTATAGAACTGGCTGGTATACGTAAAGTGTCGGGCCCGAAGGTTATCTTTGGTGATTTCCCGATGACATACACATTTTAACAACAACAACTTTATTCGTACTCTTTTTGCAATGATTTGCATGTAAATATATAGAAAAATTAAATAGCAAGAGTACTGGGGCACCTGAAATAGTAATACAAACTAATCAAGAGAGTTATTTTAAAGTTATATCAGTGACAGCTTGCTAAATACGTTCCGGTCGCTAGAGAGCGGAATCCAAGCCAAAAGGGCAAACCAATCCTTTTATTTGATCCATTTGACATGTGCGCGAGGTTGTACGACCCGGATTGCAATTGTAAAGGCCTCTCACCATCACACACCCTTTTTAATAAAGTCTCGAGGTGTTTACCGGATAACTAGTTTTCAGCAGGAAACTACTTGTGAAATAACTAACATTTAAAATATATTTGTAAAATTCATGAATAATTAATGAGGGTGAAAACCAATCCCAGGTCAGTATTCAGATCACATGCACAGTACTGTAAATCCCAATAGAGATCAAGTGGCTAAAAGTACGGGGAGGATTTGAAAAGGCAGCAGGGAAAGACTGGGGTGGTGAATTATTAATTAGCAGTCTAATACGTATGCATAAACTTTGATAAAAATCCTTAACTGAATTAATTACAGCAAAGGAGACCCAAATCATCCCAAAACTCTTAATTAATCGCACACAACAACAAATACAACGTCTTAGGGGGATATCGTTCACCATTGTGCTTGGCAACTTCGCAAATGAACTTGCACAACCAAAAGTCGAGACTGTATGCCGATATAAAATATTTATTTCACAAGTAAGATAAAAAACGGCGAATATTACATATAATTGGAAAACGTCAATAGAATTCAGCTCTATAGTTTACTTTTTAAAATAACGGTCATGTGCACGTCCCACATTCTTTACACGGACTAATTTATGCATCAATACCAAACGTTTTCCCGACGAAACACGTCGTATTCCCTAGAAGGTTTCCTCATCCTCTTAGAAGAAAAGTAACACATAGAAAACGAAAACTCTATAACTGAAAGGAAAGTAGAAAAGGAGAAAATGGTCCCTTTTAAATAGCTGGTTTGGTAGACCGAAATAGAATCTGATAGCACAAGTTTATAACTGATTGTATTTATTATTATTATTATTTATTTTTCTTGCTTTGTAATTGTATTGTAATTATTATATTGTAATGTTCTGTTGTAATGAAACTCCCTTTTATTGAAATGACGACTTTGCTCGGAAAACCTTAACATTTAGTATAGTTGTAAAGTTTAAGTACCAGGAGGAACTGAGACAGATATCATAGCAATATTCTATTAGTACTAGTACTATAAAAGAGAAGCAATGTTGGGCAATTTACAAGCGCGATTACGAATTTACAAGCGCGATCGAGAGTATATTCAGTATCCTTAGGACATTGAATACCCTTTTTATATTTAACAAATATCTAACCCTCCCTGCGCCCTTAATATTCTACCGTTGGACTATCCACTTCATGTACAATCGATATCAAACATAACTGGCTAGGGCTTATATGCACTTTAACGAATTCTAGAAATAGTGCATAATGAACAAATTACATCAATGGGTCATTGTGAGAGACCATTACGTTAGATGCCCGGGCCGGACACGGTCATTATCAGCGATTCTCATATGAACTGACGAACCTCGCGCACATGTGGGATCGTAATAACAAAGCACATATTCAAAAATTACTAAACTATATTCAGCCTTCGAGTAAAATTTTGAAAATACTTTCAATCAAGCGTTGAAGGGGGGATTTATCTGTGTGTAATTAATTAACAGCCACCAATCGAACACTCAATACATACATGCGTAGTACTATCACACAGCCCCTTTAATTGTTTAGATGATTCGTTCAATATTTCTTGTCTGAATGCAGAGAGCAGCCGAAAGAGAAGCCGCAGCCGGCGAAGGAGCCGCAGCCGCAGAAGGCGGAGGAGCCGCAGCCGCAGAAGGCGGAGGAGCCGCAGCTGAGGAATATATCAGGATCGTAAGTTTATAGTACCAGCCTATCAGTTACAATTCTAGCTAGTTCTATATTTTACATTATATTACCGAATAGTACTATTATTTGCTTGGCATATTTCGTCTGTTAGTAATAACGAAATTTCACATATACCGAGCTTTCATACGAAACACGTCGTATTCCCTAGAAGGTTTCCTCATCCTCTTAGAAGAAAAGAAACACATAGAAAACGAAAACTCTATAACTGAAAGGAAAGTAGAATAGGTTAACAGAAAATGGTCCCCTTTAAATAGCTGGTTTGGTAGACCGAAATAGAATCTGATAGCACAAGTTTATAACTGATTGTATTTATTATTATTATTATTTATTTTTCTTGCTTTGTAATTGTATTGTAATTATTATATTGTAATGTTCTATTGTAATGAAACTCCCTTTTATTGAAATGACGACTTTGCTCGGAAAACCTTAACATTTAGTATAGTTGTAAAGTTTAAGTACCAGGAGGAACTGAGACAGATATCATAGCAATATTCTATTCGTACTAGTACTATAAAAGAGAAGCAATGTTGGGCAATTTACAAGCGCGATTACGAATTTACAAGCGCGATCGAGAGTATATTCAGTATCCTTAGGACATTGAATACCCTTTTTATATTTAACAAATATCTAACCCTCCCTGCGCCCTTAAAGGTGTACCTAAAGTTGTACCTCATCTGCTGCCATGTTTGTGACCACGAGGATCGCGAAAATGACGTACCTCGTTTCCAGGCTGCTCACGGATATTGTAATGAATTGGAAAATAAAAAAATCGTTAAGTGACCTGTGACCTGGACCTGTGACCTGCGTTTTGTACCAGCCGGCTTCTTACAGTCTGTTGAGGCCGCCAGCATGTTGCGAGTAACTCGCAGAATACGTTTCGGTTTTGGCTTCGGAAAGCTATTTCTGCCCGTCTTACGGGTCTCAAGATTTAAAGCTAAATAGTTCCGATAAATTTGGGCTGAAAACGAATAACAAAGGAAACGGCAGAACTTCTAGTATTGAGGTTTCACGCTGGCGTCTCTCACGCTCTCTCTGTTGTCAATATTGTTTTAAATACATGTGAAAAGTGTGCAAAAACAAATACATTTGTAAGTTTCTAAAACAATAAAATGGTGCTGACAGATGATGGCAAAATAAATTAAAAATTCACGCTTTTGAAATAGATTAGATTCTTTAATAAAGCATTGGACAAAATAGGAAATATCAGCGTTTTCATCCGCTGAAAGTTGTGAAGATCCAAACAAGAAAATCTTTATTATCTGTAACTCAGACATTACTGTCCATCTATCAACAAGAATTTGAGCAGCATAGGAGACAGTAGTTTTAATCTAGGAGCAGCAAATGTCGGAAAATGAAGGAAGTAATTATTGATATTTTCAATTCCAAATCCACAAAACCATGCCGGGGATATTTTACAATCAATTTTGAAAAGATAAGAATTAAGAGCGCATACATCTAGACGTAGACGAGTGTTAATAATAGAAGAATATATGTTGAGAGAGAAATTATATAAAGCTTTATATTTTGGAACATCAAAACAAGTGAACGAAGCTTTTTTGAAAGAACCAACTGACTTAATGTTAGGTATTTCTGTATCAATATCATTCCACAACTTGGTGGTAGATGGATTTTTAAACGCTCAGTACGCACTGCAAATAGAGTAAAGTTAGAAGAAGTCCTCAAAGAATAATGCATTCTCTCAGACACCTGAAGGGGAAGTAGCTCTTTCAAATAATTGGGAACTAAATTGTTGACGATTTTAAAATAAAAGATCAGCTTATGAATAGATCGTCTAGTCTTCATATCTTCCAAACCAATTTCCTGCAACAAGCGACGCGTACTGGTACCCATAACAATTTTTGCAGCTTCATACTGTACAAATTCAAAAATATCGCTTTCATTATCAGTATATACAACCATCCCACAAGAAATCTGCACATTCCATCAAGGGACGAATAAGCACAGAGGTAGATGAGGCTATTTTTAGCATTGCGTTTCGCGCGAAAAAGAACAAAGGTAGGCTATTCTTAGCCAATCAGATAGCTAACGTTACTTCTCATTGTCATTCTTCTCACTTTCAACGCGGGAATTCGAATTGCTGGTTTTCACTCAATCCCCAGAGATTCAAATGTTGGTGCCCCAACAAAAGAAGCTAACGAGGGATCTATTGTTTAAGGGAACCAACATGGCGGCGACCTCTTTTCGCGGGAATTTCGAATCTAAAAATAGCCTCATCTACCTCTGTGCTGGGGACCCAACCCATAACAGGAACGCTCCTGGTAATGGGCTCCTGCTTTTACTCAACAACTTTTTTTTAGCTTCGAAAAACCAAATCAGGATGATACGGTTTTAACCTTAACTGAAAAAGTAATACATTCTGTCTTAGTACGATTAATTGTAACTAACCATCGAATCGCCCAGTTCTTAATTTTATCAAGATCATTAATCAATTTTATAGAATGGCTTGCGCTCCACACAGGCGTTGCTATGGGAAAATAGTCACGTGATCAATCAATTGATGCAAAAGGCCTATAGTATATCAACTTTTTATTTTTAACGTTACTGCTTCGTTACTACTTAAATGTTGTAGATAAAAGACCTAACAGAAAGGAATCGACAGTTGGAAGACCGCTACCAGAAGATCCTCGTCCTCTACAAAAGAGAGATGGCAGAGAAGAAGAAATAAATGAACGAGGTGATGGAGCTCCGTGGGAATAAAAAAGACAGTTTGCATGGATGTATATAACATGTTTTACATTTGATAGCTACTTTTTCGAATTGAATGGACGAGACATTAATAGTTTAAAGGATAAAACCATATTTCTAGAGGAGTTCTCTATGATTCCAAATAAATGGATAACTAAAATATATAGGGCCTTTACAATGTTTAATAATAAGGTCTATGTTTGGAGATCCAAACCAGTGCTCACCTGTAGAAGGAGGTAGTCAAATTCATTATGAATATATAGAATCTAAAACCGTTCAAGAAATGTGTCCAAATATTAAAACCCTTGAATATATTGAAAATCATGTAGATACGACAAGATAACTCATAAAATGCTTCAAAAATTCTTAAGATATGGTAGGATATCTGAATATTTTAGCCCAACAGGTAAATCCAAAAGAAATATTTGTTATTTGAATTCCACAAGAATAAAGATTAATACTGAACGCTGTAAAAAAAATCAAGGACCATAAACATCGATCATTAACCGTTACATTCAAATACGATAATAAGAATGAAACATATGAAATTTGTAAAGAAATGTCAATTTTAGCAACAATAAATCTGAAAGACAGAAATATATTTAACAGGATGGAATTCGTGATAGAAGACAGAGATAATAGATTCAGGGTAAATATGGTATGATCTAAAATAAATCTCAAAGCTTTATTCCCTTTTGTGTCACAGTATACAAGTATCAAGGTGCTGATATTAATGAACATTACCATATTTTCGATGTAATATATAAAAAAGAGAGCTAGTGTTTTACCAGGGGATCCAAACACCGATAAAGATGAGGTGTTTGGATTCCCTGGTGAAACACGAAGCTCGAGTTTTTGATCTGACTTCTCAAACGAAAACAATACCTGCATTCATAAATCATTCGAAAGTATTGTTGCCTGGAATTTTATTGCATGCAATTATAGACTACAAGGGTTGTGATTGTTATTTTGTCACGTTCATTTCAGCAAACTGCCTGAATGGCGTAGTGGGCAAGACGTAGTCAAGAGCAGCCATGAGGAGGATGGTTCGAGTCACTCTGGACACCGATTTTTATTTCCGTCTTCACCTTCACTTCTCCATGTAAAGTCATACTTATGCTGTAATCCTTGTAGCTTAATTAGGTCCAACACATGCATGAATCTTGATACCCAATGAGAACACAGATGAACATCACTAGTGATACCCAATGAGAACACTGGGTGTTCCAATGAAGATACCCAATGAAGTGTTTCATTGGGTATCAAGATTCATGCATGTGACGAAATGCAGCCTTCTGATTGACTAAAAAGCTCATGAATTATTAATGAGTTTGAGAATGTAATAGAATGAATAAAAAACAATTATACGCCGCATTATCAAGGACAGCAATATATATTTCAATAGAAGAATGAAACTCAATGCCAGATTTAATAGCTTATACACAAATGGTAATATTTATAGAGTATCATTCGATAATGAAAAATTATGTCGAAAGTACATGTGAGGATGTAAAAACATGGTTAAAATGGCACCTATCTAATAAAACAAAAGTAAAAAGCCAAAAACTCATTGTTTTATCTCCAAGCAACGATAAGAAGTCATTAGAAAAGGTCAAAAATACATATATCGAAGAATACGCCATGAAACATGGAATAAAACTACTGAATAAATAGCCTGCGTAGCAAGCCCAGGGGGAATGGGGAAGATTGGGAAAGAGGGGAGAGGGAATGAGGAGAGGGAATGAGGAGAGGGGAAGAGGGGAGGAGGAATGGGGAGAGGAAAAGGGAAAGGAGGGCTTGCAACGATTTTTTTAGACGTAAAATTCCGATTGGCTAAAGTGGTGTTTAATGACATTTGATTGACACTTGTAATAAAAATAGCAGTTATGGCGCGATGCAATGAAGAAGTGTTCACGAAGTCGAAGGACTTGTTGGCCATTTGACCAAACAGATTTGGAAAAAGTATCTTCAACTTCTTGTAGTTTACAGAGCTATTAGTAGATGTACAGCGATAGCTTCAGGGTTGTCGGAAAAACGAACAGCGAAGACCCAGGCGGAAAAACGAACCCCGAAAAACCGAAGACCGGAGAACAACTGAAGTCTGTTGTGAATTTTTCCTTGTCGAAAATCGTATGTTTAAGCCAAAATGTCTTCCTGGAAATTTAGTACGGATACCCTAGAGGTTTCAGAGAGTTTTTATTTGGTGAAAATCCATCCAGAACTCCATTTTCTAGCCCAAATATTTGATATTCGGCTTCGTGGAGAAGGCAGTTCAACCAGGCAGTTCAACCAGGCAGTTCAACCAGTGCTGTATACAGTTATAGACTTAGTCTAGGCCAACTTTAGCAGCCTTGAGTTGCCTAAGAAGCAGATTCTTTACGACTAGGATGTCAAGTGATTCAGGATAGCTACGTCTTGGGACCAGAAACTGCGAAGTTGTATTTTATTTTGATGCAAATGTTTGAAGGGTTGTGTTTTGTTACGCCAGTGTTAATTGGAAAGCGAAAGTCGTGAATGGACGAATAACATTTTCAAACTTTTGATGTAGAAATACTGACTTGTATGGCCAAATATTGTACTACACTTGGATAATATGTACCCAGGAGACGTCAATAGCTTTTATTGTACTCAATTCGGTGCAGAAATGTGTTTTTTCGTACAAAACGCTCGCCAGATTGAGAGAGAGAAACCAAAATGGTCTTGGCTAGGCCAATTTAGTAGCCTTAAAATTAATTTACCTTAGGTTGCCATAAGAAGTAGATTATTTACGATTAGGATGTCAAGTAGCCTGCTTGCAGGCGGTGGAGGGTGTTTTTTCGCGCAGCAAACGGATCATCGCCGCCATATTGGCCGAGCGTGATTGAGAGCTGGGATCGAATGACAAATGGAGGGGGGAGGGGGTTGGGGGAAAAGAAGCAGATCTGAAAGACCGCCTGCACGAAAGCCCCTGGTTTCTGAGTATCCGCCCACCACGTACATGATTTCCGTTAACTTGTAACTCATTCTTAATTGACCAATAGGAGTCGACGTGTGACAGCCTGCCAATTTTGATTTGGTTTGATTGAAATGCGTGCAATATTCAAAACAAACTTCGCTCGCTGTCAAATGCAATGCAAAATGTTGGTAAAATTGGTTCTCAGATACGGAAATTTCAATAAAACCAGCTATTTTTGTTCAAAGTTCTCCATGGAAAGGACTGCGACAGTACCACTTTAGAAATATATGTAGACAGTTCGGTTTTAGCTTGTTGCGTTCGCCCCATCAGTCTCTCAAAGAGTTTCATGTTGCAAATCCTCCGAAATACATACATTTAATACAAGCTGCTTCAAAAAGCCGTCTAGCACCGCAGTCTGGCGAACCAGAAGACACTCCCAGAAGAGGTGCCATACAAGCGGCTGCTTCCTTTCTTAAAAGAATTAAGCTCGCGTAAAGATAAATACAGGATCGAAAAAATCTCTAAACTTCAAAGAAAACTCCGATACAGACAATGTTTTGTCTGGAACTCGATATTGAAGAACTCGTGGTAAATGTTGTGATCGTCTTTCTCTGACAACTCGAAGTCCATCTTAGTGAATGTTTGCCGAAAGAAATGGATGACCGTTGCATAAATGTTTGAGGTGGATTTCTGATTATTTCCTAGTTCAACGGCCGTGAAGTCAATAGCCGGATTGCATCTCTGCAATTTGTTACTCTTTCCAAAGCCTGTCGAAAGCACAGCCAGAACGGCAAGTTTAAAGTACAGGTCACAATTCACAGGTCAGGTTGTAGACTTGCCACAAGTCGACTGCTTTGAAAACTACTTAGTTTTCGGCTAAGCGAGCGACGAAGTCGCGAGTAGTCGACTTGTTCCGCTTGCAGGAAATCTAATTTAATTTACATAAAACTGGCGCGAAATTTACATGACGTTGACAGAATTAATTACTCAAACAAAAATTGTTTCTCGTTTAAATATATCACCCAAAGTCTAAGGAGTCCGTGTGTCCTCAATCTGCTCAGAAATCATATACAATCCAGATTATGGAAGAAAACGTTTATCAAAGGTTAACAAGACACAAGCGCGCGTAAATTTGGAAGTTGTCGTTGCATGGTTCCAAACTTGGGCTTACTGTACTTTGCGAAACGAAACGAAACGAAACTGTACTTTGCGAAACTGTACTTTGCGAAACTGTACTTTGCGAAACTGTACTTTGCGAAACTGTACTTTGCGAAACTGTACTTTGCGAAACGCGTATTTAAGCACTCCTGGGAACAGATGGAAACAATAATCTTAATTTACACTTACTTTCACATATATAGCGCCGGGTAGACTTCTTTAGTTGCTCCTTTTTACGAACAAAACTCCTCTTTACAGTTCAGGTGATGAGGTCGGCCATATTGTCACGCTAACTGGAATAGTAACCGCGCAGACACGACAACGAGGCTGGCGTTGATATTTGTAACAATTTTTCCCCGATGAAAGGTTGGTAATGCTTGATAGCTCAGTCGGCAGAACTTGCTTGCGTGAACGACGGGTCGGGGGTTCGAACCCCGGCGCTGAACATTGCTTTTTTCTTTCCTTTTTTTCACTGGATAACATTTTTTGTTGTCCTTTCCTCGTTCTGGTATTTTTATTCATAACGATATAAATAATAACTAAAAAAATCATAGCCTTTCAAAGCGATCGATCGAAAAACGTTCAGGTTGCTTCAACTCTTCTCTCAGCTTAAAGTTCAAACAGCTGCTTCAGTAGTGTTTGTTGACAAGTGGACGAGCCTAAACAGCAGGAAAGCACTGTGCCGCTTGCGGTTGTTCGAGCAGCTTTCACAATGACAACGAGTATTTATATACGGCATCTTAAAGAACTTTGCTCATACACACACTTCGTTTTTATGATTTTTTCTTCCTAGCCATTTAACATTCCCGATATGACTAGTTTTTTTTGTAGTCTCTTCCCTTCGACCAGAACGATATGACGATATTTACGCGTTGACTAGATAACCCCATGGTTTTTCAGGTTTACCAGCTCTAGCAAAAGAAAGGATTGTAGGGAATAGCCTACAAAAGTACCATGGGTATCGCTAAGTTTACTGGCATAAAGAGCGCCGAGTGAGTGCCGGAGACGCAAGACGACTCTCTGGAACGGAGGTTGGCAAATAAAGACACAAAAACACAAATGAAAGAACGTTTGAAACAGGTACAATTGGCGAAAAGGCTATTGATCTATTGCATAAATTTGATAGACTCGGCTACAATTTGACGATTCGTAAGAGCTCCAACTTTTTTTTAAATCCTTTCTCGAAGTTCCCAGTGCTGCAGAAGTTTCTTTTCGCTGGAACTTTTCTCGGCTCTATTTATTTTCCCGGGGCTCTTCCCTGTTGAACTTTCGTTTGTTTGAATGCAATTTGAGTTTTTAGTATTTTAGAATTTTCTCGCCTTACACTCGAATTTTCTCGCCCTTCGTGTATTGAATGAAATCGACACCCACACTGTCACGGTAGATTTATTTGCAACATCGACAATAATGGTTTTGTTTATTTATCAAACCCCCTTTGTACGTGATTAGATAATTATAAATTTCTGGGAAAGCCTGACTCCCTCGCTCGAAATCCTAAATGGAATCCTGGGCACTTTCCATTCAAACTTCGAACAACCGGGCCCAGGTCCAAGTATTGTTTATAAAATAAATAAAATAATACATAGACGCCGCGCTGCGCTCACTCGTGAGATATCCAGTTGAACACTCGAAGACAAATTTCATATCTCCGCGCTCCCATGTATTATTCTCTATGTATTTTATTGTGACAAGGTAAATTTCTCGGTTCGAAGATATCATACTCTTCCCCGGATCCTTCTTAGGGTCGCATCGTATTGTCCTGTTCTGGTGGAATTAATTCATTTATTTACTTTACTTTACGAAACACGTATTTCAGCACTTCTGAGAACAGCTAAAAACAATATTCAACTTAGCGCCGGTAGGCTTGTGGGTGTGATTACTGCTTTTGTTTCTTTTTCTTGGTAAAAATACCAGAGCTAAATAAAATGATAAAGCCGGTAATAAAAAGAAAGTAAAATGGAAGCTGCTATCAGCGGACCATAACCGCAGGTAAACGACGAGATACCAACGTACGTTGAAAATATAAGCAAGGCAGTGCTTTTCACCCCCGTAAGAATGTCATATTGTTAGCAAGAATAAAGAAGACACGATTTAGGATTACACCATATTTAATTGAGAGCTGATCGATAACCAAAATATTACTTTATCTTTATCGACCAATATCAGGGATAGTCAGGATTTCGAGTCAGGATCCGAGAACCATGGGGTTATCTAGTCAACGCGTAAATATCGCCATATCGTTCTGATCGAAGGGAAGAGACTACAAAAAAAATATAGCCATATCGGGAATGTTAAATGCCGGGCTAGGAAGAAAAAAATCATAAAAACAAAGTGTGTGTATGAGCAAAGTTCTTTAAGATGCCGTATATAAATATCCGTTGTCATTGTGAAAGCTGCTCGAACAACCGCAAGCGGCACAGTGCTTTCCTGCTGTTTAGGCTCGTCCACTTGTCAACAAAACACTACTGAAGCAGCTGTTTGAACTTTAAGCTGAGAGAAGAGTTGAATCCACCTGAACGTTTTTCGATCGATCGCTTTGGAAGGCTATGATTTTTTTAGTTATTATTTATATCGTTATGAATAAAAATACCAGAACGAGGAAAGGACAACAAAAAATGTTATCCAGTGAAAAAAAGGAAAGAAAAAGACAATGTTCAGCGCCGGGGTTCGAACCCCCGACCCGTCGTTCGCGCAAGAAAGTTCTGCCGACTGAGCTATCAAGCATTACCAACCTTTCATCGGGGAAAAATTGTTACAAATATCAACGCCAGCCTCGTTGTCGTGTCTGCGCGGTTACTATTCCAGTTAGCGTGACAATATGGCCGACCTCATCACCTGAACTGTAAAGAGGAGTTTTGTTCGTAAAAAGGAGCAACTAAAGAAGTCTACCCGGTACTATATATGTGAAAGTAAGTGTAAATTAAGATTATTGTTTCCATCTGTTCCCAGGAGTGCTTAAATACGCGTTTCGCAAAGTACAGTTTCGCAAAGTACAGTTTCGCAAAGTACAGTTTCGCAAAGTACAGTTTCGCAAAGTACAGTTTCGTTTCGTTTCGTTTCGCAAAGTACAGTAAGCCCCAAACTTGTGTTACTGGAATCGTTTACAGAAAATGTGATCGCGGGAACGAAAGCTTGGTAAAAAGGATACTTGGATTAAGGCGGCAGTAGTTTTCATCTGAAGCGAAGCTAGTTGCGTGGTAGAGTCCGTAAAAAGATTTAAGTGCGAGAACTGCTTAATAATAGAACTTCCGCACTCACGAACACAAGGTCAGTTATATTCGCCGTCTGGCGTCTCTGTTTTTCGGGTCCAATAATACCAGCTTTTATCCCCTTTAATTTCCGCGAAGATAA
Source organism: Actinernus sp. WN-2022 (assembly GCA_030867875.1). Taxonomy (NCBI): domain Eukaryota; kingdom Metazoa; phylum Cnidaria; class Anthozoa; order Actiniaria; family Actinernidae; genus Actinernus; species Actinernus sp. WN-2022. The sequence goes on from JAOWCC010001210.1 coordinate 983,408, forward strand.
GCCACTTGGTCTTTCATCAATGAAACCAAAGGAGCGATTAGGCAAACTGTTTCAAGATTACCAGTACAAGTAGTAGATTCTGTAGTAGATCGGATTTTCCAGTAGTCGATATTAACAAATGGTCAGATTTGGCTCGCGACTCTTTCCCGTCCACTAGGCGTAACTATCAACACATCTCTTCCGCTAAGATAACCTTCAACTACTTTACGTTGGTTTTCTTCAAGTTCTTTGATATGGTTGCCGGATTGTTGCAATATTCAGTAAACCTATTTTACATTCAGTAAACCCGATTTTATATTCAATAAACAGGTTTTATATTCAGTAAATTATTTTATATTCAGTAAAACCGATTATATATTCAATAAACAGGTTTTATATTCAGTAAACCGATTTTATATTCAATAAACCCGATTTTATATTCAATAAACAAGTTTTATATTCAGTAAACCATTTTATATTCAGTAAACCCGATTTTATATTCAATAAACAAGTTTTATATTCAGTAAACTGGATTTATATTCAATAGAAACGATTTACGTTCAACGTTTTAGTTCAATAAATTATTGCTTAATATGTTCAATCCTCAACCATTATTTATTCAGTAAACGCCATTTATATTCAATCCCTATTATTTTATTCAGTAAATTTCATTTATATTCAATAATTTCTGCAGTCCAATATGGTCAGCGGAAGACGAAATTCGCGCGCCATTTGTATCACGTGACTTGCTTATTGAGAACAAGATGGGGAGGGGGTGGAGAGAAGGATAAGGAGAGGAGTAGCTGCTATCAGAAGTGTTCCCACTAATGATCTAACTCAGGATTCCTCGAGAAGCTTAGTTTCAGGTACTATGATGGTTCACTTCTATTTATGATATAGACCGACTTGGCTATCGACACTATCCTCTGTAGGTTTGGCAGTCCATGTCCCTTTTTCAAGAAACATAGCTGGAATGGTAGGTCGTTCCCGTGATCTGCTCCGTGCACATGTGGTAGACATGGCCGGAACGCTGTGTCTGGTTTGTTGTCGCAGGGTCCAAAGCGTCGAAGACTTGGTCACCAATACGTACACTGCGTACAAATCAAAGGTGAAACATCTTGAACTGAGAAAAAGACACTTGAAGTAGCCTGTGCCGACTAGGTGGATCCATCAGAATTTGCTGACTATGATAGGAACAGCCCTTGGATGTGAAATCCCTTGGGTGTGAAAGCCATGTAGGGGACTTCGTGTCCTAGTGTTTTCCCACCTGCCTTTTTGGCGAATCTTGAAATAAATAAATAAAGCTCTCGGGTAATTCAAGATTATCCTTTTGGGGAAAATGACATCTTGTTTTCCGGAACAGTGATACTATTGTCATGACGCTTTGGACCCTGCGACAACGAACCAGACACTGCGTTCCCGGCCATGGCTACCTACCATTCCAGCTATGTTTCTTGATGAAGGGATAGTGCAGTGATAGCAAAATCGGTCTATATCATATATATTTGTAAGCTTAAGTGAACCATCATCAGTACCTGAAGATAAGCTTCTCGAGGAATCCTGAGTTAGATCATTAGTGGGAACACTTCTGATAGCAGCTACTCCTCTCCTTATCCTTCTCTCTCGGGGGTAGAAGCGGAATATTGAATATTGAATATCGTGGTTGAAAACTGAGGAATATTGAATATTTGCCTGAAAAATATACTGAATACGGAATATTTCAATAAAGCGCATGACACTTTCGAAAATTAAAAAGAATAAGGAATATCCAATTTTTTTTAGTAGGGAATGGGAATATTTACCTCAGGAGAGCAGAGGAATACGGAATTTTTAGAGTGAAAATATTCCGCTTCTACCCCCGATTCTCTCCACCCCCTCCCCATCTTGTTCTCAATAAGCAAGTCACGTGATACAAATGGCGCGCGAATTTCGTCTTCCGCTGACCATATTGGACTGCAGAAATTATTGAATATAAATGAAATTTACTGAATAAAATAATAGGGATTGAATATAAATGGCGTTTACTGAATAAATAATGGTTGAGGATTGAACATATTAAGCAATAATTTATTGAACTAAAACGTTGAACGTAAATCGTTTCTATTGAATATAAATCCAGTTTACTGAATATAAAACTTGTTTATTGAATATAAAATCGGGTTTACTGAATATAAAACTTGTTTATTGAATATAAAATCGGGTTTATTGAATATAAAATCGGTTTACTGAATATAAAACCTGTTTATTGAATATATAATCGGTTTTACTGAATATAAAATGGTTTACTGAATATAAAACCTGTTTATTGAATATAAAATCGGGATTATTGAATATAAAATCGGTTTACTGAATATAAAACCTGTTTATTGAATATAAAATCGGGATTATTGAATATAAAATCGGTTTACTGAATATAAAACCTGTTTATTGAATATATAATCGGTTTTACTGAATATAAAATGGTTTACTGAATATAAAACCTGTTTATTGAATATAAAATCGGGTTTACTGAATGTAAAATAGGTTTACTGAATATTGCAACAATCCGGCAACCATACTTTGAAACCAAGCATCTTGGAACCGAAATTAAGCGCTCCTTCAACGTCTTATATTCGCATTTGTTATTCGAGATATGGTAAACTTTCACAGTGATGACGTGATTTAGGCTCGCGCTTTCTGATTGGATAACAGTACTGACACACCCCCGACCAAAATACGGGTCGGTAAAAAATGGCGCGCTGCAGCTGGGAAAAGTCCGTTTTCCTGGCGCTCTGAAATAAAAAAAAAACTCGTAAACGGACTTGGAGAAAGTCTAGTCAGGTTGTTAAATTCTAAGACAAAATAAAAGCTCTGTATAGCTTCCTCCTGCCTCTGTTTTCAAAGTACCTTTACCCAGCCGCGGAGAAAGCAGCTGTGTTCTCTCTAGAAAACCTCTGGAACTAGGGTTAAGGCGATGGAGATAACTTTGAAAACGGAGCAGGAGGAAGCTATATATAGAGCCTGATATTTACGGTTTTACGAACTTGCGAAAAGAGAACTCGACAACAAACCTCTCGCAGTTCGCCGATCGCCGCCTTCGCGGCTCTTTCTCCGTGGCTGTTCTCTCTAGAAAACCTCTGCAACCAGGGTACTTAACCTTAGTCTTCAAAAAAGACAAAGCCTTTTGTATTACTCGCCATATTTTATCAACTGCAAGCTCAGTACACAACACTTATTTTAGTTACGCCGCTTCGCAAGGCTACACATATTCCTTTCAGTTCTTGCTTTCAACACTTGCCGCGATAAGCTTGATTGACACCGTTTCAGCCAATCATATACCCCGTCCGCTGGTGGACGGGATCTAACTTTTGTACTCGGAAACCAGGGGCTTTCGTGCAGGCGGTCATTCAGATCTGTTTCTCCCCCACCCCCCTCCCCCTCCATTTGTCATTCGATCCCAGGTCTCAATCACGCTCGGCCAATATGGCGGCGATGATCCGTTTGCTGCGCGAAAAAACACCCTCCACCGCCTGCAAGCAGGCTAGATGTCAAGCGATGCAGGATAGCTACGTTTTAGGACCAGAAGCTGCGAAGTTGTATTATATTTTGAGGCATTAGACTCTAGAGAGTTTTATAAATACTTAGTAACGCGAGTGTAATTGTGTTTTTTCGTGTCGAAAAACGATGTTTAAGCCACAATTTCCCGCTGTAAATTTAGTATGGTACCCAGGGGTTGTAGAGTGTTTATTTGGTGAAAATCCATGCAGAAATCAATTTTCTAGCCCAAATGTTTGATCTCTGGGCTTCGTTTTTCCTAGGGGTCATTTTGAACTTCCTTCGCACCGAAGGTCAAACATTTGTAACAGACAGAAACAAGGAAGTTGATTGGTTGATTTTGACAGATGACATGTCAGACGACACTGAAAATGAATTTATAATTTGGGGGGCGTAAGGGAAAAAACGGGGGGTTCGTTGCAAGCCCTCCTTTCCTTTCCCTTTCCTCTCCCCATTCCCCCTCCCCCTCTCTTCCAGTTCCTCCCTCTCCCCCTCCTCCCTCCTCTTCCCAATTCCCCCTGGGCTTGCTACGCAGGCTACTGAATAAACGATGTAACCCATTAAGGAAGGCCAAACACGTGGAATATAAAGTAGAAATAGAAAACGAAGATCAATTAAGAAAACGCATAGCTAAACTCAACCAAATGGTTATAAGGGACGACGAAAAAAAATAGTTATTCTTTGACGCAATGGCGGATTGGAAGAGAATTCACACCAACGCAAGATACGTCAAGTTATCAAAAGAACAAGCATTAACAAAAATCAAGCAAAAAAAGAAGATAAAATCGAAGAGCTCACCTTATACTTCAACAAGAGCCCATCTGGGCTTTCACTCCGGCCACATGAGATTGAAGATGAAATACACTTTCATTTGAAATCCTCTTAGTATCAAGTCGTGCTTTAATTCGCCAGTGAGAACGTCAAAAAAACAGACTGGTCTATTAATCGCTTTTATGGCATTACTATGATAACGCAGGATTCGAACAACAGAATACTGGCAATTCAAGTGTATAAATGCAATACAATGACATATTCAGACTTTGAATTTGATTGAAAATAGATCAAAAACTCGGGGGAATCTCCGGCTAAAACTGTATGAATAAATGTGAAATGAAACATAAATTTCATAGCAAGAAAAAAAATTGTAATTCCAATAAATGAGAAAGCTCTTCTATTAAGCCGCTTCTCATATACACAGACTGTTTCACAAAAAAAACATTTGCGCTTATCGACACAAGAATTCAGTTGACCTTTCAAATAATTTATTCTGAGGTACGCATACTCTAAATCACAGATGTTAAATAAAGCGATAATTAGAAGGAAAAGTACATTAACAGACAAACTGAGAGGAAATTTATTCAAATTAAAAAGAGTTTACTTACAGTACTTACGTAACTGAACTTTCGTTTTGGATCTTTTGGTAGTGTTGTTGACAGCACCCACCTTCGTGCACATATGCACTGAATCGGAATGAAAGTCGAAGCCTACCTCGAACTTAACTTTCAGCTAACCTGTTTCCTTTCATTCCACAATGAATAATAATCTCATAAAGTAAGCCCGTAGCTTTCAATAAATTTGCCAGTGTCTGAATGAAACAGCTAGATCTTTTCCAATTTCTCTCACGTGTCACGGCAGAAGACAGTCTGAAGCTACAAAACTTGAATTTTGATCCTCTTCACAGTAACGTAATTTAACGTCTCAGATATTATATATATGCCCTATTTCAGCTAGCGCTGTGCATTTCAAATACTTTTTCCTCTCTCGTTGCTGGCAGTTCATGCTTCTTGTTCGTGTAGTTGCCGCATTTCAGTTGGCATACACTGAAAACATCTGCTTAACTAAGATTTGTAACAATCTTAGCGGATCATGTAAATATTCCGCTTGGCTCAATTGAGGGTTTCTGCCGTCAAAGTTCATTTTTTGTTTCAGTTTTCCCCATATTAGCCGACATGTATAATGTCTCGAGCTCTCAATCCAGTAGAAAGACTCTGGTTATTCTGTCGTAAAACATGCCTTAGCTGTACAAGACCGCCCACGATGGAATAGATTTCTGACAATGACTCATTGAAAGTGATATCTCCTTGTCTCGCCTAGTCTGAGAGCTTTGAACTTTCTTATCTGAGCGCGCCTGACGAGATCTAACCTTTGATTATAATTCGATACCCGTTGATATCCAAACGTGTTTGGATATTGTATTTCGCTTACGTTTCTAAATGTACATTGGATCTGTCCAAACAGCGCTGATCGAATGTATTACGGCTCCTGGTTGTTCATGTATTTGTATGGTCAACAAGAGCGCCAGTTGAAATATCCTGAGCCTGTTGGAAGGCTTTCGCCCTCGCGGGTCGACCATTTTGATTTACTGTATTCACTTATGTAAATACATTAACCTGGCGATTGTTGCGTGACCAGCACAGTGCAATCTGATTGGTTTGAATTTGACCTTTAACGCATGCGCAGAATCCGTCTGACATGAAATAAAAAAAAAATAATAATAATAACGACTTGCATTTTAAGACTCGGTGCTGCCACAAGCAGCCCGAGTAATTAAGGACGGTGCGTACTATTGTCAGCGCGCACGCCGTTCTGCGCATCTTGCGTCCCGCGGGTCATCCCGCGAGACAGGCCATTTGCAGAACTATTTTGAAAAAGCTGTGTTAATTGTGTAATTTTACAGATAGAAAGATCAAGGATTTTAAAATACGGTCGAAAGATATGCTTGAGAAATGAACGATTTGGGAAATCTTTAAATTCCACTACACGGCCACGAAAGACAATTTTCAGCTGAAATGGTATTAAAATAGCCGACCATTTCAATGATTTATCGTGGGGAGATGGTCGAAGAATAGTAGATTTGGGAGATTTACCAGACCAATTGAATGAAGGTTGTTTGGACTGCCATGAATCACTGCTGTCTTTTCGCCCAGCGCCTTGTGCGTTTGACCTGTCGATGCTTTCGGGTTTCGTCAGTTTCTCCAAACATGGACTCGGCCGAGTATAAACAATGTGTGAATACGGTCAAATAAGCTTTGTGAAAACGGGTAAACCTCTTGGAAATTCAAAGAATAATGAAGAAGGAAGGACTGTATGGGGTTTTAGCACAAAGGAAGCAGTAACAGCTTTGATTTTCAATGAAGAAAATCGCAAGACTGGACTGACTCTTTTCCCCACCGCCAACTTGAAAATCTCCCAGAATGCAATAAAAGAAACGAATTTTCAGACTTACTAGGGAGGCCTTGGTAAAAAATGTCAATTTTTGAAAATAAAATTAACGATAAAGAGGCCTACCGTCCACATAACTTTTTAAAACGCGTGGATACCCCCATTTTTTCTTTTTGTAATCTATAATATAGAAGCTAAACAACGTTTACATATATTTTTTTGTTTTTATAAAATCGTCATCCTTAATTATCTCTCTTAAACGTATGGGTACCCCATATTTTTTTCTGATTTCAAAAGCTCCTTAGGGGGCCGTTAAAACAATCCATATAGATGTTTAGAAAACAAATTGGGTTGCAATTAGTAGGCACCGTCCATAAATTAATCATTTGTTCTCTACTATCAAATCATTATTTTCTTTACTAATATGTCAGCATCCGTTACGTGGAGAAAATATTAACTTTAACTTAATAATTAACTGCCTATTAAATACTTTCCACTTTATAGAATCAAGTAACTACGTAAATCATTACGTTTTATCCCACAAGTTTACCAGACTGGTTTAATCAAGGCGAGATAACGACACAACGAAAATGTCAAAGTGGTTTTCATGCATGAGAATCGAAAAAAGGCGTTTTGACCTACGAAAAAAATAATAATAATTTTTCCCTATTATAAATGGAGGGTGGAAATCGCCGTGACAGCACCGGTAGTGATCAATAACACAAGCAAAAGCGTAACGTGATTATTTATTTTTATTTTTAGGGTACCATGTACGTAAAGTGCTCAAACAGTCACGTTGTATCTTGTACGTCCTTTGGCGGAACTATAGACCTGTGCTACAGCTGTCGGGTAACTTAGCAAAATAAGTTTACTGTAAAATATTTATTAATTTGAGTGTTTCGTCTGAGTTAGATGTTTCTATTTCCGATATGCAAATTATGTGTCAACTCTTTTATTATACAAAACCGTGCTTGAAGATATATGATATATTTTTCTAAACATCTGTAATATTTTGGGCCTTTTATCAGTGATTTTACCAAAAAAAACGTATAAATCAGATAGTTTAATTCACAAGAAGAAATAAATGACCTTTTGATGGCCTCACACGTCGTCACATATCAGAAACAGAAACCGCTACTTCTTATTAAATCATTAATAATTTATGAAGCAAAAACAAAGGAAATCAATGTGTAATTAGTGATGTGAAAATCTATCACTCACTCTGTATTTATTACTTATTAAACTAAAGATTGCTATGCTGTTACCTTAGCCTGCTATGCAGATGTATTTTTTCACTCTCATAAATTCGAATACAAAGTAACGTTTGCTTACCCGAGCACTTAATTAGTTTCCAATATGCAGGCAGACGTCAGCGCGTTTGTTTTATTTTTCTGCCAAAATCAAAGCCATTGTTAGAATTTTAGTGAATTGGCGCGCCAGTGAACACTCTCCTATGATTGGTCAATGGCAAATGTATTGTCTGAATTCCTTTTAAATGTAACATTACGTCACTTTCCAGGATATGGAAGGTAACATCTGATTGGTCCATAACACAATGAGGTGTGCATATTGGAAACTAATTAAGCGCTCGGGTAAGCAGACGTTACTTTTTTCTTCGAATTCATGAGAGTGAAAATATAGGTCTGCACAGCAAGATAAATGCTTGTAAAGCGTGTCACAGAGCGGAAATTCCAGTCCCATCAATCCGGCTGACCTTCGCTGCCCTGTCTCGTTAGGGCAGTATACTTGCAGTTGTCGTATCGTTTAACAGTGAAATAAGAATCTACGATTAGCAGATCTATTGATGTCGACACGTACATGCACTGCAATGGCGAATTTGATTTCCGGGAGAGAATATTTGTTAATTGTAGAGAACTGGCTGGAATACGTAAAGTGTCAGGCCCGAAGGATATCTTTGGTGATTTCCCGATGACATACACATTTTAACAACAACAACTTTATTCGTACTCTTATAGCAATGATTTGCATGTAAATATATAGAAAATTAAATAGCAAGAGTACTGGGGCACCTGAAATAGTAATACAAACTAATCGAGAGAGAGTTATTTTAAAGTTATCAGTGACAGCTTCCTAAATACGTTCCGGTCGCTAGAGAGCGGAATCCAAGCCAAAAGGGCAAACCAATCCTTTTATTTGATCCATTTGACATGTGCGCGAGGTTGTACGACCCGGATTGCAATTGTAAAGGCCTCTCACCATCACACACCCTTTTTAATAGTCTCGAGGTGTTTACCGGATAACTAGTTTTCAGCAGGAAACTACTTGTGAAATAACTAACATTTAAAATATATTTGTAAAATTCATGAATAATTAATGAGGGTGAAAACCAATCCCAGGTCAGTATTCAGATCACATGCACAGTACTGTAAATCCCAATAAAGATCAAGTGGCTAAAAGTACGGGGAGGGTTTGAAAAGGCAGCAGGGAAAGGCTGGGGTGGTGAATTATTAATTAGCAGCCTAATACGTATGCATAAACTTTGATAAAAATCCTTAACTGAATTAATTACAGCAAAGGAGACCCAAATCATCCCAAAACTCTTAATTAATCGCACACAACAACAAATACAACGTCTTAGGGGGATATCGCTCACCATTGTGCTTGGCAACTTCGCAAATGAACTTGCACAACCAAAAGTCGAGACTGTATGCCGACATGTGTTCTATCTTCGACGTTGTCAAAATCAAGCCCGTGCACGCCAACTGATTCCACTTCTGCTACTTTATTTTGTCGCTTTTGTTGCCACTCCTCAAAGAGTTTTAGACCCCATTTGGTGTTGTATTGGGTACTTTTTGAAATAACCCCCGACACTAAAGACCTCTCTTGAACCTCACTTTTTGAAGAGCGAAATCGACCGGACATGCTTAACACCGAATCAACTTCCAACTGAAAGTAATTAAAATTCAATTTGGAGCTAGTTGCAACTCCTATGGGACACAACTGGTTCATGATTAACAATCTCTGAACGGTTGAAAATTTTAGAACAATTATGTTCACTGCATTGTTAGTTTCATTTCACAAGTACGATGGCATTTCACGATTGCGATTAAATATAGGTTTCCATTGTTCATTTCTGTAAATAAAAATATTCATTTCACAAGTAAGATAAAAAACGGCGAATATTTTATCTATTACATATAATTGGAAAACGTCAATAGAATTCAGCTATATAGTTTACTTTAATAACGGTCATGTCCAGGTCCCACATTCTTTACACGGACTAATTTATGCATCAATACCAAACGTTTTCCTTGACCATTTCACCCAACTGCGATTAGTGCTTGTTGGATACAGAATTGACGTTAAAACACCAGCGTGTATCACGATTCACTGATCACTTTGTTTACTTTTGAGACGCCAATATAACATGGTATTGCGTCTCAGAATACCAGCCTCTGATTGGCTCTTGCGCGAGCCCTTGCAGTTACATGGGTTCCAGGTCAAGGTCAAAAGTCGTTTGTTCAACAGCAAGATTTCTACAATTTCACCTTCAAAACACTGTAAATTACAAGATAAGCATCATTCAATCCTAAAGGTAATATATTTTCTCCCAACTGGCCGGCAATATAATTCGGTATCGCGTCTCAAAATCTCAATTAGTTTATAGTGTTTCAGTGACGTTTATGTTTTATTAATCAGTATTTAAGAAATAGAAAATATTTCCCGTGTTTCTATAGAGTTTTATAATATAGATACGATAGTACGCGCGCTCTGATTGGCTAAGAAGCCATGTTTTATCAGAGTATATAACATGGTTAGCCGTGTTATATAGTTTTCAACTGGCGGTTTCCTTTCATCGCGCGCGTAAATCTATATTATAAAACAGATAAAGAAGCCTTAAATCCATGTTTTATACTATCATAAAACACTCTGGTCATTTGAGAACACTCTAGAAATGTTGAAAGCACGCGCCTTCGGCTTGTGGTTTAACATTTCTCTCATGTTCTCAAATGCCCATCGTGTTTTATGATAGTATAAAACATGGCTAAGGCTTCTTTATTTGTTAAATAGAAACACGAGTGGGAGTTTGGGAGAACGAGAAATGGCAGTGGGAACACGAGCCCGAAGGGCGAGTGTTTCCACAGCTATTTCGAGTTCTTCCAAACTTCCACAAGTGTTTCTATAACTCTATAGAAACACGGGGAAATGTTTTCTATTTCCTTTATAAAATAATCCACAGAAAATAAGTACAACAAAGGAAAATCGCGCGTTTATTATGATCATCAAAACATAAATTCTCCTAACTCGTGCAGTCGTACGTCATGAACTTATCACATGACTAAATCAGTCAGTTTTGTCAATCTGATTCAGTGAGTTTGAAAACAGTTCCCTAGCTACGAAAAACCTTTTAATTGGAGCCCAAAATTACACAGAATGATGAAGAAAAAGAAGCTCTGTGGACTAATGCTAAAACTGGACTGATAATACACGGAAGCACGTAATGTTCAACAGTTCATTTTGCCTCACGCCTCATGGACTTTACGGCATGGATCAAGCGGGCGCCGGTTTTCGTACCAAACAAAGTTTGCAGGAGATCAAGACGTATTGCAAGAAAGGAGGATATTTTGGATTTCTCTTTAAAATCTAGAGATACAAAGCATGGAAGTCATCCCTCGGGTCATCAGTTGTTTTGTACATTCTGTCTTCCAAGGACTAGAAAAGTTCTTCGTCGATTCGCTGTGTGTCATGCCTCATGCGGTCGCAACGGACGGCAGGTTGTTTTCATCAGACACTTCAGGCTTGATCAGATTTCCTTGCCATTCTCATCCTCTACGGCACTTGTAGAGAGTCATACTGAACCGTACCGCATTCCTCAATTAACCAAGAGTAGTCGAAAGGGACGGCGTTGGATGGAGTTGTACAAGACTGTAGCACTTGGATGTTGATTAACTTTGTCAGGTTTGTGCTCCACATTTTGCTGTACTTTTGATTTCCATTTCTATTTCAACCTCTATTTTGTGCATCTACATGTAGATCATGTTAGAAATATTTAAGACAGGATTTTTTTTTAAAGTTCTCCGGCTTAAATCTACCAAACAATAGTTTTTAATTGAGCTTAGTCAGCCAAAATAGACTGTTTTGGCGAAAATGATTGTTAAATATCGCACAAATTGCGAGCAACTCAACTTTGTCCACAGAAATGAATGTTGTAATTCGTACTTTGAGATTGTTTTGAGTTCAATAAAACATCGGCTTGTTCCTAAACTAACAACACATTGTCGTTTCTTACAATACTATACTGTAGCTGGTTCTTCGTCGAATTGAATTTAGTGCTCAATGTTTTTAGAAAAGTGTAGTAATTATTTTGCCGAGTTTCAAATTGAGTTCAAGGCCACGATGCCGGCATAATTTGCCATGTTTCTATAGAGTTATAGAAACACGGCTTTCAACCAATCAGAGCGCGTATTTTCTGTGGGTTATTTTATAAATCTGTATCTTAATTAGTTCTGTATCTAAGAAACGCTAGCACGTACGTACTCAATGTATAATGATGCAGTTCTGTATGTGAGTTTACAGTATTCATCTGACTGAAATGCTGTATTTGGATTGATTAGCACCCTTATCAAGTATTAAAGTGCATATAAGCCCTAGCCAGTTATCTTTGATATCGATTGTATATGAAGTGTATAGTCCAAAGGTAGAATATTTCTTGATTTGGGTGTTACGTCTACAAGATACAAAGCTTTATATTTCGAATTTGCTAATGATGTGATGTCATCACCGACACACTTATTATACAAAAGCATGCTGGTAGAGACAAATTACCTATTTTAAAGTTCTGTTATATTTGAAGTTTATCAAAGTGATTTTACAAAACAATTATTCTAAAATAGAAAAAAGCTTAATTCACAAGCACAACCAAATTCAGGAATAGTCGGTGATCACATCACATCATGTTAGAAATCATTAGCATATTAGAAATATAAACCTTTATATCTTGTAGACGTAACACCCAAATCAAGAATATTCTACCGTTGGACTATCCACTTCATGTACAATCGATATCAAATATAACTGGCTAGGGCTTATATGCACTTTAACCAATTTAACAAATAGTGCATAATTAACAAATGACATCAATGGGTCATGGTGAGAGACCATTACGTTAGATGCCCGGGACGGACACGGTCATTATCAGAGATTCTCATATGAACTGACGAACCTCGCGCACATGTGGGATCGTAATAACAAAGGACATATTCAAAAATTATTACACTGTGTCAATATTCAGCCTTGGAGTAAAATATTGAAAATACTTTCAATCAAGCGTTGAATGGGGAATTTATCTGTTTGTAATTAATTAACAGCTACCAATCGAACACTCACTACATACATGCGTAGTACTATCACACAGCCCCTTTAATAGTTTAGATGATTCGTTCAATATTTCTTTGTCTGAATGCAGAGGGCAGCCGAAAGAGAAGCCACAGCAGCAGAAGGCGGAGGAGTACCCGCAGAAGGCGGTGGAGCCGCAGCTGCAGAAGGCGGTGGAGCCGCAGCCGCAGAAGGCGGAGGAGCCGCAGAAGGCAGAGGAGCCGCAGAAGGCAGAGGAGCCGCAGCCGCAGAAGGCGGAGGAGCCGCAGCTGAGGAATATATCAGGATCGTAAGTTTATAGTACCAGCCTATCAGTTACAATTCTAGCTAGTCTTATATTTTACATTATATTACCGAATGGTAGTATTATTTGCTTAGCATATTTCTTCTGTTAGTAATAGCGAAATTTCACATATACCGAGCTTTCATACGAAACACGTCGTATTCCCTAGAAGGTTTCCTCATCCTCTTAGAAGAAAAGAAACACATAGAAAACGAAAACTCGATAACTAAAAGGAAAGTAGAAAAGGAGAAAATGGTCCCCTTTAAATAGCTGGTTTGGTAGACCGAAATAGAATCTGATAGCACAAGTTTATAACTGATTGTATTTATTATTATTATTATTTATTTTTCTTGCTTTGTAATTGTATTGTAATTATTATATTGTAATGTTCTGTTGTAATGAAACTCCCTTTTATTGAAATGACGACTTTGCTCGGAAAACCTTAACATTTAGTATACGGTTCTAAACTTTAAGTACCAGGAGGAACTGAGACAGATATCATAGCAATATTCTATTAGTACTAGTACTATAAAAGAGAAGCAAAGTTGGGCAATTTACAAGCGCGATTACGAATTTACAAGCTTTATAAAGCTTTATATTTCGAATTTGCTAATGATGTGCTGTCATCACCGACACACTTATTATACAAAAGCATGCTGGTAGAGACAATTTACCTATTTTAAAGTTCTGTTATATTTGAAGTTTATCAAAGTAATTTTACAAAAAAATAATTCTAAAATAGAAAAAAGCATAATTCACAAGCATAACGAAATTCAGCAATTGTCGGTGATCACATCACATCATGTTAGAAATCATTAGCATATTAGAAATATAAACCTTTATAACTTGTAGACGTAACACCCAAATCAAGAATATTCTACCGTTGGACTATCCACTTCATGTACAATCGATATCAAATATAACTGGCTAGGGCTTATATGCACTTTAACCAATTTAACAAATAGTGCATAATGAACAAATTACATCAATGGGTCATGGTGAGAGACCATTACGTTAGATGCCCGGGCCGGACACGGTCATTATCAGAGATTCTCATATGAACTGAAGAATCTCGCGCACATGTGGGATGGTAAAAAGCAAATATTCACAAATTACTAAACTGTCAATATTAAGCCTTCGAGTAAAATATTGAACAAACTTTCAATCAAGCGTTGAAGGGGGGATTGTATCGGTTTGTAATTAATTAACAGCCACCAATCGAACACTCACTACATACATGCGTAGTACTATCACACAGCTCCTTTATTGGTTTAGATGATTCCTTCAATGTGTTTTTTTCTGAATGCAGAGAGCAGCCCGCGATCAGCACGCAGTTGCATCGGCAGAAGGAGGAGCCGCAAAAGGCGGAGGAGCCTCAGCCGAGGAATATATCAGGATCGTAAGTTTATAGTACCAGCCTATCATTCAGTTACAATTCTAGCTAGTTTCGCGGTATGAAATGCCTCTGTTTATAGAAGATCTGAGAGAAAGTACTCCCTTTTATTGAAATGACGACTTTGCTCGGAAAACCTTAACATTTAGTATAGTTCTAAACTTTAAGTACCAGGAGTAACTGAGACAGATTTCATAGCAATATTCTATTCGTACTAGTACTATAAAAGATAAGCAATGTTGGGCAATTTACAAGCGCGATTACGAATTTACAAGCGCGATCGAGAGTATATTCAGTATCCTTAGGACATTGAATACCCTTTTTATATTTAACAAATATCTAACCCTCCCTGCGCCCTTAAAGGTGTACCTAAAGTTGTACCTCATCTGCTGCCATGTTTGTGAACACGAGGATCGCGAAAATGACGTACCTCGTTTCCAGGCTGCTCACGGATATTGTAATGAATTGGAAAATAAAAAAATCGTTAAGTGACCTGTGACCTGCGTTTTGTACCAGCCGGCTTCTTACCGTCTGTTGAGGCCGCCAGCATGTTGCGAGTAACTCGCAGAGTCCGGTTCGGTTTTGGCTTCAGAAAGCTATTTCTGCCCGTCTTACGGGTCTTAAGATTTAAAGCTAAATAGTTCCGATAAATTTGGGCTGAAAACGAATAACAAAGGAAACGGCAGACCTTCTAGTATTGAGGTTTCACGCTGGCGTCTCTCACGCTCTCTCTGTTGTCAATATTGTTTTAAATACATGTGAAAAGTGTGCAAAAACAAATACATTTGTAAGTTTCTAAAACAATAAAATGGTGCTGACAGATGATGGCAAAATAAATTAAAAATTCACGCTTTTGAAATAGATTAGATTCTTTAATAAAGCATTGGACAAAATAGGAAATATCAGCGTTTTCATCCGCTGAAAGTTGTGAAGATCCAAACAAGAAAATCTTTATTATCTGTAACTCAGACATTACTGTCCATCTATCAACAAGAATTTGAGAAGCAGAGGAGACAGTAGTTTCAATCTAGGAGCAGCAAATGTCGGAAAATGAAGGAAGTAATTATTGATATTTTCAATTCCAAATCCACAAAAGCATGCCGGGGATATTTTACAATCAATTTTGAAAAGATAAGAATTAAGAGCGCATACATCTAGACGTAGACGAGTGTTAATAATAGAAGAATATATGTTGAGAGAGAAATTATATAAAGCTTTATATTTTGGAACATCAAAACAAGTGAACAAAGCTTTTTTGAAAGAACCAACTGACTTAATGTTAGGTATTTCTGTATCAATATCATTCCACAACTTGGTGGTAGATGGATTTTTAAACGCTCAGTACGCACTGCAAATAGAATAAAGTTAGAAGAAGTCCTCAAAGAATAATGCATTCTCTAAATTGTTGACGATTTTAAAATAAAAGATCAGCTTATGAATAGATCGTCTAGTCTTCATATCTTCCCAACCAATTTCCTGCAACAAGCGACGCCTACTGGTACCCATAACAATTTTTGCAGCTTCATACTGTACAAATTCAAAAATATCGCTTTCATTATCAGTATATACAACCATCCCACAAGAAATCTGCACATTCCATCAAGGGACGAATAACATATTTATATAACTTATTCAGAGTGTCCCTGTTTACTCTATATTTAATTCCTTTGAGCAAATTTAGCGTTTTACTCAACAACTTTTTTTAGCTTCGAAAAACCAAATCAGGATGATACGGTTTTAACCTTAACTGAAAAAGTAATACATTCTGTCTTAGTAGGATTAATTGTAACTAACCATCGAATCGCCCAGTTCTTAATTTTATCAAGATCATTATTCAATTTTATAGAATGGCTTGCGCTCCACACAGGCGTTGCTATGGGAAAATAGTCACGTGATCAATCAATTGATGCAAAAGGCCTATAGTATATCAACTTTTTATTTTTAACGTTACTGCTTCGTTACTACTTAAATGTTGTAGATAAAAGACCTAACAGAAAGGAATAAAGAATTAGAAGACCGCTACCAGAAGATCCTCGTCCTCTACAAAAGAGAGATGGCAAAGAACAAGAAATAACCGCCTCCCGGTTAGCTCAGTCGTTAAGCTCCGGTCTGTTGAGCGGGAGGTCGCGGGTTCAAACCCCGGCCGGACCAACACTCAGGGTCTTAAAATAACTGAGTAGAAGGTGCTGCCTTTGTGAAACAACTGCAAATGGTTAGACCTTCACGTCTTCTCGGAGAAAGACGTAAAATCGTAGGTCTCCCGTCGGCCTCTAGTTTATCAGTCTCACTGTACTGTCACGAGTTACCGACGTTAAATAAAGTTGCTTTACTTTTACTTTACTTTAACACGTAATTTTTTAAGTGCAGATATTCTGAAGTAGGTTTTTTGGTAAAATTCATCTCGTTTTTAAGAATTCTTACCAGGTAAATGGTAAGAAATCTTCATGGTGATTAAATTTTGCACAACTTCAGCAGCCCTGGTAAGCATTTAATTGATAAACAATAAATCGAACCAAATTTCAATGAAAATTAAAAAGTTTTATTACACATGTGGAACAATGAATGTTGCCATACACAGAGAAAAGGAAAGACAATTGGTTTTACATGCATTAGTCTACCAATGAAGTATGGTTAATTTAAAGGAGCAAGCAATTGTTCTCTTCCCTTACATACTCAGTGGTAAATGACAAGGCACATCCTCCTTTTAACCACCATGTGGTTATAATCCGAGATCTACATCAGATCCTTAACTGAATAAGGGTCACTAAGTAGTCAGAAATTTCCGACTACTTCTCCACACAATGTGGTTATAATTTAAGAGCAGCATTAAGTCCTGAACTGAATAAGAGTCACTAAGTAGTCAGAAATTCCTGGCTACTGCTTCCCATAATGTGGTTATAATCTAAGAGTGGCATTAAACCCAGAACCGAATAAGGGTCAAAAGTAGTTGGAAACCAGGCAGTAATGCCACTCTTAAATTGGAGGGCTGTGTGCAAAAAGGGCGTAAGTGACTCTTGATCACATTCTAAATTCTCCTTCAATTTCTTCGTTTTCTAAGGGAGAATTTAGAACATGATCAGGAATCACTTACGTCCTTTTTGCACAGAGCCCTTCAATTATAACAACATTGATTGTAGGGGAGGAAGGGTTACTCTGCCAAAGTTTGGGTTGAGCTGCTGGAGGTCTTAAACCCAGACCTGCTTAAGATAAAGTATTCAGGAATTCCCTATCCTGTACAAGACAAATCACCTTATTATATAACCATTACACCCGATTTACATCCACTAAACCCGTTTAATTAAACTGAATTATATATATCCCCTATGGTGATGTATTTAGTTGCACAGGGTTAAAACTCAAACAGTTTTTGTTTTCCCCGAGTGTTCAAGTTATGAAGATCTAAAAACACTTCCTGCTTCAGCATCTTGTGTGCTTGTTGATGCCTTCATGTTGAAGTTACTGACATCATCAACACTCACTAAGGAATCCTTGCTGAGGAATGCTGCTTCCAAAAGCTCTAAGGAACCTAAAAGTTAAATACTTTGTATTAAATTAATAAACTTTTTTGCATTGTTAGGGCACCCAGTGATTGATCTTGTGGATTTCCGAGACTTACAATGTGCATGTAAGTGAAACAAAATATTTGCTTATATAGACCTGTACGTAAATGTATCAATACCACAATATTTCTTCAAGACAATATTTCATTGTTATTTAATTTCATATGGTTAGGACACCCATTTTTGTTCTCCTACATTATGTAATTCCTTAAGTGTTACTATTTTTAATGAACACGCCAACAGGGACTTTATGACATGTGACAGAATTTTGAGAAAAGTGTGCAAAAACAAACCTGTTTGAATTTTGCCGGGAAGCAGCAATACAACCATTATGCTACCAATGAATATGATCAAAATAACATACTCAGATATCACTGAGCTAAAAATGAATGAAAAGTAAAACAGTATTACGTGACTGTCGCCACCACGGCCACATGGAATGAGGTTAGGGGTTAGGTTATGGTTAGGTTAGGTTAGGGTTAGGGTTAGGTTAGGGTTAGACCCTAACCTAACCTAACCTAACCTTCACCCCTTTTTGCAGATTAACATGTGCTGATTGCTATTGTGCAGTCAAAAGGGGGTGAACGATTTTTGATAGTTTGATTACATATGTAATCTAGTGGCAATACCATTTATGTACATGGGAATGCTAATAAAATATTGTATTGTAAATATTGTATTGCTTTGTTCTAAAACAATCTATTTCCAAAGATCAAGTGACAGTAAAGTCATGAGGTGAAGGATTATTTTACATTTTTGGATTCCATAATTGACCAATGTCACTCCGAATCTGAAGTAATCTTAATGGAAATATTACAGGTATGGCCTAGATATTCTGGACGCATGAACTAGACATGCAACATACATTCTGATGAAATTTTCGTAAAGATTGTCGTTCCAGAAGCAAAGTAAGACTTCTTGGAAATTGATTTTAAGGCAAAAATGGCCCCCAAAACTGTGATGATCCATATAATGCCAGTTGGTTTATAATTTAAGCACACTCAATAATTGCTCATTTGTCTTGATATTGCACAGAAAGTGAACTCAGGTATTCCGCGTCGTTTCTGTGCATCGAAACCATCCATCAAAACAACAGGGAAGATATTGGGTTTTCAAATCTGTGAGGTACAGGATAATTATATACAGATTCAGACCGGAAAAGTGTGCATGCGTGTGCATGCGTGTGCATGGGTGTGCATGCGTGTGCATGCGTGTCCATGTGTGTGCTTGTGTTACGTTCCCAAACTTTAAGACTTTAAGACAGGAAACATTTCACAGAATGTCATATTTTTTTTACAGCAGAGAACTGTGTTATTAAACATGTAGAAATAAAAACATGGTGCCATTTGGAAAATTATTTCATGTCCAAAGGGCATAACTAAGAAATACATATCTACGGCATGGAAACGAGGCTAAAATTCTGCGAACCGAGTGCAAAGACTGTACGAAAAGTTAGATAAAACCTTTATTTTCTGGCAAAATAATCTCACGAACTCCAACACGATAGCCTTGTAACCAAATGACATACATATGAAGCTATATAAATTATTATCGACTACATAAGAATCAATACATCGAACTACTATGACGCACTTTGGTGACAAGACGTAGTGAACGTTTCTACTTTCGACACATCTTCGCTAAACTGTACGAACGGCTCCAAGAATAAATCCCTAATGTCGAAAATAACCGGGGGATCCGAAAGAGGATAGTCTTGTGACCAAGTGCCATTCATATGAAGCTCTAGAAGTAATTATCAAATGCAAAAGAGCACGTAGAGCGCGTAGAGCAAACTCATATGAGCGCGAAGAGCAAACTCATATGACCGCGCTACTATACACCGTCAAACCAAGCTACACTACGGTGTCCAAACTGCATGAAATCTCCCGTTTGAAAATTTCTGTTGAACAATACACCATAGCAGGTTATCAATCCATATGTTTCAAGGTGTACACTATTTTCCAGTACATGAGTCAATAGAATGTACGCACTCCTCGAGTTTACGGCTGTTCGATTCTCCTGGCTCTAACTGAATAGACTCTCTTTATCTCTTTTATATTTTATTTATGATTTCGCAATTTCGCAAAGCTGTTTCGTTTCGCAAAATACAGTAAGCCCATAAAACCTAGTACTAAGGGAATGATAAAAACAGAATATTATGTGGCAACTTGGAGATGTGGTTTTATCTTCCTGTGGTGAATTTGTTGTAATAATTTGCTTATTATTGCTCTTATTCAAGCACTCGCAGCATGCCAGAGTCGTTAAATGATACAAGGTGCTGTGCCTATGGCATTCGGGCTATGGCTATAGCGATACTTACTGTTTGTAAACACTGACGTCATTTTGCATATATAATGTGGTTGGCAAAAAAAAAACAGGTGTTTGTATGACTTGTATGGGAACTAGCGATTTAGGCCTCACAAAATACATCTAAAGTCTCAATTCTGATTCCAAATCTTAATTCCTTTATAAGACTTATAAGTTAAGAGCATATAAGCTTCGATGAAAGGGCTTGCTTGCATTTTGGAAGAACAAGAAAGTAATTTGGCGATGAATAAGCACCGACCTGTGATATTTTATAAGCATCTGACTGGGTTCACGCTTCGTTTCTGCCAACCACAGAAAGCAACACATGTCGCGTGACTGGCCTGTGTGACGTCACAGTAAGTATCGCTATGGCAGATATATTTGGTTCATATATTCACAGGAAACCCAAGCTCTGTTTGTGTTTTAAATTATAAGGGTTTGTATGGGATTTTTAACGAGTATTTGGTTGTATTTGTTAAGCCAGAAATACTGAAATAAAATCAATGAAAACTTACCTGAAGTCTTTCTCTGTTCTTCATTGGGCTCTGTATGCAATTTCAGCGAATTCTGTTGATATTTTATCCCTCGACCTCTCCAGCTTAGCTGTTGGAACAACCAGTCATCAAAGTTCCGTCTGACCTAGAGAAAGCAAACCAGAGAAAGTGTCTGGCTTTTATTTTGAATTCGTCTGTTTACCTCTCGTCTCAAGTTCAGTCAAACGGTGAGTGAGATTTTATATTCCTTACAAGTTTAATACGGCTATTAAAAAAAACCTGCAGAATACTGCCAATGCCACTTTAAAACTTGTTCAAGTGTATTTAGACTCGTTCTATTAATGATATGGGATTTAAAATGGTAAGATTTTGTTTAATTTGGGGGTTAGGTTGCCTTTTTCCCTACTAGATAGAGATTCCTTCCCTTCCTTTTACTGAGAGGGAAAGGAACCTCTGCATGGAACCGACATAAAGCCATACGTTGACGTCACTTCCTCTCCATAGATGTATGTCAAAGCGAAAAAAAGTCTGAAAGATTATGACATGACGATAACCTCTTTACTACCGAAGTGAAGATCAAAACTTTATTCAGTAGCTCAAAAGTACATTTACAGTACTTATAGTTCACAAGAAAAAAGTCGACTGTGTTCACCATTGGAAGATAGAGACGAAAATCAACCAAAATATGCAACAAGTTCCAATGTTTATCTTAAAACCTGTGTTCTGTTGGCAGTATGGCGAATGTACATGTACTTCTCCTGAGAGAAAGTGGTGCAGAGCTAGAGTTTGTTGGACGGATACATTTCTCATTCCGATGCTTTCTTGACCCAATATTACTTTCTTGATTGTGGATGGCTGCAGTCAGTACTGTGCAGTCGGTTCCTTTTTCTCTTGGTAAAAGGGAAGGAAGCAATTTCGGTCTTGCAGGGTAGTTTTTAGAAGGTTTGTATCAAAATTTGAGGAAATGAATTATTAATGAGCCAAGTGGTGTATTCTGCAGCTGCTCTTGAAGATTACGAATAAAAGCATACAGAATTTTACATGGCAGAATAATAGGAGATACATGTAGCACTGGCAACAAACCCGTTTCAAATTCAATGGTTCTAGTCAAGGTCTATGCAATATCTAGTACCAAAATGTATACACTTGTTTGTAATTTAAAATAACCACACCTAAGCCACACAAAAGCCTGCGACATGCTCATGGGAAAGGGGGAGGAGGGGGAAGAAGAGCCTGCACAGCCTGAGTCTTTAAACAAATGTGGACTATATGCCCAGGCTACATGTGCATCGATCTATCATTAGGCTCTGTTCAGACATTGCACCATGTCCACTCGTGCCAAACATAATTAAAACAAAGGATATTAATTGGGAAGCTTTGTTTATCTACATGTAATTAGGTTTGGTAAATGAGTGCAGTGGTATCTGAAATGGGCGTAAGATATCTAATCTAATTAACATGTGAAAATAGTTCATTGTAGAATGGACCAACAGGAGTTTGCATCAAATTTAGATGCTGATATTCAAATTTGTATTGCATCCATGCAGGCTCTTCTTCCCCCTTCTCTCCCTCCCATGAGCCTGTACACAGGCTAGCCAGACAACTACACTGAAATACATTGTAGATGAATCTACTATGAACCTGGACCATTAGATATTTAAATTACTGAAAATGAAATCAATGATCATTCAATAATTATCATTGAAAGAATAACAATCTTTGGGCAGATATACATGTAACATTCTCAATGAACTATTATATTTAAGAATGGCAAAGAACAGCAGTAATGTTCACTTATTGACTGAGTTAGATAGGGCCAGACAGGAAAAATGTTTTACTCTAACTTGGTCAATTTGTATCCATGGAGCTTGCTGCACTCGGTCTGTATGACTATGTCATGACCTGATTGAGCCAAATATTTTCCCATTGCCACTCAGTTAATATTAAAGTACCTAGTTATATATATTTGCACCTCAGGTCTGTTGATCTTTCAATGGTGAAAACTTTCAAAACTCTAGATGTTTTGTTTGCAGCTAGTACATTAATGTATGTGAAAGTGCTTTAATATAGTTCACAAATAAGTATTCATGGTTTTGAATTTAAAATCCTGAAATGCATCATTTCATTTTTTTATTTTGCTTTCCCTCATGTTGCAGTAATGATGATGTTGAAGTGATACTGATCAGGAATGTGGTGCGTAATTGCATTTACATGGAATTGAAACACTGTGATCATACAAGGTATTGTATACAGTTTACATGCTTTATCAGAGGAGGATTCCATATCCCAGCATGCATTGCAGTTTGCCTTAGTCAAGTGTTTGCATTAGTTATCGTATTAGCCTGCAAATTATAAAGTAATAATTATAAAGTAATAATTGGGTCTAAGGGACTGGTCATAAAGTGCAGTTGGGGGGGGGGGGGGGGAGTGGGTGATAAAATTCAATTTTTCAAAGGCTGGATTTTATGTGGCTCGCCCCTGGATTAGTGCAGAATTACACATGACCCACCTCTATCTTGCAGCTGAAAAACATCATGTTTTTGGCCAACAAATAATGGTAATAAACATAGTACAGTTATTATATAAATTGGAGGTAATGTTCTACAGGGTATTATTGTATCTCAATAATCAGTCAGAACTTTTTAAATAAATCAAATTTGGGTATAAATACAACATCAGTTCATGTAATATAATTTTGTGCTTCCTAAAACATTATAAAATAACTGTTAATACCTGTCAAGTGTAAAATCAAAGCAGATTTTAGTGTGACCCACCCTCTATGTGGTGGCAAAATTTCCATGACCCACTCCCATTTATGACTTGAACAATTGATGACCCACCCCCTAATTTTCATCACCCACCCCCACCCCCTCCCCCCTTTACTTTATGACCAGTCCCTAATGCCCCTCTTAGATTAGAACCACACTATGGGAAGAAAGAGTATGAAATTTCTGACTACTTGACCCTTTTTGGTTAAGGGTCTAATGCTGCTCTTCGATTATAACCACACTATGGGAAGCAGTAGTCGGAAATTTTCAACTACTTGACTCTTTTTAGTCAAGGGTCTAATGCTGCTCTTAGATTATAACCACACTATGGAGAAAGTAGTCGAAAATTTCTGACTACTTTTGACCCTTTTCGGTTAAGGGTCTAATGCTGCTCTTAGATTACAACCACACTATTGGAAGAAGTAGTCGGAAATTTTCGACTACTTTTGACTCTTTTCGGTTAAGGGTCTAATGCTGCTCTTAGATTATAACCACACTGTGGAAAAAGTAGTCCGAAATTTCCGACTACTTTTGACCCTTATTCGGTTAAGGGTCAATGCTGCTCTTACATTATAACCACACTATGGAAGAAGTAGTCGGAAATTTCTGACTACTTTTGACCCTTATTCGGTTAAGGGTCTAATGCTGCTCTTACATTATAACCACACTATGGGAAGAAGTAGTCGGAAATTTCCAACTACTTGACTCTTTTTAGTTAAGAGTCTAATGCTACTCTTACATTATAACCACACTATTGGAAGAAGTAGTCGGAAATATCCGACTACTTTTGACCCTTTTCGGTTAAGGGTCTAATGCTGCTCTTAGATTATAACCACACTATGGAAAAAGTAGTCGGAAATATCCGACTACTTTTGACTCTTATTTGGTTAAGGGACTAATGGTACTAGTAGATTATAACCAGATTAGTTTAAGAAGTAGTGTTATCTTTTTTACTTCCACTTTGTATATAGTGTTAAAAATACATGATGTATTGCATAAAGTATACTGTTTTTAATGAAATGTTTTTACTATTTTGATTTTGTGTTTTTGGTAACAAGAACAGGTTATAAATATTTAGTGTACCATGTTTGAGTAGAATAGGAAGATTTAAGAGGGTATGTGCAATAATTTACCAACAATCACCTACTTCAGAATATCTGAACTTAAAAAATTACATGTTATATATGAACGAGGTGATGGAGCTCCGTGGGAACATCCGGGTGCTAGTCCGCGTGAGACCGGAGACACGCGGAGATAGTTCCGACAGGGGACCGGTCATAACCTTCGACGAGCATGACGATGGTCTCCTTTATGTGGAATGCCAAGATGGCACCCGGATGTTCCAAATGGATCGGGTTTTCACCCAAGTGTCTACACAATCTGAGGTATTGATTTGTCTTTTTAATCTGCCCTCTATAATCAAGTTTGTCTAACAGTGTACTTGATTTAATCTAGGAATTGGCTTGAGGGCTGGGATGAAATTGTTGGGAGACAGCTGTTGGGATAGGTGGCCAATATATTTTCGCTCCCTGCCTGGTCCTTAGGGAAAAGTGAAATAAAGTGCTCATTCAGTAGTGGAGCTTTCTTGTGCTCACACACAACTGAAAAAGATGTTTCTTGATGTTGAATTGCACCCGTAAAATCCAAGACAGCGTACATGAGTCGAGCTCAACACGCTAATTTACTATCTCTTCAGGTATTCGAAGAGATCAAATCTGTGGTAGCTGCTACCATGGAAGGGTTCAACGTATGTATATTCGCATATGGGCAGACTGGAAGTGGGAAGACCTACACAATGGAGGTAAAAACAGCAAATAAATTCCTATGTTATTTTACTGTACGCTCATATTGTAAGGGCATTGAGAATTTGGTACTATGCTCCTATATAATATCTATTATTCTCTGTAATTGTGGATGTGTTGGGGTCCCCCCATCCCTGCGTATGCTTTATAACTCGTATTTTTGTGACATCAAAAGCCATTCAGTACGACTACTTATCGAATAAACATCTTCAAACTTGCTAAACATACTAATTCAAATGTGATCTTTCATTGAAACGTTAAAAAAATAAATTAGATTAAAATGTACTTTAAGAAATTAGTTGCTAATCCCAATTCATGTATTTTTACAGGGTCCACAATCCGATCCCGGACTATTTTCCAGGGCCATAGAGTTTATGTTTGAGAAAAGCCAAAAGGCTCCAGAATGGCACCACAGTTTTAAAATAAACTACGCAGAGATTTATAATGAGTCTCTGCGAGATCTGATAAACTCCCAAAAATTGGAGATGAAACTTGGGGAAGAAGGGGTATACGTGCCAGGAATTTCCGAAGTAACCGTCTCCAACAGTGAAGAAGTTGAGGAGGTGTGTGCGACAATATTAAGCAATTGCATGAGATTGAGCATGATAGCGAAAATGATCAAGACATGTCTATTATCTGACTGATAACACGGACCGAGGTCTTGACAATTTTCGCTATCATGCGAAAACCGAATTCAATAATTGTTTTATTATACATTTTAAGCTCTATTTTAGCAAAACAGAAATCTATTGTAACAACAACAACAACAACAACAACAAACTTTATTCACACCAAATTGCAACATTACAATGAATAATAACATAAGTGCAATACAAGTGTCAGGTAGCCCGAAATGATAAAATATCAATCTAGTCAGGGCTACCTTTAAAAAAAGAAAATTAAATAGTTACGGTGGTTAAGCTAGATACACACACAACACATATACACACACATAAATAACAAAAAGGGAAAGACTCTTAGTATAATTGATCAAGTTCTATAAAAATAAGAAAAAAAGAATTAGTATTTTGATAGAAACTCCTGCTTTAGATTTTTGCTGAAACATTTATGTGGTGATAGTTGCTTTAAATCACCTTTAATTTGGTTCCAAATCTGTACACCAGTATATCTTATTCTAAATTTCCCATAATTTGTTCTAATTTTAGGTGCAAAGTATGCTGCTTTGGAAGCCAAACGAGTATTATGATGGTGAACATTAGTGACGTGTATAAAGAAATTATCAAAAGATGAGGGGAGATCATTATGGTTATATTGAAACATAAACACTGAAATATAAAGGAATATTAAATCAGAGAATTTCAGTATGCCAAGATCTTTAAACAAGAGATTAGTATGAGCATTATAAGAGGAAAAGGTCATTATACGTAGTGCTTTCTTTTGTAAAATAACAAGGGGTTTAAGAGAGGTCCGATAAGTACTACCCCAACCCAATAGACCATACGTAAAAAAGGGATACACAAGTGAATAATAATTTTTAACTAAGGTGTCAAGGGGTACAAAATGCCTAATCTTAGATAGAATTCCATTTCCTTTAGATACTTTTTTCGATACATTTTGGATTTGATATTTCCAATTAAGATTAGCATCTATTAAGATACCAAGGTATTTAATATAAGGCTTGCAACATAAAGTCTTCCTATTTATGACAATATTTATAGGGTATACTTTCTTTTGTGATGGATGAAAAATAACATAATTAGATTTATCAATATTTAAAGATAACTTATTGGTAGCTAACCAGTCCTTAATTTTCTCCAATTCAACATTTATGGTAGATTCAAGTTGATCTAAGTTCTTATTTGCTAAAAATAAATTTGAATCATCTGCAAATAAATGAAAGTTAAATACACTGGAACAGAAAGGAAAATCATTAATATAAATTAAAAAAAGTAAAGGTCCCAGTACTGATCCTTGAGGGACACCACATGGGACAGGCTTTAGGTCAGAAGATACATTACCAATGGATACAAACTGTTTTCTATTAGATAAATATGAAAAAAACCAGGAATTTGGAATACCTCTTACACCATAAAAATTAAGTTTTTGGATCAGAATATTATGATTGACGGTATCAAAAGCTTTACTAAAGTCTAAGAAAATACCACAGGCAAATTCCCCATCTTCAATAGCACATTGGATTTTATCAATTATCAGTAAGATAGCATGTATTGTGGAGTGTTTTGGGCGAAAACCAAATTGTGAATTAGATAAAACTTGATGTTTTTCAAGAAAATTCCAAAGGCGATTATACATAAGCTTTTCAAGAAGTTTATTAAAAATTGAAAGAAGTGATATGGTCTAAAATTATTCATGATTGTTCTTTCACCATTTTTAAACACTGGAATTACCCTTGCTATTTTAAAAGAGTCTGGTACAGTGCCTGTGGAAAAAGATAAATTAAATATTATCTCAAGGGGTTTTGATATTAGATCCCTTAGGAGTTTCATAATTGAAACTGGAATACTAGAGGGCCCAGCTGCTTTGTTAGTAGAAAGCTTATCAATTTCTAATGCAATTTCCTCTGATGTACAGGGAAAAAGAAAACAACTTTCCTCAACTGGAATTTTCATGTAACTAAGTGGAGAAATATTGGAGGATTTAATGGGATTAGCTAAATTCTTACCTATATTGGAGAAAAAGGCATTAAATGAATTAGCAATAGCTAATGGATCAGTTATTGCATTGTTCTTCACAAATATTTTAGAGGGAATAAATGTTGAGGTATTCTTAGTTGATATAATTTGTTTGATACCTTTCCAAAGATTTTTAGAACTTTTAGCATGGGTCTCAAGATAATCATGGTAATACTTCTTCTTACTCAGAAGAATTAAATATTTTAATCTATTTCTATAATATTTGTACTTTGAATGATGATAATGACTCTTGGATTTGATGTAATGTCTATATAGATTATTCTTTATGCAAAGCGATTTATACAAAGCTGGAGTTATCCAAGGTTTTTGGGACAACTTTTTCTCTTTACGAGATAACTTTCTCAAAGGAGCATGTTTATCAAGAATTTCACTAGTTTTTGCATGGAATACTGTAAAAAGATCATCAGGCGAACACGATTCAGTCGGAAATAGATTTGTAAAGTCAACCTTAGCATAATCCTCAATCAAGTTTGATCAATCCAATTTAGAATAATCTCTTTTGTAGATAACACTCTTATTAATACAAGGATAAACCTTATCAATAATGACAAAGTTTGGAAGGTGATCAGAAATAATATTTCCACTAACAGTAAAATGATCTAAAGAGTTAAAGAAAATATTATCTATCAATGTGGCTGAATGATGGGTTATTCTTGTAGGTTTGATGATTAGGGGTTGAAAAGAATAAGAGCTGAGCGTGTTAATATAATCTTGTGTTAAGGGATGAGAATCACAATTAATCAAATTAAAGTTAAAGTCACCCATTATAATACAATATTTGTTTTGTTTGGAGACATCATCAAGAGTTTTATGAAAATCATTGAGGAAAATGTCTAAAGATGAATTAGGATGCC
Source organism: Actinernus sp. WN-2022 (assembly GCA_030867875.1). Lineage (NCBI taxonomy): Eukaryota > Metazoa > Cnidaria > Anthozoa > Actiniaria > Actinernidae > Actinernus > Actinernus sp. WN-2022. Next base: position 1,012,555 of record JAOWCC010001210.1, read on the forward strand.
TATAAAATACTGAAATAAGAATATTCTTTCCTTTTTTGTTTTCAATTTCAATCCAGATTGATTCGTATTCATTTGTGCAAGTACTTAAATCATCTCTTAGATTATACTTGATATTATTCCTGACATACATTCCAACACCACCAGAGCATAAATTACTAGGCTGTGAAATAAAGGAATAACCATTTAAATTTGTATTAGAGCTATAATGTTTTCCTTTTTGGAATTTTGTTTCTGACAAACCTATAATGGAAAAGGTAAACTTTAATTCTGCTAACATATTTACAAGACTATCGAAATTAGCTTGAAGACTTCGAATATTGCAATGTATGGCAGAAAAACTATTTATTGAGCAATTCTGAATATCTGAATTGGCATGAAATTGATGTGGAGAATAATATTTAAAGTTAGCTATTGTAGGAAACTGAGAATAGTGATTCACGAAGCTCATCTAGCGCCTTCGACACATCCTCCAATTTTTCATTGAATGGCTGGAGTTTCTGGTCAAGCATTACCTCTAGAACTTGCTCAAGTATTTCTTTAGTAAGAGCTGAGTCTCCCATAGTTGTACAACACACAAATACACACAAAAAGTCTACAAAACTGAGCTTTCGCATGGAGCAGATAAATCTGCCGCCATCTTGCTCCGCCACCGCTGACCGTCGACTGTAAACGAAGCTAAAGCAAACGCCATATAGAATTGATTTGTTTACGATTGAATTTCTGATTCAATGTTTTCTTTCTTATTCGAGCTAAAAATGGTATTTATTTTACGAGTTTAGGAGAAAGGAATGACTAGAAACATAGATGAGCGCTAAAATAGCTCAAAATAACGAAATAAGTGTCCTGATTTCTAGCCTAAAATTGTCGTGTTTGCTGGTCATCGAGCGCTAAGTATTATTTATTCTATTTGCTGATGACACGAATATGTTTCTCACACCAAGATCCTGTTTACCTGATCAGTACTCTGAATGCCGAAATAAACAAATTATCAGATTGGTTCAAGGAAAATAAACTCTCATTGAATTTAACGAAGACAAAATTCATGGTATTTAAGCCAAGACAAAATAGGCAATGGCATAATGTACCGATCAATTCTTTTTTTTATTTTTTTTATTTAATAGCTTAACTCAGGCTGAGAAACAGACTCTAGGTCCAAACAAGCTCAGCCTGAGACAAATACAAATACACTGACAATACATTACAGATAGAACTATGAATAGTGTATTAAGCATGAAATGTAAAATATATGATGCAAACAAATATATAATAATAGTGTACATTTGTACATTTGTACATTTGGTCGGCCGGCCAAGTACAAGTAAATAAGCGCAGAAAAAAGTTAGCGGCAACAAATAGTAGATATGTTAGTAGATCGGCATTTAGAACAGATAGTTTTATAGGTTCTAATGCGATCTGGGTCAAAAGTGGAAAGCAAAAGCGCAAGATAGTGAGCTCGTAGCAATGTTTTGAAAGACGAAATTGAACTACAGGACTTAATATTTAAAGGCAGCGAGTTCCATAGAATAACTATGCGATTAAAGAAAGAATCCCTATAAGTAGATGTTTTGCATGGGTTAAGCTTGTAATCTGAACCAGTAGTGCTTCTTGTAGATCTTGATGAAAGCGAGCATGGAGTTACATAACTAGATAGATCAGTATTGTTAAGCTTAAGGCGACACTTAAACAAATATATGAGGTCTAGATATTCTAGCCAGTATGAAAGTGGCAGTAGATTAAGTTTAAGTAGCCTATCTTTATAGGGTAAGTCTACTTTTAACATGAATTTGGTTGCGCGGCGCTGAATACGTTCGAGAAGTTGGATATCTCTAGAGCTTGACTGCGGGGCCCAAACCGGACTACCGTAACACAGAATGGAACGCACTAGCGTAAGATAAAGGGTACGACGCAGCGTTACCCCTAAAGAGTTAGGGGTATTACGTCTCAGGAAACCCAAAACCTTATTTGACTTAGCTACCACCGACACTACTTGGTTGTGCCAGCGCAGATCATTTGAAATGATAATACCTAAATCTTTTTGAGAGCTACTCTCTTTTAAGGCATCGTGGTCGATGTTATAGAGACGCACCAGTGGATTGCGTCTTCTAGAGATTTTAAGAACCTCGCATTTACTGGAATTGAAAGCTAAGTCCCATTTGACACTCCAGCTGACCAAACCGTTTAGGTCATACTGGAGAGCCAAATGGTCTTGCTGAGATTTCTGAGAGCGATAACATTTGGTATCGTCAGCGAACATGACTGACCTAGTACTAGCCGAGGTTACACTGGGAAACTCGAAACATCACCACCCCCCCCCCCCCCCGGGCAACCCCCGGGCATTTGACTCATTTTCGTGCCCGGGGAGTAGGGAATTTGACATCGGTAGCTGTCCTTGGGGTGGGGAATTTGACACCGAATGGGAGGGGTGGTGGGGGATTTGAACAAGTTGTCTCGATTTCGAATTCATGTTCCGTTCTCGTCCTCGATCGAATCATGGAGGACACTTTTATATTAGATACATTTAAAGGACAAAACTCCGCTTTTGTGAGGGAGTGGCTGAAGAAGAAGGGACTCCGAAACAACGTAGTGTAGACAATGGAATGCCTCCTTTGTACATTAAGTTTATTAAACGCAATAGTGAAGAGCAGTTTGCTCCAGGAACGTGTTTTTATATTTTTATATTTTAGATTAACAGGGCACAGCCTGGTTATTTTAGTAAGATACCTGGTTGTCATCAAGTAGCGCTGTTGTGCCTGATGGAGTGTTTTTTAACGATGCTGGCTATGAGGACCCAGGGGATACAAACAATGGGTAACTAATGAGGTGAACCAACCCAGAACGAGATAAAAACTTACATCACGTGTTGTGAAACTAAAAATAGATTTTAAATAATTAGCATGGGACATGAGCATTCGTTCTCTTACCTCCTTTATTTGTTACTCCGCGGAGAACTTCTCGCGAACTCTCCCAGATTCTACTGCATTATAGCTAAGTAGTCAGTAAGTTCGTACATGCGTGTACCGCAAGTGGGCAAGCCATGCTAGGAAACGGGTTAAAAAAAACATGTTGTACCGTACTTATAAACTTACGCCCAAAGCACTTTGAAAAAGATTTCGAGATACTACTAAAGTACAAATTGTATAAAGTTCTGCAACGTTCGATTTACGCATCAGTCAATTGAACCCCGGGATTGAACTCCAACCACCAACCCCCGCGACTTCAGTAGTGGGGTTAACCGGGCCTAAGGCCGTGGCAAACCTCTTTAGCACCTCGCTTTCTTTGGATTGGCCAGGGAATTAACGCCTGGAGACAATCTACCGCTGATTTAACAGGGCACAGTTTTGAGCATAGAACTGATTCCTTTAAATAGCGTGGAGTTTTACATTTTCAGAGCTCTGAATTAGTATATAGGTATATCTCGGCGAATGTAGCGATCATGCATTTAAATGTAAACCACTCTCCAGTGATCGTAGCGATCAACTTATCCCTGTATGGATTGCGAACTGCTCAAAACATTTCTCAGACATTCATTGATAACGGTATGCAATTTTAATGTTTTTTTAACAGGAACCTAGTGTTTTTTGGCCGGGGATATGATTGCTATGTTGTTGCTATTTAACAAAAAGGTTTTGTAATCAAACGTTTGTTGAGTACGTATTGGTCGGCTAGGTTTCATGTAAGTAAAATAAAACCTATATTGAACCAGCAGTTTGTCTCTATCCTTTTTAGAACTTTGTTTCAACAAGGAACAAGTCGCATCGCAAAATAAAGGCTGTGTTACAACTGTCTATTTAAAAAAAAATGCGATGTAAACCACTATGTCCCGGGGGTAGGGGCATTTGATCGCCTAATACGACGATGGGGTGGGGAATTTGAACAACATTTTTGGCCCGGGGGACGGAAATTTGAACAAACCAAACTCCAAAAATTCAAATGCCCGGGGGTTGCCCGGGGGGGGGGGGGGAGGGGGGGATGGTGATCTTTCGAATTGATCGGTACATAATATCTGGTTGGTTATAAACAACCAGAAAATTGATCAGGTAAAAGAAACCATGTTTCTTGGGGTAATACTAGATGAACATTTATCTTGGAAACCATATCTCTCATATAGCCAACAAAATATCGAAATCTGTAGGAATAATTGTTAAATCTAGATTTACCTTTCCTAAATAGCCTGCGTTGCGGCTCTGGAGTATCGGAGCGCAGCGAGTGGAGATTAGCCGGATTGGGGCGAGAGAAAAAAGAGAGGGGGGACGGGGTGGGGAGGAGAACCCATGGTTATTTTGATATCCACCCACTAATTAAAATGCATGCTTATTAGTAAGTCATTCGACCGATTCATCCAATCATCATGCGGCGGAAGTGAAAACCATGTCAAGTATCTATCAAACTCACGCATGGAATCTCGAGGAATCTCATTCGAGCGTAAAATTCAAAACAAAAATATACGAACTTGGATGTGAAGAGGAGGCCGACCTAAACCCCAACCTTTAAATGTCAAAGACTTTTGCAGGATATGTAATATATGTTTTAAGGTAGCGTTTGGGAATTAAAATATTTCCACGGCGAGAATCTGTTCAAGCCTTAAGAAAGAAAAGATAGCCGAGGCTTTAAATAATTCTAGCTGGTGCCTGCAAAAGTATTGGTCTTCATATTCCGAAATCTGCTTCTCTATCAAAGTGAGTCTGTCGTTCCCGAGGAAGGAAGATTCGAAATGCTGTAGAGAACTACACCTTTGTTCGAGAAGGTTTGCAGGATAAAGATAACTAAGATAAAGATAACTTGTTGCCGCTGAATATAAAGTCGCCACCAAATCAGTAAAGAACACTGCCGACCACAATAACACTGGAGCGAAGTTCTGCCAAAAGAAGCGCTAAAAAACACCACGCAGCGTTACGAAATCATCAAAGCAACTAGTGTTTTCCAAACACAGTTGGGATTACAGCTAGAACACTCTTCTAGACAAAAAATATCTGATAGCCTTGCTCCTGTTCTTTATTTAAATTCATCGCCGAGAGAATTCTTGTTACATGTATGTTTGTCGCCATATACTAATTGGTTTCTGTTCTTATCGCATCCATGCATGAACAAAACTTAATGATTTCTGTCAAATCACGCATTTTAGCCAATAGCAATACGCGGCCTTCTGAGGCCGAGAGTTATCAAAATAACCATGGGTTGCCGGCAGGCTCTCTCCTCCCCACCCCGTCCCCTTTTTTTCTCGCCCCAATCCCACTAATCTCCCCTCGCTGCGCTATTTCCTAAACGGCTTTACATACACTGTATTATGCAATGATTTATCCTTACCTTCAATATTGTAATTTAGTATGGGCCTCTACTTACCCATCCAATCTTCGTCGTATAGTACTACTTCAAAATCGTGTCATTAGAATCCTAATGAAGACTAAATTTGATGCTCACACTGATCCTATTTTCAAAGAACTAAACATAATAAAATTCCATGACATTCTTTTGTTACAGATAGGACAATTTATGTGCTCCTACAGAAATGGTATTTTACTTAGCACTACAGCTTACCACTTTACATCACATTCTTTACACTTACTAGTGCTACGCGGCAAACATGGTTTCATATCATAACTACATATACATGTTTGGTAGTCTGGTAGTCGCTGTTCGTGGCTTAGGTAAGCCACGGATAACTGTCTCTCGTATACATGGCCCTCTCAGGAGGATTGACAAAGTTTTCGTCTTATTTCAGATATTTGCACAAGGGAAACAAAACCGGGCCACCGCGACGACCAACATGAACAAATGCTCCTCGCGGTCGCATGCGGTTTTCACAGTGAAAATGGTAGGCCTAAACACGACCACAGGATCTCGTACAAAAGGTAAATTAATGGCTTGGCGAATGAATTCACGCGTAAAATACGATATCGCAGGACTCAATGAAAACAATATTTACCATTCTCTTTGCATCTAGTTAGACTGATGTTTTGGCCATCCACTGTTCAAGGAATCGACAAGAAAGGCAACTGTACTCTACAGCAAAAAATTTTTTTATGGAAAAGCAGTGGCTTTGTGGGTTTGCTGATTTAATTCAAGTTATACCATGGTAGCCTCGGATTCTTTTGTTCTCCGAGGCACATTTAAAGCACTAATTTTCCCTGATGGCAGGGAAATTTCGAGACAATACATATTTCTAAATTTCCCCTGCATGCGTAATGAGGGAAAATTAGAAGAGAATGCAGGCTGGAAGTGAGAAGGTCAAAAGCATCAACTCCTGCTCCCCTCTGGCACGACTAGCCCTACGCTCCCGGATGAAAAATACTGAATCCAAACTGACCTGTCTTCATCATAACCTTCAATGTAATCCATGTGGGATGACCTATTTCAATCTGCATATACTTCTCTTAATTTCTCAAACCCGCTTCTTCCATGTGGGATACTTAAAACCATAAACGTAAAGTAATTAAAATCCATTCATGCTCTTTCAATATTTAGTCAACCGCATAATTACATTGTATTTTAGTGTTATTCTTCTCAAAAACAACACGCTTTTCCCCAGGGGAAGCCAGGGTCGTTTAATCAATGGCGCTCAGTCAAGCATTAAACAAAACGTTTTCAAAAGCAACTCGACTGCGACGTCTTTAGTTTCGGCAGAGAAAACTAAACTTCTCAGAGATTTGTTCCGTTCCTCGGCGATCATGGTACAACAAACTTATACCATGGCATTTCGGGGTATTAGTGATTTAAATTGCCCCGAGAGCCGCGGGAAGATTTGTAAAAGTCCCTCGGCCGTTTAAATCTTCCCACGGCTCTCGGGGCAATTTAAATCACTAATACCCCTCATGCCATGGTATAACTTATAATAGTATTGACACACAATCTTAAATGACTGCCTTGGCTACAGAACGCTGCTGAAATTGTAGTAAAGTACAAGGAAATTTTGGAAACGAGTGAACGGAACAAGACTCCAACAGTTATGTATTGCTGGTTTTCACTCAATCCCCAGAGATTCAAATGACAAAGGGCATGGCGGCCATGTTGGTGCCCCAACAAAAGAAGCTAACGAGGAATCTATTGTTTAAGGGCACCAACATGGCGGCTATGACGTCACATGCAAACCAGCAATAAAAACAAGCTTATTTATTGTGAGACTTAGAAATTCAGCATTCCACATAGGTAATTTGCTAATGAAGTAAGGCGTAACACTTAATACTTACAAGTTTGTTTGTATATTTGTACAGTTCGTTTTGTCAGGTTTTACATTTTCACGTATCGCTATCAACCATTAGAAAACCGGCATGTTGAATCACTGGCTAAGTCTTTCATAAACATTCACAATTTTGTCTCCAGTTAATGCACTTTCGCTTCCTTATTTGGTAAAGATCAGATTGAAATTAAGTGTACCTAAAATAAAATACAGGTATTTTCATGCAGAGAAATGCAGTTTTAATATCGGAAAATCAAATGTTGTGAGTTGAAGTTGAACCTCGTGAGTTTCAGTCTAATTTTAGCTTGATTCCTGTTAGCTCCGTTTACCGCGGAATGGGTTCCTGGCGCGTTGCGGGAATTTCAGCAAGACTTGCAAATAAGTTTTAGTATTTTCATAAATGCTATGGGATTCTAAGAAAATGTATTGCCCGACTCGGGAATTGCATTCAATTTCACTTTTTTAACGTGGAATTCCCTCCCACGCGGCGGCCATCTTGGAATAAACCTATTGTTAATGCTTACCCAGCCTCGGTTGAACACGTTTGAGACCAAGGTTAGTTTAGCATTAACAATAGGTTTATTCCAAGATGGCCGCCGCGTGGGATAGGTCTATAGAATCCCATAGCACGACTCGAACTCGCGCGCTGGTTGAATATTGTGTGGAATTCAATGGTTTGAAAAGCTGTATTCAACGATGTACAGGAAGCTCGCACGTACATATTGTTATTTTTATTATCGCGAACAGAGAATCATATTCAAATTCCACTGAACCAGGATATTCACAAAGTTAACAGTAGTCTAATAACGTAAAAAATATAGGCTTGTTTAAAATGGTTAAAAATTGACTAATGGGTTGGATGATGCGATATCGTGACTAATGTTTGGTCTGGGTTTATTACCGTTAGATAGAAGCATAGTTCGTATAATAAACATGCATGCATGTCTCGCTTGGTACGTTGTCTCGCTCGAACCTGCATTTACTCTAGTATCGACATTTCAACCTCTGTATTTACTTTACTTTGTTCAAAATTACGGCCACAAAAGTCAGCACTACATCTACAAACCTGGCTTTGAGAAACAGAGGACTTCATGTTCATGTGGCCTTGATGGAGAGATCTTTTGGTAGGATACTGGCGTCTGTAGAGCGATCGAGAGATGTAAACAGTCCCAGCTATTCGCTCCTTCGCATTGATTTGATTACAAAATCTCCTGAAATCACAGATTTGTTCTTGATCTTCAACTGACTCAGTGAACTGGCGGGAGTGTATTGATCAACTCTGCCTCGATCGCTAATTTCCCCTAATATTTGTATTTTAGTTGTTAGTAAACCTATAATGTACCTCCATTTGGTATTCCTAGAGTCTTCTTTTGACGAACGTCCAGGCAGGTGCAGTTGTGTGGTAATACTATCTTTATTTAATGATGGTAGCAAGTATTATAGCGAAGCTAATAAACTTGTAAAATTCAAAGTAAAACACTGAATTTCTAACTGCGCTAGAAGACTTACAAACTTGCAAACTAGGTTAGAGCTATTAGAATATCTTGAACTACGTGAGTGAACTTCATTCTTAACCTTGTGATGGTACGTACATTTCCCTTTTTTGTTGTTGTTAGAAATGATTCTGTTCTTCTTTCCAGGCAAACTCAATCTGGTAGACCTTGCGGGGAGTGAACGCGTCTCCAAGAGCGGCGTCGAGGGCTTACACCTGACAGAAGCCCAAAATATAAACCGGTCACTGTCAGCTCTTGGAGACGTCATAAACGCCCTCAAAAACAAGCAAACCTTCATTCCCTATAGGAATTCTAAACTTACATTCTTACTACAAGAATCACTTGGTGAGTCAACCAATCTAGTGTGTGCTTAATGGTTCATTGCAATATATTGTGCCTGCTACAAAACTGTACATCGGCAACCAGTTCATCTCCTTTGGGCGTAACATTGAATAGGACAAGTTCTAACACGTGAACTCTGTGACATTTCTGTAGGAATCTAATGTCATGTAAGACTCGATTAATGGTCCACTCATTAGCATAATATTCCTTAACTGACGTCACTTCAAGGATTTGTAATGCATTTTAAGCAAAATATTAAAACTTAAATCGGCAAAAATAGTTAAAGAAGATTTAAACTACATATGAGCCTTCGTGCAATTTTCATAGCTATGAACCTCCGAAAAGTTGAGTACTTCGGCGAAGAAATTTTTGGTTTACAGGGAATACTCTATCTTCTCTTGTTTGAAATCGTGCAAATGTAACCTTTCCTCACCCATGACCGCGTAAGTAAAGCCTAGGTCGATTCCCGAGGTGACGTCATCGCATTAATGCATTATTCCCCATGGCGCCTTTCTATCACAAAAATATCGATTTTTAGATAATTTACAGTTAGTTGTTAGTAAAGGAAAAAAGTCATGAGTGGAAATTGTAAGTTTAAATTCAAATTATTGTAAAGTCGAATTAATTAATTGACGTCACCTCGGGAATCGACCTATGCTTTTACTTACGCGGTCATGGATCAGGAAAGGTTACGTTTCCACGATTTCAAAGTACAAGATATAGTATTCCCTGTAAACCAAAAATTTCTTCGCCGAAGTACTCAACTTTTCATAGCTATGAAAATTGCACGAAGGCTCATATGTACTTTAAGTAGAGGAAAATGAAAGGCTCGTGCAATGATCAAAACATACAAAATATCACTAAGTGCACGTATATCCCGTATAGCGCGCACGAGTAGTTTATGCGATTTTTTTATGATATGCTTAGAAAACATTTGCTGAGAGCGTGTAACTGCACCCTATAACCTTTTTAGACCAATCCGGCAGAATCCAGATATTTTGTTCAATATATTATAAAAGACTACTGCACCAAAAACCAACGAGTTCTGGCCAGGGTTAATATATGCATTATCGAAACAACAGCCTGCATGTATACTTTACGTTATTTACAAAATCTGAAATCGTTGCTCGTTTTATCAGGTGGAGAATCGAAAACACTAATGATCGCGCAGATCTCTCCTGTTGGGAATACAGAAACAATCTCAACTTTGAAATTCGCCCAGCGTGTTCGTTTGGTGGAACTCGGGCAGGCAACGAGCATGCCCCAGTCTGGACAGGTGAGTAGAATTGTTTCAGATTATTACGTACTATTTCAAACAAGAATTGTAGTGTTTCATCAGGGATCCAAATATTGAGAAAAGAATTGATTTCGGAATATTTGGATCCCCCGATGACACACGAACAATGATCTGAAATTACTTCTTATGCATGCGAATGGCTAAACCGAAAATTTACAAACGCTTCTTTTCAAACATCATTAGCAAGTATTGTTTACCGTTCGGACTGTTGTATATAATTATTCCATATATGGCTCGGTAAACAAGTAATGGTAGTTGGATAACTTCATTTTAAAAATATTATCTGTGTATCTCGGTAGTCTGCTGATTATTAGTAAATTTAGTGCAACATTTATTATCTAGGTACCTTATGTTCCGTGTACTTTTTTCTATCTTTGGGTCTTTATAAGTGAATTCTTAATTAGGATGAAACTTTTTAAAATTTCATTTTTATTAGTATTCTTTATATAAAACGTTCATCCTAATTAGCAATTCAATGAGAAAGCTGAAACATCAATAGAAATTCCATTGTCTCAATCATTAACCCCATTTCCCTCTGGGACAGAATTGAAATCCCTCCACGGGCATTTTAGAATGATGAGATTTTATCAGGTATAAAGGAGCATGCACGTGACTGATTTGCTTCATCTGGTTGGACAAAATGCTCATTAATTATTCATGATTTTTGAAGTGCAATTTTATCCTCCGTTTTCTACTTTTATAAAGTATTATTTGATTTTATTGATTTTTAGATGGTAAAATCACGAGCCGAAATCCAGCGAGCTTATAGGGAAAGGAAGAAAGCGAAGGACCAAATTACAAAGCACTCGAGTCTAGGCGAGTATTGAAGTACTACAAGCCTTCGCAGGAGCTAAGTGAACAAGCTTTAGAAGAAAAATGGCAGAGGAACAGGGAAAATAAGAGAAAAAGCCGGGAGCAGAAAACAGCTGATGTAGCATCGTCGCCCGACTCTAAGAGTGAGACTGGACTTTAGACAAACAGTCAAAAGGGCAAAGAAAACAAAGGAGGCAAACAAGAAAATCAAAGCGCTAGAAGAACGACTCGCCAGCTTAGAAAGAACAAATAAAAAGATCCGTAAAAGGAACGAGCGGCTTGTAGCCAAGGCGCAGAAAGTGCAAGTTAACGTGAATCCCCCTCGCCCGAGATGACACCTGACGGTCACGTACAGCCGCGCAAATTAAAGAGGCTGGCATCTCACAAAAAGAGCTGGCGCCTTCTCTTCGAAAGAGGCTGCTTTTCTCAAACGTTAGGTAGCCAAGATTAAAAATTCAGTTACAGAAAATAAAACAACAACTGGTAAACGCATCGTCCGAAATGTAATCAGCGGCCGTATAGCGAAGAAGTACCAGATTGTGCGCTATATGAGCAAGGAGATTGGCATTTCACGAAATCACCTGCAGCAGGCTTATAACAAGTCACTGGTTCCCTCCAAAAAGACGAGGCTTCAACAGTTAAGAAAAGACCTCCAGCGAACCGTCGTGGAATTCGTTGAGCCAAGAACTGTGACAAGGAAAAAGTTCAGAAGCGGGTTCTCAGCGACTACCTATATAATCTAGGGGTCAAATTCCTGGCAGAGAACCCGACGATGGCCATTTCTCAAGCCACATTTTACAGCATGCGACCCGAGATACATGCCTTTGCCAGCGGCATCAAAATATGGTGCTTCTCCTCCGGGCAGTTAAAGCCAAAAAAAGTATTAACAACGTAAATCTCGACATGTTCATCAAAGATAACACGGATGATGAAGTCGAAGCTCTGTTGGACCAGATGGAGGAAGGCGACGTGCCGTACGAGCAGTGGAAGCGCATGGAAGAGGATGGAAAGATGAGGATGCGTATCGTCACCGAAAAATTACCGAAACGTGATTTTACAAAAAGGTGGTGGAATCAACCAGCGACTTCCGTGAACATGTGAAACGTCACAATGAGCAGTACACTCAACTCCGCGTGTTCAAATAATCCCTACCACTTGGCCACGTGATCATACAGATGGACTTTGCAGAGAACTATCGGTGTCAGTCTTGTATGGAGGTCCAGAGTGCCTTCTGGAACGGCACTATGGTATCGCTGCACCCTGTAGTGGCATACTACAAAGCCGAGGATGGAGGAAAGTTACAGAACAAAAGGTTTGTTTTTGTGTCTGATGAACTGTCTCACAATGCCACTGCTGTATACACCATTTTGACAGCCCTCTATCCTCAGCTGAAAGAAATTGTTACATATATGAAATTTTTTCACTATTGGACGGACAGCCCAACATACCAATACAGGAACAAGACCATATTTGCCTTGGTAAGTTGACCACAAAGAAGAGTTTGGTGCCCCCGCTGCGTGGAATTACTTTGAAGCGGAGCATGGTAAGGGGCCGTGTGATGGTGTCGGTGGCAGATGAAGTCGTCACATCACAGAAAGTCGTCACCCAGGATGCAAGCGACTTCTTTGCATGGGCTGTCAAATACCAGACCACGGTCAAATACTTGTTCTACAGTAAGGAGGAGTACCAAATGGCAGTGGAAAGGATTACTATCGGTTACCATGACTTCATACCTGTTAATGGAACTATGGCTCTCTATGTTGTAGCTACTGTAAGCAAGGAGCAGGTGATAACAAGGATAACATCCTGTTATTGCAAGACCTGTCTGACGAGCCTTTCTGCCCAAGTAGAGTCTACCAGCTGCAAGTGAAATAAATCTGCCATTCACCGGCAGCTTTCTAATACGACAGTGCAAGCCGAATTGGTCGTGAAGATCGACAGATGATTTCGTCTCAGCCCACTATCAAGGCGAATGGTATATTGGATAAGCCGTAGAAGATTTTGACAACGATAATGAAACGAACTAGGGGGAGGGGGAAGATGGCTACGGCCAGCTTCAAATGGCCTGAAAGGGAAGATGCTCTTTGGGTTGCCAGGACCGACATCCTATGCGTGATTGAGCCGCCTTCTCAAGTCAGTAAGACGAGGAAGGCATATCAACTACCTCAAGCCACGCTGGAATTGATTGAGGAAAGGTTCGCCCCCTTCAATCAATAATGCTTAATATATTATGAGGTTATGAAGAGAGGTTTCGAACATAGAGACACATTCTTTGATTTAACTATTATGTCATTTACGTTACCCTAGGATGTTTTTTTTAACTGGAAAATAGTAAAAGTGTGAAAGTTGCCTTGTTTTATGGATAACTCAAACGTTTTTAGAGTTTGTCACGTCGTTAGATTAGTTGATGTTGATCATTGCAAAATATGCAAGAATCATTTACGTTACCAAATTGTTGACCAAATTACTATTTGGAACAAAGGTTCAGCGAAACGAATAGCAGACTTATGAATTATGAACGTCTTGACAGTTGATTGCAATGAGTACCGTAAGGATTACCTCTTGGAAGCATTCACGAGGGAAAAAACAAATTGAATGTCTGAAAAAAAATCATATCATTTGTATTAATATTTCATTTTTTCTCATTGAATCGTGCGAATTCTTATCTTAAATTCAGCAAATATTACAAATTATGATCCAGAGGCATGATCCCAAGAAAAAAAATTTGAGAACTAAAATTCAATGGATATGTAAATAAATGTACACATCTTGTTCAAAAAGATATGTGGTCAATTTGTTAGTAGAGGGGGTTATACTTATACACGCAACATTTTGGGGGGTAGGACAATCCCTGTAATTTTTCGGGAAATTACTCCACGTATATACCTTTCATCGAAAACACTCTAGATCAGAAAAAGCAAGACTGCTCACTGAAGTTTCTGTCGCTAACTTATTATTTGTTTAAATGTTTAAGGTGTGTGACACAATCTTGTCCAACCAGCTTGTAAACAATAGTCGCTACTATCATTTCTCACTACTGTGTTAGATGATTAGGCAAAATGGGATGGTTCAGGGGGACAGTTGTTTCAATGCAGACAGGGAAAAAAGCCTGTGAAACCCTGATTTTCTTATTCTATGATAAGGCAGTGTTTAACTTGTATCTGTTGATAGCAGAGATTTTGTGGGAAGACAAATTTTGCAAAGGTTAAACGACGAGTAGCAAGGAGTCATGGTGGGAACGTGGGCAAGTATAGAGTGTTATCGAGTGGAGCATTGAAGAAAACCCAGAATTTGTTGTTGAGTATGAGGACAGTGATGGAACTGAGGATGACGAAGGGCTTGGGGGATCCGAAATTTGCACTTCATCTTGTAGACCATTACGATTATATCAAGGTTATACATGTAATTATTGTTATATTTCTGTTGGTTTATTTCAGTATGACCAGTGAAACAGACCAGCACCAGCGATGTTGCCAGCGGTCTTGTGAGTTCATAACTGGCATCTTAATTATTTGTTATTGTTCTTTAATACATGTTGAATTGTATTACGTAAGAAAATGTTGTAATAATAATAATAATAATAATAGCATTTATTTAAACACGGTATTGGCGATACTGCAGCATTCAGAGCTGATGTGGCCGTGATAATACAAAAGGAACGATAAAGAAATCTAGCTAACCTCATTGATTATGTAAATTACACGTTTTTTGATTGAATGACTATTGCATTATAAGATATTGGAATGATACTAACTAAATAGTTGAAAGACTAACTAATTGACTAATAACTTAATTAGATGAACAAGCGAGTTGTTGTGCAAATGGACAGGCGGATGTCTAATGTATAAGTAAACACTTGGACGAGTAAACATGAATAAGTTAGGCATGCATAAATAAAACATTAGTGGTATGAGAACTTATCAGTATTTTTACATCATAAACTTTGTTGTTTTGAAAGGAAGGGTGCTTGGTTGCCATGGCAACACTTTTAAACTTAATGCACCTTGTTCATTCTTCTGGGTTCTTTAACTGATTTTTGCTCATACAGCTATGAAAGGTTAGCAAGAAATCAAATGTTAAGTAATATGTTGCCATGGCAACAAGTAAATCACATTTCGCAAATTTATGACAACTGTGACGTTGCCATGGTAACTTAAAATTCATTAATTACGAGAGCTTGTGTGCCAAGCAATCCATCCTGAAACTTTAACAATGATCGGTTGAAAGTCAGAGTTCTCAAATTACTTGATGATTCCCTTACTGAGGTTTTTGTAATGGTGCCATCCAGTTGCACAATCACTACAAGCTAGGCTTATTAAAATCTGTGTTGTGGAATTCAAATTTTGGGTGCGATGTCCCTAGAAGAACTAAAAGAAAGGAATCGGGACCTGGAAGGGCGATGTGCAGCATCAGAAGGCTGCTGTCTGGCATTAGAGGAAAAATACAAGAAAGTCCTCATGCTGAACACTAACGAGATGGCCGAAAACAAACAAATCATCAATGGGTTGATTGAGCTCTGTGGGAACATCCGGGTGCTGGTCTGTGTAAGACCAGTTATACAAGACCAAGTGACCTGTCCAGGAACATTGTCACCTTTGAGGAACATGACGATGCCCTCTACGGCTTTTTAAGTTGAGAACTATGTACAATGTACATATAGTACGGCATCCTTTCAATTCATGATATTTTTAACTTTTTTATAAGCTTCAACAATCATAGTGTTGAAATGAATCACATTCAAATGAAGTACATCTAACACCATTTCAAAGTAATTGGAACTTTCTCAATATAATTGGCACTAAAAGCTATTATTCATTATCAGTCTGTTTTATCCAATGAAGGTTCCTCAGCAGATAAGTCTACCATCGGCTTGCAGACTGTTACCTACAGCACCACCACCACCCTTGCCACTGACACAGCCTATGACAACACACCCGATGGTCATGCTGGCACAGCAAGGAATGGCCGCACAGTCAAGCCACCCCTGAGGCAGCAGTTATACATAGAACTAAAAGAAATAAAACAATATTGGGAGCAAGAAGGATGATCTCTAGAGCAACAACAACGCTATAAGAAAGGTCGTCATCCGCTGTCAGAAAGAGATGAGCAAAAAAAATAGTTGATAGAGCCCCGACGGAACATCTGGTATTGTTGGTCCGTGTTAGACAAATGATGCATAAAGATGGAAGTGGAAAAGTTCTAAGGTGTCCCAAGTCATTGCAAGTAGAGATACTTGTTGCAAAGAACAAAGACGTTGTTTGCCAATGCCTTCTAGTAGTCAAAATGGCAATGGCTAGAGATTTCAATTTCACTATTAATTCAGTGCAGACTGCTAATTTTAGCCTAGAGGAATATTTATATATATAATTCATCGTATTTTTAACTTTTATAGTACTCTCTCCTTTCTAATTATATTATTACAATCTTATAATCTATACCGGTATATATATATATATATATACAAAGTAACACCTAATTATTATTCCTATATAAAAATATTCTAACACTTGCTAATAGTCAGTTTCATAGTTTCAGTGAGAGATGGCAGATACTGTAGAAGATATGGCCAAGGAAAACGAAATCAAGATGGTGGTACCGATCACAACTGTTCCGAAAATTTAGAATTCAGACATGTCACCTTTTATTTCAACCAAATGATTGACCATTTCTTAATCGATTACACAGTGATATTAAATGCCGTTTATTGGTTTGACACCTATCTAAAACAATTAAGAACACTAGGGAAGTCTGTTATTTTATTTTCGTTTGACATATTACCGATAGCACATACATGTATTTTCCAGGGATAGACGGGCAAGCGAATGTTCAGTTAGAGCTTTTGGGAGCAGGAAAGTGAGCATGAACATTTTGCGATCACCGAGCATTTTCTCAAGCATCGGAGCGCTCGAGCACAGTATTTTTGCGAGCATCTGACAAAAGGGTAAAAACGACGAGCAGTTACATACTCGGGAGCAACAAGCTGGGAATTTCCGTTTCCCAGCTACATGGAATTTAAGAAACTAAAAGGAGATAGAGCTACAGGAGTATACAGGAGGAAGGTAAGCAACATAAAGTTGTAGTCAGTATGAGTATGTGAAGGAGGGCTTTGATATTTTCAAAATATTAGGCTCTATTACCAGCGTATCGTGATGAAGTGTCCGAAAACTACTGCATTACAACGCTTGTCGAGGTTCATATGATATTTATTTTGATCGTGAAGTCTCGCAGTTGGAAATATAAGCTTAACCTTAAGGAAAAGAACGCATTTACTTTTGATCTACTTTGCAGAGAATTTGATTGTTATAGTAACAAGAGGTTGAACTAAACCGGAGATAGAAAAATAATGCCAATTTTCTAGAAATAGCTGATCTCTTGGCTGGTACGTCTCTAAAATGGCTTCAGTTATATCATATTTATTTTACTTTAAATATTTAATTGCTGACTCGAGCATATAGTGCATGTTTTAACAGTCGCTCGTCAAATTCAGAGAAAGGCTGGGGGGTGGTGACGTTGTTTTGAAATGTTTTTTTTTAACTCGCGTTACAATTTTGCCGATCCACCATCACCCCCAGTCCATAGGAAATGATAGTCTCCTTATCTCCAATTCAACAAA
This sequence comes from Actinernus sp. WN-2022, assembly GCA_030867875.1. Classification (NCBI taxonomy): domain Eukaryota; kingdom Metazoa; phylum Cnidaria; class Anthozoa; order Actiniaria; family Actinernidae; genus Actinernus; species Actinernus sp. WN-2022. The sequence goes on from JAOWCC010001210.1 coordinate 1,030,287, forward strand.
TAGATGGTTCTCCATGATCTAACTACTGGTGCTGTCACGGCGATTTCTCACCCTAGTTTTTATTTTTTCATGGGTCAAAACGCTTCTCGTGCATGATAACCACTTTGACATGCTCATTGTGTCGTTATCTCGCCTTGTTTAAACCAGTCTGGTAAAAACTGTGCTCGTATTCCCAAGGTTAAATTTTCCAAGGTCACGTGACTAATTCTCGGAACTATATGGAACTATTTTATGATCCTATCTAAAAATGATATGTACAAATTCAAGATGTACGTCTAGTTAAAAAATGGCTTCGCGATACTATCTGGAGAGAGAATTAGTAAGATAAGCTCTCAAATGATCCCATATAGTGCATAATGAACAAATTACATCAATGGGTCATGGTGAGAGACCATTACGTTAGATGCCCGGGCCGGACACGGTCATTATCAGCGATTCTCATATGAACTGAAATATCTCGCGCACATGCGGGATGGTAAAAATCAAAGCAAATATTCAAAAATTACTAAACTGTGTCAATATTCAGCCTTCGAGTAAAATATTAAATACTTTCAATCAAGCGTTGAAGGGGGGATGTATCTGTTTGTAATTAATTAACAGCCACCAATCGAACACTCACTACATACATGCGTAGTACTATGACACAGCCCCTTTAATTGTTTAGATGATTCGTTCAATGTTTTTTTTTCTGAATGCAGAGAGCAGCCGATCAGCGCGCAGATGCAGACGCAGAGGGAGGAGCCGCAGAAGGCGCAGCAGCCGCAGCCGAGAAAAATATCAGGATCGTAAGTTTAGTACCAGCCTATCAGTTACAATTCTAGCTAGTTTCGCCGTATGAAATGCCTCTGTTTATAGCAGATCTGAGAGAAAGGACTCCCTTTTATTGAAATTACGACTTTTCTCGGAAAACCTTAGTATAGTTGTAAACTTTAAGTACCAGGAGGAACTGAGACAGATATCATAGCAATATTCTATTAGTACTAGTACTATAAAAGAGAAGCAATGTTGGGCAATTTACAAGCGCGATTACGAATTTACAAGAGAGTATATTCAGTATCCTTAGGACATTGAATACCCTTTTTATATTTAACCCTCCCTACGCCCTCAAAGGTGTACCTAAAGTTGTACCTCATCTGCTGCCATGTTTGTGACCACGAGGATCGCGAAAATGACGTACCTCGTTTCCAGGCTGCTCACGGATATTGTAATGAATTGGAAAATAAAAAATAGTTAAGTGAGCTGGTCCTATGACCTGCGTTTTGTACGAGCCGGCTTCTTACAGTCTGTTGAGGCCGCCATCATGTTGCGAGTAACTCGCAGAGTCCGGTTCGGTTTTGGCTTCAGAAAGCTATTTCTGCTCGTCTATGGGCTCTTAAAATCCTCTAACACTGAACTATAAGATTTAAAGCTAAATAGTTCTGATAAATTTGGGCTGAAAACGAATAACAAAGGATACGGCAGAACTTCTAGTATTGAGGTCTCACTCTCTCTGTTGTCAAGGAATGTTAGAAAAACTCGTATTTTTGTGACTTCAAAAGCCATTCACGATCAGTACGACTACTTATTGACTAAACATCTTCAAACTTCCTAAACATACTAATTTAAATGTGATCTTTCATTGAAACGTTAAAAAAATGAATTGGATTAAATGTACAGACTCGGTCACGGTCCTATATCACTTCACGAAATTAGCTGCTAATCGCCCATTCATGTATTTTTACAGGGCCATAGTTTTTATATTCAAAATTAAAAACTCGCCAGACTGGCTACATTAACGTCAACTACGTAGAGAGTTACAATACAAAGTTAGAGATTAAACGAGGGGAAGAAGGCATCTACGTGCTAGGAATAACCGAAGTGTCCGTCTCCAACAGAGAACAAATAAACGAGGTATGCGAGACAGTATTAAGGTGGCACCCGGGTGTTCAAAATGGATCGAGTATGTATACGTGTGTATATTCGCATAGTGGCAAAACGTTTTCAAATAAATAAATACCAAAGCAACCCACAATAATAATAAGCTAAAAGGAATAGCAGGAAGATCTGTTGTGTTAATCAGTGCTCCTCCAGTCATGAAAGATTACAACAAAAATATGGGAGCAATTCACAAGAGCGACCAGCTGAAAAAGAGCGATGCCATTGATCGAAAGTCTCCTACATCATGTACCAACAATGTTCAGTGGAACAGTGGCCCAATGGAGGAAGAAATCACACCCATGCATGGTGACACAAAGGCTTCACGTCGAAACTGGTAAGTGTCTCTGTTATAACATTTCATCACTAAAGCCCGCTGGCCGCCCATCTTTTTCTGGGATACCTGTCGCCCTGACATCCCAACAGAAGGGGATTAAAGGAAAAAAAGAGGCAGATGTAAATAGTGTTAAATAGGCCCACATAGGAAATACCAGAGGGTTGAAACAGTGAAAAATGCAAAGCCAGGTTGTGCCGTGATTTCATGACCAATATCACAGCAGATTTGTAACTGATGTAGACAATTCATAAAGATAGATTGATTTCATGACTAATAGCATAGCAGATTTGTAAGTAATGTAGATAATTATTCATAAAGTTTGTATACAATAGTATATTATCTTCATGTTCCGTAAAAAACATGAGCAAATGACTATTGTCTTTATTGGTAGAATTCCTTTTATGTTGTTGTTGCCTTGTCCTATTCCATTTTACAAAGTAAATTTGTAGCCAAATAACATAATGCTGCTTCAAAGACACCTGTAATTAACGTTCTGTTCATAGTTTTTCATTTCCCGTAAACAATTAATAATTGCCATGTAAAATTCACACAATAGTGCGATTTATATTGATTTCTTTACTGAATTTGTTAGATATTTGATATGTAACTCATTGCAGTTAATGATTAAACTGGACTAATCTTCAACACATTTAGATAATTTTCTTTATCGATCTCATTACATCTCTTATTAACTCCCTTACAAATAAACTTATCCGAAGCTCCAAATGATTGGAAAGTTAAACACTGAATTTCTAACTGCGCTAGAAGACTTACAAACTTGCAAACTAGGTTAGAGTTATAATATATTGTACTACGTGAGTGAACTACATTCTTAACCTTATGATGGTACGTACATTGCCCTTTTTTGTTGTTGTTAGAAATGATTCTGTTCTTCTTTCCAGGCAAACTCAATCTGGTAGACCTTGCGGGGAGTGAACGCGTCTCCAAGAGCGGCGTCGAAGGCTTACACCCGACAGAAGCCCAAAATATAAACAGGTCACTGTCAGCTCTTGGAGACGTCATAAACGCCCTCAAAAACAAGCAAACCTTCATTCCCTATAGGAATTCTAAACTTACATTCTTACTACAAGAATCACTTGGTGAGTCAACCAATCTAGTGTGTGCTTAATGGTTCATTGCAATATATTGTGCCTGCTACAAAACTGTACATCGGCCCTTTGCGCGTAACATTTAATAGGATGAGTTCTAACACGTGAACTGTGTGACATTTCTGTAGGAATCCACTGCATGTAAGACTCGATTAATGGTCCACTCATTAGCATAACAATCCTTAACTGACGTCACTTCAAGGATTTGTAATGCATTTTAAGCCAAACATTACAACTTGAATCGGCCAAAATAGTTGAAGAAGTAGTCGTCACGTCACCTCGGGAATCGACCTATGCTTTTACTTACGCGGTCATGGATCAGGAAAGGTTACGTTTCCACGATTTCAAACAGTAAACCAGTAAACCAAAACTTTCTTCGCCGAAGTACTCAACTTTTCGGAGGTTCATAGCTATGAAAATTCCACGAAGGCTCATATGTACTTTAAGTAGAGGACATTGAAAGGCTCGTGCAATGATCAAAACATACGAAATATCATATATCCCGTATAGCGCGCACGAGTAGTTTATGCGATTTTTTTATGATATGCTTAGAAAACATTTGCTGAGAGCGTGTAACTGTGCACCCTATAACCTTTTTAGACACTCGTTATTAACCAATCAGAATCCAGATATTTTGTTGAATATATTATAAAACACCAAAACCAACGAGTTCTGGCCAGGGTTAATGTATGCTTCAGAAAGCTATTTCTGCTCGTCTTACGGCTCTTAAAATCCTCTAACACTGAACTTTAAGATTTAAAGCTAAATAGTTCTGATAAATTTGGGCTGAAAACGAATAACAAAGGAACCGGCTGAACTTCTAGTATTGAGGTCTCACTCTCTGTTGTCAAGGAATGTTAGAATGGCTTTTTTTATTTAAACATATTTAATTGCGGAGTTTTCCCCAAGAGCAAATTGCTCATCTAGGGGGCTCACTGCGAGTAAATTACAACCATAGTTCCAAGCGGGACATTACACTATTGTTTTAAATACATGTGAAAAGTGCGCAAAAACAAATACATTTATAAGTTTCTAAAACAATAAAATGGTGCTGACAGATGGATGGCAAAATCGATTAGATTCTTTAATAAAGCATTGGAAAAATAGAAAATATCAGCATTTTCATCCGCTGAAAGTTGCGAAGATCCAAACAAGAAAATGTTTATTATCTGTAACTCAGACATTACTGTCCATCTATCAGTAAGAATTTGAGCAGCAGAGGAGAGTAGTTTTAATCTAGGAGCAGCAAATGTCGGACAATGAAGGAAATAATGATTGATATTTTCAATTCCAAATCCACAAAAACATGCCGGGGATATTTTACAACCAATTTTTAAAAGATAAAAATTAAGAGCACATACATCTAGACGTAGACGAGTGTCAACAATAGAAGAATATCTGTTGAGAGAGAAATTATATAAGCTTTATATTTGGGAACATCAAAACAAGTGAACAAAGCTTTTTTGAAACAACCAACTGACTCAATGTTACGTACTTCTGTATCAATATCATTCCACAACTTGGTGGTAGATGGATTTTTAAACGCTCAGTACGCACTGAAAATCAGTAAAGTTAGAAGAATAATGCATTCTCTCAGACACCTGAAGGGGAATTAGATCTTTCAAATAATTGGGAACTAAATTGTTGACGATTTTAAAATAAAAGATCAGCTTAAGAATAGATCGTCTAGTCTTCATATCTTCCCAACCAATTTCCTGCAACAAGCGATGCCTACTGGTACCCTTCATAGCCCCCGTAACAATTTTTGCAGCTTCATACTGTACAAATTTAAAAAGATCACTTTCATTATCAGTATTATACAACCATCCCACAAAACATCTGCATATGCCATCAAGGACGAATAAGAGATTGATATAACTTATTCAGAGTGTCCCTGTTTATTCTATATTTAATTCCTTTGAGCAAATTTCGCCTTTTACTAGCCTTCTCATATATTCTTAAAATGTGGGTCCTCCAGGAGGTGTTACTCTATAGTGTTACACCAAGGTGGGTGTGCTGAGATACCTCCAACAATTTTTTTTTAGCTTCAAAAAACAAATCAGGATGATACGGTTTTAAGCTTAACTGAAAAAGTAAGTAGGATCAATTGTAACTAACCATCGAATCGCCAAGTTCTTAATTTTATCAAGATCATTATTCAATTTTATAGAATGGCTTGCCCTCCACACAGGCGTTGCTATGGGGAAATCGTCACGTGATCAATTGATGCAAATGGCCTATAGTATATCAACTTACTACTTCATTACTACTTAAATGTTGTAGATAAAAGACCTAACAGAAAGGAATATACAATTGGAAGACCGCTACGAGAAGATCCTCGTCCTCTACAAAAGAGAAATGACAGAAAAGAAATATCTGAACGAGGTGATGGAGCTCCGTGGTAACATCCGGGTGCTTGTCCGCGTCAGACCAGAAACACTGGAAGATAGATGCGACATGGGAGAGAACGTCGTAACGTTCGATGAGCATGACGATGGTCTCGTCTGTGGGTTCTGAAGATGGCACCCGGATGTTCCAAATGGATCGAGTATTCACTCCAGTGTCTTTACAATCGGAGATATGGACTTTTTTTTAATCTGCCCTCTATATATAATCAAGTTTATATCTGTTTATATCTAGTTTTATATTTTACATTACATTACCGAATAGTAGTATTTGCTTAGCATATTTCTTCTGTTAGTAATAGCGAAATTTCACATATACCAAGCTTTCATACGAAACACGTCGTATTCCCTAGAAGGTTTCCTTGTCCTCTTAGAAGAAAAGAAACACAGAAAATGAAACTCTGTGAATGTGAGTCAACCAATCTTTTTTTATTTAAACATATTTAATTGCGGAGTTTGCCCCAAGAGCAAATTGCTCATCTAGGGGACTAACTGCGAGTAAATTACAACCATAGTTCCAAGCGGTACATTACACTATTGTTTTAAATACATGTGAAAAGTGCGCAAAAACAAATACATTTATAAGTTTCTAAAACAATAAAATGGTGCTGACAGATGGATGGCAAAATAAATTAAAACTCACGCTTTTGAAATCGATTATATTCTTTAATAAAGCATTGGAAAAAATAGAAAATATCAGCATTTTCATCCGCTGACTGTAGAGCTTTATGTAGACACTTACAGTCCTGAAGAGCTTATTACTCCAAATTTAGAATTTATTCACTTTTTAACGTTTGCTATTTTATTATATTTGTATATGTTCTGTGACTGTAATATACATTGTAGATTATAGTTGGCATAACACTATTCCTAAATCTACATATCACTACATTTTCATTTTTTTACGAGTGTACTATGCATATCTTTGTATTTATTAATTTAGTAAGTGTCCCCCGTTAGCAGTAATGCTAAATTTACATATGACAAGTTAATAAAGTTATTATTATTATAAAAGAGGAAATATTGTTACTGATATGTTGGGTTAGCAAACGTGAGAAAAAAGACAAACAAAGTGTTGCTTCAGCCGGCGTGTGAACGGACCTGGGTAACATTTCTCGCCGAACCAAGTTTAGGTTATTTGACTCATGTACACAAAGTTTACGTGATAGTTCTAACAATTCTATAAGTATAAAGAATGTTCTTTTACAGCAATTCGATATGTCGCAACAAAACGCTGACCCCCGGTCCATGGACCACCCATAAATTCATGATTTTTTCGAAAATTAAAGCTTTTAAAATTTTACTTTGAGTTCGTTTCATCCGTTCGGCCGTTCCTGGCGGCATCGTACGGTGCAGTCGTCGGTCGTTTGCCTTACTTGCTGTTGCATCAAACAGTATCTGAAAAGCTATGAGGCCTGGACTCACCTTACCTATTCCACTACCAGTAAAGGCAAGGAACTGTTTTTCCAAGAAGCGGAGCACCATAGATAGAGGAAGAAAGAAAAAAATAACGAATTGATCGCCATATAGCCGAGTGGCTAGAGCATTCGCCTTTCAAACCAAAGGTCGGAGTTTGATTCCCTGAGCATGCAGTTCATTTGTTTCTGTCTTTCTTCTTTTTCCTAAGTTTTATTCATCTTTTCTTCTCAGCGTTCTACCACAAAGTGATATATTCGCTATTCGCTACAAAGACAAAGTGATATATTCGCTATTTTTAGAGATTTTAAAATAAAACTGAGATTTCCCACGTGGCTTCGCACTGAACAGTTTAAAAAAAATTCGCAGCTGCGATATTAGGTGAAAATTAACATTTTAATAACTTAAACACACTCACATTGCTCTTCGCTCTTGACTCCATGTTTTGTTTAATAATTTCTTCTCGCTTCAACGCGTTGTGCGCCTACGTTTCGTAAATTATGGTCAGCGTAGTTGAAAAGAAATGGCGGATGAATGATGCAATATGCGATCAAGCTTCTAACATTAGTTATTTATAAAATCTGAATTAAGCAACTGAGCAAAAACAGTAGACAGATGTCGAAACGAATTATTAGGTGGAGAATCAAAAACGCTAATGATATGCAGATCTCCCCTCTAGAAAGAAATGTGATGGAGACGATTTCGACATTTGCACAGCGTGTTTGTTCGGTGGAACTCGGTCAGGCAACGAGTAGGCCCGAGTCTGGGCAGGTGAGTAGAATTAACAAGAGCATGATTTTATTAAATTGAAACAGTACTGTATTCCACTTGCTGCCTCATTAATACAGACCTACAACATGTTGCTGTGTACCACCTCACTGGTTAGCTCAGTTGGTAGAGCAGAGATATACAATGAGAGTGTCAGAGATCTCATAAAAACCCAAAAGTTAGAGATTAAACGAGGGGAAGAGGGCATCTACGTGCCAGGAATAACCGAAGTGTCCGGTCTCCAACAGAGAAAAAAATAATGAGGTATGTGTGACAATATGAAGAAACTGGTTGAGATTGAGCATGATACAATTATCAAGACAGGTCTGTTATCTGAATTTCAATTTTTTGTTCTTTAATACCTGTTGAGTTATATAAGAAAATGTTGTAATTTTACACCCTAAACTTGGTTGTTTTGAATGTAAGGGTGCTCGGTTGACTTAATGCACCTTTTTCATTCTCTGGGTTCTTGTAACTGATTTTTGCTCATACCGCTATGAAAGGTTAGCAACAAATCAAATGGTAAGTATAATATTTTGCCATGGCAACACTTAAACATTTCGCAAATTTACGACAACTGTGACATCACATACGTTGCCATGGTAAATTCATTAATTACGAGAGCTTATGTGCCAAGCAATCCATCCTGAAACTTTACCAATGATCGGTTGAAAGTTCTCAAATTACTTGATTCCTGAGGCAGCAGTTATCCATAGAACTAAAACAAATAAAATAACAATATTGGGAGCAAGAAGGATGATCTCTAGAGAACAACGCTATAAGAAAGGTCATGACATCCGCTGTCAGAAAGAGATCAGCAAAAAAAATTCTAAAACAGTAGAGAGCTCCGACGGAACATCTGGGTGGTGGTCAGACAAATGATACATCAAGATGGAAGCGGAAAAATTCCAAAGGTAGCACCAGAATGTTTGACTCATTGCAAGTAAAGTCATTGCAAGTAAAGACATTGTTTTCTAATGCCTTCCAGTAGTTAAAATAGCATTCTTGCCTTTTTAATTATCGTAAAGAACTTTCGAGACATATTATTATAATATTACAATCTTATAATTTATAGTGAACACAACCCCACAAGCTGTAAGCTATACCTTACTAGCTACTAATGTAACCCTAATTATTATTCTCATACAAAAATATTGGAACACTTGCTAATAGTTTCAGTGAGAGATGGCCGATACTGTGCAAGAGATGGCCAAGGAAAACGAAAACAAGATGGCGGTACGTATAACAACTGTTCCGAAAGTTTAGAATTATGACCTTTTATTTCAACCAAATGGTTGACCATTTTTTCACATAACAATATTTTTGTGTTTAGACGAGTCCTACATTACAGTGATATGAAATGCAGTTTATTGGTTTGACAGCTATCTAAAACAATTAAGAATACTAGGGAAGTCACAACAAGGAGTGGCCGCACAGTCAAGCCACCCTTGAGGCAGCAGTTAACCATAGAACTAAAACAACAATATTGGGAGCAAGAAGGACGATATCTAGAGCAACACCAACGCTATAAGAAAGGTCACCGCAGTCAGAAAGAGAACAGCAAATAATGTCAAGGCGCAGGGGGGAGGCCAGGCATACATAGGGAATTTGACAAAGGAAGACTGCCGTGGTGGGGAATCGAGGCCCCGGGGTCGGGTCATTTGTCTAACACGGACCAACACCCAGATGTTCCGTCGGAGCTCTATCAACTCGCTGAGATTTTATTTGTTGTTCGTCTAATATTCTCGCCTTCCACACGCTTTTCTTCGTCCTCCCAGCCTTCTGAACTTCCTCACAATATCGTCTTCATCATATTTTTGTTCTAGTACGAAATTGCTCTGCCATATCGACGCAAATCTACTCTAATTCTGAGCGTGTGACCTCGTGCACGTGGGATGGTAAAAATCAAAGCAAATATTCTTATCTTGTATAATATTTTCTTATCTATGAATGTAACATTTATTATTATTCAATGTTTCTTTTTCTGAATGCAGAAAGCAACCGATCATCGCGCAGCTACAGCCGCCGAAGGAGGAGCCGTAGCCGCCAACAAGGAATATCTTAGTATCGTAAGTTTAGTACCAGTTGTAATGTTCTGCCTATCAGTTACAATTCCAGCTAGTTTTATATTTTACATTTTATTACCGAATAGTATTATTATTTGCTTAGCATATTTCTTCATTATAAAATATTATTCGGCTAATTCGTTTTAATTACTAGTTCTCTTAGAACACCTTTGCCTTATTGTGTATTCAAATAAAATTAGCAGTTAAATGTTATAGATAAGACCTAACAGAAAGGAATCTCGAATTGGAAGACCGCTACGAGAAGATCCTCGTCCTCTATAAAAGAGAAATGTCAGAAAAGAAGCAATTTATGAACGAGGTGATGAAGCTCCGTGGAAATATCCGGGTGCTTATCCGCGTCAGACCAGAACCACTGAAAGATAGATGCGACATGGAAGTGAACATCGTAACCTTCGACGAGCATGATGATGGTATCGTCTATGTGGGTTATGAAGATGGCACGCGTGTGTTCCAAATGGATAGAGTATTCACTCCAGGGTCATTACAATCAGGAGGTATTGAAACGTTAAAAATATTATGAATTCGATAAAATGTACTGACTAGATCACGGTCCTATATCACTTTACGAAATTAGCTACTAATCGACCATTCATGTATTTTTACAGGGTCCACAATCTGATTCCGAGTATAGTTACTAGGTCCATAGAGTTTTTATTTCCACAAAGAGGACACAACTCTCCACAACGAAGTTATAACACTCCACTCCACTCAGTCGAAGCCCTCGCCCGAAATGACGCTCACGCGGCACCTTATTTATGTTGTGTAAGTAGGATGTTCCGGTATCCTAGGGGATTTGGTCCCCCTGGACCATATTCACTAATTGTATTTTTGTTGGGCATTTGTAATTAGCACCTCGTACTCTTCCATAAGGCCTTGAAATCAATATAATCAATCGATTAAATGTACAGACTCGGTCACGGTCCTATATCACTTTACGAAATTAGCTGCTAATTGCCCATTCATGTATTTTTACAGGGTCCACAATCTGATTCCGGAGTATAGTTACTAGGTCCATCGAGTTTTTATTTTCAAAAAGTAAAAACTCGCCAGACTGCCGACATACCGTACATAACGTTCATCGCCCAGAATGGGCTTTGTTCGAGGGACAAAACACTCCACAATGAAGACAGAACACTCCACTTCGGAGATATAACACTCCACGACGAAGTTACACTCCACTCAGTCGAAGACCTCGCCCAAAATGACGCTCACGCGGCACCTTATTTATGTTGTGTAAGTAGGATGTTCCGGTATCCTAGGGGATTTGGTCCCCCTGTTGGGCATTTGTAATTAGCACCTCGTACTCTTCCATAAGGCCTTGAAATCAATTTAATCAATCGATTAAATGTACAGACTCAGTCACGGTCCTATATCACTTTACGAAATTAGCTGCTAATCGCCCATTCATGTATTTTTACAGGGGCCATTTATATTCAAAAGTAAAAACTCGCCAGACTGGCGACATTATAAGCGACTCGGGCGATATCGGTTTTCTCGTGAAGCTTTAGTACTTTTGTTGATATTTTGATATTCCACTCTGAATCACCACTCGATCTCAGCCAATCAGCGCCTGATTTCGCAAATGCACCGTGCGATTCAGCTTTGGCTGTGCGATTGTAACGTTAACTACGTAGATTTACAATAAAAACCCCAAAGTTAGGGATTAAACGAGGGGAAGATGGCATCTACGTGCGAGGAATCACCGAAGTGTCTGTCTCCAACAGACAACAAATAAACGAGGTATGTGCGACAATATTAAGTAATTGGTTGAGATTGAGCAATCAAGACTGAAGTCTGTTATCTGCATGTAAGACCAAAAACACTAGAAGATCGAAGCGACATGCCAGTGGAAGTCGTAACCTTCGACGAGCATGATGACACTCATCTATGTGAATTCTAAAGGTGGCACCGGGGTGTTCAAAATGGATCGAGTATGTATACGTATGTATATTCGCATACGGACAGACAGGAAGTGGCAAAACGTTTTCAAATAAATAAATACCAAGCAACCCACAGTTGTGTTAATCAGTACTCCTCCAGTCATGAAAGATTACAACAAAAATATGGGAGCAATTGACAAGAGCGACCAGCTGAAAAAGAGCTATGCCATTGATCGAAAGTCTCCTACATCATGTACCAACAATGTTATGTTCACTGAAACAGTGGCCCAATGGAGGAAGAAATCACACCCATGCATGGTGACACAAATAGGCTTCACATCGAAACTGGTAAGTGTTTTTGTTATAACGTTTCATCACTGAAGACCACTGGCCGTCCATCTCTTTCTGTGATACCTCTGGCCCTGACATCCCAACAGAAGGGGATTAAAAAAACAAGAGGCAGATGTCAATAGTGTTAAATAGGCCCACATAAGAAATACCAGCGGTTGAAACAGTGAAAAATGCAAAGCCAGGTTGTGCCGTGATGTCATGACCAGTATCACAGCAGATTTGTTACTGAAGTAGACAATTCATAAAGATAGATTGATTTCATGACCAGTATCACAGCAGGCTTGTAAGTAATGTAGATAATTATTCATAAAGTTTGTATACAACAGTATAATATTTTCATGTTCCGTACAAAACATGAGGAAATGACTATTGTCTTTATTGGTAGAATTCCTTTTTTGTTTTGTTGCCTTGTCCTATTCCATTTTACAAAGTAAATTTGTAGCCAAATAACATGGTGCTGCTTCAAAGACCTGTAATTAACGTTCTGTTCATAGTTTTACATTTCCCGTAAGACAATTAATAATTGCCATGCAAAATTCACACAATAGTGCGATTTATATTTACTTTTTTACTGAATTTGTTAGATATGATATGTAACTCATTGCAGTTAATGATTAAACTGGACTAATCTTCATTTCTGCATTTTCTAAATAAAAACACAGGTGATAAATTTACGTACTACTTAAATTTTGTTATAGATAAGACCTAACAGAAAGGAATATAGCATTGGAAGACCGCTACGAGAACGTCCTCGTTCTGTACAAAAGAGCGATGGCGGAGAAAAAAAAATTATGTACAAGGTAATAAAGCTCCGTGGAGACAGACAGCTGTTAGGGTAATTGGCCAATATATATTCGCTCCCAGCCTGGTCCCTAGGGAAAAGTGAAATAAAGTGCTTATATCCTATATCCCTAGTTTTACTGAACATTTCTCACGCCTCCCAAGTTACTTTTAGCCATTTCTCCCTCCTCCCTACACCGTTCCTCTGCACTCCTTGTACTTCTACTACTGGGGTCATTAATTAGCAAAGGATGACTATGGATCGTACTTTAACAGGCTCTGTGTTATCTTTACTTCGTGAAGCATTAAAAAGAAAACCCATAACATTAACATTTATTACAGTTGAAAACAGAAGGACGTATTCATCGCCGTATGAAATGCCTCTGTTTATAGCAGATCTGAGAGAAAGGACTTCCTTTTATTGAAATGACGACTTTGCTCGGTAAACCTCAACATTTAGTATAGTTGAAAACTTTAAGTACCAGGAGCAACTGAGACAGATATCATAGCAATATTTTATTAGTATTAGTACTATACTATAAAAGGCCTGTTTACTATATATTTCATTCCTTTGAGCAAATTTAGCCTTTTACTCAACAACTTTTTTTAGCTTCAAAAAACAAATCAGGATGATACGGTTTTAACTGAAAAAGTAATACGTTCTGTCTTAGTAGGAAAGGATACCATTGGAAGACCGCTACCAGAAGATCCTCGTGCTCTATAAAACAGAAATAACAGAAAAGAAGAAATTAATCAACGAGGTGATGGAGCTCCGTGGGAACATCCGGGTGCTAGTCCGCGTCACACCTGAGACACATGAAGATAGATGCGACAGCGGAGTGGTCGTAACCTTCGACGAGCATGACGATGGTCTCCTTTATGTGGATTATGAAGATGGCACCCGATGTTCCAAATGGATCGGGTTTTCACCCAAGTGTCTACACAATCTGAGGTAATGATTTGTCTTTTTAATCTGCCCTCTATAATCACAATCTGATTCTGGAGTATGGTTACTAGGTCTAGAGTTTTTATTTTCAAAAAGTAAAAACTCGCCAGACTGCCGACATACCGTACATAACACGTTCATCGCCCAGAATGGGCTTTGTTCGAGGGACAAAACACTCCACAACGAAGACAGAACACTCCACTTCGGAGATATAACACCCCACGACGAAGTTACACTCGCCCAAAATGACGCTCACGCGGCACCTTATTTATGTTGTGTAAGTAGGATGTTCCGGTATCCTAGGGGATTTGGTCCCCAGTGGACCATATTCACTAATTGTATTTTTGTAATAAATTTACGTACTTAAATTATGGGTAATATTCGCTGTGTTTGTTCGAACAAAATAGCAGTGAATTTGATCACAATTGGCGGACCAGGAAGAACAGTTGAGATAGATGAATCTATCTTTGGACACAAGCAGAAGTACCATCGTGGGAGGGCATGCAATGGGCCGTGGGTGTTTGGAGCTGTAGAACGAGAGAGTAAGCGAGTTATCGTTTGTCGAGTTCCGAATCGACGCAGACCAAGTTTCCTATCATCCAGCGCCACATTCTGCTAGGAACAACTATCTACTCTGATGACTTCACACCCTACAGAACCCTTAATCAGCTTGGCTACATTCACCTTACCGTTAACCACTCTGAGAACTTCGTAGACCCATTCACTGGCGTACACACCAACACCATCGAAGGTACATGGGGCTGCATTAAGCGAAAGCTGAAACGCATGAACGGCACCCGTTACGACCATCTTCCCAGCTACTTAGACAAGTTTATGTGGAAGAGACAGGAGACGACGAGACGACTTCGCTGCCATCATAGAGGACATCGCTGCTGGCTACTAAATGCCAATCCAAACAAACGGCTCTTTTAAGAGCCACCAAATTCAATAAAGTAAATTGCCTATTTGCTTCTTCTGTTCATTAACTGAACTGGTATTTACCTGTAAGTGTAAGGGCTGATCTGCACTGGCGATATTAGGTTGTGCACGTGTTTACGCAAGAGGCACTTAAGTTAGCTAGCCATGTGACTGGAGACCAGTCCAAAGCAGAGTACGACGTTACATCCAAGAAGGCGGTCTTAAGATGGCTGCCCGTGTGAAGTCCATGTGAAGCCAGCTTATTGCAGTGTTTATGAATTTCATCGAGGAAAAAATCAGGTGGCAAAAAGTCCTGAAAGTGTAAAAGCATGTACATGATCGTTTGAAGCATTCTAGAGAAGCTTTATAAGGCAGGTTATTGACCAACAACCTACCGTCTAGTACCGACAGCATGCCAACAACCTACCGACAGGTTTTGCGCCCACAATCTGCCAACAACCTACCGACAACCTACCGACAGCATGCCAACAGCATGCCGACAGCCTGCCGACCAAAATTTGGTACGTGATTGTTCACTATTACCTAAATTATGTTATAGACCTAACAGAAAGGAATGTAGCATTGGAATACCGCTACGAGAATGCCCGTGTCCTGCACAAAAGAGAGATGGCGGAGAAAACAATCTGAACGAGGTGATTCAGCTCCGTGGGAACATCCAGGTGCTTCTCCGCGTAAGACCAAAAACACTGAAGATAGAAGAGACATGTCAGAGGAAATAGTAACCTTCAACGAGCATGATGATGTTCTAGTCTGTTAGACTTGCTCCAAGTCGAACTCGCCGAGTCACTGGGTAAGCGATTACCGGGTTAAAAATTGAGCGCAAGAATCTAAGCGAGAGGAGAGTTCGACTTGTTTCAAATGCAGGAAATTGAATCGAGGATTATGTTTTCGCGCGAAAACAAGTTTCAGGGACGGAGCTTAATTTTCGCGCCTTTCACAAACTCTTTCAGAGTACAATCAAATTGTAAATACCACATCCACGGTCGACTGACTTGACACGTCAACATTGGAAGGGTAAGTAGATGCCCATACTAAATTACAGAATTGAAGGTAAGGATAAATCATTGCGTAATACAGTGTACGTAAAGACGTTTTGGAAAGGAAAAAACTAGATTTAAAAATTATTCCTACTATATTATTCGATATTTTGTTGGCTATATGAGATATGGTTACCAAGATAAATGTTCATCTAGAATTGAGATGTGTATAAAATGTATCATAAACCGATTTATTTGCCACCATTCATTGCCACCACTGTTGTTTACGTTAATGGTCAAGTTTTGGACCACGTTCCTAGCGAAAGAGACCTAGGCGTGACCGTTGGTACCGACCTTACATGGTCCATTCACATTCGTCAACAGATCACCAAGGCAAACCAGTTGCTTGGCCTACTCAGACGCTCTGCCGTCAAAGTCCGAAGTACTAGCGCCCGTCGATGTCTGTACTTGTCCCTGGTTAGGTCGAACCTTGCCTAATAATGCCTCACAAGTATGGAGCCCACAAACTGTCGATCTCACGCAGGATATAGAAAGAACACAAAGGAGGGCTACTAAGTTTATTCTCCTGTTGCCCTTCCAAACAGACATCTGCTACAAATCTAGACTCTTTAACTCTAAAGCTTTTACCTTTATGTTACTGGTATGAATACCTTGACCTCATCTTCTTGTTTAAGGCAAAACACGGTTTAGTAACCTTAGCTCCAGATGTTTTGCTAAAGCTTGTAAACAGGGTCAATTTAAGCATCTCTCTACGTTCGATGGATAACTCACTTAATCTTATTACTTATCAGATTCCTAATGTCAAGAACCTGTGTTACCAAAGTAGTTATTTTATAAGAGCTTCCGGAACCTGGATTCCTTTAGCACTGCTTAATACCTCTAAGCATGTGAGGAAGTACTAGTGTAGCTCCTACAGAGGCCAGTTCATCTTGACAATTAAAACCTTTGTCAGCCATTACTTGATCCCCTTGATTTAATTTTGACAAAATCACTTTGGATAACTATTTCCTTGTCAGAAGAACTTCCAGGGAAAAATTCACTCACAAAATTAATGACTCCACTAGGACTGATACCTATGAGCGATTTCATAGTGTGCTTAGACTTGTATGAGGAATAGCAAGTAGATTGTGCATTAAGAGATGAAGGTTTCTCCATCTCAACTTCTGTACAATCAACTATAATAGTCAAATCTGGATAAAATCTCTTGAACACTTCAGGCAAGTGTAGCTTGATAACATCAGAGGGAGGAATATTTATTAGTGGTTCGAATTCGCATCGAAGAAATCGAAGCCAAGTTCTTGTGGTTCTGGACACAGTTGAAATCGATACGTTGAAACGATGTGCCAAGTCTTTTTCAAAAAGCCCAAGTCTTAGTCTCATCATCACCAATGTGAATTCTTGAAAGCAAGTCAGTTGTATAGGCCTTCCTAATGTTTTAACATTGTCGGTGTCGTATACTCTCTCGTGATCATAGCTTAGGTTCTTGGCAGACTTTTCGATAATCGTGTAACACAATACCATGGCGTTATAGTCTGGAAAACCAGTGTAGAAAGTGATATCTTCGTCACTGTTCAGTGTGTCGAAGTGAACCGAACATATAGAAAATCACAGGATCAGCGAGAATGAAATAACATGCCCAGTGAATGTTTTTTTGTGATGCTAGATTAGGGCTTTTAGATTTAGAATTTGCGAAAAAACGCATTTTCAAAACTTTTCCATTTTGAACCTTTATCGAGACCTTAACTGAAAAAGTAATACGTTCTGTCTTAGTAGGATTAATTGTAACGAACCATCGAAACGCCCAGTTCTTAATTTTATCAATGGAATATTTGCTTGCGAATAGGATTTTTATGTTTTTCCGCTGGCTAGTTTTATTAAATTAGTTATAATTATATGCAAAGTCCTGTGGCCTAGCAGCCATTGGTATGTGTAGGCTGTGGGATAGGGGAGTGTCAATACAATGCACCCCTCTACGTACTGGTGGTGCTATGTAACCTCTCACCAGTGGTTAGCCATTCACTTCAGATATTCATCGAGTGAAGACGTTTGTTTTGATCCCCCACCTCCTCCCCTTTTCCTGACCACATGGTTTGTTTATTTTGCCCTTCACCTTTACTGGGCTAAAATATTGTATCATATTGTGAAGATTGTCTGACAATTTTGTTATTCAATAAAAGCGGCTTTGGGTTTCTGCCCTCAGCCATTTTACTCCAAAGCTCTTGTGTGCATATTGCTTATTTGTTGCCCAGTAAACAAGCTCAGTCAATGCAGCAGTAAGATTGTGTAATGTATGGTATAACACAAGGGGAAAAACATAAAGATCATTATTCAATTTTATAGAATGGCTTGCCCTCCACACAGGCGTTGCTATGGGAAAATCGTCACGTGATCAATTGATGAAAAAGGCCTATAGTATATCTACTTAAATGTTGTAGATAAAAGACCAAACAGAAACTCGAATTGGAAGACCGCTACGAGGCCTGGACTTACCTTACCTATTTCACTACCAGTAAAAGCAAGGAACTGTTTTTCGAAGAAGCGGGGCACCATAGATATAGGAAGAAAGGAAACAAATAACGAATTGATCGCCATATAGCCGAGTGGTTAGAGCATTCGCCTTTCAAACCGAAGGTCGGAGTTTGATTCCCTAAGCATGCAGTTAATTCCGGTCTTTCTTCTTTTTCCTAAGTTTTATTCATCTTTTCTTCTCAGCGTTCTACCACAAAGTGATATATTCGCTATTCGCTACAAAGACAAAGTGATATATTCGCTCTTTTTAGAGATTTTAAAATAATACGGAGATTTCCCACGTGGCTTCGCACTGAACAGTTTAATATTTTTTTCACAGCGCCGATATTAGGGGAAAATTAACATTTTAATAACTTAAATACTCCCATTGCTCTTCGCTATTGACTCCATGTTGGTTTAATAATTTCTTCTCGCTTCAACGCGATGTGTGCCTACGTTTCGTATATTATGGTCAGCGAAGTTGAAAAGGAATGGCGGATGAAAGATGCAATATGCGATCAAGCTTCTAACATTAGTTATTTATAAAATCTGAATTAAGCAACTGCATGAGCAAAAATAGTTGAAACGAATAATCAGGTGGAGAATCAAAAACGCTAATGATATGCAGATCTCCCTCGAGAAAGAAATGTGATGGAGACGATTTCGACATTTGCACAGCGTGTTTGTTCGGTGGAACTCGGTCAGGCAACGAGTAGGCCCGAGTCTGGGCAGGTGAGTAGAATTAACAAGAGCCGCTAAGTACAGACGGCTCAATTCCTGTAATCTGTGACGTACTATATGGGAAATAAATTACTTTTATCATGTTGTTTTTGGCTTTGAATAGATGGACTAACGACTCATAATTGCGCACTATTGTCCTTTATTTGTGCTGAAGGTGTGGTGTTTCCTTGGTATGCATGACGTACGATACGGGGGAAAAAGCACTGAATTGAGCCGCTACACAAACTAGCTTTATCAGTGGAGAATTGGCTATTTTTCGACCTTCAAAACGTATTTCCTCTTCTTAGACGTGCACCACAAAGAAATAAAATAGTAGAACTTATTTCTCTTGAATACAAGTTTGTATAGTCGTCGGATTGATTTAGGGTTCAGTTCTCCTAACCATGAAGAATTGTAAAACTCGATTGATCCCGGGATTCGATGCAGCGATTTTCAAGTGAATTGTGATCGCACTGAGAACGTGGCCCGAGTCAGACGTGATTTCCTAGCTCTCTTATATAAACTCTTTTAATATGGAGTCGCCCGTCTTTTCTTCTCCGATAAAGGCAGCACTAAATTTCTTTGTGGTAAGAATGGCTACCTGGGTCTTGCATAGGCAAAGTTAAATGAGAAACGACTGAACATTTAATACGGGCTTCGCGACCTTCGAGCTTCGTACAAGTGACGGTTTCCCAAGTGACCTTCCAAAGCCATACATTGTCTGTACATTTTCACGTGGAATTCGACTCGTATTTACAGACAATGTATGAAAAACTGAAAACACGATTGCACGCTTTCCAGCACAGCTACATCCCTCAAATTTCGATTTTACGGATTTTATTTGGCATCGGATTCGCATCAATTCCCATAGAAACACTGTATTTCGCGCCATGTTCGTACCACCTTCAAAATGTCAGAATTAACCCCGAACTGGTCTATTAAAGAATGGCAATCGGGATTAATGCTTTGCGAGCTTGAACAATTGAAAACCGTTACAACCGCCATTTTCGTACAGTACGAAATTGTCGATTGTAACGGTTTTCTGTTGCTCAAATGTAAACACGGGCTCGCAAGGCATTAATCCTGATTGCATTCTTTAATCTGTTTATAATATAAATAGGAGTTAGAATCAATTGTAAATTGGAGGTTACTGAGGAGATCAGTGGGAAGACCAGAGGTCGTTTAGTCTTAAAGTGCCTATAACCCCCAAAAATAGTATTTTTTTGATTGAAACTAATCTTTAGAACTTAAAAAACAAACATGGGAGGCTAAAACTCAACTGTATTTTTTTACGGCCTGTGGCCGTCAGTTTTCAGTTCCCTTTGGGGGCCTGGAGCCTAGTGACATTGACATTAATGAGGTATGGGTGCAACTCCGACTTGGGACAAACCCAGGGTGAAGAGCGAAAGATGAGAAATGATGGGCCAGGCATCAACTCCGGCTAAGTGAGGGTGGGTGGGAGAGTCGCAGAACTACCTGTTCGTCTTCTGGTTTCTTGCAAACAACACCTATAGTGAGCATTGGTCTTCCTTGTATACTCATTAATTAATTCCCTAGGCGTAATTTACATATTCAGTTCACTTTGAATAGTAAGGTGTACTTCCAATTCCATACACACTTATCTCTTTTACCCTTGAAAGCTTACCATATGTTAAATATCTAATGAAATGTCACCTTGTCACCAAACTTGATAAATTTTCTAATGTCGACGTGCTCTTTCTTGTGATGGAGTTTATTTCATACTGATTAGACTATAATATACATTTTTTTCCTTTTTGTTATTGAGATTTTCCAACTCCTTTTGAGAATAGAAAAACAATGGTAGAAATTAGAGGAACAATAGAAACCGTGCAAAGGATTCTGGTAGTTGTAGTAAAATGATGTCCTATTGGCGTCGCAACTCCAGGCCCTCACCAAGACTCGCGCGGCCTTCCAACTGGAAACAGGGAGCCCAAAACGGATGTTTTTCATAATTTTGACGCCACTAAAATCGTGAAAGTTTAGTTTTTTCACTTTAATTTTTTTCAAATTCTTAGTCATGGCGCTATGCAGAATAGACGTAAAAAATATTTTTTGGGGGTTATAGGCACTTTAACTGAACAACGACAATAAGCTACAGTACCGTCAAGAATACTTTGCGTCTCTTGTGTCAAGTCCCGTACCTAATCCAACCCAGGTTTACAACAACTAGAACTACACGCAAAACACTTACTGTATGTATAACACTGGCACTTGACATGGTACTATGAATTGTGTAGTTGTTGCACTTAACAATATTACTGTATTTTTGGGGTAGGAATTTCCGTTTCCAAGCTACAAGGAATTTCAGAAACTAAAAGGAGATAGAGCTACAGGAGTGTACAGGAGGAAGGTAAGCAACATAAAGTTGTAGTCAGTATGAGTATGTGAAGGAGGGCTTTGATATTTTCAAAATATTAGGCTCTATTACCAGCGTATCGTGATAAAGTGTCCGAAAACTACTGCATTACAACGCTTGTCGAGGTTCATACGATATTTATCTTTATCGTGAACAGTCTCGCAGTTGGAAATATAAGCTTAACCTCAAAGAAAAGAACGCATTTACTTTTGATCTACTTTGCTGACAATTTGATTGTTATAGTAACGAGAGGTTGAACTAAACCCGAGATAGAAAAATAATGCCTATTTTCTAGAAATAGCCGATCTCTTGGCTGGTACGTCTCTAAAATGGATTCAGTTATATCATATTTATTATACTTTAAATATTTAATTGCTGACTCGAGCATATAATGCATGTTTTAACAGTCGCTCATCAAATTCAGAGAGGCTGGGGTTGTGACGTTGTTTTGATTTTTTTTTTGTAATTCACCTTACAATTTTGCCGATCCCCCACCCCCAGTCCAGTGGAATGGGTCAAAAACGCCTTCTCGTACATGAAAACCACTTTGACATTTTCGTTGTGTCGTTATCTCGCCTTGATTAAACCAGTCTGGTAAAAAAACTGTGCTCGTATTCCCAAGGTTAAATTTTCCAAGGTCACGTGACTAATTCTCGGAACTATATGGAACTATTTTATGATCCTATCTAAAAATGATATGTACAAATTCATGATGTACGTCTTGTTAAAAAAATGGCTTCGCGATACTATCTGGAGAGAGAATTAGTAAGATAAGCTCTCAAATGATCCCATATGAGAGAAAAGAGTTCATTAGATATAAAATGGGAAAGCTAAAACTCGAACCGTACTTCACGAAATCGTACGGTAAGGACACTGTGTTAGGGATAAGAAAGGCTTTAAAACGTATGATTACGGTAAGTTGAAAGACGAACTATATGCATACGTTTGTGAAGAACCTATGATAAGTACAGAAGAGTTAGTGAATAGGACTAAAGAATGTCATCCAAACGTATCTATTCATGCATTCGACTCAAGATACAGAACATTCTTATCATATTCTAATAATCACCCAGATATTACTCTCGTATACGTCGTTAAAGTCCATCATTTGATTCCCATATCAGATAATAAATTGAAATTAAAGAAATTAATAGCTGCTAAGGCAAATCAAGGAGGGTGTAAAAAATCTTCTAAATTATACGTCGATCTTAAATGGTCTAGACGTCATGAAAACATACAAAATTAAGTAAAAAGGATGAATTCATAATCTTAGATAAACAAAACAACAATCATTCTAACTGATGATATGGAAATGGCAAATTAATACCTACATTGTCAATACGAAAACGTACATAGAATACTTACATTGGAATAGTAGGCGTTTTAGATCGTTTCATCGATCATAATAAAAACTTGAAACCAGACACGTTTAAGAGTTTCATACGATATATGTTCGATAATTTTCAAGAAAAGGAAGCAAAATAAATGGCCAATGCCTATATAGGCGAATTAGGAAGGAAATACAATAAGATAAACCACGGATTTACATGCACCGATTACGATACTGCTCTGTGCTGTTGGACTTCTGCAATGGCTGAAAAAAGAAATACCACGATAGATCACTATGATAATATATATTGGATCGCATTTTCAGTGACAATACGAGTATAAACAGCTTCGTGGTGTCTGAAGCCATTTAAAATGTTTATACAACTGATACGGGTTATAATACAGATGGTATATATATTACTAACTCAAAATTTAAGCCCAAAAATAAAGAGAACATTAAGTAATAAAAATAGGTAAGGCCTATGTCACTGACTCAAAATTCTCTTATTTTTAAAAACATCATAGGGAACTTGAATATGTATGATTACGTAATCGAGAAAGAAAAGGATACATATGTAATAAACAGGCGGGTAGTGGTAAGACGACGCAATTATGCTTAATGGTAAAAGGGGCTAAGAACCCCATAGTCTTCTCATTTACAAATAAGGCTGTAGAGAATGTTAAAGAGAGAATAAAAAAGACAGTTTGCGTGGATGTATATAACATGTTTTACATTTGATAGCTACTTCTTCGAATTGAATGGACGAGACATTAATAGTTTAAAGGATAAAACCATATTTCTAGAGGAGTTCTCTATGATTCCAAATAAATGGATAACTAAAATATATAGGGCCTTTACAATGTTTAATAATAAGGTCTATGTTTGGAGATCCAAACCAGTGCTCACCTGAGAAGGAGGTAGTCAAATTCATTATGAATATATAGAATCTAAAACCGTTCAAGAAATGTGTCCAAATATTAAAACCCTTGAATATATTGAAAATCATGTAGATACGACAAGAGAACTCATAAAATGCTTCAAAAATTCTTAAGATATGGTAGGATATCTGAATATTTTAGCCCAATAGGTAAATCCAAAAGAAATATTTGTTATTTGAATTCCACAAGAATAAAGATTAATACTGAACGCTGTAAAAAAAATCAAGGACCATAAACATCGATCATTAACCGTTACATTCAAATACCATAATAAGAATGAAACATATGAAGTTTGTAAAGAAATGTCAATTTTAGCAACTATAAATCTGAAAGACAGAAATATATTTAATAGGATGGAATTCGTAATAGAAGACAGAGATAATAGATTCAGGGTAAATATGGTATGATCTAAAAAAAATTTCAAAGCTTTATTCCCTTTTGTGTCACAGTATACAAGTATCAAGGTGCTGATATTAATGAACATTACCATATTTTCGATGTAATATATAAAAAAGAGAGCTAGTGTTTTACCAGGGGATCCAAACACCGATAAAGATGAGGTGTTTGGATTCCCTGGTGAAACACGAAGCTCGAGTTTTTGATCTGACTTCTCAAGCGAAAACAATACCTGCATTCATAAATCATTCGAAAGTATTGTTGCCTGGAATTTTATTGCATGCAATTATAGACTACAAGGGTTGTGATTGTTATTTTGTCACGTTCATTTCAACAAACTACCTGATGGCGTAGTGGGCAAGACGTAGTCAAGAGCAGCCATGAGGAGGATGGTTCGGGTCACTCTGGACACCGATTGTTATTTCCGTCTTCACCTTCACTTCTCCATGTAAAGTCATACTTATGCTGTAATCCTTGTAGCTTAATTAGGTCCAACACATGCATGAATCTTGATACCCAATGAGAACACAGATGAACATCACTAGTGATACCCAATGAGAACACTGGGTGTTCCAATGAAGATACCCAATGCATATGAAGTGTTTCATTGGGTATCAAGATTCATGCATGTGACGAAATGCAGCCTTCTGATTGACTAAAAAGCTCATGAATTATTAATGAGTTTGAGAATGTAATAGAATGGATAAAAAACAATTATACACCGCATTATCAAGGACAGCAATATATATTTCAATAGAAGAATGAAACTCAATGCCAGATTTAATAGCTTATACACAAATGGTAATATTTATAGAGCCGATCATTCGATAATGAAAAATTATGTCGAAAGTACATGTGAGGATGTAAAAACATGGTTAAAATGGCACCTATCTAATAAAAACAGTCAAGTCTTTAAAACAAAAGTAAAAAGCCAAAAACTCGTTGTTTTATCTCCAAGCAACGATAAGAAGTCATTAGAAAAGGTCAAAAATACATATATCGAAGAATACGCCATGAAACATGGAATAAAACTACTGAATAAACGATGTAACCCATTAAGGAAGGCCAAACACGTGGAATATAAAGTAGAAATAGAAAACGAAGATCAATTAAGAAAACGCATAGCTAAACTCAACCAAATGGTTATAAGGGACGACGAAAAAAAGGTTATTCTTTGACGCAATGGCGCATTGGAAGAGAATTCACACCAACGCAAGATACGTCAAGTTGTCAAAAGAACAAGCATTAACAAAAATCAAGCAAAAAAAAGAAGATAAAATCAAAGAGCTCACCTTATACTTCAATTAAGGACGGTGCGTACTATTGTCAGCGCGCACGCCGTTCTGCGCATCTTGCGTCCCGCGGGTCATCCCGCGAGACAGGTCATTTGCAGAACTATTTTGAAAAAGCTGTGTTAATTGTGTAATTTTACAGATAGAAAGATCAAGGATTTTAAAATACGGTCGAAAGATATGCTTGAGAAATGAACGATTTGGGAAATCTTTAAATTCCACTACACGGCCACGAAAGACAATTTTCAGCTGAAATGGTATTAAAAGAGCCGACCATTTCAATGATTTATCGTGGGGAGATGGTCGAAGAATAGTAGATTTGGGAGATTTACCAGACCAATTGAATGAAGGTTGCTTGAACTGCCATGAATCACTGCTGTCTTTTCGCCCAGCGCCTTGTGCGTTTGGCCTGTCGATGCTTTCGGGTTTCGTCAGTTTCTCCAAACATGGACTCGGCCGAGTATAAACAATGTGTGAATACGGTCAAATAAGCTTTGTGAAAACGGGTAAACCTCTTGGAAATCCAAAGAATAATGAAGAAGGAAGGACTGTATGGGGTTTTAGCACAAAGGAAGCAGTAACAGCTTTGATTTTCAATGAAGAAAATCGCAAGACTGGACTGACTCTTTTCCCCACCGCCAACTTGAAAATCTCCCAGAATGCAATAAAAGAAACGAATTTTCAGACTCACTAGGGAGGCCTTGTTAAAAAGTGTCAATTTTTGAAAATAAAAGTAACGATAAAGAGGCCTACCGTCCACATAACTTTTTAAAACGCGTGGATACCCCCATTTTTTCTTTTTGTAATCTATAATATAGAACTGCTAAACAACGTTTACATATATTTTTTGTCTTTATAAAATTTTCATCCTTAATGATCTCTCTTAAACGTATGGGTACCCCATATTTTTTTCTGATTTCAAAAGCTCCTTAGGGGGCCGTTAAAACAATCCATATAGATTTTTAGAAAACAAATTGGGTTGCAATTAGTAGGCACCGTCCTTAAATTAATCATTTGTTCTCTACTATCAAATCATTATTTTCTTTACTAATATGTCAGCATCCGTTATGTGGAGAAAATATTAACTTTAACTTAATAATTAAGCCTATTAAATACTTTCCACTTTATAGAATCAAGTAACTACCTAAATCATTACGTTTTATCCCACAAGTTTACCAGACTGGTTTAATCAAGGCGAGATAACGACACAACGAAAATGTCAAAGTGGTTTTCATGCATGAGAATCGAAAAAAAAGGCGTTTTTTCCCTATTATAAATGGAGGGTGGAAATCGCCGTGACAGCACCAGTAGTGATCAATAACACAAGGACAAGCGTAACGTGATTATTTATTTTTATTTTTAGGATACCATGTACGTAAAGTGTTCGAACAGTCACGTTGTATCTTGTACGTCCTTTGGCGGAACTATAGACCTGTGCTACAGCTGTCGGGTAACTTAGCAAAATAAGTTTACTGTAAAATATTTATTAATT
This sequence comes from Actinernus sp. WN-2022, assembly GCA_030867875.1. Classification (NCBI taxonomy): domain Eukaryota; kingdom Metazoa; phylum Cnidaria; class Anthozoa; order Actiniaria; family Actinernidae; genus Actinernus; species Actinernus sp. WN-2022. Next base: position 1,057,270 of record JAOWCC010001210.1, read on the forward strand.
TGAGTGTTTCGTCTGAGTTAGATGTTTCTATTTCCGATATGCAAAGCATGTGTCAACTCGTTTATTATACAAAAACGTGCTTGAAGATATATGATATATTTTTCTAAACATCTGTAATATTTTGGGCCTTTTATCAGTGATTTTACCAAAAAAATAAAAGAAATAAATGACCTTTTGATGGCCTCACACGTCGTCACATATCAGAAACAGAAACCGCTACTTCTTATTAAATCATTAATAATTTATGAAGCAAAAACAAAGGAAATCAATGTGTAATTAGTGATGTGAAAATCTATCACTCACTGTATTTATTACTTATTAAACTAAAGATTGCTATGCTGTTACCTTAGCCTGCTATGCAGATGTATTTTTCACTCTCATAAATTCGAATAAAAAGTAACGTCTGCTTACCCGAGCACTTAATTAGTTTCCAATATGCAGGCAGACGTCAGCGCGTTTGTTTTATTTTTCTGCCAAAATCAAAGCCATTGTTAGAATTTTAGTGAATTGGCGCGCCAGTGAACACTCTCCTATGATTGGTCAATGGCAAATGTATTGTCTGAATTCCTTTTAAATGTAACATTACGTCACTTTCCAGGATATGGAAGGTAACATCTGATTGGTCCATAACACAATGAGGTGTGCATATTGGAAACTAAGCGCTCGGGTAAGCAGACGTTACTTTTTTTCTTCGAATTCATGAGAGTGAAAATATAGGTCTGCACAGCAAGATAAATGCTTGTAAAGCGTGTCACAGAGCGGAAATTCCAGTCCCATCAATCCGGCTGACCTTCGCTGACCTGTCTCGTTAGGGCAGTATACTTGCAGTTGTCGTATCGTTTAACAGTGAAATAAGAATCTACGATTAGCAGATCTATTGATGTCGACACGTACATGCACTGCAATGGCGAATTTGATTTCCGGGAGAGAATATTTGTTAATTGTATAGAACTGGCTGGAATACGTAAAGTGTCAGGCTATCTTTGGTGATTTCCCGATGACATACACATTTTAACAACAACAACTTTATTCGTACTCTTATAGCAATGATTTGCATGTAAATATATAGAAAAATTATTTAGCAAGAGTACTGGGGCACCTGAAATAGTAATACAAACTAATCGAGAGAGAGTTATTTTAAAGTTATATCAGTGACAGCTTCCTAAATACGTTCCGGTCGCTAGAGAGCGGAATCCAAGCCAAAAGGGCAAACCAATCCTTTTATTTGATCCATTTGACATGTGCGCGAGGTTGTACGACCCGGATTGCAATTGTAAAGGCCTCTCACCATCACACACCCTTTTTAATAAAGTCTCGAGGTGTTTACCGGATAACTAGTTTTCAGCAGGAAACTACTTGTGAAATAACTAACATTTAAAATATATTTGTAAAATTCATGAATAATTAATGAGGGTGAAAACCAATCCCAGGTCAGTATTCAGATCACATGCACAGTACTGTAAATCCCAATAAAGATCAAGTGGCTAAAAGTACGGGGAGGGTTTGAAAAGGCAGCAGGGAAAGGCTGGGGTGGTGAATTATTAATTAGCAGCCTAATACGTATGCATAAACTTTGATAAAAATCCTTAACTGAATTAATTACAGCAAAGGAGACCCAAATCATCCCAAAACTCTTAATTAATCGCACACAACAACAAATACAACGTCTTAGGGGGATATCGCTCACCATTGTGCTTGGCAACTTCGCAAATGAACTTGCACAACCAAAAGTCGAGACTGTATGCCGACATGTGTTCTATCTTCGACGTTGTCAAAATCAAGCCCGTGCACGCCAACTGATTCCACTTCTGCTACTTTATTTTGTCGCTTTTGTTGCCACTCCTCAAAGAGTTTTAGACCCCATTTGGTGTTGTATTGGGTACTTTTTGAAATAACCCCCGACACTAAAGACCTCTCTTGAACCTCACTTTTTGAAGAGCGAAATCGACCGGACATGCTTAACACCGAATCAACTTCCAACTGAAAGTAATTAAAATTCAATTTGGAGCTAGTTGCAACTCCTATGGGACACAACTGGTTCATGATTAACAATCTCTGAACGGTTGAAAATTTTAGAACAATTATGTTCACTGCATTGTTAGTTTCATTTCACAAGTACGATGGCATTTCACGATTGCGATTAAATATAGGTTTCCATTGTTCATTTCTGTAAATAAAAATATTCATTTCACAAGTAAGATAAAAAACGGCGAATATTTTATCTATTACATATAATTGGAAAACGTCAATAGAATTCAGCTATATAGTTTACTTTAATAACGGTCATGTCCAGGTCCCACATTCTTTACACGGACTAATTTATGCATCAATACCAAACGTTTTCCTTGACCATTTCACCCAACTGCGATTAGTGCTTGTTGGATACAGAATTGACGTTAAAACACCAGCGTGTGTTTCAGTGACGTTTATGTTTTATTAATCAGTATATCTGTATCTTAATTAGTTCTGTATCTAAGAAACGCTAGCACGTACGTATTCAATGTATAATCATGCAGTTCTGTATGTGAGTTTACAGTATTCATCTGACTGAAATGCTGTATTTGGATTGATTATCACCCTTATCAAGTATTAAAGTGCATATAAGCCCTAGCCAGTTATCTTTGATATCGATTGTATATGAAGTGTATAGTCCAAAGGTAGAATATTTCTTGATTTGGGTGTTACGTCTACAAGATACAAAGCTTTATATTTCGAATTTGCTAATGATGTGATGTCATCACCGATACAGTTATTATACAAAAGCATGCTGGTAGAGACAAATTACCAATTTTAAAGTTCTGTTATATTTGAAGTTTATCAAAGTGATTTTACAAAACAATTATTCTAAAATAGAAAAAAGCTTAATTCACAAGCACAACGAAATTCAGCAATTGTCGGTGATCACATCACATCACATCATGTTAGAAATCATGTTAGAAATCTGTTATATTTGAAGTTTATCCAAGTGATTTTACAAAAAAATAATTCTAAAATAGAAAAAAGCTTAATTCACAAGCACAACGAAATTCAGCAATTGTCGGTGATCACATCACATCACATCATGTTAGAAATCATGTTAGAAATCTGTTATATTTGAAGTTTATCCAAGTGATTTTACAAAAAAAAAATTCTAAAATAGAAAAAAGCTTAATTCACAAGCACAACGAAATTCAGCAATTGTCGGTGATCACATCACATCATGTTAGAAATCTGTTATATTTGAAGTTTATCCAAGTGATTTTACAAAAAAAAAATTCTAAAATAGAAAAAAGCTTAATTCACAAGCACAACGAAATTCAGCAATTGTCGGTGATCACATCACATCACATCATGTTAGAAATCTGTTATATTTGAAGTTTATCCAAGTGATTTTACAAAAAAAAAAATCTAAAATAGAAAAAAGCTTAATTCACAAGCACAACGAAATTCAGCAATTGTCGGTGATCACATCACATGATGTTAGAAATCATTAGCATATTAGAAATATAAACCTTTATAACTTGTAGACGTAACACCCAAATCAAGAATATTCTACCGTTGGACTATCCACTTCATGTACAATCGATATCAAATATAACTGGCTAGGGCTTATATGCACTTTAACGAATTTAACAAATAGTGCATAATTAACAAATTACATCAATGGGTCATGGTGAGAGACCATTACGTTAGATGCCCGGGCCGGACACGGTCATTATCAGCGATTCTCATATGAACTGAAGAATCTCGCGCACATGTGGGATGGTAAAAATCAAAGCAAATATTCACAAATTACTAAACTGTGTCAATATTCAGCCTTCGAGTAAAATATTGAAAATACTTTCAATCAAGCGTATCGGTTTGTAATTAATTAACAGCCACCAATCGAACACACACTACATACATGCGTGGTACTATGACACAGCTCCTTTAATAGTTTAGATGATTCCTTCAATGTTTTTTTTTCTGAATGCAGAGAGCAGCCGATCAGCGCACTGATCCAGACGCAGAGGGAGGAGCCGCACAAGGCGGAGGAGCCTCAGCCGAGGAAAATGTCAGGATCGTAAGTTTATCAGTAGTACCAGCCTATCATTCAGTTACAATTCTTGCTAGTTTCGCCGTATGAAATGCCTCTGTTTATAGCAGATCTGAGAGAAAGGACTCCCTTTTATTGAAATGACGACTTTGCTCGGAAAACCTTAACATTTAGTATAGTTGTAAACTTTAAGTACCAGGAGTACCTGAGACAGATATCATAGCAATATTCTATTAGTACTAGTACTATAAAAGAGAAGCAATGTTGGGCAATTTACAAGCGCGATTACGAATTTACAAGCGCGATCGAGAGTATATTCAGTATCCTTAGGACATTGAATACCCTTTTTATATTTAACAAATATCTAACCCTCCCTGTGCCCTTAAAGGTGTACCTCAAGTTGTACCTCATCTGCTGCCATGTTTGTGACCACGAGGATCGCGAAAATGACGTACGTCGTTTCCAGGCTGCTCACGGATATTGTAATGAATTGGAAAATAAAAAAATCGTTAAGTGACCTGTGACCTGGACCTGTGACCTGCGTTTTGTACCAGCCGGCTTCTTACCGTCTGTTGAGGCCGCCAGCATGTTGCGAGTAACTCGCAGGGTCCTGTTCGGTTTTGGCTTCAGAAAGCTATTTCTGCCCGTCTTACGGGTCTTAAGATTTAAAGCTAAATCGTTCCGATAAATTTGGGCTGAAAACGAATAACAAAGGAAACGGCAGACCTTCTAGTATTGAGGTTTCACGCTGGCGTCTCTCACGCTCTCTCTGTTGTCACTATTGTTTTAAATACATGTGAAAAGTGTGCAAAAACAAATACATTTGTAAGTTTCTAAAACAATAAAATGGTGCTGACAGATGATGGCAAAATAAATTAAAAATTCACGCTTTTGAAATAGATTAGATTCTTTAATAAAGCATTGGACATTGGACTGAAAGTTGTGAAGATCCAAACAAGAAAATCTTTATTATCTGTAACTCAGACATTACTGTCCATCTATCAACAAGAATTTGAGCAGCAGAGGAGACAGTAGTTTTAATCTAGGAGCAGCAAATGTCGGCCCAGACCGTGACCGTGAACGGACGTGTTTGAACGAGCTCCCACAAAATGTCCAAAGAGCCGCCCAAAGATTATCTAACTGTGGATTCCCTAACAACTCTTTGGGAGGAAAGGCTTCTCCCAAGTATTAGAGGCGAATTCAAAACTGAAATTGCCAACTTAAGATCTGAAATAATGAGTTTGGCTGGTAAATGCGAAGACATCGAAAAATCGCAAACATTTCTGGCAAACGAATATGACAACTTCACAAAGACGCTGCAAAACACCAAAAAGCAAGTAATGGACGTATGTAAACGTCTGAAGGACTTAGAAGATAGAATGGACACAGTAGAAGACGTAGGCTGTGAGCAAGACGCCGCCCTGGACAACCTACAACAATATATGAGACGTGACTGTATCGAAATCACTGGAATACCCATTCTGCCGGTGGACAACCCGAAACAAATTGCAGTTGAACTTGGCGACCTGCTAGACATCGAGGTAACCGAGCACCATGTATCCACTGCCCACAGGTTACAACCAACAAAAAAGATCAAAGACAGAATGATCATCAAATTTGTTCACCGGGACATGAAGGACAAATTCTACAGTCGGCGCAGTAAACTAGTCGGTAAAACAACAAATGACCTGCCGATGATTGCCGCGCAATATGGAAAAAGTATCATCACCGAGAGCAAGATATTCATTAACGAGTCCCTGACCCCATATAGAAAGAGACTATTCGGCAAGATCAACGAGTTCCGAAGGAGCAAAAATTGGAGATATATATGGACGGCAAATGGGAAAATTCTCCTACGTGAGTCCGACAGCTCAAAAGTGTTTGGGTTCAAGACGGTTGCAGAATTTGATGAATTCCTGGGATCCGATTAAACAAACAATAAAGTACGGTAATGTAGACAGTCATATATCCATTAGATGTATAATTCACTTGAATATCTACCTTTTTTTACTTTAAACGACAAAGAACTAAGTTCTACTTTAGGTATATTGTCAAGAGATATTGATTTGGAGGCTGATTTGTATAATCTATTACCGAACCCTGACAAATTTGATGAGAATGACCCTGACCTTATGCTGAACAATGCAGTTTCTAATTATTATTCCGCGCAAAAATTATACACAGTATTAGACAATGCGGGAACGAAATCACTTTCCCTCTTTCACTGTAATATAAGAAGTTTACCCAAAAATTTAACTTTGATAAATGATTTAATGTAGACGCTAGACTCCAAACCAAATATTTTGGCTGTTACCGAGACTCGACTAAATGAAAATACCGTAAATAACGTTGACATTTGTGGATATCAGTTTTATCATACTGATTCACCAACTGCAGCAGGTGGAGCCGCTATTTACGCTTCAAGATTTAGAAACAATTCCTAGACCTGATATTAAGTTTAATACCGAGCTTGTTGAATCGTGTTGGATTGAAATCGATCCTCGCAGTAAAGCAAAAAATCCCATCATTGTTGGTTGTATATATAGACACCCCAAATCAAATATCGAAATATTCACTGAACAGTTGAAAGAGTTGCTCAGGGATTTAAATCAACGTAAGTATGACATTTATATCTTGGGCGATATTAATATTGACTTTTTCAAATATACAAGCCATCCACCAACGGAGAAATATTTAGATATGCTTTATGCAAATAACATCACTCCCGTTATTACTAAGCCGACTAGAATAACTGACCATACTAAGACTCTAATTGACCACATTTATACAAACACTCCGATCTCTCACATAACTTCCGGTATCACATTAATCGACATATCTGATCATCTCCCAGTATTTTGTATTGCAAATACTACCGTCAAACGAAGTAATGAAAAAAAGTTCTACAGAGATTATAAACAATATAACAAAGAGGCATACTTAAAAGATATCCGAGAAATCGACTGGAACGTTCTACTAAATGAAAACGCTGACCTAAATCTACGTACCGTAAAGGTGATAAATACAATAAATGAGGTGGCAAATAAGCACGCGCCCGTCAGAGAAGTACCACGAAGTAGGCTAAAACAATTCACCAAACCATGGATTACAAACGGAATATTGAAATCGATCAAGAAAAAGCAAAAAATGTATCAGACCCATTTCCATAGTAATAACTTGCAAAAAATAAACCAATATAAGAAATATTCTAATAGATTAAACAAAATAAAATCCGAGAGCAAAAAACGATATTACAATACGCAATTTGAGAGATGCAAAAACAATTTGAAAGCCACCTGGAAACTCATTGGAACGCTCATTAAGCGAAAAACAAAAGGTCAGTTATACCCTACTCGAATAATTAGAAATAATAAGACATATTCCAACAATCTTGACATAGCGAATCAATTTAACCAACATTTCGTTAACGTAGGCCCTAGTTTAGCTAATTCAATTAACCCAACGAATCTAAACCCTACTGATTATATCCATAACTCACCAGTCTCAAGTTTCGTAATGTCCCCTATCACTGAGGCACAAGTCCTTGAGCTCTTTTTAGGCTTAGACGGCAACACAGCATCTATTAATATCCCTAACAATTTGATCAAATCAGCAGCCCCGATAATCTCGCCAATATTCACTTACATCTACAATGAATCTATTAGAACAGGCATTGTTCCGGATATTCTAAAAGTCTCGAGAATCACACCTATTTATAAAAGCGGCACTGTCACTGACCCTTTTAATTATCGACCAATATCCGTATTGTCACCCTTTGCAAAAGTTATCGAAAAGCTAGTTTATAATCAATTGGAGTCGTTTCTTGAAAAAAATAGTATAATCTTTAACTACCAATTTGGCTTTAGAAAAGGGCATTCAACAGAACAGGCAATTCTTGAAATTACTGACAATTTGAAAACTGCAATTGACAACAAGGAGACCACATGTGGTCTATTTTTAGATTTTTCCAAAGCTTTTGACACGGTTAATGATAAAATTCTCCTCGCAAAATTACATAAATATGGAATACGTGGCACGCCCTTATCTTGGTTTACTGATTATTTGAACAATCGTCAACAATATGTCAGAATAGGAAACACCGACTCGCATACACTTAGGATGACTTGTGGGGTGCCACAAGGATCAACGCTTGGACCACTCTTATTCTTACTTTACATAAACGACATGCCAAACTGCTCAAAGAAACTCTCTTTTCGAATCTTTGCAGACGATACTAATGTTTTCTACTCAAGTAAAAATATGAACGAGATTGAAAATGTAATGAATGAAGGGCTGGGAGATATATTTCGATACTGTGCTACAAATAGACTCTCTATCAACACGAAAAAGACCAACTATATGCTTATTAGCTCTCAAAGGAAAAAAAATTCAAATATCCAAATTGAGAACATCGAACAAAAAGACCATATCAAATATTTAGGAATATATATTGACAGACATATCAGTTGGGAACAACAGATTAAACATGTTAATTGCAAAATAGCAAAGAATACAGGTATTTTGAACAAATTGAGATATCACGTTGATTTAAATATGCTGAAGCAACTCTACTATACTCTAATCTACCCTTACATCAACTATGGTATCATGAGTTGGGGTAACACATACACTGCCCATCTTACAAAACTTCGTACCTGCCAAAACAAATGTATCAGAAATATATTTTTTGCTTATAAAAGAGAAGACGCCACTCCCTATTTTAATCTATTACGAATCCTCAAGCTCGACAACGTTTTTAAGTTGAAAATAGCGACTTTGACCTTTAAAATTATAAATAAAAAAGATACAGTTCCTTCTATATTCTCAAACACCATAAAAACAGCCGCAACATGTCACACTTATAACACCAGATTCGCTGCTAAGCAAAATTTAAGCAGACAAAAAGCTCGAACCAACTATGGAATCCATACATTTAGATTTATTTCGTCTTCAATTTGCGAGTCAATCGATTACAATATAAAACAGTCAAAATCGTCCTACGCATTTTCAAAACAATACAAACAATCACTTCTCCTTTCTCAAGCATAAACTACTACAGACATGGGCTTTAATTTCATTATTTTCAATATTACTATTATATTAAGTTCCGGCTCACGTATCATTGAGTAATCTTTACGTCCAAATATTAACATCGCAGGCAGTGGTCTGAACTCGAAAGCCCTAATGCTACTTTGACCACTGCGCACGATTGATTCATCATATTTTCTCTCACTTATATTTACTTCTTATATTACCTTTCTAATACCCATAAACTGTTATACTTTTCTTTTTGAACATGTGCAAAATAAATCTGAACTGAACTGAACTGATATTTTCAATTCCAAATCCACAAAAGCATGCCGGGGATATTTTACAATCAATTTTGAAAAGATAAGAATTAAGAGCGCATACATCTAGACGTAGACGAGTGTTAATAATAGAAGAATATATGTTGAGAGAGAAATTATATAAAGCTTTATATTTTGGAACATCAAAACAAGTGAACAAAGCTTTTTTGAAAGAACCAACTGACTTAATGTTAGGTATTTCTGTATCAATATCATTCCACAACTTGGTGGTAGATGGATTTTTAAACGCTCAGTACGCACTGCAAATAGAGTAAAGTTAGAAGAAGTCCTCAAAGAATAATGCATTCTCTCAGACACCTGAAGGGGAAGTAGCTCTTTCAAGTAATTGGGAACTAAATTGTTGACGATTTTAAAATAAAAGATCAGCTTATGAATAGATCGTCTAGTCTTCATATCTTCCAAACCAATTTCCTGCAACAAGCGACGCCTACTGGTACCCATAACAATTTTTGCAGCTTCATACTGTACAAATTCAAAAATATCGCTTTCATTATCAGTATATACAACCATCCCACAAGAAATCTGCACATTCCATCAAGGGACAAATAACATATTTATATAACTTATTCAGAGTGTCCCTGTTTACTCTATATTTAATTCCTTTGAGCAAATTTACCCTTTTACTCAACAACTTTTTTTAGCTTCGAAAAACCAAATCAGGATGATACGGTTTTAACCTTAACTGAAAAAGTAATACATTCTGTCTTAGTAGGATTAATTGTTACTAACCATCGAATCGCCCAGTTCTTAATTTTATCAAGATCATTATTCAATTTTATAGAATGGCTTGCGCTCCACACAGGCGTTGCTATGGGAAAATAGTCACGTGATCAATCAATTGATGCAAAAGGCCTATAGTATCAACTTCTTATTTTTAACATTACTACTTCGTTACTACTTAAATGTTGTAGATAAAAGACCTAACAGAAAGGAATCAACAATTGGAAGACCGCTACCAGAAGATCCTCGTGCTCTACAAAAGAGAACTATCAATAAAGAAGAAATTGATCAACGAGGTGATTGAGCTCCGTGGGAACATCCGGGTGCTAGTCCGCGTGAGACCGGAGACACGTGGAGATAGTTCCGACAGGGACCGGTCATAACCTTCGACGAGCATGACGATGGTCTCCTTTATGTGGAATGCCAAGATGGCACCCGGATGTTCCAAATGGATCATGTTTTCACCCCAGTGTCTACACAATCTGAGGTATTGATTTGTCTTTTTATCTGCCCTCTATAATCAAGTTTGTCTAACAGTGTACTTGATTTAAGCTAGGAATTGGCTTGAGGGCTGGGATGAAATTGTTGGGAGACAGCTGTTGGGATAGGTGGCCAATATATTTTCGCTCCCTGCCTGGTCCCTAGTGAAAAGTGAAATAAAGTGCTCATTCAGTAATGAAGCTTTCTTGTGCTCACACACAACTGAAAAAGATGTTTCTTGATGTTGAATTGCACCCGTAAAATCCAAGACAGCGTACATGAGTCGAGCTCAACACGCTAATTTACTATCTCTTCAGGTATTCGAAGAGATCAAATCTGTGGTAGCTGCTACCATGGAAGGGTTCAACGTATCTATATTCGCATATGGGCAGACTGGAAGTGGGAAGACCTACACTATGGAGGTAAAAACAGCAAATAAATTCATATGTTATTTTACTGTACGCTCATAATAATAATAATAATAATATTTTGACAGGAAAGCTCCACTCACAATTTGTGATTTTCAGGGAGGTCCTGTATTAAAAATATATATATTTCACTAATATATGGAAAACAGAAAAGATAAATGGTTGAAATAAAATAGAAATAGAACAAGGATTATTATGAAATTAAGTTATGTGCCAGTAAGATTTAAAAGTTGATAATGTAGTTGATTGTATAACTTCAGAGTCTAAAGAGTTCCAGTCTAATAGTGCATGGTAGGTAAACTTCTGTTGTCCCCAATTCCTACGTGCGAATGGCAAATGTAGATTGTGCTGACGGCGTGTATTATATGTATGAAAGTCGTGATTCTTCTTTAATTTAAAGTTGAAGTCCACCATGCTATTTAAGCATTTGAAGATAGTAATACAGCGATGATAGCGCCGTCGAAGGTATAGTGGTTTCCAGTTTAATAGTTCGAGTACTTGAGATGCAGAAGAGCTTGAGGGAAAGTCGAGCATTAGTCGAGCAGCATTATTCTGAAGAACTTGAAGGTGATCCATGAGGACGGTATTATTCTTATCTCCCCAGACGATATCGGCATAGTCAAGTAAGGGAAGGACAAGAGATTTATAGAGAGTTAGCCGCGCATGCAAGGGTAGCAAATGCTTTACCCGGCGGATGATGCCAAGACGTTGATTGACTTTATTACTGACTCTATCCACGTGTTCTGACCAACTCATGTTCTGACTGACTGTCACTCCTAAATATTTAAAAGAGTCAGTTCGGTCAAGAGCAGAGCCATTTATGGTTAGTGAAACCTCTCTGAAATCCTTGAGCTTGCGTGCGCTGCCATAAATTATGAACTTGCATTTAGATGTATTCAGTGTCAAGAGATTGCTGTTAAACCATTGACATATGGACAGAAGATCAGCGTTCAATTTATCTTTAAGTTCCTGGGCATTAGTCGAAGAGCAGTAAATTACTGTATCGTCAGCGTAGAGGGACACCTCGCAGTAATTAACACATGAGGGTAAGTTATTTACATAAACAAGGAATAGTAGTGGTCCTAAGACGCTTCCTTGAGGAACTCCGACAGGAACTTTCTTGTAAGGGCATTGAGAATTTGGTACTATGCTCCTATATAATATCTATTATTCTCTGTAATTGTGGATGTGTTGGGATCCCCCCATCCCTGCTTTATAACTCGTATTTTTGTGACATCAAAAGCCATTCAGTACGACTACTTATCGAATAAACATCTTCAAACTTGTTAAACATACTAATTATAATGTGATCTTTCATTGAAACGTTAAAAAAATAAATTCGATTAAAATGTACTTTAAGAAATTAGTTGCTAATCCCAATTCATGTATTTTTACAGGGTCCACAATCCCGGACTATTTTCCAGGGCCATAGAGTTTCTGTTTGAGAAAAGCCAAAAGGCTCCAGAATGGCACCACAGTTTTAAAATAAACTACGCAGAGATTTATAAGGAGTCTCTGCGAGATCTGATAAACCCCCAAAAATTGGAGATGAAACTTGGGGAAGAAGGGGTAAACGTGCCAGGAATTTCCGAAGTAATCGTCTCCAACAGTGAAGAAGTTGAGGAGGTGTGGCCATTTCTCAAGCCACATTTTACAGCATGCGACCCGAGATACAGCGGCATCAAAATATGGTGCTTCTCCTCCGGGCAGTTAAAGCCAAAAAAAGTATTAACAACGTAAATCTCGACATGTTCATCAAAGATAACACGGATGATGAAGTCGAAGCTCTGTTGGACCAGATAGAGGAAGGCGACGTGCCGTACGAGCAGTGGAAGCGCGTGGAAGAGGATGGAAAGATGAGGATGCGTATCGTCACCGAAAAATTACCTAAGCGTGATTTTACAAAAAGGTGGTGGAATCAACCAGCGACTTCCGTGAACATGTGAAACGTCACAATGAGCAGTACACTCAACATACAGATGGATTTTACAGAGAACTGCCTTCTGGAACGGCACTATGGTATCGCTGCACCCTGTAGTGGCATACTACAAAGCTGAGGATGGAGGAGAGTTACAGAACAAAAGGTTTGTTTTTGTGTCTGATGAACTGTCTCACAATGCCACTGCTGTATACACCATTTTGACGGCCCTCTATCCTCAGATGAAAGAAATTGTTACAAATATTGTTTGTTCACTATTGGACGGACAACCCAACATCCCAATACAGGAACAAGACCATATTTGCCTTGGTAGTTGACCACAAAGAAGAGTTTGGTGCCCCCGCTGCGTGGAATTACTTTGAAGCGGAGCATGGTAAGGGGCCGTGTGATGGTGTCGTCAGATCACAGAAAGTAGTCATCCAGGATGCAAGCGACTTCTTTGCATGGGCTGTCAAATACCAGACTACGGTCAAATACTTGTTCTACAGTAAGGAGGAGTACCAAATAGCAGCGGAAAGGATCACTATCGGTTACTATGACCTCATACCTGTTAATGGAACTATGGCTCTTTGTTGTAGCTGCTGTAAGCAAGGAGCAGGTAATAACAAGGATAACATCCTGTTATTGCAAGACCTGTCTGACAAGCCTTTCTGCCCAAGTAGAGTCTACCAGCTGCAAGTGAAAGAAATCTGCCATTCACCGGCAGCTTTCTAATACGACAGTGCAAGCCGAATTGGTCGTCAAGATCGACAGATGATTTCGTCGCAGCCCACTATCAAGGCGAATGGTATATTGGATAAGTCGTAGAAGATTTTGACAACGATAATGAAACGAACAAGGGGGAGGGGGAAGATGGCTACGGCCAGCTTCAAATGGCCTGAAAGGGAAGATGCTCTTTGGGTTGCCAGGACCGACATCCTATGCGTGATTGAGCCGCCTTCTCAAGTCAGTAAGAGGAGGAAGGCATATCAACTACCTCAAGCCACGCTGGAATTGATTGAGGAAAGGTTCGCCCTCTTCAATCAATAATGCTTAATATATTATGAGGTTATGAAGAGAGGTTTCGAACATAGAGACACATTCTTTGATTTAACTATTATGTCATTTACGTTACCCAAGGATGTTTTTTTTAACTGGAAAATAGTAAAAGTGTGAAAGTTGCCTTGTTTTATGGATAACTCAAACGTTTTTAGAGTTTGTCACTTCGTTTGATTAGTTGATGTTGATCATTGCAAAATATGCAAGAATCATTTACGTTACCAAATTGTTGACCAAATTACTATTTGGAACAAAGGTTCAGCGAAACGAATAGCAGACTTATGAATTATGAACGTCTTGACAGTTGAATGCAATGAGTACCGTAAGGATTACCTCTTGGAAGCATTCACGAGGGAAAAAACAAATTGAATGTCTGAAAAAAAATCATATCATTTGTATTAATATTTCATTTTTTCTCATTGAATCTTGCGAATTCTTATCTTAAATTCAGCAAATATTACAAATTATGATCCAGAGGCATGATTCCAAAAAAATAATATTGAGAACTAAAATTCAATGGATATGTAAATAAATGTACACATCTTGTTCAAAAAGATCTGTGGTCAATTTGTTAGTAGAGGGGGTTATACTTATACACGCAACATTTTGGGGGGTAGGACAATCCCTGTCATTTTTCGGGAAATTACTCTCCACGTATATACCTTCCATCGAAAACACTCTAGATCAGAAAAAGCAAGACTGCTCACTGAAGTTTCTGTTGCTAACTTATTATTTGTTTAAATGTTTAAGGTGTGTGACACAATCTTGTCCAACCAGCTTGTAAACAATAGTCGCTACTATCATTTCTCACTACTGTGTTAGATGATTAGGCAAAATGGGATGGTTCAGGGGGACAGTTGTTTCAATGCAGACAGGGAAAAAAGCCTGTAAAACCCTGATTTTCTTATTCTATGATAAGGCCGTGTTTAACTTGTATCTGTTGATAGCAGAGATTTTGTGGGAAGACAAATTTTGCAAAGGTTAAAAGACGATTAGCAAGGAGTCATGGTGGGAACGTGGGCAAGTATAGAGTGTTATCGAGTGGAGCATTGAAGAAACACCAGAATTTGTTGTTGAGTATGAGGACAGTGATGGAACTGAGGATGACGAAGGGCTTGGGGGATCCGAAATTTGCACTTCATCTTGTAGACCATTACGATTATATCAAGGTTATACATGTAATTATTGTTATTTCTGTTGGTTTATTTCAGTATGACCAGTGAAACAGACCAGCACCAGCGATGTTGCCAGCGGTCTTGTGAGTTCATAACTCGCATCTTAATTATTTTTATTGTTCTTTAATACATGTTGAATTGTATTACGTAAGAAAATGTTGAATTTTTACATCATAAACTTTGTTGTTTTGAAAGGAAGGGTGCTTGGTTGCCATGGCAACACTTTTAATCTTAATGCACCTTGTTCATTCTTCTGGGTTCTTTAACTGATTTTTGCTCATACAGCTATGAA
Organism: Actinernus sp. WN-2022; assembly: GCA_030867875.1. Classification (NCBI taxonomy): domain Eukaryota; kingdom Metazoa; phylum Cnidaria; class Anthozoa; order Actiniaria; family Actinernidae; genus Actinernus; species Actinernus sp. WN-2022. Next base: position 1,072,726 of record JAOWCC010001210.1, read on the forward strand.
AGGTTAGCAAGAAATCAAATGTTAAGTAATATGTTGCCATGGCAACAAGTAAATCTCATTTCGCAAATTTATGACAACTGTGACGTTGCCATGGTAACTTAAAATTCATTAATTACGAGAGCTTGTGTGCCAAGCAATCCATCCTGAAACTTTAACAATGATCGGTTGAAAGTCAGAGTTCTCAAATTACTTGATGTTTCCCTTTTTGAGGTTTTTGTAATGGTGCCATCCAGTTGCACAATCACTACAAGCTAGGCTTATTAAAATCTGTGTTGTGGAATTCACATTTTGGGTGCGATGTCCCTAGAAGAACTAAAAGAAAGGAATCGGGACCTGGAAGGGCGATGTGCAGCATCAGAAGGCTGCTGTCTGGCATTAGAGGAAAAATACAATATAAACGTCCTCATGCTGAACACTAACGATGGCCGAAAACAAACAAATCATCAACGAGTTGATTGAGCTCTGTGGGAACATCCGGGTGCAGGTCCGTGTAAGACCAGTTATACAAGACCAAAGTGACCTGTCCGGGAACGTTGTCACCTTTGAGGAACATGACGATGCCCTCTACTTGGACTTTTTACGACTTTTAAAGTTGAGAACTATGTACAATGTACATGTAGTACGGCATACTTTCAATATAATTCATCATATTTTTAACTTTTTTATAAGCTTCAACAATCATAGTGCTGAAATGAATCACATTCAAATGAAGTACATGTAACACCATTTCAAAGTAATTGGAACTTTCTCAATGTAATTGGCACTGAAAGCTATTATTCATTTATCCAATGAAGGTTCCTCAGCAGATAAGTCTACCATCGGCTTGCAGACTGTTACCTACAGCACCACCACCCTTGCCACTGACACAGCTTATGACAACACACCCGATGGTCATGCTGGCAGAGCAAGGAATGGCCGCACAGTCAAGCCACCCCTGAGGCAGCCGTAAAACATAGAACTAAAAGAAATAAAACAATATTGGGAGCAAGAAGGATGATCTCTAGAGCAACAACAACGCTATAAGAAATGTCATCATCTGCTGTCAGAAAGAGTTGAGCAAAAAAAACTAGTTGATAGAGCCCCGACGGAACATCTGGTTTTGTTGGTCCGTGTTAGACAAATTATGCATCAAGATGGAAGTGGAAAAATTCTAAGGTGTCCCAAGTCATTGCAAGTAGAGATACTTGTTGCAAAGAACAAAGACGTTGTTTGCCAATGCCTTCTAGTAGTCAAAATGGCAATGGCTAGAGATTTCAATTTCACTATTAATTCAGTGCAGACTGCTAATTTTAGCCTAGAGGAATATTTATATATATAATTCATCATATTTTTAACTTTTATATCACTCTCTCCTTTCTAGTTATCGTAAATAACTTTATTGACTATATTATTACAATCTTATAATCTATACCGGTATGTATATATGAAAATATATCACACTTGCTAATAGTCAGTTTCATAGTTTCAGTGAGAGATGGCAGATACTGTGGAAGATATGGCCGAGGAAAACGAAATCAAGATGGCGGTACCGATCACAACTGTTCCGAAAATTTAGAATTCAGACATGTCACCTTTTATTTCAACTAAATGATTGACCAATGTGTGTTTAGATGAGTCCTAGATTACACAGTGATATTAAATGCCGTTTATTGGTTTGACAGCTATCTAAAACAATTAAGAACACTAGGGAAGTCTGTTATTACTCGGGCCAGGCCTTCGGCTGGCACCAGTCCGAAATCACAAGTTGTTATCCTTTATTTTAATTTGTTTGTGTCAACCAATCAGATTGCGCCTTCTTTGGAAGTCCTTGTCGCCACCGTACCAATCACGTGAACAGTGGACAACATTGCCAGGTTTTTCAAGATGATGGCAAGTGGGAGTTTTGACTTATGCGACATGCTTTAAGATACACTCGTGACAGTCTGCTCTGCGATCAACACTGACTATATATAAAGACAACAACAGCTTGTAAATGTAAGTAGCCGCTAATCTGAATAAGAACCTTTATACCAATTGACTGTCGTTGTGTTGTTATTTATTGTTATTAACCTCTTTGTATTTGATTATTATCTCTTGGTTCAGGCATTCTACAGTGTATTTAATGTTTTTTTAGAACTGACAATGATATTATGTATAGAGTAGTGTGTATTTATCATTATTGCAAGTTTATAAAATAAATTAATTTGGTCCAGAACTGAGAGAGTATACTTACATGCAACTGACACTCTTTCTTTACCTTTCTTGGTATTATGATATCCTTGCAAGCTAGATCGTGTTTCAGTGTTTTCTATCTGAGATGGTCCTGGCTTAAGGTTACCTTAAGGACATGCATTCTCATCATTGTATTTCTTATTATCCCTTATTACTTGTATACATTTCCATCATCTTATGAGAAAATAAATGTAATTGTTGTTCCTCAGTTCTTGGCGTCAGCATCGTCACTTTCACACGGTCACGATCAGGAGTAAGAGTACTTTTAAGAATTATTTGGGAATGAATATTAATCTTGCTGCAACCCAAATGATAGAAAAAGAGTGGACATTGCATCTTTCTTTGTGGACTGCCATTATAAGTTTGTCTCCTTCAAGATGTAGAAAATGAGCACTAGCACAGTGGCAGCTCACTAATACTAGAAAATGGTGGTCTGTAGTTTACGACCACAATCGAAAATATTGTATTGAGAATTTAGCCTGAATTTCAGCCGTCTCCACTGGTTTGTTATTGAGAATTATTCTATATTTAATTCCTTTGAACAAATTTAGCCTTTTACTAGCCTTCTCATATATTCTTAAAATGTGGGACCTCCAGGAGAGGTTACTCGATAGTGTTACACCAAGCTGGGTGTGCTGAGATACCTCAACAATCATTTTTTTAGCTTCAAAAAACATCAGGATACGGTTTTAAGCTTAACTGAAAAAGTAATACGTTCTGTCTTAGTAGGATTAATTGTAACTAACCATCGAATCGCCCAGTTCTTGATTTTATCAAGATCATTATTCAATTTTATAAAATGGCTTGCGTTCCACACAGGCGTTGCTATGGGAAAATAGTCACGTGATCAATCAATTGATGCAAAAGGCCTATAGTATATCAATTTATTTTTAACATTACTACTTCATTACTACTTAAATGTTGTAGATAAAAGACCTAACAGAAGGGAATCTCGAATTGGAAGACCGCTACGAGAAGATCCTTGTCCTCTACAAAAGAGAAATGGCAGAAAAGAAGAAATTTATGAACGAGGTGATGGAGCTCCGTGGCAACATCCGGGTGCTTGTCCGCGTCAGACCAGAAACACTGGAAAATAGATGCGACATGGGAGAGAACGTCGTAGCCTTCGACGAGCATGACGATGGTCTCGTCTATGTGGGTTATGAAGATGGCACCCGGATGTTCCAAATGGATCGAGTATTCACTCCAGTGTCTTTACAATCGGAGGTATTGATTTTATTTTTAATCTGCCCTCTATAATGAAGTTTATATCTGTTTATATCTAGTTTTATATAGTACCGATGACACAGCCCCTTTAATTGTTTAGATGATTTGTTCAATGTTTTTTTTTCTGAATACAGAAAGCAGCCGAGCAGCACGCAGATACAGCCGAAGGAGGAGCCACAGCCGCAGAAGTAGCCGCAGCCAGCAAAGGAGGAGCCGCAGCCGAAGAAGGAGGAGCTGCAGCCAGCAAAGAAGCCGCCGCAGCCAGCGAAGGAGGAGCCGCAGCCGAGGAATATCTCAGGATCGTAAGTTTATAGTACCGTCCTATCAATTACAATTCTAGCTAGTTTTATATTTTACATTTTATTACCGAGTAGTAGTATTATTTGCTTAACATATTTCTTTCACATATACCAAGCTTTCATATGAAACACATCGTATTCCCTAGAAGATTTCCTCATCCTCTTAGAAGATAACTAAAAGGAAAGTAGAAAAAGTTAACAGAAAATGGTCCCCTTTAAATAGCTGGTTTGGTAGACCAAAATATAAACTTGTGCTATCACATTCTAACTGATTGTATTTATTATTATTATTATTATTATTAATTTTTCCCTAGTTTTACTGAACATTTCTCCCATTTCTTGTACACAATGGAGGTTATTTACCTCCAATTCTATTTTACTGTACGCTCATATTGTAAGAGCATTGAGAATTTGGTATTATGCTCCTAAATAATTTCTATTATTCTTTGTGGTTGTGGATGTGTTGGGGTCCCCCGATCCCCTGCTTTATAATTCATATTTTTGTGACTTCAAAAGCCATTCAGTAAGACTACCTGTTGATTAAACATCTTCAAACTTGGTAAACATACTAATTTAAATCTGATCTTTCTTTGAAACGTTAAAAAAATAAATTCGATTAAAATGTACAGACTCGGTCACGGTCCTATAACACTTTACGAACTTAGCTGCTAATCGCCCATTCATGTATTTTTACAGGGTCCACAATCTGATCCCGGAGTACTCACGAGGGCCATTGAGTTTCTTTTTTCCAAAAGTAAAAATTCTCCAGAATGGAACCATCTTTTAACGTAAACTACGCAGAGATATACAATGAGTGTCTCCGAGATCTCTTAAAACCCCGAAAGTTAGAGATTAAACGAGGGGAAGAGGGCATCTACGTGCCAGGGATAAGAGAAGTGTCAGTCTCCAACAGACAACAAATTAATGAGGTGTGTGCGACAATGTTAAGCAATTGGTTGAGATTGAGCATGATATAATTATCAAGACAGGTCTGTTATCTGAATTTTAATTTTGTTCTTTAATACCTGTTGAGTTATAAGAAAATGTTGTAATTTTACATCATAAACTTGGTTGTTTTGAATTTAAGGGTGCTTGGTTGCCATGGCAACACTTTTAAACTTAATGCACCTTTTTCAGTCTCTGGGTTCTTCTAACTGATTTTTGCTCTTACCGCTATGAAAGGTTAGCAACAAATCAAATGGTAAGTATAATATTTTGCCATGGCAATACGTAAATCACATTTTGCAAATTTATGAGAACTGTGACATCACATACGTTGCCATGGTAAATTCATTAATTACGAGAGCTTATGTGCCAAGCAATCCATCCTGAAACTTTACCAATGATCGGTTGAAAGTCAGAGTTATCTCAAATTACTTGATTACCTTATATTGTAATGGTGACATCCAGTCACTACAAGCTAGGCTTATTAAAATCTGTGGTAATTCGAATTTTGGGTGAGCCTAGAAGAATTAAAAGAAAGGAATCGGGACCTGGAAGGTTGATGTGCAGCATCAGAAGGGTGCTGTCTGGCATTAAAGGAAAAAGACGAGAAAGTCTTCATGCTGTACACTAAAGAGATGGCCGAAAAGAAACAAATCATCAATGGGTTGATAGAGCTCTGTGGGAACATCCGGGTGCTGGTCTGTGTAAGACCAGTTATACAAGATCAAGTGACCTGTCCAGGAACATTGTCACCTTTGAGGAACATGACGATGCCCTCTACTTGGACTTTTTACGGCTTTAAAGTTGAGAACCATACAATGTACATATGTAGAAAGGCACGTACACCTTCAATATAATTCATCATATTTTAAACTTTTTTTATAAACTTCAACAATCAGTGTTGAAATGAATCACATTCAAATGAAGTACATTGTACATCTACACTATTTCAAAGTAATTGGAACTTTCTCAATGTAATTGGCACTGAAAGCTATTATTCATTTATCCAATGAAGGTTCCTCAGCAGATAAGTCTACCATCGGCTTGCAGACTATTACCTACAGCACCACCACCCTTGCCACAGCCTATAACACACCCGATGGTCATGCTGGCACAACAAGGAGTGGCCGCACAGTCAAGCCACCCCCTGAGGCAGCAGTTAACATACTAAAAGAAATAAAACAATATTGGGAGCAAGAAGGATGATCTCTAGAGCAACAACAACGCTATAAGAAAGGTCATCATCCGCTGTCAGAAAGAGATGAGAAAAAATTAAAAGAGTTGATAGAGCTCTGACGGAGCATCTGGGTGTTGGTCCGTGTCAGACAAATGATACATCAAGAAGGAAGCGGAGAAATGCTAAGGTGGCCCCAGAATGTTTGAAATGGATAGAGTATTCACTCCCAAGTCATTGCAAGTAGAGATAATTGTTGTAAAGAACAAAGACCTTGTTTGCTATGCCTTCTAGTAGTCAAAATGGGAATGGCTAGAGATTTCACCATTAATTCAGTGCAGTGCTAATTTTAGCCTAGAGGAATATCTATTTCACTTTTATAGCATTCTCTCCTTTTTAATTATCGTAAACAATTTAGAGACATTGATTATATTATTACAATCTTATCATCTCTCTCTCTTTCTTTATAGATATATAGTGAACACAACCACACAAGCTGTAAGCTTTAACAATCAGTGTTAAAATAATTTATCACATTCAAATGAAGTACATCTGTAGTGTTTTTTTTTTTATCATTTTTGGTTTACAGACAAGGATTTGTATTATTTGTTTTAGATCCAACATGAATATTTCCAAGTTAAATAAGCATTATTTTATGAAAGCACAGGTGTGATTGATTATTTACTTATTTACTAAAGAGAATTAATTTTAATTTCATGCAAAATAATGTTAGAAAAATGGATTATTTCTGTTTCCCTTTCCAGGCCAACTAATCCATCTGGTCGATCTCACAGGAAGGGGATGTCCAAGAGAGGTACCAACGAATAACACAAATAATGAACGGTGGAGGTGAGGCAGCATCATAATTAAAATCATGATGCTTTCTTATTGCCTTCACCTTTACTGGGCCAAAATTATTTACAAGATTCCATTTATTTTACAAACGGCTTTTGCCCTCAGCCATTTTTCTCCAAATATTTGATGTGTGCTTTGTTTAGTTTGTAACCAGTGAACTAGCCTAGTCAATGCAGCACCTTAAAGTGCCTTTGATGTAAACAAATTGATTGATACTATTATTTATAACTTAACTCTTTACCGTCCGAGCCTGTAAAGAGGAGACGCACAAGTCTGTTACTAGAAAAATTATTGCATCACGTCTAGACATGCTGGAAAGACGATGTTGCGATATTATGCGAAGGGATGTATGGCTTCAAAGTCAGAGCTATAACAGGGATCGCTCGACTCTCACTATGGAGAAAAGCTCATTTGTTTTGGCGATTGTTTCGTTTCTTCGATTTTCACGAATTTTGAGGAACTGAAAATCGGCTCAAAAAAACCTTCCCGTTCGCACTTGAAATCAAGAGCAAACACAAAACCACTCAGTCGTTACAGTATATAATCTTTCCAACAAGCAGGTTTGTTTTCACAAAACACACCAAGCGACGGTGAACCACACCGATGTTTGCACTGCATTTCACTCTACCACATTTTCCTGCTCCCACCTCCAATTGCATGCTGGGTAATGGACAAAAATTCCACAAGGGGTCCCCCCTCTGGGACACCGATAGGATTTTTTATAAGTCTTTTACCCCTAAAACCAAGAGCGGTGATTTGGACTGCCAACTGCAGGATTTCAAGGATTTCAGTGAAGAATTTTTTCCTGTGTCTGAAAGCACAAACACAACGGAAAAACCCTGTGAAATCCCCTCACAAGGCCTAGTAAAAGCAAACCAAGTATTTTTCAGCCGTCCTCAGACTTAATGATGTCCTCAAGCTCTCTGAAGTTGCAATACCTACCGTCGACCAGTTCGTAGAATTCACCCGAATGGCATTGTAGAGAAAGTTTGAGTCCTCTGCTTAAAAAGTCAGCAGTATTTAACTACCCCGGGCTAGCCAAACTTGAACTGAGGGGGGAGCATTGAGTTAGCACTCAGGATTTCACCAATTGAGCTCACACACGATCCGACGACAAAGAGTTAAAGCAAAAATAGGCAGTCAAGACTATTGCTGTAAAAAGATAATTGGTCTGCCTGTGTTACTAGAATTCTGCAACCTGTGTAAAATATAGGAATGTTTCCCTGTAATACATGATTCAGAAAATGAGTAGACCATCTTGCATGTTATTTTCAGTAGTATCAGTAATAATTATTTTAATTGATATCCGAGTGAGAATGTCTCTTCCTTTTTCATTTAACCTTCATACAGCATTCATTCGTTCATATAGTTTTCACAAGTGACATAAGCGTGGGAGGATACTGTTACATACGCCATTATGTTATTATGTTAATATGTTGAGCTAGTCGCACATGCGCATTGGAATAAAGTCAGCGGACCATGAGGTCGATCAAACATATGGCATTCGCGTTCATGGAGTTCTCTAATTAGTGTCCGCACCAGGATATAACAAAAGGTCACTGGTTATTCAAACTAGAAATATCACCGTGAAGCAAAGGAAGAAAAACATTCGCAATAGCCCTCATACAGGTAGTTACTTTGTTATACAGTAAATGAAAGCGATCAAGTTAAGTTATCAGGGCTCCTTTTGATAGCAGTCACAGTTTGTAACTGAAGGGACTACGTATACCCGCTTAAATAAAGGTTTATTCATTCATTCAAAACGGTCAGATAATAGCCAGGATCACTTACCTCGTATTTCAGAAACTGTTGTTGCCTACACCAATAACTGCTTACATCAGCTTCAACTGATCCAGAACTTACTTCATTAGCAGGAGTGTCTGTGACAGATATACATGTACGCTTATTAGCCAGTTTGTAAAATCATGTGACCGATGACATCATTGTTATTACATCAACATTTAAGTAATTCATGGGGTCCCGATACCATGTCTGTCAAAGTTTGAGCCACCCACCATTAATATCAAGTTTTACCGGTATGTCACTAAGGCGGTGATAAGGACTTGAACAATGTCAATTCCACAGCAATTATTATCTTATCAATTTGCATGCCATTCTGCTAACATGTTGGCGAGTGAGTGAGCAACACACAATTTTCCTAACCATCCCGATAACTTGTTCCTGCACTTGCGCACATCCACAAGTTAAAAATGATGCCGATCAACTCGATAAACAACTGCACTCTCATCTTAGATGAAATGGCCTGAGCACAGGACTAACAATTCCATGAGCTGGTACATCCATTCATTACTTCACTAAAACAGAGTGCCCACAATAATTTGTAGATATGACCTGTGACTAAAAGATAATGGGCAATTTGATAATGTTCAAGCACCAGTACCGGTCAGCGGTACAATGTTATGATTGTTACTTGCACCAATAATTGTTGTTTTAGTTGTGTTGGCCATCTCGTTTTCCTCAAGTGTTGTTCTACTGATGTAACCCTACAGGAATAAAGCTGTTTGTTCATCCGGGCTGTGCTTTGGTTCATAGTTAATCACCTCAACTGGTGAAGTTACAACTTTGTATTTGCATTTACCTGTTGTCCATACAGTAATTAATATGGTGCAGATGCTGCTTGACAGTACTTCGACAATGGCTGGATTCCTCACTGTCCACTGCCTGGATTCCTCACTGTCCACAGCCTGGATTCCTCGCTGTCCACCAATATCCTAATTAAGGGAAATATTCTTAATTATTTCTGTTTTCATTTTGCATTTAGCTGTGTGGATTATAGCCATCACAGAATCAAATACAATGGTAAATCAAGAGAAATGATTTTGGTATGAAAACACATGGAGTGGTGAGAGAAGAGCATAACAGGAACCGGCTCCCAGAATGAAACTAGAACTTGTTTTTCTATCAAGAACCACAAGGAAAATAACTCAAGTACTGTAGGTATACTCTTTGAGTCGAACTGTTCCCAAATTTGTAGGAAAATGTCTCAGTTGTTATTTATTGCTCTATGTAGATGTTATTTTCTTGTGAAAGTTTGCAATTCATAAAGACATGAGGACCGAATAAACTCAACCCGAAAATTGCAAGTAAAACTTTGTTTGCAAAGGCTTGTGGATTAAAAAAAGCTTCAAGTTTAGCCATACTTATTTAGTTGCTTCTTTGGTGGGTTTTGGAAAAGCTTTTTCTTTCATATTTATTTCTTCGTGAGAAACGTTGGTAAATACGCGACCGGCCATTTTGGTAAATACCTTATAGTTGTGTTATATTAACCTTCAGGTGCTCTGCAGGTGAATATAGCAACATACAGTACGATGTAATATCTCGACCAATCATATATTCATGCAGCCTGCGCACTATAAATGTAAATTATTATTATTATTATTATTATAAAACAATGACAGTATTTTACATGAATAAGTAATGCACCAGTCAGTGGTTTCCCCCTAGGGGTACCTTTTCAGGCTGGAGGTATAAAAAAGGGTAGGGATTTCACGAGTTGAAGTATAGGAAAGGGTAGGGAAAACTGTCATTTAGGTATTTAAAAGGACATTTCAAAATATCTCGAACAGACGCACCAAACTGCTGATTCATCCAAGTATTTTAAGGGTTTACTCATGTGAAAAGTTCATTATACCAGTGTTACTAAATTAGCACCGCGAAGATTTCAATTCGGTGTTGTGACAATTAACGGCACACGAACAGGATGCACAGCTACATATTTATCGTGTTTCATACATGGAGTTAAAAATCACTTGATTGAGAGTGAACACTGTTGTTGAAGATAGGAAGTGTCTTTTAAAAAGGAATCGTAAACTACGTGTGTAGTTTACGACTCCATTGTTGAGTGGAGTCTTAAACTACATTTGTACACCTGCCCCCTTTAGTTATTAATGGCAGTCGTTATTTCAGTTTTGCTTATAGTGGTCCTTCGTAACAGCGGCCTCCTTACAGTTCGACCACTTCTTATTGGCAGCCGTTAGTTTCTTACTGTTCAATTTCTTAATGGTGAACGGCTATATAAATGCCCATAATAAGTTTTGGAATCACCGTTAGTTCTGTTAGCTAGGTTATTGACTAGTTATTATGGTGCAACTCGACACTACAAGAACAGTAAGATACAGAATCACTGAAGAACACTGAATCACTGAGAACAGGAAGATACAGAATCCCTGAATCGTAGGATTTTACTGATTAATGCACGTCATACTGTTTCAACTGTTTCTGCCCACAATTTTTTTGTTCTCTGCCATGTAAAGATCTGCATGTTTATGATTGTATTAAAGTTACTATTTATTCTTCTTTAGTGGATATGGTTTCAGTGTAACTGACATGCAAATACAATGATTCCCCCAAGAAATTGTATTGCTTTCGTATCTACATGTAGTCATGTTGACAATTGTGTAAAACTGCATTTTCTTTAGGCAAATGATGAGTTTCAAATGTGAATTCAAATGTGAATTCAACTTATTGTGGAGAAATAAATATTTGGAAGAAGTTTCTGTTTTAGTGAGAATGCTTAAATTACCCACTGCCCCAGGGGTGGGGTATTTCTCACAAATTCTTTGCCTCCCCCAGGGGCGTTAACATGGCTTTGTCAGGGCTGTCGACCCCTCAGGATGGCCGTTGATACCCACATAAGTTAATCATCAAAAGGACAGTGATGGAATTAAAAAGATAATTCAAAGGTCTTTCCACTCAATTAAAAGAAAGAAAAACCATGTTGGTCATGTTATCAAACTACAAAATAACATTGTGCAACCACAGAAACGAATTGACCTAATTAAATGGAAGAAAATGACGTTTTCTAAATCCTCTTTTAACTCTTGTTTTGCACAAACAGTTTTTCTAAATTTTAATCAACAGTGGACTGAGACGGCCATCAAATGTTGGTACAACACTTGTTGTATCGGTAGGAATATTCCTCTATAATCACAATATCTTCGATTTAAGAGACTAGGTTGGTTTATTAATCTAAGTAAATTGTCATTACTATCGTGGTAACTGTTTAATACAAAGCATAGACAACGTTGATTGAGTTTCTCGAGCTTATCAGAATTACGCTTGCTATAGCAGTGCCAACAACAGAACAGTAGTTTAGCTGTGGTAATATGTAGGCTTTATATAGCATAACTTTAGCACCAACTGGTAGTAATCAACTTCTTGTGAGTCGTGATCACTTGAAGCCGATTGCCTACTTTGCAAGTAATGTTGGCAATATGATCACTAAAGTTACAATCTATACTAATGCCTAATAAATGCATGCTGTCGCAACGTAAAATAGTGTTATCGCCTAATTTGAAAGCCAAATCACTATTATCTACATCTTGATCACGGCCCATAACACAGGAGCACTTGGAAGCATTAATTAACATGCCATTATGATCAAACCATTCCTTCGCAGTAATAAGATCAGTATTTATAGAATGTTGTAAAACACCGGACTCAGTATTAGTTGCAAATAACTGTGTCATCAGCATAAGAATCGATGTTAGAGTTAAAGCTATCGTACAGTAAGTCATTGATAAATATATTGAAAAGTAACGGTCCCAAAACTGCCCCGTGAGGAATACGTCTAGTAATGATGGACTAATCTGATGTAGTATCACCTATCTGGACTCTCTGAAAACGATTACTAAGATAACTATTAAGTAGAGCTAGGCTATTATGAGATAGGTTGTAAGTCATGATAAGCTGATAGAAAGTCTGATAGCTTATCAGAGAACGAATCATAACTGATAAGCCATAACACTAAGAATAGTTAGTACAGTAATAGTTAGGTCAATTCTCGGGCCGCTCCTTTTTCTGGTATACATAAATGACCTCTGTAATGCCACAAACGCTTTTGAACTAGTCTTATTTGCTGATGATACAAATCTATTCTTTTCTCACAAGGATCTACCCCTTTTGATAGATACAATTAACACTGAAATGGTTAAATTATCAAATTGGTTTGATGTTAACAAACTATCGATTAATATTAAAAAGTCTAATTATATGATTTTTAAACCACGGCAAAAATGGCAAACAATTGAGATTAATAATCATAACATTGATCGTGTCAGTGAGGTGGTATTTCTTGGGGTGGTTTTAGACGAACACATGTCCTGGAAACCTCATATTTCTCAAGTTGCAAGCAAAATATCCAGATCAGTAGGAATAATATATAAATCAAGTTTTTTTCCTTTCTAAGCCGGCCCTACGAACACTATACTTCTCCCTAGTGTACCCGTACCTCCATTATTGCGTTACTGTTTGGGGCTCAACGTATCCATCTAACTTACATCGTATTATTTTGCTCCAAAAACGTGCAATTAGAATTATAGATAAGGTAGCCTTTGACGCCCATACTGACCCAATATTCAAACAACAAAGGATTTTGAGATTTGAAGATATTTATTTACTCAATTTGGGAAAATTTATGTATTCGTATCAAAACAATTTACTTCCTCGAGGTTTCGACAACTTATTGTTGAGGAATGATCAAATTCACAGTTACAATACCCGAAGTTCTCATTTATTTCATGTTCCTTTGTGTAGAACAAATATAAGACAATTCTCTGTTAGTTTCCAAGGTCCTAAATTTTACAATACTTTGAGTTCAAATATACGTAACGCAATGTCCTTTTCTTCTTTCCAATTCAATCTTAAGAACTATCTTTTCTCCCGCAATTAATTAAATATAAAATTGTATTGTCTTTCATGTTTGCATTTTAATGTATTTGTTTAGTGATGTTAGCGTGTTGCTCTTGCCGCCTCAATTTATTAACCAATATTAATTGTAACGAGGTGGCCCAGAACCTCACAAGCCTTTATGGCTTCTCTTGGGCTTCCCCGCCACTTATTTTAATCTTTGTAAGATTACGTACTATTTATATTTGTGGCAAATAAATGAAACTGAAACTGATAATTTGTTCTTGAAAGTTCTAGTCCTTTCTTAAAAATAGGAGTTACGTGGCCATATTTCCAACAAGTAGGGAAATGATTCACGGTTAAGTAGAAGTTAAACAGGTTAGTCAATGGTGGAGCAATAGCACTGAGGCCATCTATAACCAGACGAATCGGTATGTTATCGTAGCCCATAGCCTTGGATGAGGAAAGTGCTAGGATGATAGAAGTTACACTCGTTCTCAATAACACGTGCAAGTTCGAAATTGAATTAGCCACTTTGGAAAAGAGTAGGGGATTGGGGCGAGGGTGGTCTCGCAAAGGCGCTTGGGATCGTTACAGGGGACACGCATCGTACAGAATACAAACAAACAAACAAACAAACAAACAAGGTGAATATCGTAATCAACTCATCAAATACAAGCAAAGAAAGTGAAATAAGCTTGAAAGAAGACACTGTACCAGAAGTAAAGCTCAACAGAAGTGTCCAGGAAAGGGTTCATAAAAGCCAACTTATTAAAGCAGAGCAAAGAAGTGAAAACTACCGCGGAACGGGAGTTAGCAGAAGTAAAGCGAAGTTAGGATGCCGATTGCTACGACGAATCCGCAACGATCCGAACACGTTATGCTTTAGCCGATACCTACATTTCCCACCATCATGGATTTGTCACTTTAACGTATTAAATACTTTGTAACTTTAGTTATACAGGTCTTGTTCTGTTCATGGGATTGTAGGCCGTGAATAACTACTGACAAGAGAAACGTTGAACCACTTGATCTTGAAGTCTGCTAGGGTGACATGTATTTGTAGCGATTTACTACATACCAACTCCTTCCGGCTCTTCACCCTACGATCCCAAGAACAGAACAGGGCCTGTTTAAAGTTACAAAGTACAACTTTAAAATCATAAATCCATGATGGGAAACGTAGGAATCGGCTATTAAAAGCATAACGTGTTCGGATCGTAGCATAATTCGGTCACACAGCTTCGCTTTACTTCTGCTAACTCCGTTCCGCGGTAGTTTTCACTTCTTTGCTCTGCTTTAATAAGTTGATTTTTATGAACCTACATTTCTGGACACTTCTGTTGAGCTTTACTTCTGGTGCAGTGCCTTTTTTAAAGTTTATTTCACTTTCTGTGTTTATATTCGATGAGTAAATTGCGATATTCGCCGTGTTTGTTTGTATTCTGTACGATGCGTGTCCCCTGTAACGATCCCAAGCGCCTTTGCGAGACCACCCTCGCCCCAATCCCCTACTCTTTTCCAAAGTGGCCAATTTCCGACGGAAAACGTGAATTTGGTGGATGTCACTCAACTATATTTCTATGGCAACACTGGTCTCCTTGCTAAATAATACTACGAAAACGTCGCCATGCATACAACTCCCAGATGTGGAGGAAACATAAATAGTGTAGGAGGTCAACGGAGTCGTAAGTAATTTGAGGCGACATAGGTAGAGAAATGGCGGATACTAAGCCGAAAAACGATTGTTTTTTGCTTGAATTCCTCACCGAAATGTCAGTCGAGAGTGGAGAGCATTGCCGATAATCCATGTCCTGAGAGTTTCAAAAAAGAATTTTCCCCTTTCGAAATCCATGCCTGGAGCTCGTCAAGGTATAGCTCGAGGGTATTGCTCGAATATCTGCAACTGGATGAATAAAAATAACTATAATTCTTTTTCCAAGACCTTTGAAGCTATATAAACAATCAGATTTCTTATACACAAACCGCTCGCTCACACAAAGTTTATGCGATTTCCCTATTTTGATCTTATACACAAACCGCTCGCTCACACATAAAGTTTATGTGATTTCCCTATTTTGATCTTATACACAAACCGCTCGCTCACACATAAAGTTTATGCGATTTCCCTATTTTGATCTTATACACAAACCGCTCGCTCACACATATAAAGTTTATGTGATTTCCCTATTTTGCAAACCCTTGGCTCTAAGCATGATTACTCTCCATCTAAGCGACTTTGGGAAAGACTTTGCCATGTTTATAAAATGCTAGTTTCCCGAATTTACTCACACAACGGTTCACTTCAAACTCCATGGAAACCGTTTGATTGACATCCACCAGAAACGACTTCGAAGTCAGGAGTTTCGTTTCGAACCTGCACGTGTTATTGAGAACGAGTGTATAGATATGGGAGTTATCAGTACAAATATGATTCTTGATAAGAATGCTGGGATGATCTCTGTAGCCAGTTCATAATGTTGAGTACTTGGTGTATTCAGTTGTAATTTGCACAAGCCTCAATGTTTCTAGAGGAACATGTTCCTGATCTAGAAACAAACAGTAGCTTCTGATTAGTTAAAGACACATTAAATACATGTCAAGTAAACTTTCCCGCGTTGTTACAGATAAATGTATGTTAAACTGAAAAGGATGATCGTAAAACATTGACCTTAGAAACACAGTATTTTTGACTGCTAAAATAAAAAGTGAGTAATTATGTGTGTATTCTGTAAATAGTCATTATGAAAATCTGATAGCCCAGTTTAAAGGGAGTCACAAAGTGAGCGTAAAGAAGTCGGCGGTTTTCGGAGGCTAATGTTTACATGAAGCAGGGGGGAGTGCATGACCCTAGTGCTATCACTATGCTCAAAGATAGCCCGGGTTTACAAACAAACTGATTCAGGTAGCCCAGGTCAACTCAACATGATGCGGCCCCAAAAATCATTCAAGCATAGAGTACACGAGTAGAGTTGACGGGTCATTGGTGGATTAACGTTGATTCTTTTTCTGTGGTGCCCTTTATTGCTGCTGTCTAGTGTCCTTGGGATCCTATAGTGCTGGTATGTTAACTACTAATTGCTAGACAACTCCAGCAACTAGCGAACTCTAGATGTTTACATGAAGTAACGCCACAGGCAGCCCCAATCTCAAGAATTGTGTATTTATACGCTTACAAATATCGCTTGAATAGTTCATATTATAAATCCTTCCAAAACATGTATGTTAGACAAATAAATACACGACTTCACCCTACAATGTTTCAGTTGTGGTTATTCATACCTCTGAGCTCTTCTAGGGTCGTTTCCGCTGTTTTTTTCGAACCCCTTTTCCTCCCCTCCTAATATAAGGAAAAGGCTGGAATAACCGACAAATATACGATGCATAACCAGTCATCTTTGCCACAAAAATCACACTTCGCTTACTCCAAATAACTCGAAACTACGGTAGGACAGAATGATAAATGAACTCATCCCAACCCGAATTTTAAGATCCAGCGATACCACATTCTGGAGAAATCGAACATTTTGTCGTACATTTCCAAGTCCTTCGTCAGACCGAGGAGATCTGAGAAAAATCGTCTAAACAGGCGAAAATCGTTAGAAAACCACACAGGTAATATTTCATGACTTTATTGACCATTTAAGTACAGTTTCCGATTTTTCTAAAAATTCCCATACATTCCTTGTACAAATCATTAGCTTGGGCTGCCTGTGCTTCTACTTCATCGCTTTTGCTATGCTTCAGATACCTAAACGCTTCGATCGACCACGTGCGAATATAGGCGATGAAAAATCAGTCAGGCCAGCCTCGCAGTGCATATATGAGAGGGAGTGGGACAAAATCACCCCAGTCTACTCGCTAAAAATGTTTGTGCCGTACACATTTTAGAAAGCGATAGCTTAAAGAAATACCGTATTTTCGAATGCTGGCTGCAAGAATAACCTTACTTCGTTCGCCGCATAACGTTACTGGAAATTTTCCGATCTTCTTGACTTGGGCACAGAAGTTTCAAGTGGTATTGAACTTCCATATGTACGATTTAATCATTACTGTAATATTTCTCCGGCACGAGCATAATATTTTAAGGTTAATATATCAGCCGTTTGCTGAATAACTTGTATGGTGCCGATTAACCTGAAACTTGCCTGTCACACCTTGGAGGTTGGGCACTCGTTGAAAGTAAAATGGAACAAATCGATCTTTTGGATTTTGAAATATACGCTGTTTACTAAAAAAAAAACGTTTTCGAAAATCGCTTATATCTTCAACAATTCTTTGTTAATCACTTTCTAATTGTACTTTTTATGAAATTCGAGGATTCTTTATTAAAAGTTCAAAAAAATCTCAGAAATCGGATCATGTTTAACCGGTGTCCCAGAAAATTTGCACCCCCGTAAATTTGCACTCCCCGGTGCAAATTTCCTAGACATTTTGCCAAGGAAATTTGCACCCCCTCACAGGGTCTATCGTTTTCTTACCTACTGATCTGAATTAATTGCGTTAAATTTACGTAATTAAGGTTACGTAACATACTCACTTATGGTTTAGGTTTCTTATCTCTTGAATAATTTTTATTTTGAAATAGTTTTGCTTTGTCAGTAGTTTACATAGACTTGCTCCAAGTCGAACTCGCTGAGTCACTTAGTAAGCGATTTATACTGGGTCAAAAATCGTTACACTATGTTAGCGCGTGCATAGCAGGCTACTGAATAGGGCCGCCGCAAAGTAACGACCTTGAAATAACAAATTCTTAACATCAAAAACGCGTTAATCAAATATTGAGATTAGACACAACTTATTAGATATGTAGAAGTCTAAGGAAATTTCGGCACTCCCATGTCTTTGAATAAATGAATTTTATTATCAGTACTCTAAGGGCCCGTTTACAAGGAGATAGGGTTACCCTAGCACTAGGGTTACCCTAGCACTAGGGTTACCCTAGCGCTGGGTCATTTCCTCTTATTTTTAGCGATGTGTTTACAAGCAGGCGGGACAACTCAACTCGGCTGCCCGGGTTACCCTAGCGCTAGGGTGGCCCTAGCAGTAGGGCTATGTTTTGCCCTTGTAAACGGTTTGCTAGGGTAACCCGCCTACCCGGGTCAACTCTATTTTAGAGCCAAATTTCACATTGCAAGTTTCTGAAGTTCACTAGCAATTAGTAGATAACATAACAACATTCTAGGATACTAGACAGCTGCAATAAAGGGCACCACAGAAAGAAGAATCGACGTTAATCCACCAAAACCCGCCAGAACTCTACTCGCGTCCGCCATGTTGTTTTCTATGCTTGAATGATTTTGGCGGCCGCGAGCCTAGCGGTTTCACAGGCTACCAAAGAATCAGTAAAATCAAAATCACTTCCACAGATCTGTTTGAACCGGATAAAAATGAAAGAAAAGTGGAAGAGTAATATTAGTAGCACATGTTCTCATTCATTAGTGTGACATTTTATAAGAAACGGCTTTTCAAATGAATAATATATTTGAAAGAGACTACAACTGGCTTGTGTTGAGTTGGCCCGGGCAGTAGGGTAACCCTACCAGAATCATTTTGCTTGTAAACCAAGGCTATCTTTGGCCCTAGTGCTAGGGTAACCCTATCTCCTTGTAAACGGGCCCTAAGGTGATTTGAATTGAGCGCTGATAGTTTATGTACAGCTTTTACTGGAGCCTTATAAATCTGCACTACCTGTGTCTTGCATCGTATTTCTCTAAGGTGATTTGAATCGAGCGCGCGGCCGATAGTTTACGTATAAACGTAGTCCTTGAATGATTTTATTTTGAAATTATTTGGCTTCGCTTTGCAATGTTAGCGGGCCGCCGCAAAGTACCGACCCGATAATTGAATTTGGCGGGAATCTTAAGATAATCCAGTTACAATGTGCAACCGGTACCGTCCACCTAGCAAACTAGTTCGATTTTTACAGTAGTAACAGAACATGAACGCTACGAAAACCTCGGAACTCAATGCTCCTTTGAATGTACATATTATCTTGAATAAATACATTGTAAGTTATTAAGAAGTTTTAAAATGCATAGCTGGGCACAAACTTGCGTTCAAAATGCAACGCTAAGTTTTCGCCGTAAACCTAAACCAGATGAGATTCCTAGGTCACTTTCTGCTACATGTATGTCTGCCTCAGTATAAAGATAAGAAACGTCTAAAGAAACACTTAAAACAAGTTTTTGGTAAGAACTTGTGCAAATTTCCTTTGACACCGGGAATCTTTAGCTGTTCAAAAACGCGATTTAAAAAGACGCGGTCCAGCTTAATTGTTTTCAGAAGTACGCGTGATCAGTGGATTTAAACTAGCTTGATGACTGCAATATAGCGGTTTTGTTTAGTTTGTTAACATGAGTTGTCAGTAGGGAAACGGTGGTGTGTTGTTAAGTTATTTTAAGATCTTTTATAGATAAATATGCCTTTAATCATGTTTTCCTGACTGGAAACTACCATGTAATATCTTATTTAGCTATTTACAGCGCTAATACCATAGAGGACGAATTAATTTCAACTTGAAATTTCACGCGTAATTTGTAATTTCACATGTGAAGTTCAAACGCTGCCTTCGCGGTGAAAATAATGTCTCAGTTCTGGATCGTAATGGCGTCACATACTACAACTACCAGAACGCTTTGCGCGGATTCTTTCGTTCCTCTAATTTGGACCATTGTCTTGGAATTCTTAAAAGGAGTTTTAAAATCTGAACGAGAGAATTTGAAAAGGATTCTGGTAGTTGTAGTAAAATGACGCCATAATGAAAATGTCCTATTTGCCCTCCATAATATTAATGGTAATCAATTAAATAGCTACTCGTGAAATTAGGGATAAATTTCACTTGTGTTTGTCAAAATCTACGTATCGATTTTGACAAACACGCGTGAAATTTATCCCTAATTTCACTCCTCCCCATTTGATTACCTATACAAATAAATCTAACCCAAATTTCATACCAATCTAAACTCCCACCCCCACCCCCCAAAAAGAACGTTACAGTGCAAGTTCATATCAAAAAAATATAATGTGTATTATTGTGAGTTTCTCACAAAAAACGGATTAATCTTGCAAATTTTGCAACACTCGCTCTCAAGAGGGAAGGAGTTCACAATAAAATCCCGTAGGTTTCCATTCTGACATCGCAAGATGATCGGGACGCGTTTATTCTAGTTTAATTGCTGCTCAAAGAAAACTAAGTTAGACACGGACTGCAATGTATCAGAAATAGAATTTGGGGCAAAACAAAGTTATTTTATGTTACTTTATGGCACTACTTGTACTTTAGCCATTTCGACGTCATAATTCAAAGAACTAGTCTAATGCAACTGGGCACGGTTGTTCAAAGGGTGGGTAACTGTATCACCGGATAAATCCTTAAGCTAGTTTGGTTAAAGTGCCTATCACCCTTTTGTAATTTTGATAGCTTATGAACCTCCGAAAACTTTTGAGTACTTCTGTGAAGAAAGTTTTGGTTTAAAGTGAATACTTTATGTTCTACGCTTGTTTGAAATCGTGTAAATGTGATCTTTCCTGACCCATGACCGCGCAAGTAAATGACTGGGTCGAAACCTGGGTAGACGTCATCTTGACGTCATATAATTAATTCGGCTTTGAAATCATTTGAATAAATACTTAACAACTCAAAAATTGTCTATATTTTCTATGCATCGATGTTGTTGTGATAAAAAGGCGCCATGGAGAATAATGCATTAATGAGATGACGTCTACACAGGTTTCGACCCAGGCTTTTACTTACGCGGTCATGGGTCAGGAAAGGTCACATTTACACGATTTCAAACAAGCGTAGAACATAAAGTATTCACTTTAAACCAAAACTTTCTTCACAGAAGTACTCAAAAGTTTTCGGAGGTTCATAAGCTATCAAAATTGCAAAAGGGTGATAGGCACTTTAACACTTATCCACTTGATAAGGATTTATCCGGTGATACAGTTACCCACCCTTTATACTACCGGGCCCTGAACTATAATGAGAATAAGCGAAGTTTTAAATTTTCTGAAATGACACTACCCTCAGGCTAAAATATTATCAGTAACAATATTTCCTTGTTTGCCAAAGCATTAAAGAATCCTGAAATAACTTCAGGCCTTCTATGAATTCCAATCTCCTCGTTTTGCACCATTATCTAAAATAATACCATGATCTCCTCGGTTTTCTTAGACATTTAATCCCTAAATTTCGTCAGCATGTATACTTGTTCTTATTTTCCCTCATTAACACACCGGGTTATGATGCAATGCCTGTTAAATTCTGTATCCTATACTTATTTTACGGCTCAAGAACGCTACTCTTCGTTTCTCAACCCTCTTCTTCCATGTGGGATACGTAAAGCCATCACGTGACGTAATGCCCATGCTCTTCGAATACTTAGTTAAATTTCGGGAAAACGCTCTTGCAGCGTCGCAATGGAAGCCACATATACGTACTATATACCATTTTAAAGGTCTAGAATTATATAAAGTATATATTTAATCCGTTCTGAACGAAAGTTAAAAGCGTAGATGTTGTAATTTTTTCTACGCGAAATGATACCGTCCACCAGAAGGAGTAATAATAAGCTAAACTTGAAACTTAGTTCGGCAAGAAATGTTTCCCGGGTCCGTTCGCACGACGGCTGAAGCAACAATTTTTTGGTATTTTCTCACACGTTTGCTAACCCAACATAATATCAGCAACAATATTTCCTCGTTTTCGGAGGCCTTTTATAATAAAGAGCAAATAACTCGAAGCCTTCTTACCTGCCACATAAGTACACGTGGTCCAATATCATGAAGTTTTCCTTCTCTCGCCGTCTTGTTTATAGCGTCTGTTAACAGGCTAGCCATTCATTACCATCTGACCTCCAGCCCGTAAATATGATATTTATGCCGGTCTACAAGAGAGAGAAAATACGGTTAACTATTATGGATAGTAACCAACATATGTATCCAAATGTTGAGCAACACTTACTTGATAACTGAACAGTACTTTCATTCCCGGTAGCCTACACAGAGTGATATACGCAGAACCAAGTGCAGTTTGTACTGGTTGCCACTGCTTCTTTAATATTCGTGCCGGCTTGTTAAGTTACCCCGTTTCAAGCTCTCCATCTCGCCCTCGCTCTATTAAACGCTGTCCATGATCTCTCGAAGTCAATGTCATTTGAAAATATAGCAAACCCATGCACTCACTTCCCTATTGGGTAATAGTGATGCATTCCTTGCACAAATATTTGTTTTGTTTCCAGTGTCAGGTTCATTATAGCGGCTTGTGTGATAATTATAATTTAGTCTTTTATTTAGCCTCAGTGTTATTTCAACGCAAAGGAAATGATAAAATAATTTGGCCTCAGAAGACTGGCACGTTATTTTCTCTCGCGTCTCGCTTCGCTCATCACAACGAACTCCATTCGCTCGCAAGACCTACTTTCCGAAATCTTACTGGCTCAGCGCCGGTATAGTTTACTTACTAGTTCAAGGACACTTAGGTGGTTTGGTTTAACAAGAAACAGTTCTCAAAGCTTAGCTCTACTGAGCTCTCTGCACTGAAATAACACAATAATATTGCGTGCAACATCCCATTTTTTAGCGCGTTAATTAGGTTCTTGTTTTCAATGAAAAATAAGAAATGCGATTTAGGTAACTCTAAATTCAAAACTAAATTTAAATAAAGTTCCAACGAGTAAATGTGCACACAGACAAAAATACGCAGTGAATTAGCTCTAGTTTGAAAGAAACAAACGGATAACCATTCCCGGGTTTATAGAATGTAATTTTGCGCTTTATCGAACTCGCGATTTGTATGTATCGGCGCAGATATTTCTTTTCTACTAACTGGCTTAAATTTACTAGTATTCATACCCGGTAATCATAGTTGCTTCATGACTGTGATACATGTATCTCCACTTTAAATGAAGATATATTTGGCAGAAAAACGTACTAACTCCAGGTGAAAATAACGATGTCTCATATCATATTTTTTCCACAAAGCTTCCGAGCTAGCAAACGTATCTGTCCAGTCAGTCGTTCTATGTCACAAGCTATACGCTCAAGTCTTTCTCTTCTTTTGCTGTGCATCAGTCTACACAGGCCTACAATAAAAAAAACATGTAACATTCAGGCATGTCGGAGACGTTTGATAAAATTACGGCGGGTGCAACTTTAGCCAACATAACCACATAACGACATCCATGCAGATTTTTGTAAACATAGCGTCCAGTGCTAAATCTTCACATGCATGCATGCGGCATGCTTTATTTCTTTTCACTACATACGGAAGACTACACATAATACAGATCAGTTTCATTATGAATAGAATACCGCTATCTTTAGTAAAACATGTTGTTGTTATTGTTATATTTCGAAAATTGAAAGTTCTTATGTTTTGCTGATCGTTCAAATCGAAAACTAGGAAGCTTTAATTCTTGTTATATAAAATCGCCGTAGTGCCATTAAAATAATAGGAAGACTATACTGGCGCTGAGCCAGTTGCATTCTGTATTATCTCCCGTATTTTTTCTTGCAACGAGAACGATGGGTTCACTAATATTGCTTCCATTACAACCAGCTGTTCGTGTGACGTGGCCAGCAACAGGCAATATTGCCTCGGTTAAAATCTTTCGTCATGCTTTCGTTATTTCAATTTGTTATAGTTTGTGTTAGAAAATAAATAAAATATTTGTTATCAAATATAGAAAATCGGTTAAAATGAGATATGGGGAAAAGACTTGATTGGTCTGATTATCGTAAACTGGTACTTGGAGGCTCGATCAGCAGTCATTTACCCACAATGCATCCGATATAGTTGAGGGGGGTCAGAATTTATGAAAATTGCTGTATATACATCTTTTGTGTATGTACAATGTTTGTTTTGGTACGTTTATTATAGAGAAGCGTTGAGTAATATATATTGGGGGGGGGGGGGGTTCTGGCGCAGCCAGTATGCTACCACAGTTCCTGGCGCAGTCCCATCGGGGGTGCCTAGCGCAGCCCGTACGTACTACCTGGGATGCCTAGCGCAGCCCGTACGTAATACCCGAGATGCCTGGTGCAGCCCTCCTGGCACAGGCCTGGTGCAGCCTTCCTAGGAGGCCTGGCGCAGCCCTTATATACTATCGCCTATCCTGGCGCAGGCCTCCTGGCGCAGCCCATCGGGGGTTCTGGCGCAGCCCGTACGTACTACCCGGGATGCCTAGCGCAGCCCTCCTGGCACAGGCCTGGCGCACCCCGTATATACTACCGCCTATCCTGGGGCAGCCCTCCTGGCACAGGCCTGGCACAGGCCTGGCGCAACCCGTGTATACCACCGCCTATCCTGGCGCAGTCCTGGCGCAGCCCTGGCGCAGTCCTCATGGCGCAGTCCCATTGGGGGTCCAGCCAACAGGCGTCCGTCTACATACAGAATTGGCAATCGCGAATGTAGGCCAACGGGCGTCCGTCTACACAAAAGCGCGCGCCAGAGCCCGACAAGATGCCGAAAACTTGGCAGCTCTACTCGAGGCATCCTCGACAGCCATTTGAACAGATGTGTCCTGAGTAACATATCGCAGGATGGGTGTGCGTGCGAACAACTGTTGTGCGTGGTTGACAGTAGGCAAAGCTAAGCTCTGCGACAAGCCTTGTGTGTTTGAGTACTGCAAACAGCACCGCGCCCAAATTCGAAGGGGAAGCACACCACCACACACCTGTCGTGGATGTGGAAAATGCACTCAGGCCGAAGCAAGGCTGTGCTACAGATGTGACGCGACCTGCCGCGTCCGGAAGGGTCTCGGGTATACAGAGAAACGCGCGAGTCAGTAATTCGGATTGGTGCTAGACCAGCTGGCTTGGGCGCGCAATTAGAGAAACACATCCATATAGATATACCCGTGCGACAATCGGCTTGGTGCTATAGTATAGCTGGCTCGGACATACAATAGAGAAAGACATCCATATAGTCATACCCGTAGAACGAACCCCCTACCAGCATGGATGAATACATCGAGCAGCTGCTTGAAGAAATGCAGCCATCGGCTCTCCGGGGTGTTGTTGAAAACATTTTGGACGAGCCCATTCCAGAAGTCGTGAAGAGACAATTGTTACAACCTCTGCTCCCGAAGTCCTACAGACCTGCGCCTCGTGCGTTGCCACGCGGGAAGCGTAGGGAGGTCTTGCAGGTCTTCGATCCACTACACACCCAACGGAAGCCTGCCAGGTTGTTCGACGACTACCAGAGAGACGTACTGGGGTTGTACGAGCAGAAACGCGCGAGACCTGTGCCAGCCCCACGCCGTCGGAACTTCCCCCTCGTATTTAAAACGCACTCGATGGGTCATCGGTGATTTCCTCCGAGGCTGGCAGATGGACATACCCGAAGGACACGCTCTCAGTGCCGATCCCCAGGCTTTCTTAGAGGGCGCCCGCCCTGCAATTCATAAGAAGCTAGAAGAGGTCCTCGCTCTCAAAGGGGTGAAGTTTCAGCTCGCCTTGAAAGTACAGCTGCGGAAGGACAACCCCGATGGCAGCGAGCTGTTCGTCGACCCAGTACTTCGTAGCAAGCAGGAGGCTGTCTTGCAAGCCCATGAAATCGATGAGGCGCTAGACAAGTCTTTCCCACGGATTGGAGACACCCTGGAGAAATGGACACACAGAGGCTCAGGGTGGGTGGTCGACCGAGTCGTGCTGCTCTGGCTCGACATCACGCGATACCAGCCACTACGAGGCGGCTCCTATATTCCGTTACCTAGGGAAATCCGAAACAACAAGGCTGTGGTCAATGTGAAGAATAAGGACGACAACTGCCTGCGATGGTCTCTCCGGTCAGCACTCTTCCCCACTGCGAAGGATCCCCAAAGACCGGCCAAGTATCCAATAGAGGATGGCCTAGACTTCACAAGGAGTGACGCACCCACACCCATCTCGCAGATCTGCAGGGTTGAGAAGCAAAACCATCTTGCGATCAACGTCTTCGGATGGGGCAAAGGGGTAATCACCTACAAGCTCAGCAAGCAGCGGGAGGACATCCCTCGCATCAACCTGCTGCTCATAGAGAAGTCCGGGAAGTATCACTATACCTGGGTCAAGGACTTAAACCGCCTCCTCTACGACCAGAGTGCCCACCGCGAAAGGAAGCACTTCTGCGAGCGGTGCCTCCGCGGGTACTCACGAGAAGCCCTCCTGGAAGCCCACAAGCCCGAGTGCCGAGGTATAGAGCAAACAGCGGTGAGAGTGGAGATGCCGGAAGAGGGCGAGAACAAGCTCTCCTTCCAAAACTGGCACAAGCAGCTGCCAGCGCCATATATCATCTATGCCGACTTTGAGGCATTGACCACGAAGGTTGTCGGCCCAGAGCTCGATCCAAGCAAGAGCAATACCCAGAAGACTCAGCTGCACCAGACCTGTGGCTTTGGCTACGTCGTGGTGCGATGTGATGGTCATACGGAGCCTCCAGTCGTCTACAGAGGTCCGGACGCCGCAGAAAGCTCCTGGAGGCAATGCAACAAGGAGAACAGAAAATCAAGGCAGTTCTAACAAACCGCAAAGCCCTGCGTATGAACCCAGAGGCCTGGAGAGACCATCGGAGTGCAACCGTCTGTCACGTTTGTCAGAAACTTCTCGATGGGGACTCGGTCCGGGATCACTGCCACATCACCGGGAACTATAGGGGAGCAGCACACAACGCCTGCAACCTGAAGCTTCGGGTAGACCCCAAGAAGTCCACAATACCTGTAGTCTTTCACAACCTGCGGCGCTACGACTCTCACCTCTTGATGCAGGCTATTTTCAAGGTAGAGGGACAGATCAAATGTAAACCCAACAACATGGAGAAGTATATCTCCTTCTCCCTGGGCCAGCTGCGCTTCATCGATAGCGCTCAGTTCCTGCTGTCCTCCCTCGATCGGCTGGTAGCCGCCAACAAACCGGATGGGTTCCGAATCACAGCCAGATACGAGCAAGACGAGCAGAAGCGCGGCCTCCTCCTCCTAAAGGGCGTCTACCCATACGAATATATGGATAGCTGGGAGCGGTTCCAGGACAAGCTGACACCGCGCGAGGCCTTCTACAGCAAGCTTTCTGGCGAAGGCATCTCGGAGGAGGACTACACCCACGCGCAGAAGGTTTGGAGAGCGTTTGGGTGTCAAACTATGGGAGACTACCACGACCTATATCTCCGAACCGATGTGCTCCTCCTGGCAGATGTCTTTGAGACCTTCCGGAAGACCAGCCTAAAACAGTATGGCCTCGACCCCGCACACTGGCAGGCGATCAAAGGAGGTCCCCGGGTGGTTGATCCTAGGGCGTCCCTGGAAAAGGGGGCTGGGAGACTCGCCGGGGGCTTGCGGGCTATCCTAAGGGACTGTGCCAGAACCCCCATAATATATTCCACTACTCGTTATATGGTCATGATTCCACTTGTGTTTACCTTATGAATTTTTAATGATTTGAGAATTCAAAACCGGGTTTTGTATTTGGAAACCAAATACTGCCAAAGTAGAAATACTTTTGATGTACTTCCCTGAATTGTGCCTATAATGGACTTGCTGTCAATGTTGAGCTCGGTTTGTGGGCAGAATATACAAGACTACTGATTTGGCTTAAAGTGCCACTACGACGAAAATTTACCATTTCGATTTGCCACTTTTTCAGTGTCTATAGGTCAATCAGTATTAGAAATATCCGAAATAGTAAAACATATTCCCAAATGGGCATCTTAAACCACAAATTTTAGGAGAGTTTACCGGTAAAATCCTGTCCGCCATTGCTGGAAGCCGTGCCCTTTGTTCAGATTTAAACAAAGGTTTATTCACCGGAAGTGATGTCATACACTTAACACGACAACCTCGTGGCGCGAAATAGCGTGCATAAAAAAGTAGCCAACCTCGCAAAGATAAATATAACTTTCTTCTTATGTACGTGAAGACGTTTTTAGTAGAAATATGCCTCCAGGCGTTGTGTTCTGCAGGCGAGCGTTAAGTGTATGACATCATTTCCGGTGAATAAACCTTTGTTTAAAGCTGAACAAAGGGCACGGCTTCCAGTAATGGCGGACGTGTAGATTCAATATTCGGAGCTAAAAAAATAAGACTTCCTGTCGTTGTATCGAAAAACAATTTGAACTGGTAATAATATATGAACTCTACTTTATGAATATGCAAAAACATTGATATGTCAAAATTTGATCATAGGGGCACTTTAATCTGGCTATGTGTAAGTTTTGAGCACATAGCCGCTTTATTAACCTTTTTTTTTTTTTTTTTTTTTTTAAACATCTTTTTATTTTATTTTATTTTATACAATATACAAAAACACACATATATATGTTGCACATACTCATACAACGACGATAACCCTGAAAAAATAAAATAAAAATAATAATAGCAAATACTATAATAAAATATAATAACATAACATAACACCCTTGCCAGCTGTATATATAATCGACAATATTTAATTTAATTTAATCCAATAAAGCCATATTTAATTTTTCCCACTTCCGAAGATGCACGATAATATTGTTCTTAGATTTTGCCACTCTTAGTTCGACTTTCTGAGAATATCTTAAATGGTTTTTAAAAAGAGACAGAGAAGGAATATGTTTGCTTTTTCTAGCCTTATACAATATCAATTTATAACTCAGAATAATGTGATTTATTGGAGTTTCTGCCTCTACTCCGAAAATAATATTCACTATATTCGATTCAGGTAAAAATATATCAAACTCTTCCAGCCAGTCCCTTATTTCAAAATATAGATTTTTAGATTCTATACATTCAACAAATAGATGATCTATCGTTTCTGAATACAAATGACAAAATGAGCAACTAGGGGACTCCAGCAATTTAAACCGATAAAGATCACGATTGAGATAGAGGCAGTTGTTTAATATTTTATACTGAAAACATCTCGTATACGTATCGTTTGTAGTTTTGTATATTCTACTATAAACTGCACCCCAGTCCGGTGGGGACATCAGATTGATCCGTCTACATATATGTCTCTGGGAAGATGGTAATCGAAATTTCACGTTAATTAACCACTGATAAATCTGTTTAGTTTTAACCTTGTCAATTTCAATTCCATCCTTACTCAGATATAAATATCTCGACGATGATCTTTCCTTATCAACCTTATCTTTATTTTGTTTTAGTAAAGTTTTCCATTTCAAAGGTATTGAATCTATAATACTAGCCCATCGAATGTAGTCTTTTGCTTGTAATCCTTTACGTTGAGCAAATGTCCAATCAAATATTGAGTTGTCTGTACAAAGGTCACCGACTTTATTTATATTGCATTTAGAAAATTCTTTGTAAAATACCGCCTTATTGTCAATTTTAATATGCTTATTATTCCAAAGATATTGTTCTAAGACCAGTAAATGATTATCAACTACCTCAATGGTGGCAATTTGAGCCCAGTTCGTGAGGACACTTTTGTAAAAAATTGGTATATTTGATGGAATCCTTGTTACATCGAAATTATTGCATATCACATCAATTCCTCCTATTTTTTCTAAATGCAAGAGAGGCAAAATTTTCCATGTTTTCTCCTCCGGCTTCATGAGGTTAATAGCACATTTTATACGACTAGCTTTCATCCAAGAAGCAAGGTCAGGCAAGTTTAAACCGCCTTTATAATATTCCCCAATTAGCGTTTGATTCTTTATTTTCGGTTTCCTGCCATTCCAAATAAAGTCAGTAATAATACGTTCTACATCTTTAATGAACCCATCTGTGACGTGTATTTTTGAACATACGTAGTATAGTTTGGATAGTGCTAACGAACGCACCACTTGTATTTTGCCGTATAAGGTTAAACCACGCGCTCGCCAAATTGATAAGGTAGTTTTAAAATTAGATAATATACGTATAAAGTTGTTATCATAATGCCATTTCTCATTATAAGAAAAATAAATACCCAGAATCTTAAAACCTTTATTATGGAAATTTACCCATTTGATATTTCGTGAGCATGTTTCTCTTTTACTAACTTTTCCCAACCAACCTGCGTGTGATTTTGTTAAGTTGATTTTAAGTGACGAGAAAGCACTAAACCGATCCAACTGATCTATTACCTTATTTAAAGATTCAATATCTTTTAAAATAAAGGTAGTATCATCAGCAAATAAAACTATTTTCTTGTGCTTTTGTGCAAACCTGATTCCCTCAATATCCTCACTGTTCCGAATCATTGTTGCCATTATTTCTATCACCAGAATAAAAAGATAGGGTGAAATCGGATCGCCTTGTTTCGTTCCTCTACAAAGAGGAAAATAATTCGTGGCTATACCGTTGTTCATTACACTAGAACAGCTATCCTTTAGTAGCATCTTAATCCAATTGATAAATCCTTCCCCAAATCCGAAATGCTTTAAAACTGCAAATATAAAAGTGTGCTCAATAGAGTCGAAAGCCTTTTCAAAATCAGCCGCGAACAGCACTAACGACATACCTTTCTTTTTAGCATAATCCATTACATCATCTATGAATCTGATTGGGTCTTCGATATTTCTCATTAATATTTATATCATTACAGATTTTGATAAAATCCGACTTTGTCCAGGAAAGGTGGGGACTTAGAGCGTTAACGCCCTTGACACAAGTAAGAAAGTAGCACGGTCCATGGGGAGGAGGGGGGTTGAGAATTGACAAAGCTAGCGCGCTGTTAGGTCGTGCGTAATCAGTGAAGACTGATCTTACAAGGGTTTTATCTCGTGCTGTATTGTAAGCCCCTATAGGGGGTGTGAATAATTGACTACCACTCCGTATGCATCGTGCACGTGCTTACCATGTGCTTTTTATATAATTACGTTAACAATACGGGTAGGACATAAAATTGTTATTGTCAAGCCAATAACCTCTTTATGTCCTTCCCTGAATAGTGCCTATGATGGACTTGCTGTCAATGTTGAGCTCGGTTTGTGGGTAGAAAATACAAGACTACTGAGTTGGATTAATCTGGCTATGTGCACGTTTTGAGCACACAGCCGCTATAATAACCCATTAATATTTATATCATTACAGATTTTGATAAAATCCGAATTTGCCCAGCAAAGGTGTGGACTTAGGGCGCCAAAAAACCTACTTGGGATAATGGAGGTAACCCCACCCCAAAATGACAGCATTTCCAAAGTGAAAAGTATATAGTGGTGCAGAACAGTGCCCCTGCTTCTGTCTGACATTGAATATTAGCTATGATGTAATATGCAATTGATACTGAATTTTTCCAAATAAAGTACTCCAGAACAGTGCCCCTGCTACTGTCTGATTATGAATAATTATCTGTAGTGAACTACGTAATTCCTAAATTACAAATAAAGTGATGCAGAACAGTGCCTCTGCTGACTGTCTGACTATGAATAGTTTTGTAAAGTGGTGCAGAACAGTGCCCTTGCAATTGTCTGACTATGAATGATTATGTAAAGTGGTGCAAAACAGTGCCCTTGTTACTGTCTGACTATGAATAATTGCGTAAAGTGGTGCAGAACAGTGCCCTTGTTACTGTCTGACTGAATAATTGCGTAAAGTGGTGCAGAACAGTGCCTATGCTACTGTCTGACTTTGAATAGTTTCGTAAAGTGGTGCAGAACAGTGCCCTTGCAAATGTCTGACTATGAATGATTAAGTAAAGTGGTGCAAAACAGTGCCCTTGTTACTGCCTGACTACGAATAATTCCGAAAAGTGGTACAGAACAGTGCCCCTACTACTGTCTGACTATGAAATCGCAGCTTAACCCTAGATGATCAATTACGGCCATAATCCATACCTTAAAACAAATCAGGATGTGAAACTGGAAATGCGAAGATATTTCTAAAAGGCATTAGATTTCCAGCGCCCCAAAAGACGAATCTGGATGTCTGATAGACCACGATCAGCTGCATATGATGCTGCGAAAACTATGGCCCTTGTATTTAGTAGGGTCCAGACCGCAGCTCCTAATAGCGAGAGACAACTGTTCAGAAAATGCAGTCCTAGACACTGGTGTACCATCTAGATTCTGAAATAATGGTCGCTCAACGGGACCGCGTAACGAAATATACTCCAGAAGTGGTTCCACAGGGCAGGCATGAGGATGGCGGGTGAGGATAACTATTATTGGATGTTGGTTGTAATTATGTTTAAAATTACGAAAGGTCACCTTCAAGGACACAACAGCACCGTATGCGTTAGTCAGCTTGTCAACTTGAGTAAGCTGAATATTATTGTTTGACTGACAAGTTGCTGTCATTTCACCTATTCGCAGAAATGAGAAAAATGGCATTGAACACATAGCTTTAAACATGCAACCTTTGTATGTGGTGCGTGAGACAGAGGAAGAGACGCTAATAACTTTTTGCAAAATAGGTAATGTAATGGGTAAACGTGTATCAAGACACGGGCCTATCTTTCCATACCCTTTTAGCATTTCCAGAACGAAAAATATTTTAGTTGGATCCATAACACCCGCCAGCTTGTGTGAGTATCCCAGAGCTGAGTATTTCCTGTTGAAGCTGCGTAATTCTGTTGATACAAATAAGCGATAAACAATGCAAGATTGGCTGATGGGAATGATAGCGTTGGGACTGCATTATCCAATATGGTATCTGAAAATTGTTTGTAAAACTTCCATGCCCTCCTGTAAGTAGGTATGGAAGATGGCTGTAAACTAGACTGTAATAAAGTGGTACTCACATCTGCCAACTTTGCGGTAGTAGGGGTAATGGTATGACAGTTTATGATGGGTGCATACAAGCTGGTGCCAGCCGTCTGAATCTCTGAACCTGCCAGCTCATTGTGAATACCTGGCACATGTTTTGCGCGAAAAACAATGTTGTACCTCTAGACAGGCAAGCACCAGTCTGCGTACAAACACCATGAGGGTGGCATCCCTACACGTAGCCTTGTTGATAACGTGCACTTAGGTCTCGTCGTCAGTAAAAAAGATAATCCGCTTATTGCACATGCTCCCACCCCATAGTAAAATGCTTAAACGTATAGGGGAAAACTCTAAAACCGCAATGTTTAAACCCTCCCAACTGTCAGGCCATTCACCATAGCACCAGTTATTACCAAAAATGGCCCCAAAGCCCAAAACACCGGATGCATCAGTATAGAGTTGGAGTGTCCCCGAATCGAGCCATCCATCATGCAAGAATAGAGATCGG
Organism: Actinernus sp. WN-2022; assembly: GCA_030867875.1. Lineage (NCBI taxonomy): Eukaryota > Metazoa > Cnidaria > Anthozoa > Actiniaria > Actinernidae > Actinernus > Actinernus sp. WN-2022. Next base: position 1,106,202 of record JAOWCC010001210.1, read on the forward strand.
CCATTAAACCCTTTCAAAAACTGAACCAAATGGTGAGATCAGCATTGGCTGCTCGATAATGATGTGATTGCTTAGTTCCTTTTGTGAGATCAATAAGACGACGAAGGAAGTAGCGACCGGGGACCACTATAGAGCAAGCAAAATTCAAAAGGCCTAGGAGAGACTGAAGTTCTTTCAGTGTAACCTTTTTCCTCCTACAAAAATCAGAAATTAACAAAAGGCATTTCTCCAGCTTATCTTTGGGAAGCCGGGATTCCATACAATCTGAGTCAAGTTCTATACCAGCAAATGATAGAACACAGGATGGTCCAATGGTCTTATCTGGTGCTATGGGTATCCCCAAATACTTACAGATGCTCAGTAAGTTGCTGAGGTGAGCTTTGCATTGATCTAAGATAGTGGCAAATGAATTATAAGGTGAATGTGCAATAGTGTTTTTGCAATCCACCCTATGGCAATGCTGTAAACCTCAAACGTTTTGCAAGAACTGGAACAGCCCATAGGCATACACCGGTCATAGTAATGCTGGTTTTATGGGAATAATGACGGTATGCCCCTGGTATCTTTTTAGGTACCACTCCTAGGGGAGAAATTCGCAAATCAGGAAAGGGAGGCATTTCAAAGGGACCAGCCAGTCTATGGGCAGCCAGTTCTTTAGCCAATTTGTCATCTACAGCCTGAGGTTGTTGATGTGCTGACAAAAGGTTTGGTGCAATGGAAGCTACTCGAGGACCCTCGAAATGAACAGGGAAACCTTGGAAAACCCCTTACATAAATACAAAGTTGCATCAGACTGGTAGTTGCTAAGAAGAAGCAGTAATCTAATTACGTTGATTGGCGTTGGGGATAATTGCTATTATTACCTGCAATACTGATGCTAAATTTATTATCCGTTGGGGCGGAATTGAGAAGTAGGCCAAAATCAAAGTATTTATGTGACCAGATCTTGGCCTCGATATTAGCATCCAACCGAGCATCAATAGGTATGCTCATGGAATTAAAAATACTAGTAGGCCTACTCTCTGGTTGTGATATGCCCACAGTGTTAAACTGCTTACCTGTAATCGTTTGCAGAGCAGATGCCACAGACCCGTGTACTGCAGCAGCTACTACGTGCACCCCACCAGTAGATACATATGGCACCGACATGAGCTGTGGTATGTCTGTGGAAGGTTGTCCCAGTGTGGGTTGCTGTAGTACGGCTGGTGCTGAAGTGGTATGTGCATGTAGTAGGGGTGCCAAAATCGCCCCAAGTGAAGTTGCCACAGCCTGGGAGACTTCCTTTGTAATTTGGCTGATGATGCCAGGAGCCAGAGTAGGTGACACATCAGGAGCTACTACTGCCATTACAGGAGGAGTAGCTGGTAGGAGTACGGATGCAGTAGGAGCCGCTGGTTCTGGGTCAGATGAAATAGTCAAGGCAGGATGGGGTGCATTTGGAGGTATAGCAATCGGGTTGTCAGGTGGCAAACAGGTTCACCAGGCAGATGCAAGGAAGAGGGGCGCCTAGCTCAGGAACCACGGCGGTGTAGCTGGGCAACAGCTTGACGCTTACGTTTAGGAGGCATTGTATAATATAAAAACAAAAAGCGAGCGTGCCCGGGCCACCACTCCCAGACTTGGTTAGAATCCCGAACTGTAAACCATTAACAGAAATGATACATGTAACATAGCCACAGACAACCACAATTTACATACACTTACTGTTACAACATGAGCGCAGCAGGGTAGACATGGCAGACAGTACAACACAATGTCGCCGCAAATTGCAAACCCCATATGCTGCAAAATATCTAGGCATACTGAAAACAACATGTGGTTGGCAATGCAACAACACACACGTTGCTCTAGCATAGTTAGGCCTACTGAAAACACTGTGCAGTTGGCAATGCAACAACATGCACAGTGCTCTAGCCCACTGAGATATAAATACTGATGAATGTGATTAACTATGGCTGGAAGCCGATTTTAGTTTGCGAAGGACCAGTACAATTGCCCCGCGATAACTGCTGTATCACGAATACTGGCCAGCACTATTCAAATGAACGCCATCGTCTACAAGTCATGGCCGTGAAAGAGATGAAATGTCTTTGTGTTTCCAGGTAAAGGACCAACAATAATCGCCCAAAACGACCGATAAATATTGATTAAGAATAAGAGCTTTATCGCTAAACTCGACATCGGGATAGCCGCTACTTCGATACCGGCGTGGTATCACTTGACAAACGCCAATAACGTAAACATAGTTCGCACGTGCAAAAGTAGCTCCTCGATCAAAGAACCGATCACCTCGGATCTGGCAGCCTTCAAATCATTATTTCCGATTTCTAGAATCAAAATATCAGGATCACGATGCTTAAGGTCTAAAATTGTCCTACCGCAGACGCCATGCAAGTAAACAATGCTAGGATCGGCAAGGGTGAAATCCCCGTTCGCGCGAGGATCGAAACCAGTCTGAAGATCTCGCTTCAGGCGCTTCACGAAAGAATGTCCTAGGATGAGTACCGTAGGTAATTGACCATTCATGATTACACAAGTCTACAGATAATGAACAATAGGATTGTTACGTACCTTGAGAATTGACAAAGCTGTTAGGTCGAGCGTGAGAATCGACAAAGCTCGAGCGTAATCAGTGAAGACTATATGGTGTGTGAATAATTGACTCCCACTCTGCATGAATTGTGCACGTGCTTACCATGTGCTTTGCATAGAATTACATTAACAATACGTGTATGACATGAACATTTATTGTCAAACCAATAACCTCTTTCTTTAAACAAAACCTAATTAAACAACATAAGGCATTAGCCGTTCCAGAGCAGAGGCAGAACGAGCAGGTAAGAAAATATTTCGAGTTCATCCAATTTATTTTGGCAATTCTCAGTTTGTTGGCCTCTTGATCGTCATGTTTATGTACGTGACTTTAAAATTGCAGTGATACGTGATGCGATCTGTTCACCCAAAACTAGGATTTAAATTGTCAAATTACCTGTTAGTGTTACAGTCTGTTATTGTTATCATTATATTATTATTCTATATTCAGTTAACAATTCTTCGGGTTGCATGTGACGACATCAAAAATATATAACTCTGCTACATGTACAAAGCTGTTACGTTCCACACAGAAAATTTCACGTACATAAAACTAAAAGATAAAGAAATCAAAAACCTCCCTGATTCCTGAATCAAGGCTATACTACCCAGGAATCACCAGACATTAAATGTTTTACTACAAGGGAAAGCGAAGGTTTTGGAAATTTTTTATTAGGATTTATGAGCAATACAGTGAAATCAGATAATAGTGAAATTTCCATACCTTCTCTTGTATAAATCACTTATAGTATATGGGGACACCAAGATGGCGGCCGAATACACAGTATTAAAGTACTAACTGTCAAATTGTCGTACATTCATGCCCACTGCTCCGTCAGAAAATAATTTAACGTTCCAAAATTTGGATTCTAAGTGTATTTTTGGTAGATCTACGAGGAACAAAATGCTTTATTTTAGTTTATCAATGCAAACCAATTTTGCGATCATGGCGATGAAAACCACCACTATGAGTTTACTTTGGCAGGTCACCTCTCACCACTGAGTTTCCCGACTGAATAGAAACATTCTACACAGAAAGAGACATATAACAAGCAATTACAAACAACTTGAATCCTAGCCCAGTCAAGTACGTGAGCCGAAAAATTAGAAAAAAGAAGCAGTTTTGCTTTTGGTTCAGGAACAGATCGTATTACATATCACTGCAATTTTAATATCACGTACATAAACATGGCGATCAAGAGGCCAACAAACTGAGAATTGCCACAATAAATTGGATGAAATAGAAATATTTTCTTACCTGCTCGTTCCGCTTCTGCTCTGGAACGGCTAATGCCTCACTAATGGCTCGGGAAACTGCTGTAGAAATCCGTCTTACAAGAGCTTCTCTGTCCGCCATATTGATCAAGCAAAATTTCCCGCCAAAATTTATTTCGCAATACAGCTGATCAGGCTGAGCCCGCAATCACATTATATCGCACATTTGCGATTTACATATCGCACATTTGCGATTTACATATCGCACATTTGCGATTTACATATCGCACATTTGCGATTTATAAATGACAGTTACGCTGCTTGCGATTTATAAATGACATAGTTATGTTGCTTGCGATTTATAAATGACAAAGTTACGTTGCTTGCGATTTATAAATGACAAAGTTACGTTGCTTGCGATTTATAAATGACAACGTTACGTTGCTTGCGATTTGTAAATGACAAAGTTACTTCACTTGCGATTTTTAAATGATATAGCTCACTATCTGCGATATATAAATTGCAAATCAACTTAAATTGTGATTTACTAAATAGCACAAAAAAACAGTACAATACTGCTAAATATATTTTTTACATTTGGCGCCCCATATGAGCGCCCCAAAGGAAGCAAATTATTTAAGCAAATCAGAATGTTTTCAAAGCGAAGAAAGGAATACTTTACCTCGTCCTCACTGTCGACATTCAGCACCACCACTTCGACGATGAACACGACCACGTGAGATTCTCGTGACGTCACAATACGACTCACGCTCTCATTGGCTCTGACTTTGGTTTACAGGACAGGACATTACATTTTCACAGTGATCGAGATTTTTTCTGCATATCCACCTAACCTCGGGCATCGGCTCTATATTGCTGCCGCCTCGTCAGCCTCGTGTCTTCGCTCGGCTAACTCGTTGGCAACTAGTAAATGGGCTCCAGAAATTGGCCCAATTTATCAGTTCTTTCGGTAAAATAGGAATACGAATCCAGCCTCCAGGAATACTTCTAAACAAGCGGGAAGATCTACAACTGCAATTAATTATTTAGTGTGAAGATAGATGACTCCAAAAATCCAAAAACCGAGTGGAAATCGAATGTTTATTTCTGAAATGGACTCATGCAGTCTATAATATATTTGAGAACTAATAATTTTTTCTAAATTTCAAAGTTACATCATCTATATATATATATACATATGTATGTATTTATAATTTCATTACAATTGGATTAATTTTATCTGAACTAAGTTTGGGCCTATGACAAAAAGATGGTAGCCTCCAGTTTGCTTAAACTGCATTCCAGTAAGCTCAGTGGTTAAGTGTCAGTCTGTTGTGCAGCTGAATTTGCTCTGACATCTGCAAATGGTTAGACCTTTGTGTCTTCTTGGATCAGAATGTTAAATTGTAGGCCGACACTGAGAATGCAACCAAATCTCTGGTAGTGACGACCCTCAAGTGTAGTGGATATAGTCGTATACATAGAGAGCAAATGTGTTTGTCTCCAATTAGCAATACCATGATGCTAAATACATTGAGCTTCTCCTCTGTTAGTAGTAGTAGTACTAGTTCCCTTGTTGCCACTATGTACATTTTATATATTAATATACATGCAGGGTAAACCTAGTGGATTACATACATAATCAAGACTGCTGCCTTAAATTATTTTGTTGTGGTAGTAAATGGATGGGTAAATATTGCATGTATTAGCAGCTTCCCCCAGGGGTGGATCCATTGGAACCTGTCAGAATTAATTGTTTGTTGCCCATCGGTGAGGAGGAAAAGCTCACTTTGGTTCATAGATCAGGAACCTTGTATGAATGTTTACTAATTGCTGTGTCCCATACCAGGGGATTTGATACAACGAGTTTGATTGGGTATTTGGGCAAATCCCCAGGGTACCTGGGGGTTGACCCCTGGTGTTGTAGGTGCCAGTAAATATGCAAAGCTACTGAAACAGTGCAAAACTGAATGCTAAATCACTGGGAGGAAGTTCAAAGGAACATTGCATGTGTTATTTTAAAGACTCGTTGTTGAGGTTTTACTTGGCCTATTGTATAGGCAAATCCTTGTTTATGTTTTTTCCTTATTAGCATACATCAAACTTCAAGCAACGTACATATAAACAGAGGCCATAAATCGAAAAAGAGAGTGACACACTTGATAATCACTGAAAATTTTAGAATGATAAAATAAATCTATTTTAAGGAACAAGTATTTAAAAATAGTACAATTTACAAATAATGTATGGCTGTCGGTAAATATTGACATTTTCGGTGATTACTAAGTTTAAAATTCTCTTTCAACTGATGTACTCTGTGTGTTTGTAGCTTGAAGTTTAATTTATGCTAATGAGGCAAAAATGTAAACATTGATGTCAGCAAGGACTCGCCTATTCTTCCCTGAAAACCATGCGAAACCGTGTGAAATCAAACTTGTTTGATAAAGAATTGTAAGTCTCAGCAGACCAGGACAGAATTAACCATTCGTGTTCACTATATTATCACTGGTCTTGTATTGCTACATGTATATTGTCTCAAACATATGTAGCTACTGTTATAAACATGGCAGCAATTTGCTTTCTGTTTTCCATGGTAGTTATCACTCCAGGCACTCTAAAATAGGAGTATTTTTACATGACTAATATTATATTTTTATGATTATGGCTTCTCTGGAGACAGTAAAAATAATTCAAAATATTTTTTTATTCTCCCAAAGGCTAAATAAATTGCAAGTGTAAATACTTTTTTAATCAAACCTACAAAGAATACCAACTATGTGTAAATTTAACTTCATTCGTGGGAATGTCGGAGCCGAATGACGTCTTTTTACAAGGACGGCCAGATATTTATTCGACACGACCAACACACTGTCACACAAGACTAGAGTCAAGCGTGTTTCTTCGATGGAATTTAGTGGCAAGATGTTGAGTTTTTCTAGAAGGACTTTGGATGGAAATTTCTCACATTTTACCAAAGGATTAGAGATTATATGTGGCGCTCATAAACGCATGTGGCCGACGTTGTGAAATATTTGCACCGAAATGTGTAATTAAAACCACAAAACTTAAGTTTGCATTGTCGTTATTTAATACTCGTTTCTGTTAAAAGTAATGGCATCAAATATAGCAGTGAATGGTCAGATTCCTGTTGGTCTAGGCCAGCGTCGGCATCTCAGTGATATCAATTATGGCTCTGCCCAAAGTATCCTTCGCAGCCGTTTATATTTATGTCGTCACACAGTTTGCCGACGATTGATACGAACGGGCTTCAAACTCCGGCTTTGGATTCTTATTTTGCTGAACTTCACAGAAGACCTTGAAATAACCATTCAATAATTTTTAAATAATTTTATCCTAAAGAAAGCTTTGATTTATACCCTCGAAGAAGGAAATGTATTGAATGTGCTCCACTTCGCCTTCCCTTGCTGTTAACAATAGGAAATGGACAATCTGAAATCTACAATGTTTACCGTCTCGTTTTTCTCGGCCAATGGAAATCGAGATACTGGCGCATGTAATCGGATTCTCTCGGCGGCAGGAAAGGGGTCGGGTGGAACTTCTCGAAACGAACAATAGTATTCGCCTACGCAACAATTGAAAACACCCTAACCATTAGAAAGTGCAGTACAAAAACCATAGAAGTATAGTATTTTGGCAGTTGGCAGTTGTTGTAAAATGGGTTTCTGAGCGCCCAGTACGAATATCTCAAGAATGACGTGTTGACCCCCCTAAAAAATCACTTAAAACTTTTTGCCCCTCCCCATGAATTAGCCGACCCCCCCCCCCCCCCTCCCCCCAACCGTAAATAATGAACACTTCCTTAGTCATCGACTAACAGGGATTAAACCTTCTAAATTGGAATGTTCTTGGACTTGGGATCCTGCTATTATCGTGAAATTTGTACGGCGCGATGCACGTGACAAATTCTACAAGGGAAGGAAGAATCTCCGGGACAAAACAACCAACGACTTTGGACTCGTGTGACCGAGGACAGTGTATACATATCGGAGAGTTTAACAAAAAGAAACCGTGACTTGTTTAACAACTGTTTGAAATCCCACAAAGATCTCAATATCAAATTCGTATGGACTCAAGCCGGAAATATATTCGTAACGAAACATGAGCATGCCGCTGCCAAACAGATCAAGGATCATATAGGTATCTGGATCGTCTCTATCTAAAGGCAGGATTGGTGTTTAGCCAAACCACTCGGCATACATCTTACACACGAGCGTCCCGGAGTCGCATACTCTGGCTCGTCATGAACACTACATTAGGTCCCGGTTGTACAATACGTCATGGCTCATTAACATAACAGGAAGTATGTGTAGACCAACAAGGATCTAGGCCGGGCCGACATGCACCTGTTCAGTTCTAGTAGTCGGTGGAGCAGCAGCCAGTGGTTATTACCGCAACGAAGACCAGTCAGACACTTCAGATGGAGAACAAAAGCAATAGCAATGCTAGGACCTACCGCTTTCTCTGTTTATTCAAATATAGCTTAATTTCAGCTTCACTTAAGCTTATTTCGATCACTTATGCCGTCACATTCGCCATTAAATGGTAGATAAATGCCCAACATGTCTAACACGTGATAAAGATTAAACGTGAGAGCAATACAATGCGATATTTGTGGTGCCATTTGAAATGCTCAATGTTTATATCTCTTAACATTTACCATCGCTATTCTATTACAAATGATCAATGGTATTGTAATATTTGCTTGAGTGAAGAACTTCCATTCAGCAGTCTAAGCAAAACAGAGTTAATCGAATTGTCATTTAATTCCAATACTGCCGTCTGTGTTCTACACAGATTTGTGATTTACGGCTTGATTCCTTGCCTTGCCTTGAATCATGTAACAGCTTAAATAATATCCTTGCCTTAATAACATTGATGCTGATCTTCGCCTTCCATCCTTTACTAACTTTAAATATTATTCTGTACATGAGTTTCACTCTAGTGTGGACATACAATATGTTTCAGTCCAAACAAACATTTTCTGCTCTCCATGCAGTAGCCGATAAAATATGAGCGGGAGATCTGTATGGGCGTTAACAATGGCGAGCCAAAATATTGTACGTCCCACAGGAGAGAGTGCATGGGACAATAATAGAACTATTAATAATTTTCAGTCACTGTCAAACCGTGAGTATGGCGACAGCTCGTTTTCGTTCTCCGAATACTGAAGAGGAAGAAATGTCCTTACTGTCTGAAAGAATACCTAAAAATACGAAATACAATACAAAATGGGCGGTGAACGTTTTTACTGCCTGGCAGAACACGAGAATGAACAAAAAAGCGCAGTTGGAAACAGCTGGAGGCAACGGACTTGAGTCAGCCAATGTCGAGGACCTGTCTGTCCCACTCGAGCACATGTCCGCAAACAGTTTAAACTTCTGGCTTTCCAAATCCTTCCGGAAAACTTGTTGGGAAAGGCAGGATTGCCTCGAAAAACGGCACATTGTCTTCGTGTTACATGTGCTAGTAGATTGTTTCAGAATTCAGTGGAAGAGAAATTGGCGAGGGAAAGAAAAGGACACAGGTCCAATGCACTTTTCGGTTATCAAAAGCTTAGTGACAAACAGGTCCAAAATGTGGCCCTGTATTCTGCAGTTTAACCGAGAAATGTAAAGAGTCGGAAACAACTACTCAAGTTCTCGAAGATTGGTCAAACTTTGATTTAGATTTGTCTGATGATATTTTGGCTTCTAAGTAGTAAGGTAGGGGTAGTTGGGTGCAGGGGTACTTTTATGCAAATGAAGCAAAGAACAAAAGAAATGACGTCAAAAAGTCAAGGTGTTGACCCCGATGATGTCAGCCTAGGTAATTTTAGAAAAGTAACCTCTGACCTTTGACGTCATCAGCGGTTTTCGCAGCGTGGGCTCAAGAAATGAAATCATTCCAGAAATACGTCATAGGCAAAACGGGGAAAAGGTCTTGGAAGCGCAAGGGACGGTGGGGGTGGATCAAAAAGCGGCGGAAACGCGTCAGAGGCGCGCGGCGCGGCTTTGGGGTGGTATAACAAAGCGCGCCAAGGGCGGCCCCGGCATTATTGATGGTCACGATGGAGACACTTCATAGAGCGTTAGGCTTTCAGGGTTTTACGAACGCTAAATTATTGCATAACTATATTGTCTTTAAAAAATGGCCCAAAGAAGAGAATCGGTGAAATCTGTGAATGTAACGCCTTTGCATTCCGTATCACCAAACTAGGACGGTGCAACAAAACCATAAGTCTGAGTTTCCCCCCAGACATACCAGGGGACTATGTGGAAATCATGCTCGTGAAGGATGGAAAACAATTCAAGAGTAAAGATATGGATTCTACTCTAGACTACCACGATGGTATTAAAGTGGTCCCGCAGGCCGACGTGATGGATGAGATTCTTGATTTGTGTCAGATGCAAGTACCGGAATGGGATCCTGCTATCGAGAGGAGCCCACAGGGTATGAAAGCATGATTCGAATCGTGACGCATTTCCGGTTTTGTTTTGTTTTGCAAAAAGGTATATAATCTGACTGTAGTCTGAAAAACAATCTTTTTTTTGTCACGATGGTTGTAACCGATAACGCCCTGCGGCTCAAACGTTTAAACCGGAAACACGTCATGAACACCAGTCCAGCACCTTGTAACGATGACGTACTTCCTACGCATTAATGTTGCCTATCATAAATAGAACTGTACAAACGTAGTGAAATTACTTCTGATCAGTTTTGAAACATGGAAGGTGTGCCGTCAATAGTTCATTGTTTTTGTTGGATGGTTACTATGAGTGGGACAGGCTTGGTAGAGGCAAAGGCTGTGAATGTGAAAGCGCGCGATGGTAGTACGACAATCGTTTACCGATGTGGAAGGGACACAAAAGATAAATACCAATGCGCCTTTTACGCCAACCGTCACGAAGATGCAAAACGCCTAGAGCGCTGGTGGTTAAGTCTGATCCAGATGGTCAAACCTAACTGCAAGCCGGATCTGGTGGTAAGAGACGTGATGAAGAAATGTAGCACACACAACCTGGTATTGAAGACAGGCATTTCGCATTCGGAAAAAATCCTAACCGCATGTACCAAAGTTGTACTGCCCCACCCCCTGAGACATGTGACTTCATTTGGTTGGACGAGGAGTCGGCAGGTGGTCCACAATCGACCGTGACCGAGTACCAGTATCATGTGGAAGGTCCCCAACCTAATTATGTTCCCGAACGCCCTGTGACAGTTCCCTCGATGGCCCCTTATACCTTGGCACCCCCATCCTACTATGCCCCGCAGCAGCCTACACTCCCCCAGGCTACAACTACCCACGCCCCTATGGGGCAGTGAACAGTGACTTGAGACATTCTAGTATATTGACTTGATCCATGTTTTTTATTAGCCTATATTACATTGACTCGATCCATGTTATATATTTACATATTGTGAACACACCACTTAGAGAAAAATCAAAAAAGAAAAATTACACAAGCCAGCCAGCACACCACTCAGCTTAGTGCCATTATTATTATTGGACATTAGTTGTCACTGGAAATAGTTGTCACTTGTATAAATGTGCAAGTAATAATAGTAGGCAATAGTTGTCACTCGAAATAGTTGTCACTTGAAATGTACAATAATATTATTAGACAATAGTTGTCACTAGAAATAGTTGTCACTTGAAATGTATAATTATTTTTTTATGATTTGTAGTTATAATAATAAAAAATATGAAATTTTATGAAATGGCATAGAATTCATAGAATTCATAAATGCCATCGCTGGTGTCTTTGAAATAATAGAACATAGCCGTAGGGGCACTAAAATAAGACCAAGGGTCAAACAGGGGTGGCTCAAAATGGCGAAGTTCGGCCGGAAAAGAAAACCCATAAAAAATGGTAAGGTAGGTTTCTAATTCATCATGCGGTGTGACACGAATAATGAAACGCGAAGAAGAAGAAAAACCAGAGTGGGTTGGGGTATGCTTACAGACTTCCTAAGGTGTCACAAAACGCGATAAGACATTTATGATTCTAGGGGAACTCGAGAAAAACTGATTCTGATAGGCCCAATATTCACAGAAATGACATGACCAAAGATTTTTAGATAGGGTGGTAGAAAGAGAGGTGCTATAACATTTTACATTCCAGGCTCCGCAATCACGGCACTATTGAGATGTCGCGGTTCCTTTGTAGGATAGAAAAATAAAATAAATAATAAATAAATAAAAAAAGGCACGAATTAATAACTTACCGCATGCGCTGACGAATACGATGACGAATTAAAAAATACGTAATACTCGCCTGGGTCGTTCTAGCTTTCACAATACTAGCAATAAATCTGCTCATGTAATTTCTATCGTGAAAATTAAAATGCCTCCAGAAATTAACATCCATATGATCCGGTCTAATTTTTGGCATGGGTACAATGACAAGAGAAAAAGATCGAAAGAATAGAGGATTATCGTCGTGCGGGGTTATGATAATTACATTTTGATCTGGGCTAACATATTCTTGCCATCGTAGGAGGCATAAATTACACCGACAGCTTGCATTATAAATATTTCTCATCAGGCCTATCCTAAAGAAATAAAATACAAAACAAGTTGTTTTTAATTACAGGGTCGTGTCATAATGAGAGACGACAAGTTCATCCCCCAAAAGTTCACGAGTATTAAATCTTAGGCAATTTTTACATAGTGAGAGATGTCGCATAATAGCATACAATTTCTGTTGACCTTGAAGACGACGATTCGATCTTAAATCAGGAAAAGAATTGATTGATGGAATAAAGCTAGCATAGGCTAATAAAGTTTCTCGGCTGGGAAAGTTAGGATAAATGTATTGATAAGAACACTTACTATTGAAACACGAACCAACATTGTAAACTATGGAAAGTATTTTAACCGAGATTTTTGCTACAGAGTGCGATCTACAAAGTTGACAGGGACAGTTTGTGTTTATACAAAGTTCTTGTAATGTAGTCACATAGAATGGCACATACCTTAACTGTCCGGCAAGCGGGCGTTCATTTATATGGACAAAACACCCAAAGTTTGAATTTACGTCTTGCAGCAATAGGAGTGTTGGCAGAAACGCTCGGCGGTGTTTCGTAATATGGGATGTGATATAATCCGTCATAATACTTCTGCCAATTGCTTCTCGAAGTTCTATCGGGCGAAGAATGTTTCTGATCATTAGCGAGAGATTCATTATTCTGTGAAAGTCATTCCAGTAACTGCACGAGGACATGTAGATTTTAACGATATCCTGTACGAATTTTTTTTGCTGTTCGAAGAACTCGTGGTCCGGTTCGAGTGGACGATGAATTCTCACCATTGCGTTCAACACACGGCAGAGTTCTTCATTGTAAGGTGTATTCTCTGTGATTTTGAGCGATTCACTCAAGGTGGTCTTGAGACGTTTCGGTTGAGATGCAGCTGCCATAGGCTAAGAACAGAACATAATAGAATTAGTTTAGATTCCAATAATGTCCAGTGGACGAACTTTAGCAATGATGTGAGTGTGGGGAGAGGGATAAATCCCATCATAATTATAATAGATATGGACACGAAGCTGTGGCGGCGTGACCGATAGTTCTGAATTCAACGCTATAATATTAACACTCTGTTGACGGCAGTCAATGGAATGATTCAAATAGGGTTGGTGTGTTTTATCCCAACTGTCGACGCTATACCGTAGTGAAGGTTGAATTATCCACCCAGGACCCAATCGTGAAGAACGCGAAGGGATCGGTGAACGAAATATTAATACGGGAGTGGGCAACTCTGGTTTTCCTAAAGCCCATGCAATCTCCTGACATACATCAGCATAAGTGGCTTTTGGTTCCATAAATAAGAGCCGAAGGTGTTCACGGGTTTGAAAAAGAACTTGCATGATGAAACTTACTTGAACTTGGTGTGAGGTTCCTTTCTTGATTTTTTCTCTAAGCGGTGTAGCGACTCGATTTGTGGTGTGAGGTTGAGGTGCTGCTTCCTTTCTTGATTTTTCTCTAAGCGGTGTAGCGACTCGATTTGTGGTGTGAGGTCAGGGTGCTGGCTTGTGGTATATATAGTTTCAACGCTATCTACATAAATTAAGCTAAAATACAAAATTTGGGGGAGGGGGAACCCCCTCCCTATTGTTATAAATCATGACCTAGGGGACCCCCCACCCCTACCCCTAGATTATATTTTTAGGGTTTCATTGTTTATTAATGACATTATATTTAATTTGTAACGATCACCTCATACGATTTGGGGCGGCTTCCCGCCATTTCAGGGTTACCGCCTTTTACGGTTTGATTTTGTAACGGTCACCCCATACGATTTGGGGCGGCTTCCCGCCATTTTAGGGTTCCCGCCATTTAGGATTTGATTTCTGCTGAGTCATGTATGATATCATATTTAATTTGTAATGATCCCCCCATACGATTGGTGGGAATCTCGAGGCTTATTATTACGGATCAGATTGTGACGAATTTCCTGTCACGTGTCCGGTTGGTTTAAAAGAAGAAAAAGTACGCGATTTGAAGTCACTTTGCCGTGGTCCTGGAAAGACCACAGATTTAAAACCTTTCAAGAGTTGGTCCTAGGCTTCGTGGCAGCGGTGAAAGACAAAACAAAATGGCTGATAGTGACGATGAGTTGGTACGTGTGTGCGAAGCTTACGAATTGGCGTGCGCTGGTAAGGATGATGGGGAATGGTACGATTCTGAAGAAGAAGAAGGAGAGAACAAACAGGATGACGAAGATATAGCGATTTTTTTCGCCTTTAGCCCCCTCACCTAGCTATGATTCCACATGCTCGCCTGTCTACACAGCAAGATTCATGGATGGATAATTTGCATGTTGTGGATGGCGTGACCGAGGAGGAGGATTTGAATACAAGGCTTTTAAGGGAAAATCCTATGTCTAGTGCCGCGGTGGTGCTGGCCGTTCATGAAAAGGCTTTAGAAGAAGGAGGACTGGAACAAGAAGTAGAAATAGAAGTAGAAGAAGATGGCGGGAATTCTGACTCGGATTTAGAAGAAGAATTTTTAAATTCTAAATTGATTCCGGAGAATACAAGGTCAAGCGGGATCACCAGAGAGGAAAAAGAAAAGGCAGATGAAGCGGCTCGGCGTTTTCAAATGGGGGAATGCCGATCCGCCGTGGACATTCTGATGGAAAGTATCTACACTCCTTCGCTTTGTCCACACCAGACGGGGCGTGGGAGAAAAATAAATTAAAAAAATAAAACACCCCCCAGCGAGGAAACCGAGGAACAAGAAGAAGAAGATGACGAGGGCGATATTTTTGAAGTATTTAAAGTGGATGGCAAGCGGAGTAAATTATTTCGTACCAGTAAGGGGTTTTACAAAGCCAACATTCATATGAAACCCACGATGGATGCGGCTCAAGCTATAAAAATAGCGCATAAAGTATTAGAACAAATTATCGATCATATGAAAGAAGATGTTGGTGTGGAAGAAGAGGATCGCATTCAATTGTCTGTCAATGGGACCGGTTTAAATAATAATATCACCCTACCCTACCTGTACGCTTATGAAATGAACGCCGAACGTATGATGGATCAAATAGCCACGGTTATGCAATCCACCAATGAGTTTTTATTGGATGGTCAACTGGATGTGACTCTGAGTCATGTGAAGAACCCTAAAGGAGTTGAAAAAAATGGACGATTGGCTCGGAAGTAGTTCAATGCAGCCAAACAAAGTGATATCTCCACATGGCTCGGTAAGCTGCATAAAAAAACAATCTATGACTTTAATATATACGGATGAGTTTAGTTTGTACGAAGCTGTTGTACAAGGGAGAAGAGTGATGCAAACAGGGAACCCTTTTAACGAGTCGGACGATCGTGGGTTTTGAAAGCGTTGTGTCGAGACGCTATGCGGATACAGGTTCCGAAGTGGTAGAGGGTTGTGCAGAAAAGCGAGTCAATTAAACATTTATATGATGCGTGATTTATATGATATTATTTATATGATGCGTTAGACTGGTGATTTTAAGTAATGAGAACCACGATGATCCTTCTTTCATAGATTTTGGAGTGACCGGGGACGAGCCTGTGATGTATTTATATCATTGTCAAGGTGTATTTCACTTATTGCGTATACCACCACATCTGAAACATTATGAAGATCCTTATGAATTTTTTTTTTTTTTCGAAGCACGCACGTTGAATGGTGGGGCACCGATGTAAGGTAGACCGCGGCATCGTAAAGACTTTAGTGAGTGGTAAGAATCACAGGAGTATCCGATGTTACGCTATTCAAGAGAACAGGATTTTATAGAAGTGAAGAAATCGATTATACGTGTAGGGGAAGATGATGATGAACTGTGTTGTGGACGAGCCCTGGTGGCGGCTAAAGAATGGCGACGTCGTAGTAACATGTGTGGACCTGCGGGTGAGAAAAGAAAAGCCTTAGCCCTGTATCACGAAGCCGGTGTAAAACCAGGGCCTTGCGGGATTCCTGAATTGATGAAGTTTCAACAAGTCTTGGCAAAGGATAGGATTCGAATTAAAGTGTTTGATCGCGAAGTGAATGCTATTACATTTGTAGGGGTCATGAATGAAGAAGAAGAAGAACACTTAGAAGAAGAAGTGTACGATGTTTATCTTTATTTGCGGTCAGGACATTACGATGTGATACGGTCCATGACTGGATTTTTAGCCAAGTCGTATTTCTGTAGACGGTGTAATAAGGGATATTCAGACCCTGCCAATCACAATACCTGCTTGAATATGTGTCGTTATTGCAAAACACAGGATTGTATGGAGACGGAAACAAAGGATTGGAGGGTGTGTGACGTATGTCATCGATCCTTTCCTAAAGCTTCCTGCTATAACCAACATTTGGTGGCCGTGCGTCGAATACACGATACGTATAGTGTCTGCCGCAGGTACCAACGTTGTCAGCTGTGTCATAAAACGCTGGACATGAAGTTGAAAAAGAAATACCGTAAGAATGGACGAAAGTGGAGACAATTACAAGACCACCGTTGTGGGGAGTATGAGTGTCGTTGCTGTGGATGTTTGGTCAAGGCAGACCATTTGTGCTACATACAACGGTATGTGGAAAAGGCTCCACCCCAGGATGCCGAGATGCTCGAAGCGTTGGTTCCTGACCATTCCGGTTACATCATGATGGCGCATAATTTCAAGGGTTATGACTCCTACCCAATTCTACAGTACCTGATCGACAACCCTAACCCTAACCTGAAACACGACGGGACTTGTTCCCGGAATACATCCGACGTAACTTGAAAAAGAAACAAGAAGCCTCAGGATGGCCACCGGGCTGTGACACAGAAGAGCAGAAACGTCAATTTATTCAAGACTATTTGGATCAAGACGGAATTCAACTGGATGCGGATGTCATCTTAAAGAATCCCGGATTGCGATTCATTTTCAAGCTGTTGTTGAATAGTTTGTGGGGCAAACTAGGCCAGAATCCGGATACGATGACCACAGAATACGTATCCGATCCCGCACGCTTCTTCACCCTGATTTTTGATGAGAGCATGGTGGTGTCTAACGTGGTCCTGCTGAACGATCGGCTCGCCGAAGTACAATACTATGCGCAAGAAGCCTTTCAACGCGAAGATTTTCAAGTGAACTGCATCACAGCCTCCTTTGTGACCTCCTTGGCACGTCTCACGCTATACAACGTGATGGATTTTCTGGGGGATCGACTTTTGTACGTCGATACCGACTCTGCCATTTTTGTTACGAGACCTGGGGAAGACAACCCCCCTCTCGGTAACGGGCTTGGAGATTTGACTTCTGAATTACCAGTGGAGGATCATATTGTTCAATTTGTGTCCACAGGTCCAAAGTCGTACGCTTACAAAACATGGCAAGGGAAAGTTGATGTCAAATGTAAAGGAATTCGCTTGAATGTCTCTTCTTCCCAACTCGTTAATTTTGAAACGATGTTGGAGTTGGTGACGGGGGTTTGCGAGAAAAAGATTGTCACCAACCCTACCAAGATTCGTCGTAACACGCATCGGCGCACGCTTCACACGGTCGTCGAAGAAAAAGTATTTAAACTGGTGTACGATAAACGGGTGCTATTGGACAATCATTGGACGTTACCTTACGGTCATCAAGATATAAGTCGTCACGGTTGTACACAACATGAGTAGTAGTATCCGGCACCCTGCTTTAAGCGACATTTGTCAGAGGCTGCGGTGCATGATTGCCTGTTGTGGTGGTCGTGTGGCAGTGAACACCGATGCCTATGGAGCTAAGAAAGAGGAAGACGTCGACGGTACGCTCGACGATACCACCCTCACAGAAGAAGCAACACCCAAACAAACCGACAAAGAAGAAGAAGAATAAAACCTCCAAGAAAGAAAAGGAGGGAGAGGAGAAGGCATTCCGTAGTGTGGCCAACGTGTTAGAAGATTTGTACTACGACCCACGCAATCCTGGAGCGTATTCTGGAGTCGAGGCTCTCACCCGGTCAGCACGAAGTGATGGGATTTCTAAATCGGAGGTGCGTCATTGGCTACGGACGCAACCCACCTACGCTATGCACAAACCGCTGAGACGTCGTTTCCCCACGGGAAAGACGATCGTTCAAGGGATCGATGACCAGTGGCAATCTGATCTTGTCGAAATGCAGCCTTTGGCTCACGACAACAAGGGATACTAATACATGATGTGTTGTATTGATATCTTATCCAAATTTGCATGGGTCATCCCTATCAAGAATAAAACAGGTACCGAAGTGAAAACAGCTTTTGAAACTATTTTTGCCACAGGACGAAAACCCACCAAACTGCACGAAAACCCACCAAATTGAATAGTATTGTACAATATTATTTCGACCAAGAGGGCGTTCATTTCTTTACCAGCAATTCACCCTACAAGGGCGCGGTCGTAGAACGTTTCAATAGAACCTTGAAAATGATGATGTGGCGGTACTTTTACAAACACCACACAGCCACGTAGTGGCGTGTCTTACCCTCATTGGTTGACGCGTACAATCACAAATGGCATCGAACGATAGGTATGCGTCCCGTGGATGTAGATACCACCAACGATCAACAGGTGTGGCATCGGATGTACGACAAAGCTCTAAAACGTCCCTCATTGCTACAATACAAATTCAAACCTGGCAATGCGGTACGTCTCAGCAAAGTTGCGCATGTTTTTCCAGAAGGGTTACAAGCCTAACTGGACTGAAGAAATCTTCACCATCCTGGCCCGTTTGCCTGGACGTCCTCCAGTGTACCGTTTACAAGATACGGCCGGGGAGTTACTCCAGGGTCGTTTCTATGAACAAGAAATGCAGCGGGTGGTCAGTAGAAAAGATCAAGCATTCAAAATCGATAAAGTGATAAAAAGGCATGGCCCTAAAGGTCCCAACAAGTTGCTGTACGTGAAGTGGTACGGGTGGCCTGACAAATTCAACAGCTGGGTCAAAAAAAAGATCTCGTCATAAATCATGTCCGTTTCTTTGCATGATGATGATCACATGACCGTGTGGTTGCCTAGCGACTCCAACTTAGAGTTGCATCCTAACAATCATGCTGGAGAGTACGTTGTGGATGTGACCGACCCTATCGTCTTGAAAGAACCTGAACTCTGGTACGCCCGACTGTCTTGTATGATGACGCCTGCCTTTCGATTTCCCAAGACGTACCCTCTCATCGAAGACGACATTCATTATTTCATCGGTTATGAAACACAAGTAGGAGAGCCTGCCCTCTTAGACATTCGGGTGTTGCATCTGATACCTTTATTACGATTCTCTACGATGAGAGAGCTTGTGGACTACATTCAGAATGGTCCCTTGAAAAAAAATTATGAACGTCGCTCCCGAATTTGACGTTTGATGAAAATACACACCAAGTAACACTGCGTTGGGACACGCATCGATAGTACATGGACGATGCAGTAGTATTTTCTAAAGACTTAACTAAAGTCTTAGGATTGGAACGGGTTCTACATTTACGCCTCGTCGAACTGGCTGGCAAAATTAGTAAAGATTTGTGGACCACGTATTCGTTTATCAAAGACAATGAGAGCGACTTTAATGTCACAGAGGGTAATCCTTTGAATTTACTGGCGTATGCCACCAACCATACTGTAAATAAGTACCGTCGATCTAAAAATAACCCCCTCTACATAGGTGATAGGGTGAACGGGCACATCACAGCGCCTCGATTAAAAGCCGACTCCGGACCGCACACAATTGCCGTGTATGCCGACATGGTTCAACCCTTGCTCATTCATGGCAAGTTAGAACCGCTGATCGGCTACGTGCCCGCTAGTAAAAAAGAAAAACCCGCCACACCCTACGGTATAGGGTACCGCGAAGGCATTGTTTATAAAGAGCCTCTCCATGGTGTGTACCACCCATTAACCACAGGATATCTGAAGAAAATATATATTACTCTCAAAGATCAAAGCGGGACTCCTTTAACGTTCGACGCTGGACGTACTGTGGTCGCTATACACTTACAGCGTCGTACAGGCATGTCTTCTCCAGTAAAGGTAATCGTCATCTCCAACAAGGACAGTCGCCATACACATCCCAACAATACAGCGTATGCATTCAAGAGCGAGTTGCCTTCCGAATACGATGTGGAAGCCGGCAGTGTAGAAATGGCGGCCCAAGTAATCAGCCTACCCACTCTGCATCACAAATTAGCATCTGATTCTCCTCTAGATCTAGGAGAATTTGGCATTGTCGAATGGAAACCGACCGTGGCCGACATAGCTTTGCACAACCCTTATAGCGCAAACAGTCTGTCCACCACAAACAGCACGGGGTGGAACACTTATGAGTGGATCCTTAAAGACTACCAACGTTACAGTTGGGCCATGGTTCACAAGCAGAATGTGTTCGACAACCGTTTCGCCTTACCCCAAGAAACATACCGCGACCCTGACGAATTGATCGCCGACATCCAGAAACAAATCGATACAGTCATCCCCTACAATGTAACCAAGTCCAACAACCAGTTGATATATCAAACCGATGCCATGGACGTTGCGGGGCAATGGACTGTGGCCTGCATGCCTCCTGGGGCCTACATGTTGTGGGAGATAGGCGCATGGTGGAATGGGTTCGGGTATAATTTTAACTTTCGTATGAACCAAGTGTTACCAGCGGCCGGACAAAAAATGTGCGCTTTCACCATCAAGAAAGGACATGCCATCGACATTAATTCCTTCAGCATCTTAAAACTGTTGGGGTTCAACGAAGATCTTTACGGGGCCGATCGTAATGACAACAATGTGGTGGCTCAAAGGGAAATCGATGGGAAAAAATCAAAGCCTATGTGCGTATCTCGCGCAACATGCACCACCAGTTCTTAATACAGCAGGCGGGTAATTACATGATGTACGTCTCCGAGGAAATGCGTCGAGCCCTGGGCATGGAAACAGCCGTTTGGAGTTGGAGAAAGACGGATGACGGGTGGATGACGGACCGGTCAAAACTGAACCTAGCGCGTTGGTTTAAAGTGGTTTAACGTCCGGTTGGTAAATACCCCAGGTTTGTGGGATGGATACTCCCTAACAAGAACTATGAACTAGAACAATTTGACAGTCCACCCGCGCCATATGCGATGGTGACACAAGTAGGGCGGTTAGGGTATGGAAAAACCACCATACAGTCGGTGGCCGGGACCGCCAAGTTCAATAAGTCCTTCTACGAGTGGTACACACCCGCTTACGACGATCTGTACATCTATTGCCCTCAAGTCCAGAGTTCCCCTATCGGCAACGTTCTTGGGCCTGTCCTGGATGTCGTGCCGGCCGTGCTGTCGTACGATAAGCAAACGGCCATGGAGTTTGTTCATCCTCGTTACCATTCACTAGCCCTCAGCAGCTTCAACGCCTTCGAAATCTATATAATCGATGGAAAAGGGCGCTACGCTCAGTTCGAAGACGACGGCGAAGTAAACATCAAGCTGCACTTGAGAAAGCGTTCACGTCGGCGATGATAATGATGAGACCTTTACCACGATTTCCTATCTACCGAGGGGGTGTGCCTGCCCAAAAAATGGGGGCGGGGTTCGGAGCTGTGGTGGTGCGTGGCCTCAGCCATAAGGCTAAGCAGATGTTGCCTGCGGTGGCAGAGACGTTGATGCAGAAAGCCGCTGCGGTGGGAAAGTCCATGCTTCAAGGGAAAGAGATGAGTGAGGCCGTGAGGGACGGTAGCCTGGATACGGTGCGCGATTTGAAGAGGAAGGCCATTGCCAGCCTTAGTGACGGTCCTCTCAGCAAGAAAGCAAAGAATAAGAATAAGAATAAGAAATTTACCAAGTTTAAAAAGAACAAGAAGAAGAAGAACAAAAATAATAATAATAATAATAAAGTGGTTATGAAAGACCACCCACCCGTGCTCCACAAAAAGAGACGGTCTAAGAATGTAACCCGGAAAAAAAGCCTCCTCCTTCTCTACCTCTCGACATCTTTGACGACAGCGATGATGAGTAATGTATAAACAGCACCCACGCACAACCGTCACTCTCACTTTTGATTACACCTTCTGTACAACCCTTGGAAACGGCCCATCACCAACCAACATGCCTCAAAGAGGAGGACGTATGACCGTCGACGATGTGGAGGTTCTCCAGACACCCCCTGTCCGAGTAGACGATGCCACCAAGACAGAAATTGTCCACCTTCATCAAGTGACGGAAATCTTTGAGGAGTATCCTGTTGAAACCTCCTACAGAAATTCGGTGTACAAAAATATCAACCCCATTAACGATTCTTGGACTCCACTGTCCTTCCACAACGATGGCTCGAACGGTTTCCGAGACCTGTCCCAAACGGAATTCCACATGTGGTTTAAAGTGGTGGCGAGCGATGGAACCCCCATGGTGAATAAAAAAGTAGCACTCGTGAACAATTTTGCCCATGCTCAAATCGCTTCCATCGACTTCAAATTTGGAGGCGTCAGTGTGGAAGAAATCACAGGGAATTACCGCTTACAAAGCGTATGCCAGAAACCTGTTAAACTTTGGCAAAGCTCAGAAAAAAAGCGGTCTCGCTCTAGAAGGATGGTACGACGACTCTCCAGGACGTATGGATACCGTCGACCACACGCTCATCGCCACCGACCCTGGTTACAATGGGGGTCTGGTAAAACGGCAAAAAAATTGCGATAGTCAAATCATTTACATCGTGTTTCAACCGGCCTTGGACATATTTTCCTCCCCGCGTCTTCTCCCCCCTGGAGTTCCCATCGACATCGACATCCGATTCAATTCCGACGACTTCAGTCTGATGGTGGGGGAAACAACAGGTGTCGAAGGCAATCCTAAGATCGTGCGTGCCAAAGCCCAATTCTGGATTCGTGAAGTAGAACTCACTGAAAAACTCCACACCGATATTGAAGCCAAACAATACCAAGGTATGAAAGAAGTTTCGACTACGAACCATCAAACCCGTGGTACGGGTCGGCATTCAAGGACTGAATGAACTAAGCTTTTACAACCTCTTCCTCGGAGGCTCTCCAGACAATATCACCGGTTTCATCATTGCTCAAGACGCTTACAGCGGTACCAAGAACAAAAACTACTGCAACTTCAAGCATCATGACATTGCCAGTATTCAATTCACTCGAGACAACCGTGAAGAACCTTTGCCGCGAATTGATTTCATTTCCGGCGATAAGGCAAAAGCCCTGGCCATGATGTACCGTGCGACATCCAACCTGTGGTATGGAGAGAGCAACGGCATAAAAAGGGAAGACATCAAGAAAGGATTCTTCATCTTCCAAGTGGATATGACTCGTGATGGGGGTGGCGTGAAGGACTATACCTATGCCAAAAATAACGGTATCATCGACTGTTTCATCAAGTTCAAGAATCCTCTCGGCGAGACTGTCAAACTGGTGTTCCTTCCAGAGTTTGAAAACGTCTGTACGCAACTACTACTAGATAACCTGAAGGGAGAGAAAAAAAACATGAAATATTCCAAACCAAGACGCCCACGGTTTGAAGGGTTGAGTAACCACCAGCTGCAAGCCAATACGTCGGCCGTGTGTGGTCATCATTGTTTGTATTTTCTGTACCATCGGCTCGTGCGAGGGTTGTCGAGTCAGAAAGTGGTCGACTCTTACCCTAACTCCACATTTAAAAACAATGACTTTAAAGCCTGTTCGTTTGTCTGTCGTCGTATGATTCAAGGTAAAATGAAAACAAAGAGACTTCGTAACCAGCCTCTAGGGCAAGTGTGTCAAAGTCGCGTGTGTGCCAAAAATCGATGTCGTTTGTAATGTAGTAGTAGTTTTTAAAACATATAAGAAAAACCTCTGACGTCGTGAATGATCACAGTGTCCTGCAGAAACTCGTTCTCGTCCATGTACTGTACTTGGATCCATCCATCCATCCTGTGGTAACATCGCAATTCCGTCTTGGTTCAGCCACTTAAAAAAAGGAAGAAGAAGTGTGCTAGATCAGTCACGTATTCTGTCTTAGTCATCTTGGTAAAAGAAAAAAAATGAAACAAAAAAGGTGAACCACTGCACTTACGGTGTCAGTCATCACTGCCTCCCCTCATGGCCTATCCCAGGTTTGATCCACGTCTGCGCGTCCCGTCCAACATCACTATTGTTGGGCCTACCATGTGTGGTAAAACAACCCTGACCTTAGACCTCATACGCCAACATCACGATGCTTTTCAAAAACCCATTCACCATGTTGTCTACTGCTATGGTGCATGGCAACCGACTTTCGATGCCTTGAAACAGGAGGGCGTTCAAATGGTCGAAGGCCTGCCCGATAACATTTATGATTATGTCCAAGCCGGAAAACCGACTCTGCTCGTGTTAGATGACCTCATGCAAGAAAGCAGTGGGAGTGGGGACATTGAAAAATTGTTCACCGGGGAACACATCATCATAATATCACCACTCTCTACCTGACTCAAAATATGTTCCGAAAAGGTAAACATGCGCGCACCATGTCGGTAAACTCGCATTATGTGATCATGTTCAACAATCCCAGAGACCGCCTTCAATTCACAAATTTAGTCAAGCAAGCTTTTCCAGGTCAACAAGCCCGATTGCAGGAAGCCTTTGAAGATGCCACAGACCAACAAAACACAGAGTATAAGTACATGCTGTTTGACTTCACACAACAAACGCCTGAAGCCTACAGGTTCCGTGCACACGTACTCCCTAGCGATAAACAGAAACAAGTGATTTGGATGTCCAAAAACATTCGACAACCATGAGTTTTGGATATTATCCTATCCAAGATGTCTGGGACCCCATGGCTATACTGCCCGACACATGGGACCCCACTGTGGACTTCATCCAGGAAAGTAGAGAACAGTTGGCCGGGGCTTCGGAAGCGCTCGCGGTCGGGAATGTGGAAGCTGCTTCAGAACTCGTCGACAGCGCCCGTGCCAATCTAGAAACGTTATCGAATGCTTCGCAATCACCCTCCCTCTCACCGCCGCCGCAACGGATCGTCAATGAGGGAGAAGAAGATGAGATATCACCACGACCTGCCGACATTTCCCCAGCCACCGCACGTGTGTACGATGCTCTGGATGATTATCGAGCCCACAGAACGTTACCCTCCACATCATCATCACAATCACCATTACCACCACCACCACAGATACCGACTGCACCACCGATCTCCCAGCAGCAGCAGGCTCCAACACCACAGACTCCTGTCCGACGTGTCGTCAGGCCAAATGTTCCCACCACCACCCACACCACTACGGAAAATCCACCACCACCACCATTCGCCACTCGTCTCAATACCGCCATGAACTCCTCTACCTGAACACCGATATCCCACCCTCACAGCCTTCGCCTGTAGGTACTACTCCCACCGCCGCTGCGGCCGAAGAAGGGTTGAACAACCAAACATTAAATGATCTCATGGACCAATCGGACATGCTGTTTAACATGATCCGTGAAACCAACCAACGTCTGTCTGACCCCGAACGGCGACGATTGCAAGACCGTCTCCACCGCATAGAGCAACGTATCGTGGACTGGTTGACCCATCACCGTAACCGCGGAAGTCACTACACCAGTCGCCAAGGTCACAACACCCACACCATGGCCAGTGGCTCAGAACGGACAGATCTCGGAGAAGGGGACCATTGCACCACAACCACCACGAGAACCAGCACCACTGTGAGAAAAGGAGGACCACAAACGGTAGAACGCGATTCGCAAAGCGTGACCATGACTGGGAATCGTCGTCGTCGTCGCCTCCACCGCCGTCCGTCCAGGGGCTCTTTCATGACTTCGTCTAGGGAACCTTCCCACGCCTCGACACCTTCCTCCTCCTCCTCCTCCTCCTCCTCCTCCAGTCAAACAGTGCATGGTCGGTGGTGGGTGGAAAACGTGATCCAAATATGTTAAAGAAGAAGAAGAAAACTATAAAAAGCAGTTCTTGAAAGCACCACTACATCATTGTTTCACTATGGCACGTGGCAGACGTCGTACACGGGTAATCAAGAAAAGTAAACGTTGTACTATGGGAGGTAGACGATGACGCCGTCGCCGTCGACGCAGTAGAGGTTTGGCCAGTAAACTGGCCGGCATCAAAGACTACCTAAAAAGCAAAGCCATCAATTATGCGGGGAACGGTGCAGGGCATACCCTCAAAACCATGCTCGCCGGAACTAAGCATGGGAAAGAAGCGATCCAATTTGCAAAGGAATTTGTAAAAAAGCTATAAAAACGCAACTCTTACTGGTGACTGACCCATATTCCTCACACGATTGCGAAGCCAAAAGGAGTCCGTTTCTCAAGAAGAAAGAGTCGGGTGAAACGTCATATTGGAGCACGACGTCGACGACGACGAAGAGGAAGAAAGGGAAAAGGATTGCTAGTTGGACCACATTCTCCATTTAGAAACGTTTCCATCCTAGGCGCGATTTTATAATCCTATAATAGGTGTGAGGTCTCCCATTAGGGAATCTCATTTTTTTTACCATCCTCATCCTCCACAACATCATTATGGCTAGACGCGGACGTAAGAACAAATCGTCAAAGACATCTCCAAAACTACAGGGAGCTCGTAATCTATTCACCAAACATGGCCCTCCACGCTACGATGGGTATAAAGCAGTGTTTCCACCTCGCACCGGGGGTAGTAACAATCAACACAGCCCACCGACCTTCATCACTGTCGCTGGTAGACCTGTCTACTTGACCAAACCTAAAGGCCGACGTTAGAAAAAAAAGTCATCATGTCTTGTAGACTATACCGAAATCGTAAATTTCTGACCGCATTAGGTCATGGAAACAAGCATCAGTGCCATAAATTGGCTTTAATGGCCTCCCCGGAACAGGTCAATGCTTGTAGCGAGGTGGCTCACAACTTTCTCCAGAGGAGAACACCTAACCGCTTTTCAAAACCCTCAAAAACGAAATTACCAAAAAATAGGACTGTGGAGGCCCATAAATCAGTTGAAGTATGAAGTACAACGAGCGGGCTTACGTCGTCCCCGAAAAAGACAATCTACAATCGGTCACGGAGGCTGAAGAGGCACCTCAAACAGGCGGGGCTCGTGACACAGATCGTATGGCCAAAATTACTGCCATTCAACAACAAGAACGTATGACACCTTATACCGAGAATTTGGTTGACGTCAATGACAATATCTTTCGTATCATGAAGAGCAAGCTTACCTCGGAAACCAAAATCGACCTTTATGAAAATATGTTGAAACGGTACAGACGTCTCTTAACCGATTCACGCGATTGGCAGAAGAAACAACGTGACCCCACAGACGGTCTACCACCACCACTACCATCCCCATTGGCCCCATCGTCGACGTCACCACAACCTGTCAGACCCGTTCCAGCACCCCGACATAAAAATCCAGTCCCGACACCCCTTGATTCCCAGGAGACCCCTAAAACCTCAAGATCCAAAGCCAACGTGAATGTCAGACTTAATCCACTACAAAATAGATTACCGACGCCTGCTACTGGAACACCCTACAGACAGAAGCTTCGTATTCAGTTACCTCCCTACCTAGGATTACCCCCACCAAGCGAAGATCCGTCTACGATTCGTCACCAAGCCAAGACATCAATGACTGAGAAAGAATCGAACGCCCTCTCCCTTCGATTAAAGAAGCATGAAAAAAGTATTAGAAAGAAGAAGAAAAAGAACACTAGTATGGAAGGACAAGGACATGTCCCAGTCCCATCCTGGTTGAGTGTAACATTTAAAATAAAATAAAAACACATTCATTCTTAATTCATTTGTCACATCC
This sequence comes from Actinernus sp. WN-2022, assembly GCA_030867875.1. Lineage (NCBI taxonomy): Eukaryota > Metazoa > Cnidaria > Anthozoa > Actiniaria > Actinernidae > Actinernus > Actinernus sp. WN-2022. The sequence continues at coordinate 1,134,215 of JAOWCC010001210.1, forward strand.
ATGTTTTATTTCTGACACTTATTTTTTTTTTACATTGAGCTGGTTGGTTCCCCAACCCGTTCTCTCTCTCTCTCTCTAACTTGTAATAGGACCTCCTCCTCCTTCAGTAAGACAGGACATTGCTTGAATGTCCGCCAACAGCTTTTGCAGATCTTTCTCTACGTCCTCCTCTAGTTTCATAGACTCCTGCAGTGGCTGTGGTTGTGGTGGTGGTAGCTGAAATTCTAGTTTATCTGAGGCTAAAGGGTACGGCAAAAGATTACCACCATGGTAAGGTTGTTTAGAAAGGAAGTCGAAAGGATTTTCGAAATGTTCCACGCACGGTGTCGGGGGTGGCTGTGGGTAGCGCTCTATCAGCTCTCGTGGGGGAATATGAAGATCGAGTGCCGGTCGTACCTTGCCTTGTTTTTTCCCCTTTGATTTTACAGGTGCCTTGGGAGGCTCTTGGACTGGACTGGGTGTTTTGGGTTCGGGCGTGTCACCACCACCACCACCCGCTATTTGGGCTAGGTCCTGACTCATTGTTTCTGCCAAGGTACGGTACACACTGCTGTGTTCTTTCTTACTTCTCTTCTTCTTTTTTTGTTTCTTTTTCTCCTCTTCCACCTCCTCCTCCTCCTTCTTCTTCTTCTTCTCGAGGCGACATTGATCTTCTACTTCTTCTTTGAGCAAAGTCTTCAGTTCTTTCTCTTTATCGGTGATCTTCTTCTGACGTTCCGCTTCCAGTTCTGGATGCCATTTCTGATGGCCGTCCCAAGTAGTCACCAGGCCATAGATCCTCTCGATCCTCTCAGGACGTTTGTCCTCGAGGATTTTGCGTTTCACGACTTGGCTCCAGGATGTCCAGTAACCCTCATCGTTGTCGTCGTTGTCGCGCTGTCTCACTGGTCACACTCTCCATCGCGAACCACAACCACAGCACAATGTTTTTCCGCAATGTTTTTTGAGAACCTATATACAACATTTCTACCATGACGTACTTCCGTCTTAGATGGATGCATGACGAATTTCCGCCTCGCCATCGCTATTGTCCCGCTCTGGTTGATGTGTCATTTCCTGCAATGGTTCATAGGTGTCATATACTTATCTAGCCTATTACCGCCATGGTGGACTACGTATTCGACTTCGTTCAACGTGTCTATGGTATCCCACAAATCATCCCTCTAACGAAACAACTTCCACAATGGCGTTCCAGGATCGAGACCGCTCTCTGGTGTGCTCGCTGTCACGATCATCTCTTTCATACGGTTCTTCAGAGAAGTCACCAAGTCAGAATACCATTCATGTAGACCCATCAGGACTGCGTAGCAGGCCTGGCGGTCTTCTAGGTTCAAATAGGTCGAGGCGGATTCGTCGTACATCCATTTTGGAAGATCACAGGGCTCAAGCGCAATCATGTCTCCTCCTTCTTCTTCTTCTTCCACAGAGTCTATGTCTGAATCAGACATTAAACACCTCGCGTTAAACACCTCGGTAGTTCCTATCATCCTGATGGCTATGAGGGATTTGATTCGTACGAGAGAGAACGATTTTTTTAACTCTAGTTTATCTACATGACGCACTTCCGTTATCGAACGCTTCCTACAATAGTAACCTCAGTTTTTTATTATACTTTACACAAAACGGAAATGCGTCATAGGCCTACATCCCTTAGTCCGAGTCTTCGTTGTCGTTGTCGTCGTCTTTAAGCACAACCCATTCTATCACCAATGCTGCCAAAACCACTGAGTCGTTGACTGTCATGGTCACTAGCAATCGAAGCATCTCCTCTGGAAGTAATGTGTCCTTCATTGCTTTTACAATGTATCGGAAGGTACTACTAGCTAGGGTCTTTTCATCAACCCCGGATTCAATATACTTCCTGAAAGGTATATAACCCGGTTGCGTCCTATTCTCTTCAAACCATTTATCCATGGTAAAGTTGTGTGTGAGCGTTCTACAAAACTAAATATTATGTCCTGTCCTCAGTTATTATACGTCACAGAAACCAAGCTTCGACAGCACATTCCACGAGGGTTCAATGACTTCTCCTGATCCTTCTTCTTCTTCTTGGGATAATCCCACTCCGGTATTTTTGACAACCGGATCATCTCTTCTATCAGCTCTTCAGGCTCGATCCAGCCCAGCCCATAGTCGTAACCGAGCTCTTCATTGGCGTAAACCTCGTCGTTCTTGATCAAAGCAATTTCTAGATCATCCTCGTCGCTCTCCTTTTCTTTACCATCAGGATTGTAACACAAGGAGATTGTGCGTGCCCCTCCACCCAGTTTATAGATTCTGAAACAATTTTCCTCCACGGAACCAACTTCGCCAAAGGGAAAGAGAATGTTATGACTGCATAAACTGTGATGCAGTTCTTTAGCTTTCTGAATAGAGTGAGGTATACTCCTCATCCATGCGGTAAAGGTAGTGGCCATGTTATCGTTGGGGGGGGGGAGCTAATCGTCCAAGACCGTTTCACGATAAGACTAATTTAATGACATGTTACAGATCTATATGTGCGGCGCAACCCCCGCGTGTCGGATGTGCGTCACAGTCCCTACATGTTTTTCAAAGAGGCGCTATTTTTTCGCTTTGTTATACCACCCCAAAGCCGCGCCGCGCGCCTCTGACGCGTTTCCGCCGCTTTTTGATCCACCCCCACCGTCGCTTGCGCTTCCAAGACATTTTCCCCGTTTTGCCTATGACGTATTTCCGGAATGACGTCATTTCTTGAGCCTACGCTGCAAAAACCGCGCTGATGACGTCAAAGGTCAGAGGTCACTTTTTTACCGGAAGTAAAATTACCTAGGCTGACATCATCGGGGTCAATACCTTGACCTTTTTGACGTCATTTCTTTTGTTCTTTGCTTCATTTGCATAAAAGTGCCCCTGCACCCAACTACCCCTACCTTACTACTCTTCTATTCCAATGCCGGAAACTACGATAAGTAATAATGTAGAGAACATCTGTACAAAGTCTGTGTTTAACAACTGTACAATTAATTTTGTAGTTAAGAAGTGAATAGTTCACTTCACGTATTGATTGCTTGATATTTACGAGATTGTATTGACATTGTCAGAGAGAAAAGTTGACGGGTAAATCAAATACAAGGCTTACCATAACAAGTTAAGTACCCTTATTAAGGCTAGTAAAAAAAGGATTATGAAGATTACTTTTCTAATAACACCAATACTATTAAAAACATATGGAAAGGAATAAAACGGATAACAACTCTTAAACCACAATGTGCTAGTATACCCACTAAGATAGTGTCAGGCAGCTCTGAGCTAACTGACAGTAAAAGTATTGCCATGCATTTTAATGACTATTTTTCCAATGTTGGGAATCAGCTTGCCAGATCTATAACTGAAGTTCGTAAATCACCTTTGGAGTACTTACCTGCTCCATCTGCAACTAGCTTTTATCTATTTCCAGTAACTTTAGGGGAAATCGAAGAAACACATCTTAAATCTGAACCCCAAAAAATCAACTGGCCCTTATAGTATACCATCTAGTTTATTGAAAGATTTTGTATCCAGACCATTAGTAATAATGTGTAATGTTTTTTTCTCCCATGGGGAGAGTTCCCAGTAAATTTAAGATTGCTTGTGTCATACCAGTTCATAAAAATGGCTGCAGGGCTTCTGCTAATAGCTATCGTCCGATTTCTTTGCTGTCAATTTTCAATAGATTAGAAAAAATAATGTATAATACTGTAGGTTGATGATTATAATCTTGATAACTTTAAAATTATAAGTGATAAACAGTTTCGTTTTCATAAAAATCATCCAACCATTCATGCGTTATCCTTTATTGCTGACAAAATCCAAAACTATATTGAGGAGGGCTGATTTCTTGTGGAATCCTCTTTCACCTCATTAGAGCTTTTGATATTGTGAATCACAAAATACTTTTAAAGAAACTTGTGACATTATGGCATCAGAGGTATATCACTTGAATGGTTTGCCTCTTATTTACAGGATAGAAGACAATTTGTATCAATTGGCAGTTCAACTTCGGATGAGAAGTTAATTACTTGTGGTGTCCCACAAAGATCTGTACTTGGCCCTCTGTTATTTCTAATTTATATTAATGACATACAATTCAGTTCTGAACTGTTTGAATTTCACTTGTTTGCTGATGAGACAAACCTTTTTTACTCTAATAAAAACTTGCTAGTTCTATAACATCTCATAAACATCAATTTAGGATACATTCAATTATGGCTAGCTTGTAATAAGTTATTCCTTAATGTAAGTAAAGCAAATTAGGTTGTGTTTCATTCGCCTCACAAAAAAAGAGTACATTTTGCTATTAACTTGACCATTAAAAAACTATTAGGAAAGAACGTAGTATTAAATACCTTGGTATTTGCTTAGATTCTAATTTAAGTTGGAAGAGTCACGTACTTCATGTGTCTAAATAAAATAGTAAAAGTATAGGAGTGCTCTCCAAAATTCGACATTACGTTAACATGCATATTCTCACTCTATACTTTAATATTTCCTTTTCTAACCTATGGACTTATCGTCTATGGTAAAACTTACACCTCAACTCTAAAACCACTAATTACTCTACAAAAGAAAATCGTACGAATCATGACATTTTTTTAATTTTGTGAGCACTCTAATCCTCTTTTCAAGGCATTAAGTATTCTAAAATTCCTTGATTTAGTTTACTACCACAATGCAATTTTCATGTAAGATAATTTTACATCCAGGTTACCTAATGTTTTTTATAACTTATTTGAACGAACAAGCACACGACATAACATTACACTACTAGATTGGAAGCAAGGGAAACCTACTCGGCCTACCTAAAGTTAGAACAAACTATAGTAAATTTAGTCTCCGTTTTAAGGGCGCAAAAACCTGGAATTCCATTCGCGACGACTATTAAATTCTATCGAAACCATCCTTAAAAAAAAAATGGCCAGGACTAGCTTAGATTATACAAGGACAAAAAAACCTGCAAAGTAAGCCAAGTTTAGTTTTGAATGTTCTTTTAATTGCCTTGTTTACGATCTCTTGACAAGAAATTCTTGCCGTGTTCAAAGTGCCTGAATAATTCTTGCAAATGTCTTATAATATTCATTAATAATATTTTTGTGAGAAACTAATTCATCCCAGATCGATGGCAAGGTGAGAGAAATCAAAGCTTAAAATGTTATGTGGTGCATATCATAAGTACTTTACAATAAGCGGCTCGCCATTGTATATCCGATACAACATTGCCACTCATTGTATATAGTACTAATTTGAATATAATGCTTCTAGAATTCGAATTCGATTTTCAGCTTCGACAGTTTCTTTCAGTTTTCTTCCCGGCGATTATAACTGACAGAGTTTAATCGTTGAGATGTATAAAGGCTTTTATAAAACGGCAAAATCATGACAACTCTGTAAAGGTTTAATAGTTCAAGGGAGTCAGTTATTCTTAAAGAACACAGTCGGCTGTTGGTTGATTAAACTGATTGACTAAGCCAAGCGCTTCTAGTTCAACTTAAAAAAACCTAAGAAAAAGACCTAAGAAACACTGCAAAAACTACAGATGAATTGAAAAACAGCGTAGAATTCCTAAACACGGTGGTTGAAGCACAGAAAGAGAAATCCAATCAATCCAACAGCGAGACAACTCCAGAATTGGAAAACACACGCCTCAAACTTTTTTGAATTATGAAGTGTACAACCGACGCGAAAACCGGAGATTTTATGGAATTCCTGAGGAGGATGACGAAGGTGAGACCAAGGTCAAGGATACCCTGTACGATTTCATGGAAGAAACATTAAAGGTAGAAAACCCTCGAGGGATAGAATTTCAGCGTGTACATAGGATTGGAAAGAAATCCAGGGACCCGGCCAAAACGGGAACAATTATAGCACAATGTCTTCGTTTCACCGACCGCGAATACCTGTTCTCCTGTCGCTCTGTCATAGAAGAGGGATCAAACTATGGGATAGGGCAAGATCTGCTTAGAAAGGTCTCTTTGATGCGAAAGCGGCTTATCCCAAAGATGATAGAAGCGAGGGCGGCGTGTAAGCGAGCATCGTTCGGCCGAGCTGAACCTTATAAACTATTTCTCGACGGAGAGCAGTTTAAGTTTTGAGTTTAGTGTTTTTCAATTTTTGTGAGTTAATTTCTCTCTTGGATTGATTTTTGAAGCGGACCGTTTTTGTACCTTTGGACTGCGCAGAAAACTTTTGTTAAGCCAAGGAAATGTGTTTGTTAGGGTTTCTTTATCGGAATATATTATTGTTGAAGTGCCTATAACCCCAAAAAAATTACGATTTCAGATCAAACTTATAAGTATTCTATGTAACTTCCAGAAAAAAAAAATGGTTTTAAAGCATTTATAATTTGTTTACGCCTTTTCAAAGATGAGAACCATGAACTTTTACCGTCATCTTAGCGACTTGGTGGGGTCTGGGACTAGTTACGTCATAGTAGGGAGCCATGTCAAGTGATAAAGGCTTCTCTCATATACTTTTGGTTCGTTCTTTCATATTTGCGTCGCAAGTTCTGTAATTTTCTGCTGGACTTTTTGACAAAATGTCTTCGTCAGGCTCCGAATCTAAAGACAGTTGTTCATCGGACAATTCCGAGCTAAATTTGTATCAACTATGAGCTTGAAGCAGAAGAATCTGCCGGCGAAGAGAGCGGACGGCGCCACTCGCCGATGAAGAATGGGTTAAAGTGCCCCTACGATCAAATTTTGACATATCAATGTTTTTGCATATTCATAAAGTAGAGTTCATATATTATTACCAGTTCAAATTGTTTTTCGATACAACGACAGGAAGTCTTATTTTTTTAGCTCCGAATATTGAATCTACACGTCCGCCATTACTGGAAGCCGTGCCCTTTGTTCAGCTTTAAACAAGGGTTTATTCACCGGAAATGATGTCATACACTTAACGCTCGCCTGCAGAACACAACGCCTGGAGGCATATTTCTACTAAAAACGTCTTCACGTACATAAGAAGAAAGTTATATTTATCTTTGCGAGGTTGGCTACTTTTTTATGCACGCTATTTCGCGCCACGAGGTTGTCGTGTTAAGTGTATGACATCCTTCCGGTGAATAAACCTTTGTTTAAAGCTGAACAAAGGGCACGGCTTCCAGCAATGGCGGACAGGATTTTACCGGTAAACTCGCCTAAAATTTGTGGTTTAAGATGCCCATTTGGGAATATTTTTTACTATTTCGGATATTTCTAATACTGATTGACCTATAGACACTGAAAAAGTGGCAAATCGAAATGGTAAATTTTCGTCGTAGTGGCACTTTAAGTGCAGACGGAGACCTCCAGAATCGGTTGGAAGGCCTCGAACCAAGGAAAAGCTGGTGAGCTAAACTGTCCAAAGGTATGAATTGAAATCAATGAATACAGTTCCGTGATTAGTCTGACCAGGAAAGTGGAAGGTTTATCAGAGTATTTTTATCTATCGTGCATGTTAATTAAAAATAATAGCTCTCGTAAGCAACCACACTAGTTGCTCGCTTTTGAGAGCTTGCACAAACCACACCCATGGGGATACATATAGTGTAACTGATATCACAGTATACAATACTGTACTACTCTACTGTAACAGCATGAATGTCAGATATAATAAGACTTGTTGCAAAATACTAGTGCATATTTATATTTAGTGGACTCATTGCAATCAGACTCATTGCACAGTCTGGGATCATGTCTCTGGAGTGGTTACTTACAAGAGTTAAAAAACAAAGACAAATTCCAAAGGTGGTGGCGGTCACTTACGAGGGTGGCTGGTTACTACAGAGCACAAGAGTGGTCTCTGAGGGAACTGGTCACCTACAAGGGCAGTTTCACAAAGGGCTTCAACTGTATCAAACAAGTAATTGGTGCTAACATATAAACTTCTTTATTTACAGATTTCTACGAGTTGTCTCATACAGAGAGTACATCCAGTTAGTCTACGGTTATCTGGGCAACAATATAATTCCTCTACCAGCATGTGCATATGACACAATCAGGACAAAATCCAATTCTGGGAAAGAAACCTTCACTGGATTTGAAGAAGATGAAAGTACTTCATAACTTTAAGGAGAACAACAATGAACAGTCAAACTTTGAGTGCCATTGGCCACTTTTGATATAGGCTTCACTGGTCACATACAAATGATTCAATACAAGGCTCTGGGGAATATTGTGTAGTGATTAATGAAATAACAATAATGAATTTAATTATGCCCCAGAACCTTTGAGTGTGAGAAGTGAAGCATATATCGAGTGTGGGCTATTAACCTACATGTATGTCCATATTGCCATTCATAACTACCAGTATTATTTTCAATGGTTTATTGCATCACTATTATGTATACATTTTATTTGTACTGTATACATGCAAATTTTATGTGTGCTTGCCGGGTTTAGTAGCCTAAAGCTCTTGGGAGCTGGTCCGAATTAAGCTTTTAAATTGCAAAGTAAATTACCGGAGTCGTACAAAAAGAAGCAAAATGTTACTTGCCCATTCAGGCAACCTGTGAACTGGAATCACTACCCTGACAAGCCAAACTACTAGCCCTGGGCTATTGGAAAGCACTTGCATTGCACCCTAGCCTCCTTTGCAGACGTTTTTAGGGAGAATGGGACCGAAACTAACTAAAAACGTCTGCAAAGGAGGCTAATTGCACCCTGGGTTCCTTTCTATAATTTTACACAAATTTTGAAAATAGGATTATAATATTAAAATTTAAATGTTTGAGTAGTAAATTGGAAAACAGTAAAATCTGACTAACCCCTTTTACAAGATGGACATGTTTTCAATGCTCTGGCCTAACCTTAAAGGGAGTGTGTCATGGTGAGAGACCATTACATTAGATGTCCAGGCTGGACTGTCACTCTCATTATCAGCGATTCTCATATGAACTGACGAACCTGTCGCACATGTGGGATGGTTAAGATCAAAGCAAATATTCAAAAATGACTAAACTGTAAATTTATATACATTATTCAAGTAAAATAATGAACATACTTTCAATCAAGCATTGAAGGAGGGGGGTTGAACTGTTTTAACTCACCAATGGAACACTGACTCCATACATGCATAGTACCATGACATAGCCCCTTTAAGCCTCAAATTCAATTGCCCTATTTAATTATGGTGTCACATGATATACACAGCTGCCATGTTAGGGGGTCAAAACACTCATCTTTAACAATAGACATACAAAATAAAGCTGTTCTGCCATAGATCGCCTTCCTTCAAATTGGCTAATTTTCCCAATATAATAAGAATGGTGGCTTTCATCTATTTCTTTTGATGTGACGTCATAATGAAATAGGGCAATCGATTTCACTGAGTTGGTCACAAAAGTGATTAGCCTATGGAAGTTGACAGTATAATTTATAAAATATCAAATCACTGAGAGGGTTGTTCTTTGGACAATCAACAACACCTTTATGCTCTTTCATAGGTTTACACAATACAATACTTTATTTAACGAGGAGGACATACTTAGCTACAATCTCGGTCAATTTAGTTGGAAAATTAAGACCCCCCTCCCCCCCTATTCAATGATGTTAAATCATGGTCCAATTCAGTTTGCCTACGCTCTCATCACTGAAATTGAGGGAGGGGGGGATATTTTTTCCTACTCAATTTGTCCGAGATTGTAGTTTACAGATGTTCCACAAATAAATTCAAAAAAGAAACATAATATATAATTTAGAGATTAACAATTTAATTTAATTAATTTAAATTTAATATGTTTCTTGCACACTGAGCAATGGGGTTTTGCCTTGGTTTTTGTGGGCCTTACAGCAGGTGGAACTGGAATTTCTGGCCTTACAGCAAGTGGAACTGGAACTTCTGTCACTAAAATACAAAAATAACAATTATTATTAAGTTATGGGTATATATATATTGGTTTATGGTAAATAAAGCACTAGTTTCGTTTCAAATGCAAACTTACAGTGTATTATACGTTTCCAGCTGGTATTTTAATATTTTGTTTAGTCTCGAAAGACTAAACAAGCAGTATATATATTACGTGTAAAACAGTTTGATAAATGTGGGTGTACATGCACTGCTTGAGCAAGAGCTAGGTGTTGTTGGAGGTGTGATCAGCACAGACTCGATTTTGTTTGAATATTTTCAGAATTTGAATAATTTCTTTTGTGCTTTTATTTTATTTTATACAAACTGTTTCATACAAACAATTTGAATTACCTGGAGCTGTAGGGGGAACATCTATAACAGTCATCATTTGTTGTCTCTTCTGGGTTGCTTCTGCCCTTGGCTGCTTGTTAAGCATGGTGTCCATAGGTACAGTTGTCCGATTTATTCATGGTTAATTCTCTTATACTAAATAACAATATAACATACTCTTAGTTTAATACACTTGTGGTGAAAACAATGTTCAGTACGTGGAACCCGGTCATAATGAAGTTTTCTTCCTTTGACCTTTCCCTCGTAAGTTCTTTATACATGCAGGTTCCACTGTATTACTAGCCTCCTATTCCGGGGAATGGAGTGAAACGGAAGCGCTACACAACGGTTGCTATAGAGTATAGGAGGCTACTGTAATGCTGTATTGCCGCAAACTAAATACAAAAACACTTACCAAAATCGGAGAATGGCTTATCGGTTTCGATGGCATGGACTGATGGAATAACTGGTCAATTCATTCATTCATGTTCAGAGGCGCGCGGCACGGCTTTTTGGGCGGTATAAAAACGCGCACGCGCAAAAGGCAGCCCAGCTTTATGGGTAGTGACGATGGAGACACTTTCCTAATGGTTTTAAGAATGCAAAAATATTGCGTGACTACATCGTGTTAAAAAAATAAACCCCAGAATAGAATTGGCGAAATAGTTGTAATGTAATGCGCGCGATGGAAGTACTACAAACGTTTACCGATGTGGAAGGGTCACTAAAAATCAATACCAATGCTCATTTTACGCCAGTCATCACGAAGATGGAAAATCGCCTAGAGCGCTAGTGGTTCAGAGTTGATGGTTAGACCCACGTGCAAGCCGGAGTGGGTGGTAAGAAACGTGAAGAAATGTAGCCAAAACAACCTCGTATTGAAGACTGGCAGATCGCATACAGAGAAAAATCATAAACGCATGTATCAAACTTGTACTGCCCCACCCTTTAATGGCACGTGGAAGGGCCCCAGCCTAATGACGCCACATTGAGAGTTCCCAGTATGTCCCCTTATCCCTTGGTGCCACCGGCCTACTATGCCCCTCAGCAGCAGGCTACACCAGCCTACTTCCCTGTTAGACATTAACCAATGACCGACTAGTGTGTTGGCAACTCCATGTTTTATTTACTCACATTTGTAAACTTTTAATTAACTCTTTTTATTTGAAACACCACTTAGAAAAATAAAACAAAAGGAAATCTAGCCAGCCAGCAGGCTAAACCACTTAGTATCGTATTGGACTCTAGCGGTCATTTTGATTGAAAATGTATACATAATGTATACTGACAAAATGAAAGGATTATTGTACAATTAGGGAAGATATATAATTAATACCGATGTTTCGGTTGGCCCCGAGGGTACAGTATAATTAATGGCCTCTAGTAGTCATTAAGCCAAAAAAATGAAATGTAATTCGTAATCTTTTTTTGCAATCTTTTAATTACTCTTTGTATTAGAAACCACTTAGAAAAACAAAACAAAAGCAAATCAAGCCAGTCAACAGGCTAAGCCACTCAGGGATGAAGCATTAGAATAGTGATGGAGGGGGTGGAAAGAAACCGTAACAAATCATGCAAGGAAAAATGTTAAGAAAAACATTCGTGCAGAGATAATGTCACGAAAAAATGTAAAAAGAGCAAAAATTCTTGCAGCATAGGTCATTGTAAAAAAAAATTGCATCTTGGTAGCCTGCTCATATAATTTCTGTCTTGGTCATTGATTCCAAAAATTAGCATCGGCAGAATCTTGTCTTATTTTTGGCATGGGAACGATGACAAGGCAAAACGAGTTTCATGATGTGGTGTGATGATAATGACATTCTGGTTTGGTGTACAATAATTCTGCCATTGAAGGTCATTCGGTATGTTTTTCACCAGATTTATCCTAAAGAAGAATAAACAAAAAAGGTTGGTTAACTATACGGCCTTGTTTCGAGTGAGGAGTTATCAGCACCCAATAGATCATGGGCATTAGATTGTTGGCAAGTTTCGCATATTTTAAGGTGGCAAACGATGGTATGGACTATGTAGTTTCGTTTGACCTTTAAAGTGCCCCTACGATCAAATTGACATATCAATGTTTTTGCATATTCATAAAGTAGAGTTCATATATTATTACCAGTTCAAATTGTTTTTCGATACAACGACAGGAAGTCTTATTTTTTTAGCTCCGAATATTGAATCTACACGTCCGCGAGTCTTTGCGAGGTTGGCTACTTTTTTATGCACGCTATTTCGCGCCACGAGGTTGTCGTGTTAAGTGTATGACATCACTTCCGGTGAATAAACCTTTGTTTAAAGCTGAACAAAGGGCACGGCTTCCAGCAATGGCGGACAGGATTTTACCGGTAAACTCTCCTAAAATTTGTGGTTTAAGATGCCCATTTGGGAATATTTTTTACTATTTCGGATATTTCTAATACTGATTGACCTATAGACACTGAAAAAGTGGCATATCGAAATGGTAAATTTTCGTCGTAGTGGCACTTTTAAGGTCTGGGATCGTTCTTGAATCAGGGAAATGACTTTAACGGTGTGATTAGTGGGGTATGCACGAGTAAAGCTTCTTGGGTGAGAAAATTAGCATAAATAACTTGGGGAAAAAAGATTACGGAAACAAGCCGGCATTTTGCCTGTGATAAGGGCTTCATGGTTCATGGCCGATAAGGTTTACACAGACAGTTTGTGTCAACACAAATTTTTCAACGTTTTGTCACAATAATCGACATATACCTCAGTTGTCCGGCTAGCGGGAGTTCATTGATACAATGTATGTGCGAATCAACCAAAGTGATATTCAGTATTAGTTCGTCCAGAAAAGAAAATCCATAAAAATGTAAGGTACGTTTATAATTCATCATGCGGTGTGACACGAATAATGAAATGCGAAGAAAAAATCGAGTGGGGTGGGGGGTATGCTTACAGACTTCCCAATGTGTCACCAGACGCGATAAGACATTTATGATTCTAGGGAAGCACGAGAAAAACTGATTCTGATCCAGTAGACCCAATATTCACAGAAATGACACGAGCAAAGATCTTTAGATAGGGTGGAAGAAAGATATGTGGTGTACCATTTTACATCCCAGACTCGACAATCACGGCCTCGATTGAGGTGTTGTGGTTTCCCTGCAGGATAGAAAACATATGTGAAAGGAATGTATAAAACATAATTTACCGCATCCGATGGCGGATTATAAAATACGTAATACTCGCCTGGGTCGTTTTTGCTTTCACAATACTAGCATCCATAAATTTGCTCATGTAATTTCTATCGTGAAAATTGAAATGCCCCCAGAAATTAACATCTACATAATCCGGTCTAATTTTAAGTATGGGCACAATGACGAGAGAAAATGATTGAAAGAATAGCGGATTGTCGTCGTCTGGGGTAATGGTAATTACATTTTGATCTAGGGTAAAATATTCTTGCCATTGAAGGCGGCAGAAATTGAAGCGACAGCTGTGATATGAAAATGTTATTCATCAGGTGTATTCAAAAGAAATTAATTACAAAACAAGTTCTTTTAATTACAGAGTTGTGTAATGAGAGATGGCAAGTCTTGAGACGTTTCGGTTGAGAAATAGCCATAGTCTTAGAACAGAACAGAACATAATATCATTATTTTAGATTCCAATAAAGTCCAGTGGACACACTGTGTGGATAAATCCAGTCGTATATAATTATAATAGATATGAACTTGAAGTTGTGGAGGCGTGAATCTGATCTGAAATAATAGGACTCGAGAATCCCACCAATCGTTTGAGGGGATCGTTACAAATTAATTATGATGTCTACATGACTCCCTAAAAAAAAGCGGGAAACCCCCCCCCCCCAAATTGTATGAGGCGACCGTTACAAAATCAAACCGTAAAAGGCGGGAAACCCCCCAAAATCGTATGAGGTGACCGTTACAAAATCAAACCGTAAAAGGCGGGAAACCCCAAATCGTATGAGGAGACCGTTGCAAATCCATAGATGATGTCAAACATGAAACAGCAAAAATAAATATTATAGCATTGAATTAAGAACTATCAAGGCGGTATCTTTTCCGTCGCGCTTTCAATAAAGTAATTATATACAAGCACCCTTTTTTCATGCTATGAAACCGGTACCAGCAACGATTGGTAAACCCAAGACAAAAATGCTTTTTTCACTAAGAATAGCAGCAGGGTAGATATCATAAGCTATACCGATGTGAAAGCAATATAGCGAGATGTTTTAACGGAATCAGAAAGGAGGCAGTAGCCAGTACTTAACTGATTCGCAAAGATGTGGAGGATTGTATCTAACGGTTTTCTAGGCGTACAGCACTTTCGGTTGTGGGTAATACAATATTTTGCGGTGAAATAATAACACTTACTTGATGTAAGGTAAGTGAACAGGCTGACTTGATGTTCGATTCCTGGATATTTTATTTGCAAGTGGTTAGGCGGTTCGATGGGTGGTGTGTGCCAGTGGACTTCGCGTTCTGTCTTATAGAGTCGATGACGTCTTCCGAGGCTGGGGCCCACCTATTCTATTGTACTATGTACTTATTTTTAGAGACACGTTGGGTTTGATTGTTTGCTGAATCATGCCGTGTCATTCTGACATTTTTAGTGACAGACCACATTCTAGAAGTTTATTTGTTTGCTGAATAATACGAGGTTCAATGACATAAATCCCGAATTAATTATATGTGGTATGTTTTCCCGCGCCTTCAATAAAGTAATTATTGGCGGTATATTTTCCCCGCGCTTTCAATAAAGTAATTATATACAGGCTCCATTTTTTCGTGCCATGAAACCGGTACCGAAACGAAAAATAGCAGCAGGAGATATCATAAACTATACCGATGTGAAAGGAATATGATGGAATGTTTTAACGGAATCTGAAAGGAGGCAGTTCACAAAACCTGCTTAAGTTTTCATGCCGCTTTCAAGAACGTTGTCAGAACCATGCTAGGAACTATAAACCCATCGATTATTAACTAAAGGCTTACCAGGGGAGGGTAATACAATATTTTGCCGCAACGACTGGTAAACCTAATTCGCCGTTAACTCTCTTAATGAAACTATTTTTGCGACAGAATGTTATTTCTATAACTGACCGTCAAAGTTTAATTTCTAAAAAAGGACATGGCTGTGTTTGTCTAGCTTATTGTGAGACTGTACCATTATGAATTCTCAATTTCTTTAACTGATCCATGCATGGATTTTTGCGCTGGTATGATTTTATTTAGATACTAGTACAACACGACTTTCTGTTTGTTTAATAGATTGTAGATTCATGAACTGATTCTGGAAACAGTTTAGGCAAAGTTATGTAAGGATTGAAGTAAAGTGCTTTCTAGGTGAACGACGTTTTTGGTCGAGGAACTAAGAGATTTTTGCGGTGAAATTATCACCGTTCCTACCGAATTATTCCCCGGTGTGGGTTTATTTATTTAGTTATATTAAGAATACGACATGGCTTTACAGCATTCTAAACCATTTTCGACAACTGATTTTATCGCCGGCGCAAAAGTTGCTCACAATATCATTAATACCTGAACCATGCTAGCAACGTTGAACCAATCGATTATTAACCCTGTGTGAAGTAATTTTTTGCGACAGATCTCTATTTATGCATTCTCATTCAAATATGCAGGAGTGCCTTTGCTATCAGTGCTGAGCTCCGTTTGCGAGGCAATAAGAATACAAACAATGTTGTTTGGGATTAAATGGCTGTGTTACCACATAGCCGCTTTATTAATAAATAAATCAAGAACTATTATTAAGTTCTAGTGCATCAAAACCTGGCCTCGCAAAGGTGAGGGCCAAACAAACGCCACAGCCCTGACAGGGGCCGCCCATTAAGTGCCGGCGGTTGAGTTTATTTTAATTAAAAGTACATGACTGTGGTTGCCTCGGTTTCATGATCTGATTCATGGAAACACGATGTAGAAGGATTGAAGCTAAAGGCTTTCTAGGTGAGGATTGTAGCAAACGGCTTTCTAGATATCATAACACTTTTCGATTGAGGGTAATACAATATTTCTTTCACCGCAAAATATTGTACGTGATTTTGGCGCTCGTATGACTTTATTTAGTTACTTTAGTACAACACGACTTTGTTTGTTTTAATATATTGTAGATTCATGAACTGATTCTGTTAACAGTTTAGGCATAGTTAATTGAGGATTGAAGTAAAATGCTTTCTAGGTGAACGACGCTTTTGGGCGAGGAAAATACGAGATTTTTGCGGCGAAATTATCACCGTTCCTAATTAATTATCCCCTGGCGTGGGTTTATTTAGTTAGTTAAGAATACGAAATGACTTTACAGCATTCTAAACCATTTGCGAAAACTGATTTTATCACGCAAAAGTTGTACCAATGATGTATTGTCTCCTTTCTCGATCGCCTTTGGTGTTTGTTCCTGGGTGAACTTGAGAAGTTAGAAGTTGTAACTTAGTCTCGATTGCTTTGCTTAATCCCTCTAATGTCGCCATAGTTTCGCTGATTCCCGGGGGGGGTACTTACATGAAAAATGGGTATGTATGTGAGGCCAAGAGGCTCAAACCCTGACCCTGTTTGACCCAATCCGAGCTCCAAAATCCTGATTGCCCCTTCTTTAAATTGTTTTCAAAACACGGTCGGATATATATCCCGGCCGGTATACCGCGTACCGGGATTGCATGCAAAATACGGAACATTTCAAGTCGGGACGTGGCATTGGGTAAACAAATCAGCAGATGAAGTACATAGATAAAATTAGCGGCGTCACGATGTATGGGAACCTCAGTGCTTGCATGTGGGCAGGCGATCAAAATGCGGCAACAGGTCTTTTTTTGACATAGTAGCTAAAAAAAATTAACTGCCTAAAAAATACTGAACCCCGACCCTGACTGCACCCAAATTATACTCAAATCCTGACCCTGATCTGCCCAAATCAGGTCAAAACCCTGACCCTACCTGCCCAAACGGAGCTCAAAACCCTGACCCACCTGGGCGGCACATACATAATACGTCACAAACAGGAGTACCCCCCCCGGGCGCTGATTTCACTCACTTAAGTCCCTTCAATTCAGGTGGTCGCCACTTTGTCGGAAATAGGTTCAGGTGTCTCGACAATGAAATCACTGGATCGGTTCTCTCTTTATTCACTCAAATCATTATCTCAGCTTCACAACACGCTCTCTCGTCTCCTCTTCGTTCATTCAAATGTCACTGAACTATATCACGTATCTCGAAGCTCTGATTACAATCAACAATAAACTCTGCTTATGTTAATCGCCACAATTTTATGAAGCATTTTTTTCTCTTGTAAATCCATTTATTTCGGTATATTAAAGTTTTATGGTGATATTTACGACAAGTTCATTATCCTACAATCATACATGTACATGATGCCGTTTTGTCATTTCAACAGACACTGAATGAAATTCATTCAATTTCACCGACTCGACGATAAGTCACCGAACTCTTGAATGAACAACTAAGTATATGATTAAAAGAACTTAGGCCCTACACTTCGATTTTCTCATTGAATAAAACGAATTTAAACCATCGAATTCACCTTCTATGTTCGTTCATACCATCAGCAGTACTGAATAGTATAGCTCATGCGCTTCTATGGTTACCGTTTCAGTACGTGTGACTATACTCAGTCATGATCGTCGGTAGATTACAGTTGATGGTGTCTTGGTATAGAATAAAGCACACATGATAGGTTTAACACGTAAAGTAAACAAACAGTTAATTAGATTAACAAAGCGGCACAGTCGCTAAAAATGTAAATTGTTGCTAAAAAAAAGTTACCAAGAGTATTTAGAAGAAAAAAAGATCGAAAATGAATAGAGAATGATACCGCTGACCTACATTTCCTAGAAATCAGTCACACAGCAACAGAAGATTCATTAAACGAGGTATGAACGAAGAGAAATAACTTGTTAGAAACATGATTTGCAAAAGATAGTAACCACAGGTTTTTTACACAGCATTTATACACAGAAACGCATTTCTCAACCTGTTTTTTTTATTAACGAATTTTAAGCTTAAACATGTCCAAGAAACGGAATAACGATAAAGAATGTGTTTTGTGAAAGCGAATTCTTTGATGACGAACTGGGATTCGTTTTTTTATTTATTTACGTATTCCTTTTTTAGTGCAGTTATTTTATCAGTTACCAGTTTGTTGTAGAATGGCCGGTAAAAGAGTTTTCTTCTTAATTAACGTACCTTCGAAGATGACCCTGTGAAAACATATTTTATAGTCTTGAAGTTTATCTTTCTCCAAGGATAGATTCCGTGGTCTGAAATGGATGATCCGGATGGTTTACATATGTACACTGACTCCCTAAGATGTGTACAATATGCTACGAGTTGGCTTCTGTTTCACGGACCCGGGGTCACGAACTAGGTTACGTTGCTTGGAAATATTTGGGAGCTATGCGACTGTTTAAGTGTGATGTCTGTTTTACAACATATGTGAAACAATCGGAATGAGAGAAAGACTACGAGAGATTGAAATAAAGACGGGAAAAAACCACTGAGTAATGGGCTCCTGACTTGACTGATTAAGCCGATGAACAGTTTTTGGAAAATGTGTTCACTGCTGTACACATTCGTTTGGGAGTTGAATTTCTGCCAGAAAAACTGTTCCAGCTGTTTTTTTTTATACTATACTATACTATACTATACTATACTATACTATACTATACTATACTATACTATACTATACTATACTATACTATACTATACTATACTATACTATACTATACTATACTATACTATACTATACTATACTATACTATACTATACTATACTATACTATACTATACTATACTATACTATACTATACTATACTATACTATACTATACTATACTATACTATACTATACTATACTATACTATACTATACTATACTATACTATACTATACTATACTATACTATACTATACTATACTATACTATACTATACTATACTATACTATACTATACTATACTATACTATACTATACTATACTATACTATACTATACTATACTATACTATACTATACTATACTATACTATACTATACTATACTATACTATACTATACTATACTATACTATACTATACTATACTATACTATACTATACTATACTATACTATACTATACTATACTATACTATACTATACTATACTATACTATACTATACTATACTATACTATACTATACTATACTATACTATACTATACTATACTATACTATACTATACTATACTATACTATACTATACTATACTATACTATACTATACTATACTATACTATACTATACTATACTATACTATACTATACTATACTATACTATACTATACTATACTATACTATACTATACTATACTATACTATACTATACTATACTATACTATACTATACTATACTATACTATACTATACTATACTATACTATACTATACTATACTATACTATACTATACTATACTATACTATACATCATATTATAATATTGAAGTATGAGACTGAAAAAATCTTACGGTATGTTAAAGATCTGTACGAACCCAATATCTACAAAAAGATGATCCAGAGATCATGCAGTGAACCAAATAAAGTCAAGGGAAAAAACGAGACTGATACAAGGCATCAAGTTGTACTCGAGCAGATTTGGTGTGTCATGCTTTCTGTGATTCCACCAGCAAATACGTGAATAACCTAACATGGGATAAGATGTTGAAGAAATCAAAGACAAACTGGACGTGTTTTATAACCAAATTGAATGGTGATCTCACAGTAAAAAAAAAAAACTGCCGTTTGTTTATTGTAGTTTACCTGCTTTCTACGAGTCCCGTGTTTTGGAAACGGGTAAAACATTCAAAAGTCCTGACTTGATGCAAGGAGAGGTATATTACTCCATAACAGATCTACACAGCAGAAAATCCTCCTGCGACTGAATGGAGGGCATTTAGCAAAAAAAAAAACACTATTCCGATTTAGAACTTCTATACGTTGTAACAGTAGAAAACCATCCTGTGAAAATGGAGAATCCGATATAGAACTTCAAGTATACGTTGTATCCTGTCAGGAAATGCAGACCAAAGAACATACATAATGTTCAAGACTGATGTAAAAGTTTTCAAACTGTGCTATCTACAGTTTTAATTTGTGAGGAGTGGTAGACTTTTTTAATAAAACGCGAAAAAAAAGTAGACTTTACAAGGTGTTATTTTTCCTGATGATTTTCATTACTGATGTTTTGTTTTATATCGCCTACTAGCATAATACTGAATGATTGAAAACGACAATGACTCGAAAACTAGACTCTAGCACATGAGTTATTTGTGGATTTGTAGATAAATTCGGATTACATGATTTTGTATTGTAGAGTCAGTTTAGGGATTCGATTTACTCTGTCATCTGGTTTACTTGCTTTTCAACTGTAAGTGATGCATCCCAGAATCCCTTAAGTTATTTCCTATAAACAGGGAAAATATAAAGTCCATCAAACATCTTTGCCTTGCACAATATTTTTGCATTGTGTACTAAATTGTGCAAACAGAAACTGACATTTGAAAAAAGGCGCCCGCAGATGGACCGTGAAAGACACTATGAAATATAGTCTCGAGCCATTGCATTTCTGTCTGAATAAAAGAGTGTAGCATGCCAAAAAAAAAAACGAATGTCGACAAGCACAAAACTAAACTGAACAAGCACACATGCAGACTTAAACATATTTTATTTAAATTCAGTTTGTTTTTGTTGTTTTCATCGCATCCTGCAAAGAATGGAGAGAGAAAACACTTAGTCAAAGATGAAGTAAACTTAAAATCTTAATTGCAGAAAATCAGTTTTACGTTTAACTGCTGGTAACAATATATAGTAAACATGTAGCTTTGTGTATAAGAGCCTACCAACACGACAATACACATTCTCACTTACGCACTTACTCACAAACGCACATACACATACGGACACCCACACAATGTCGGTATGGTAACAATTCTTACCTCTAATACCCGACTCGATGGCCTCGCCCTTCAAGGCCTCGCTCGATTGCCTCCCGAGGTGGAACCCCACATCGGAAGGCAATAGCCTGTTCACTCAGCCACCCTGTAGAAGTGAAAAATATGATGTGTCATGGTCACTTCTAATGTGAATAAAAGGTACCTCCAAAAAAACCTAGAAAAAAGTAGATAACGTACCTACAAAGGGTGACTGGACATTCTCCTAAGTCCATCATGAGTCCACTGCATTCCTTCATGTGGACAATATGCCCACATGAAGGAATGCAAAGGAACACCTCTGCAACATTTGTCATATTTTTTTTTACAGACATCGCATTCTACAAGAAAAAAAGAGAAGTGGCAAATGTAAAATTGATTAGCCAGTTATTAGACATGTTAAGATCCTGTTGTTTTACTGTCTTACTTACTAGGTATAGCATAAGGCACTTGCCTCGTTGAAGTCATTTTTTTGGGGATGTAATTAAGGGCCTGTATTTTATTCCAAAATGAAACAAAAAAAATTAATCAAATATCCCTTTGGTAAACAAGGGTGTCTATTGTACAAATAAAAGATGAGTATACAGACTACCAAACATGTATATGTAGTTATGATATGAAACCATGTTTGCCGCGTAGCACTAGTAAGTGTAAAGAATGTGATGTAAAGTGGTAAGCTGTAGTGCTAAGTAAAATACCATTTCTGTAGGAGCACATAAATTGTCCTATCTGTAACAAAAGATGTCATGGAATTTTATTATGTTTAGTTCTTTGAAAATAGGATCAGTGTGAGCATCAAATTTAGTCTTCATTAGGATTCTAATGACACGATTTTGAAGTAGTACTATACGACGAAGATTGGATGGGTAAGTAGAGGCCCATACTAAATTACAATATTGAAGGTAAGGATAAATCATTGCATAATACAGTGTATGTAAAGCCGTTTAGGAAATAGCGCAGCGAGGGGAGATTAGTGGGATTGGGGCGAGAGAAAAAAAGAGGGGGGACGGGGTGGGGAGGAGATGAAGATAGAGCCTGCCGGCAACCCATGGTTATTTTGATAACTCTCGGCCTCAGAAGGCCGCGTATTGCTATTGGCTAAAATGCGTGTTTTGACAGAAATCATTAAGTTTTGTTCATGCATGGATGCGATAAGAACAGAAACCAATTAGTATATGGCGACAAACATACATGTAACAAGAATTCTCTCGGCGATGAATTTAAATAAATAACAGGAGCAAGGCTATCAGATATTTTTTGTCTAGAAGAGTGTTCTAGCTGTAATCCCAACTGTGTTTGGAAAACACTAGTTGCTTTGATGATTTCGTAACGCTGCGTGGATGTTTTTTAGCGCTTCTTTTGGCAGAACTTCGCTCCAGTGTTATTGTGGTCGGCAGTGTTCTTTACTGATTTGGTGGCGACTTTATATTCAGCAGCAACGAGTTATCTTTATCTTAGTTATCTTTATCTTAGTTATCTTTATCTTAGTAATCTTTATCCTGCAAACCTTCTCGAACAAAGGTGTAGTTCTCTACAGCATTTCGAATCTTCCTTCCTCGGGAACGACAGACTCACTTTGATAGAGAAGCAGATTTCGGAATATGAAGACCAATACTTTTGCAGGCACCAGCTAGAATTATTTAAAGCCTCGGCTATCTTTTCTTTCTTAAGGCTTGAATAGATTCTCGCTACCTTAAAACATATTACATATCCTGCAAAAGTCTGACATTTAAAGGTTGGGGTTTAGGTCGGCCTCCTCTTCACATCCAAGTTCGTATATTTTTTTGTTTTGAATTTTACGCTCGAATTGAGATTCCTCGAGATTCCATGCGTGAGTTTGATAGATACTAGACATGGTTTTCACTTCCGCCGCATGATGAATCGGTCGAATGATTTACTAATAAGCATGCATTTTAATTAGTGGGTGGATATCAAAATAACCATGGGTTCTCCTCCCCACCCCGTTCCCCCTCTTTTTTCTCTCGCCCCAATCCGGCTAATCTCCACTCGCTGCGCTCCGAACTCCAGAGCCGCAACGCAGGCTATTTAGGAAAGGTAAATCTAGATCTAACAATTATTCCTACAGATTTCGATATTTTGTTGGCTATATGAGAGATATGGTTTCCAAGATAAATGTTCATCTAGTATTACCCCAAGAAACATGGTTTCTTTTACCTGATCAATTTTCTGGTTGTTTATAACCAACTGAATATTATGCCATTGCCTATTTTGTCTTGGCTTAAATACCATGAATTTTGTCTTCGTTAAATTCAATGAGAGTTTATTTTCCTTGAACCAATTTGTTTATTTCGGCATTCAGAGTACTGATCAGGTAAACAGGATCTTTGTGTGAGAAACATATTCGTGTCATCAGCAAATAGAATAAATAATACTTAGCGCTCGATGACCAGCAAACACGACAATTTTAGGCTAGAAATCAGGACACTTATTTCGTTATTTTGAGCTATTTTAGCGCTCATCTATGTTTCTAGTCATTCCTTTCTCCTAAACTCGTAAAATAAATACCATTTTTAGCTCGAATAAGAAAGAAAACATTTAATCAGAAATTCAATCGTAAACAAATCAATTCTATATGGCGTTTGCTTCGTTTACAATAGATTTCTGTTTTGCTAAAATAGAGCTTAAAATGTATAATAAAACAATTATTGAATTCGGTTTTCGCATGATAGCGAAAATTGTCAAGACCTCGGTCCGTGTTATCAGTCAGATAACAGACATGTCTTGATCATTTTCGCTATCATGCTCAATCTCATGCAATTGCTTAATATTGTCACACACACCTCAACTTCTTCAATGTTGGAGACGGACACTTCGGATATTCCTGGCACGTATACCCCTTCTTCCCCAAGTTTCATTTCCAATTTTTTGGGGTTTATCAGATCTCGCAGAGACTCATTATAATTCTCTGCGTAGTTTATTTTAAAACTTTGTTGCCATTCTGGAGCCTTTTGGCTTTTCTCAAACAGAAACTCTATGGCCCTGGAAAATAGTCCGGGATCGGATTGTGGACCCTGTAAAAATACATGAATTGGGATTAGCAACTAATTTCTTAAAGTACATTTTAATCGAATTTATTTTTTTAACGTTTCAATGAAAGATCACATTTTAATTAGTATGTTTAGCAAGTTTGAAGATGTTTATTCCATAAGTAGTCGTACTGAATGGCTTTTGATGTCACAAAAATACGAGTTATAAAGCAGGGATGGGGGGACCCCAACACTTCCACAATTACAGAGAATAATAGATATTATATAGGAGCATAGTACCAAATTCTCAATGCCCTTACAATATGAGCGTACAGTAAAATAACATATGAATTTATTTGCTGTTTTTACCTCCATTGTGTAGGTCTTCCCACTTCCAGTCTGCCCATATGCGAATATACATGCGCTGAACCCTTCCATGGTAGCAGCTACCACAGATTTGATCTCTTCGAATACCTGAAGAGATAGTAAATTAGCGTGTTGAGCTCGACTCATGTACGCTGTCTTGGATTTTACGGGTGCAATTCAACATCAAGAAACATCTTTTTCAGTTGTGTGTGAGCACAAGAAAGCTCCACTACTGAATGAGCACTTTATTTCACTTTTCCCTAGGGACCAGGCAGGGAGCGAAAATATATTGGCCACCTATCCCAACAGCTGTCTCCCAACAATTTCATCCCAGCCCTCAAGCCAATTCCTAGATTAAATCAAGTACACTGTTAGACAAACTTGATTATAGAGGGCAGATTAAAAAGACAAATCAATACCTCAGATTGTGTAGAAACTGGGGTGAAAACACGATCCATTTGGAACATCCGGGTGCCATCTTGGCATTCCACATACAGGAGACCATCGTCATGCTCGTCGAAGGTTATGACCGGTCCCCTGTCGGAACTATCTCCGTGTCTCCGGTCTCACGCGGACTAGCACCCGGATGTTCCCACGGAGCTCCATCACCTCGTTGATAGTTCTCTTTTGTAGAGCACGAGGATCTGCTGGTAACGGTCTTCTAATTGTTGATTCCTTTCTGTTAGGTCTTTTATCTACAACATTTAAGTAGTAACGAAGTAGTAATGTTAAAAATAAAAAGTTGATATACTATAGACCTTTTGCATCAATTGATTGATCACGTGACTATTTTCCCATAGCAACGCCTGTGTGGAGCGCAAGCCATTCTATAAAATTGAATAATGATCTTGACAAAATTAAGAACTGGGCGATTCGATGGTTAGTTACAATTAATCGTACTAAGACAGAATGTATTACTTTTTCAGTTAAGGTTAAAACCGTATCATCCTGATTTGGTTTTTCGAAGCTAAAAAAAGTTGTTGAGTAAAAGGCTAAATTTGCTCAAAGGAATTAAAAATAGAGTAAACAGGGACACTCTGAATAAGTTATATAAATATGTTATTCGTCCCTTGATGGAATGTGCAGATTTCATGTGGGATGGTTGTATATACTGATAATGAAAGCGATATTATTGAATTTGTACAGTATGAAGCTGCAAAAATTGTTATGGGTACCAGTACGCGTCGCAGGAAATTGGTTTGGAAGATATGAAGACTAGACGATCTATTCATAAGCCGATCTTTTATTTTAAAATCGTCAACAATTTAGTTCCCAATTATTTGAAAGAGCTACTTCCCCTTCAGGTGTCTGAGAGAATGCATTATTCTTTGAGGACTTCTTCTAACTTTACTCTATTTGCAGTGCGTACTGAGCGTTTAAAAATCCATCTACCACCAAGTTGTGGAATGATATTGATACAGAAATACCTAACATTAAGTCAGTTGGTTCTTTCAAAAAAGCTTTGTTCACTTGTTGTGATGTTCCAAAATATAAAGCTTTATATAATTTCTCTCTCAACATATATTCTTCTATTATTAACACTCGTCTACGTCTAGATGTATGCGCTCTTAATTCTTATCTTTTCAAAATTGATTGTAAAATATCCCCGGCATGCTTTTGTGGATTTGGAATTGAAAATATCAATAATTACTTCCTTCATTTTCCGACATTTGCTGCTCCTAGATTAAAACTACTGTCTCCTCTGCTACTCAAATTCTTGTTGATAGAAGGACAGTAATGTCTGAGTTACAGATAATAAAGATTTTCTTGTTTGGATCTTCACAACTTTCAGCGGATGAAAACGCTGATATTTCCTATTTTGTCCAATGCTTTATTAAAGAATCTAATCTATTTCAAAAGCGTGAATTTTTAATTTATTTTGCCATCATCTGTCAGCACCATTTTATTGTTTTAGAAACTTACAAATGTATTTGTTTTTGCACACTTTTCACATGTATTTAAAACAATATTGACAACAGAGAGAGCGTGAGAGACGCCAGCGTGAAACCTCAATACTAGAAGTTCTGCCGTTTCCTTTGTTATTCGTTTTCAGCCCAAATTTATCGGAACTATTTAGCTTTAAATCTTAAGACCCGTAAGACGGGCAGAAATAGCTTTCTGAAGCCAAAACCGAACCAGATTCTGCGAGTTACTCGCAACATGCTGGCGGCCTCAATAGACGGTAAGAAGCCGGCTGGTACAAAACGCAGGTCACAGGTCACTTAACGATTTTTTTATTTTCCAATTCATTACAATATCCGTGAGCAGCCTGGAAACGAGGTACGTCATTTTCGCGATCCTCGTGGTCACAAACATGGCAGCAGATGAGGTACACCTTTAGGTACACCTTTAAGGGCGCAGGGAGGGTTAGATATTTGTTAAATATAAGGGTATTCAATGTCCTAAGGATACTGAATATACTCTCGATCGCGCTTGTAAATTCGTAATCGCGCTTGTAAATTGCCCAACATTGCTTCTTTTATAGTACTAGTACTAATAGAATATTGCTATGATATCTGTCTCAGTTCCTCCTGGTACTTAAAGTTTACAACTATACTAAATGTTAAGGTTTTCCGAGCAAAGTCGTCATTTCAATAAAAGGGAGTTTCATTACAATAGAACATTACAATATAATAATTACAATACAATTACAAAGCAAGAAAAATAAATAATAATAATAATAAATACAATCAGTTATAAACTTGTGCTATCAGATTCTATTTCGGTCTACCAAACCAGCTATTTAAAGGGGACCATTTTCTGTTAACCTATTCTACTTTCCTTTCAGTTATAGAGTTTTCGTTTTCTATGTGTTTCTTTTCTTCTAAGAGGATGAGGAAACCTTCTAGGGAATACGACGTGTTTCGTATGAAAGCTCGTTATATGTGAAATTTCGTTATTACTAACAGAAGAAATATGCCAAGCAAATAAGTACTATTCGGTAATATAATGTAAAATATAAAACTAGCTAGAATTGTAACTGATAGGCTGGTACTATAAACTTACGATCCTGATATATTCCTCAGCTGCGGCTCCTCCGCCTTCTGCGGCTGCGGCTCCTCCGCCTTCTGCGGCTGCAGCTCCTCCGCCGGCTGCGGCTCCTCCGCCGGCTGCGGCTCCTCCGCCGGCGGCTTCTCTTTCGGCTGCTCTCTGCATTCAGACAAAGAAATATTGAACGAATCATCTAAACAATTAAAGGGGCTGTATGATAGTACTACGCATGTATGTATTGAGTGTTCGATTGGTGGCTGTTAATTAATTACACACAAATAAATCCCCCCTTCAACGCCTGATTGAAAGTATTTTCAAAATGTTACTCGAAGGCTGAATATAGTTTAGTAATTTTTGAATATGTGCTTTGTTATTACGATCCCACATGTGCGCGAGGTTCGTCAGTTCATATGAGAATCTCTGATAATGACCGTGTCCGGCCCGGGCATCTAACGTAATGGTCTCTCACCATGACCCATTGATGTCATTTGTTCATTATGCACTATTTGTTAAATTCGTTAAAGTGCATATAAGCCCTAGCCAGTTATATTCGATATCGATTGTACATAAGTGGATAGTCCAACGGTAGAATATTCTTGATTTGGGTGTTACGTCTACAAGAGATAAAGGTTTATATTTATGTTCAAAAACGCGATTTAAAAAGACCACCGTAACAAACATAAATAGCCGCGGGTCACTTTAATTGATTTCAGAAGTACGCGTGATCAGTGGATTTAAACTAACTTGATGGCTGCAATATCGCGTTTTTTTAGTTTGTTAACATGAGTTGTCAAGTAGGAAAACGGTGGTGTGTTGTTAAGTTATTTTAAGATCTTTTACAGATAAATTTCTGCCTTTAATCATGTTTTCCTGACTGGAAACTACCATGTAATATCCTCATTATTTAGCTATTTACAGCGCTAATACCATAGGACGAATTAATTTCAACTTGAAATTTCACGCGTAATTCGTAATTTTCACCTGTGAAATTTCAAACGCCGCCTTCGCGAGCTTAAAATAATGTTTCAGTTCTGGATCGTAATAGGACGTTTGCATGATGGCGTCACATACTACAACTACCAGAACTCTTTGCGCGGATTCTTTCGTTCCTCTAATTTGGACCAGTCTTGGAATTCTTAAGAGTTTAAAAATCTGAACGAGAAATAATTTGAAGAGGATTCTGGTAGTTGTAGTAAAATGACGCCTTAATGAAAATGTCCTATTTGCCCTCCATAATATTAATGGTAATCAATTAAATAGTTACTCGTGAAATTAGGGATAAATTTCACTAGTGTTGTGTCAAAATCTACGTATTGATTTTGACAAACACGCGTAAAATTTATCCCTAATTTCACTCGTCCCCATTTGATTACCTATAAAAAAATCTAACCCAAATTTCATACAAATCTAAACTCCCAACTCCCACCCCACTCCCCCAACAAAGGACGTTACAGTGCAAGTTATAAATTTTCTGAAATGACACTATCCCTCAGGCTAAAATATCAGTAACAATATTTCCTCGTTTGCCAAGGCATTAAAGAATCCTGAAATAACTTCAGGCCTTCTATAAATTCCAATCTCCTCGTTTGCCAAGGCATTAAAGAATCCTGAAATAACTTCAGGCCTTCTATGAATTCCAATCTCCTCGTTTTCCGCCATTATCTAAAATAAAACCATGATCTCCTCGGTTTCTTAGTTTGTTCAGGGACATTTTATCCCTAAATTTCGTCAGCATGTATACTTGTTCTAATTTTCCCTCATTAACACGCAATAGTGAAAATTAGAATGGCATACACGTTGATAATAGAACATTGGACTGTCTCTTAACACACCGGGTTATAATGCAATGCCTGTTAAATCCTGTATCCTATACTTATTTTACGGCTCAAGAAAGCTCCTCTTCGTTTCTCAACCCTCTTCTTCCATGTGGGATACGTAAAGCCATCACGTGACGTAATGCCCATGCGCTTTGGATACTTAGTTAAATTTCGGAAAAACGCTATTGCAGCGTTGCAATGAAAGCCTATCACCCTTTTGCAATTTTGATAGCTTATGCGCCATGGAGAATAATGCATTAATGAGATGACGTCTACCCAGGTTTCGACCCAGACTTTCACTTACACGGTCATGGGTCAGGATAGGTCACATTTACACGATTTCAAACAAGCGTAGAACATAAAGTATTCACTTTAAACCAAAACTTTCTTCACAGAAGTACTCAAAACTTTTCGGAGGTTCATAAGCTATCAAAAGGGGTGATTTTTTTTAAAAGGTCTTGAATTTTAGAAAGTATATATTTAATCCGTTTTGAACGAAAGTTAAAAGCGTAGATGATGTAAATTTTAGTCTACGCGAAATGATACCGTCCGCCAGAAGGAGTAGTAATATTAAGCTAAACTTGAAACTTAGTTCGACAAGAAATGTTTCCCGGGTCCGTTCGCACGCCGGCTGAAGTAACAATTTTTTGGTCTTTTTCGCACACGTTTGCTAACCCAACATAATATCAGCAACAATATTTCCTCGTTTGCAGAGGCGTTTTATAATAAAGAGCAAATAACTCGAGACCTTCTTACCTGCCACACAAATACACGTGGTCCAATATCATGAAGTTTTCTTTCTCACTGTCTCGTTTATGGCGTCAGTAACAGGCTAGCCATTCATTACCATCTGACCTGATATTTATGCCGGTCTACAAGAGAGAGAAAATACGGTTAACTATTATGGATAGTAACCAACATATGTATCCAAATGTTGAGCAACACTTACTTGATAACTGAACAGTACTTTCATTCCCGGTAGCCTACACAGAGTGATATACGCAGAACCAAGTGGAGTTTGTACTGGTTGCCACTGCTTCTTTGATATTCGTGCCGGCTTGTTAAGTTACCCCGTTTCAAGCTCTCCATCTCGACCTCGCTCTATTAAACGCTGTCCATGATCTCTCGAAGTCAATGTTATTTGAAAATATAGCAAACCCACTCACTTCCCTATTGTTAATAGTTTTGCATTCCTTGCACAAATATTTGTTTTGTTTCCAGTGTCAGATTCATTATAGCGGCTTGTGTGATAATTATAATTTAGTCTTTTATTTAGCCTCAGTGTTATTTCAACGCAAAGGAAATGATAATATAATTTGGCCTCAGAAGACAGGCACGTTATTTTCTCTCGCGTCTCGCTTCGCTCATCACAACGAACTCGATTCGCTCGCAAGACCTACTTTCCGAGATCTTACTGGCTCAGCGCCGGTATAGTTTACCTGCTAGTTCATGGACACCTAGGTGGTTTGGTTTAACAAGAAACAGTTCTCAAAGCTTAGCTCTACTGAGCTCTCTGCACTGACATAACACAATAATATTGCGTGCAACATCCCATTTTTGAGCGCGTTAATTAGGTTATTGTTTTCAATGAAAAATAAGAAATGCGTTTTAGGTAACTCTAAATTCAAAACTAAATTTAAATAAAGTTCCAACGTGCAAATGTGCACACAGACAAAAATACGCAGTGGATTAGCTCTAGTTTGAAAGAAACAAACGGTAACCATTCCCGGGTTTATAAAGAATGTAATTTTGCGCTTTATCGAACTCGCGATTTGTATGTATCGGCGCAGATATTTCTTTTCTACTAACTGGCTTAGATTTACTAATATTCATAACCGGTATTCATAGTTGCTTCATGACTGTGATATCTCCACTTTAAATGAAGATATATTTGGCAGAAAAACGTACTCACTCCAGGTTAAAATAACGATGTCTCATATCATATTTTTTCCACAAAGCTTCCGAGCAAGCAAACGTATATGTTCAGTCAGTCGTTCTATGTCACAAGCTATACGCTCAAGTCTTTCTCTTCTTTTGCTGTGCATCAGTCTACACAGGCCTACAATAAAAAAACACGTGACATTCAGGGATGTCGGAGACGTTTGATAAAATTACGTCGGGTGCAACTTGTTCACTTTAGCCAACATAACCACATAACTACATCCATCCAGATTTTTGTAAACATAGCGTCCAGTGCTAAATCTTCACATGAATGCATGCGGCATGCTTTATTTCTTTTCACTACACACGGAAGACTACACATAAAGCATATCAGTTTCATTATGAATAGAATACCGTTATCTTTAGTAAAACATGTTGTTGTTATTGTTATATTTCGAAAATTGAAAGTTCTTATGTTTTGCTGATCGTTCAAATCGAAAACTAGGAAGCTTTAATTCTTGTTATATAAAATCGCCGTAGTGCCATTAAAATAATAGGAAGACTATACTGGCGCTGAGCCAGTTGCATTCTGTATTATCTCCCGTATTTTTTCTTGCAACGAGAACGATGGGTCCACTAATATTGCTTTCATTACAACCAGTTGTTCGTGTGACGTAGCCAGCAACAGGCAATATTGCCTCGGTTAAAATCTTTCGTCATGCTTTCGTTATTTCAATTTGTGATAGTTTGTGTTAGAAAATAAATAAAATATTTGTCATCTAATATAGAAAATCGGTTAAAATGAGATATGGAGAAAAGCCCTGATTGGTCTGATTACCGGCCTGATATCTCAACATCTCATATGGGGAAAAGACTTGATTGGTCTGATTACCGGCCTGATATCTCAAGATCTCGTAACCTGGTACTTGGAGGCTCGATCAACAGTCATTTACCCACAATGCATCCGATATAGTTGTGGGGGGGTCAGAATTTATGAGAATTGCTGTATATACATATTTTGTGAATGTACAATGTTTGTTTTGGTACGTTTATTATAGAGAAGCGTTGAGTAGTATATATTGGGGGGGGGGGTTCTGGCGCAGCCAGTAGCTGCTACCACAGTTCCTGGCGCAGTCCCATCGGGGGTACCTAGCGCAGCCCGTACGTACTACCTGGGATGCCTAGCGCAGCCCGTACGTACTACCCGAGATGCCTGGTGCAGCCCTCCTGGCACAGGCCTGGCGCAGCCCGTACATACTACCCGAGATGCCTAGCGCAGCCCGTATATACTACCGCCTATCTTGGTGCAGTCCTGGCACAGGCCTGGCGCAGCCCATATATACTATCGCCTATCCTGGCGCAGTCCTCGCGCAGTCCTGACGCAGTCCTCCTGGCGCAGCCCCTCGGGGGTTCTGGCGCAGCCCGTACGTACTACCCGGGATGCCTAGCGCAGCCCTCCTGGCACAGGCCTGGCGCATCCCGTATATACTACCGCCTATCCTGGCGCAGCCCTCCTGGCACAGGCCTGGCGCAACCCGTATATACTACCGCCTATCCTGGCGCAGTCCTAGAGCAGCCCTGGCGCAGTCCTCCTGGCGCAGTCCCATTGGGGGTCCGGCCAACAGGCGTCCGTCTACAAACAGAATTGGCAATCGCGAATGTAGGCCAACGGGCGTCCGTCTACACAAAAGCGCGCGCCAGAGCCCGACAAGATGCCGAAAACTTGGCAGCTCTACTCGAGGCATCCTCGACAGCCATTTGAACAGATGTGTCCTGAGTAACATATGGCAGGATGGGTGTGCGTGCGAACAACTATTGTGCGTGGTTGACAGTAGGCGAAGCTAAGCTCTGCGACAAGCCTTGTGTGTTTCAGCACTGCAAACAGCACCGCGCCCAAATTCGAAGGGGAAGCACACCACCACACACCTGTCGTGGATGTGGGAAAGGCACTCAGGCCGAAGCAAGGCTGTGCTACAGATGTGACGCGACCTGCCGCGTCCGGAAGGGTCTCGGGTATACAGAGAAATGCGCGAATCGGCAATTCGGGTTGGTGCTAGACCAGCTGGCTTGGGCGCTTAATTAGAGAAACACATCCATATAGATATACCCGTGCGGAAATCGGCTTGGTGCTATAGTATAGCTGGCTCGGTCATACAATTAGAGAAACACATCCATATAGTCATACCCGTAGAGCGAACCCCCTACCAGCATGGATGAATACATCGAGCAGCTGCTTGAAGAAATGCAGCCATCGGTTCTCCGGGGTGTTGTTGAAAACATCTTGGACGAGCCCATTCCAGAAGTCGTGAAGAGGCAATTGTTACAACATCTGCTCCCGAAGTCCTACAGACCTGCGCCCCGTGCGCTGCCACGCGGGAAGCGTAGGGAGGTCTTGCAGGACTTCGATCCACTACACACCCAACGGAAGCCTGCCAGGTTGTTCGACGACTACCAGAGAGACGTACTGGGGTTGTACAAGCAGAAACGCGCGAGACCTGTGCCAGCCCCACGCCGTCGGAATTTCCCCCTCGTAATCAAACGCACTCGATGGGTCATCGGTGATTTCCTGCGAGGCTGGCAGATGGACATACCCGAAGGACACGCTCTCAGTGCCGATCCCCAGGCTTTCTTAGAGGGCGCCCGCCCTGCAATTCATAAGAAGCTAGAGGAGGCCCTCGCTCTCAAAGGGGTGACGTTTCAGCTCGCCTTGAAATTACAGCTGCGGGAGGACAACCCCGATGGCAGCGACGAGTTCATCGACCCAGTACTTCGTAGCAAGCAGGAGGCTGTCTTGCAAGCCCATGAAATCGATGAGGCGCTAGACAAGTCTTTCCCACGGATTGGAGAGACCCTGGAGAAATGGACACACAGAGGCTCAGGGTGGGTGGTCGATCGAGTCGTGCTGCTCTGGCTCGACATCGCGCGATACCAGCCACTACGAGGCGGCTCCTATATTCCGTTACCTAGGGAAATCCGAAACAACAAGGCTGTGGTCAATGTGAAGAATAAGGACGACAACTGCCTGCGATGGTCTCTCCGGTCAGCACTCTTCTTCCCCGCTGCGAAGGATCCCCAAAGACCGGCCAAGTATCCAATAGAGGACGGCCTGGACTTCACAAGGATTGACGCACCCACACCCATCTCGCAGATCTGCAGGGTTGAGAAACAAATCCACCTGGCGATCAACGACTTCGGATGGGGCAAAGGAGTAATCACCTACAAGCTCCACAAGCAGCGGGAGGACATCCCTCGCATCAATCTGCTGCTCATAGAGAAGTCCGGGAAGTATCACTATACCTGGGTCAAGGACTTGAACCGCCGCCTCTACGACCAGAGTGTCCACCGCGAAAGGAAGTACTTCTGCGAGCGGTGCCTCCGCGGGTACTCACGAGAAGACCTCCTGGAAGCCCACAAGCCCGAGTGCCGAGGTATAGAGCAAACAGCGGTGAGAGTGGAGATGCCGGAAGAGGGCGAGAACAAGCTCTCCTTCCAAAACTGGCACAAGCAGCTGCCAGCGCCATATATCATCTATGCCGACTTTGAGGCATTGACCACGAAGGTTGCCGGCCCAGAGCTCGATCCAAGCAAGAGCAATACCCAGAAGACTCAGCTGCACTAGGCCTGTGGCTTTGGCTACGTCGTGGTGCGATGTGATGGTCATACGGAGCCTCAAGTCGTCTACAGAGGTCTGGACGCCGCAGAAAGGCTCCTGGAGGCAATGCAACAAGAAGAACCGAAAATCAAGGCAGTTCTAACAAACCGCAAAGCCCTGCGTTTGACCCCAGAGGCCTGGAGAGACCATCGGAGTGCAACCGTCTGTCACGTTTGTCAGAAACTTCTCGATGAGGACTCGGTCCGGGATCACTGCCACATCACCGGGAACTATAGGGGAGCAGCACACAACGCCTGCAACCTGAAGCTGCGGGTAGACCCCAAGAAGACCACAATACCTGTAGTCTTTCACAACCTGCGGCGCTACGACTCTCACCTCTTGATGCAGGCTATTTTCAAGGTAGAGGGACAGATCAAATGTAAACCCAACAACACGGAGAAGTATATCTCCTTCTCCCTGGGCCAGCTGTGCTTCATCGATAGCGCTCAGTTCCTACTGTCCTCCCTCGATCGGCTGATAGCCGCCAACAAACCGGATGGGTTCCGAATCACAGCCAGATACGAGCAAGACGACACCAGAAGCGCGGCCTCCTCCTCCTAAAGGGCGTCTACCCATACTAATATATGGACAGCTGGGAGCGGTTCCAGGACAAGCTGCCACCGCGCGAGGCCTTCTACAGCAAGCTTTCTGGCGAAGGCATCTCGGAGGAGGACTACACCCACGCGCAGAAGGTTTGGGGAGCGTTTGGGTGTCAAACTATGGTAGACCTATATCTGTGCCAGAACCCCCATAATATATTCTACTACTCGTTATATTCCACTTGTGTTCCCTTATGAATTTTTAATGATTTGACAATTCAAAACCGGGTTTTGAATTTGGAAACCAAATACTGCCTAAAGTAGAAATACGTTTTATGTACTTCCCTGAATAGTGCCTATAATGGACTTGCTGTCAATGTTGAGCTCGGTTTGTGGGCAGAATATACAAGACTACTGATTTGGCTTAATCTGGCTATGTGTAAGTTTTGAGCACATAGCCGCTTTAATAACTCATTAATATTTATATAATTACAGATTTTGATAAAATCCGACTTTGTCCAGGAAAGGTGAGCGTTAACGCCCTTGACACAAGTAAGAAAGTAGCACGGTCCATGGGGAGGAGGGGGGTTGAGAATTGACAAAGCTAGCGCGCTGTTAGGTCGAGCGTAATCAGTGAAGACTGATCTTACAAGGGTTTTATCTCGTGCTGTATTGTAAGCCCCTATAGGGGGTGTGAATAATTGACTACCACTCCGCATGCATCGTGCACGTGCTTACCATGTGCTTTGTATATAAATACGTTAACAATACGGGTAGGACATATTTTTTTTATTGTCAAGCCAATAACCTCTTTATGTCCTTCCCTGAATAGTGCCTATGATGGACTTGCTGTCAATGTTGAGCTCGGTTTGTGGGTAGAAAATACAAGACTACTGAGTTGGATTAATCTGGCTATGTGCACGTTTTGAGCACACAGCCGCTATAATAACTCATTAATATTTATATCATTACAGATTTTGATAAAATCCGAATTTGTCCAGCAACGGTGTGGACTTAGGGCGCCAAAAAACCTACTTGGGATAATGGAGGTAACCCCACCCCAAAATGACAGCATTTCCAAAGTGAAAAGTATATAGTGATGCAGAACAGTGCCCCTGCTACTGTCTGACATTGAATATTAGCTATGATGTAATATGCAATTGATAATTTTTTCCAAATAAAGTACTCCAGAACAGTGCCCCTGCTACTGTCTGATTATGAATAATTATCTGTAGTGAACTACGTAATTCCTAAATTACAAATAAAGTGATGCAGAACAGTGCATCTGCTACTGTCTGACTATGAATAGTTTCGTAAAGTGGTGCAGAACAGTGCCCTTGCAATTGTCTGACTATGAATGATTAAGTAAAGTGGTGCAAAACAGTGCCCTTGTTACTGTCTGACTATGAATAGTTTCGTAAAGTGGTGCAGAACAGTGCCCCTACTACTGTCTGACTATGAAATCGCAGCTTAACCCTAGATGATCAATTACAGCCATAATCCATACCTTAAAACGAATCAGGATGTGAAACTGGAAATGCGAAGATATTTCTAAAAGGCATCAGATTTCCAGCGCCCCAAAAGACAAATCTGGATGTTTGATAGACCACGATCAGCTGCATATGATGCTGCGAAAACTATGGCCCTTGTATTTAGTAGGGTCCAGACCGCAGCTCCTAATAGCGAGAGACAACTGTTCAGAGCCTCCATTGAGTGTTCGTTCCAGCTCGTCCGTGATAATACGAATATTGCCTATTGACCATTCATGATTACACAATTGCAAGTCTACAGATAATGAACAAGAGGATTGTTACGTACCTTGAGAATCGACAAACCTGTTAGGTCGAGCGTGAGAATCGACAAAGCTGTTAGGTCGAGCGTGAGAATCGACAAAGCTCGAGCGTAATCAGTGAAGACTGATCTTACAAGGGTTGTACCTCGTGTTATATTGTAAGCCCCTATATGGTGTGTGAATAATTGACTCCCACTCCGCATGAATTGTGCACGTGCTTACCATGTGCTTTGCATAGAATCACATTAACAATACGTGTATGACATGAAACTTGTATTGTCAAGCCAATAACCTCTTTCTTTAAACAAAACCTAAGTAAACAACTGAATGGAAAAACAATCGTAATGAATATCTGTTTTCAAAATTAGTTTCAACTTAAACACGAGAACATGAATTCCAAGCAACCACGTAATTTACCTAAATAGCTCTATTAAGCTCCCATGGGGGCTTATTTCTTTTAACACCTTTCAGAGGGGGTGGACTTAATAGAGAAGAGGGGCTAATTCAAACTTTATGGGTACCACTAGCTAAAGTGGTAGTATTGTCTGTGAGAAGTTACCTGAATAAACATACCCAACACTTCCGGCATTTGGTTCTCCAACCTCAATACTTCTGAAGTCTTGCCTCTTCAGCTCTAAGCCCTTTAGCGAGTTTTGCAGGATTCGAACCTACGACCCAAATGTTGGGCCACCATAACACTCTGGTGCCTCCGAGACTGAGCCCCGAGGCAGGCAAGGTACTTTCCTGGGACGGTAGCACCTGGATCGTGGCTTTCTTTCTTTCAGAGGTTTTTTTCCGTTCAGAACCTCTCTCTCTCTGGCAACTGGAGGGGCAGGAGACGATGTTTTCCGTTCGGAACCTCTCCCTCTGTGAACCGGAGGGGCAGGAGACGAGGTTTTCCTTTCGGAACCTCTCCCTCTGGAAACAGGAGGGGCAGCAGACGCGGTATTCCGTTCGGAACCCTCCTTCGAGGATCTCGCTACTCCACCACTTCTAGCCGAGCAGCGGGGAGCTCTCCGGTTATCGTTCGACATCACGAGGTCCTGGAGGACATAAGTATGCACAGCTTCAGAAAACGAAGGAGAAGGCGAAGATGACGTCATCACAGAAAAACTATAATGGTCACTCAAGGCCGGAACATCCGCACCTTAAGATTACAAAATAGCGATACAAACCGTGGGAGGGACACTAAAATCAGAACAATTTTTCGCGACAGGTAAGTGCCCATCTAAAGTAACAATTTCAAGGCCTTATGGAAGTGCACGGCCCACCAGAAATACAATTAATGAATATGGTCCAGGGGGACCAAATGCCGTAGGATACCGGAACATGCTACTTACAACATAAATAAGGTGTCGCGTGAGCGTCATTTCGGGCGAGGTATTCGACTGAGTGGAGTGTAACTTCGTCGTGGAGTGTTACATCTCCGAAGTGGAGTGTTTTGTCTCCCTGGTGTAGCTCCCTGGATAATAACAGAAACACGGAAAATTGTATTAAATCTTCAAAGCCTCATTAACAGTCAATTCACAGAGAGTTCTAACTTAATACGCATAACGTTATTTAGGCTGTTCTGTTTAACAGATAAGCTACAGAAATCTCATCTTTTAGAGGGCCACAGGTTTGTTAGCTTTTAACTATTTTGTGCTACCCTCATGAAATAAAGACTATTATTATTATTATTATTATCTCCCTGAACATTGTGTAACCTCCCCTAATCTCGGGCTTACTGGTCCCGGACTCAGATCTCCCACGGTAACTACTTAGAAAATAGCTAGCGAGTAAACTAAATTATCATATGTCCCGTACGGCCCCGTACGGCCCCGTACGGCCCAGTACGGCCCCGCGCGCGATTTTCTTTCAAAACTATTTACAAAAGTCACGTGATGAGGGCCGGACGTGTATGGCGTGAGAGGGCCGGAAAAAGCCGTCCGGCCCTACACATTTTTTCTTGCTGTTTTGCGGTTTGATCTACAAACAAAATATGGTCATATCATAAAAAACCTATTGACCGAGTTAGGTCGGGCCGGACGGGAAATTATTTGGCTCGAGGTCACGACGTAACAAATGACAGAGCCAAATAGCGATGTTTCGTGTTGATAAACATTGCAATTGTTATGCTAATGTCCAACCATGATTTGTAAAGCCCGCTTTGTGTTAGGAACCAATGGATCTCTGGTTGGCACATTAATGACAATAGATGACGACACACGAAACATCGCTATATTTTCCCATCCGGCCCCACCTACCTCCTCAGTCAATAAGTTCCTAGTCACGTGATAATTTGAGTAAAAACCAACCGTTTCCTTTTCAGAAGAGGCTAGCCAATGTGTTGCTGAAATTATTCATTTCAAAAAACTAAAACAAGAGTACAAGATTTTTCGACAAATGGCTCGATGGGTCAGCGGTCAGAGAAGATGGCGGACGTTGATATTTTTCTCTCCCGTTTGAATGTACGTTTTCTATATTTTTACATGTGCTTTTAGTTATAGATTATGTTTAATAGTTAGCTATGGCATCAGAGGAAACCCTGGAGAAGTTATTACTCGGGACAGTGTAGGCTGACCCCGAATCAAGTTTCGCAAGTGTTTATTATTACTCGCTGGTATGTAATCAACTAAAGTCGATTGAGGTATGCTAACCGCCATGGAAAGCGAGTGGCAGCTGACGTTTCGAGCGCTAGCCCTTCGTCGAGTGCATGATTACCGCTGAGGAAACATGTACTCGGATCAATTGTGATCAAAGAAAAGTGCGTCAACAATAGAAGTGCTAATAGTTGTAACAACAAGTGTTGATGAGTAAACTAAGGAAACATGAATTCTGAAATTAAATGAACGAAAAGCGTTCATTAATACCGTGAGGTGATAAAGTTCCTAATTTGATTACGTTTACGAGTGTCGGTAGTACCTTGCAGAGAAATGCCGCATACAGTATGCGGTTAGCATAGCTCAATCGACTTTATCTTCCCCGCCGACGCAGACCAACACTAGTTTTTACAGGAACTAGTTGCCTTTCGTATTTATTATTAATCGGGCTGCCTGTGAGCAGGCCCGAGTCGAGTTTTGATTTCCAACTGTTTCTTGGTGTCGAGCTATTTCGCCGTCAACCAATCATATTACACAATTTTACGTGTACACGTGATTGTTGTGGACTTCCGGCCCATGTGTACACGTGATTGTTGTCGACTGTCGTCGCGAGTTGGCACCACACGTGACAACTTCAACCAATCAGAATCGATTCCCCACGGGATAAACATGCGGGACAGGTTTTCTCTCTGAAAAATCCAAGATGGCGGCTACAAAGGACTTTAATATGCCTTTGTTATAGATAGATAACCTAGTTTTTGGGCCATTTTTGCTGAAACCAAAGGCTTCTTCAAAAATACCAAGATGTTCAGTTTCTCTAGGGCCGACAGGAGTTTTTCGGGCGGTTTGCATAGAATATTCTCACGTTTTTATATACGAAAGGAGTCTGAGAATGAGATTGCGTCCGCGTCCAAATTTATGTATCTGACATATTTGGTAAGTAAACACAAATGTTTAATACCAGGTTGCAGTGTTCATATTTATTCTTTCCTCTTAAAGTTTAAATGGCTTCTAATAGACTAGTCCTAGCTATCGCTAAAGTGCCAACGAAAACAAAAACCCAAAACAATTGCCTCCGCCTGATCTGAATATGATACGCTGATAAATGAGAATATCAATTATATTTATAGTTTGTTTATATTTTAATAAATCACGATGGAACACTTTGTAACTGTGCATTAGAAAACTTAACTGTATATTTCACTTCATAGTTATTCCATGGGCTCCTGGTTATTTTACTCTTGTGACACTTTGAGAATATATAAAGTACAGTGCCTTGCAGCATATAACAGCCAGGTGATTGAGGGAGAGCAGAAGAATTTAGAGCTGTAGAATAAGAAATATGGTTAGAGCCTAGAGGATACGGAGTTCTCGATAATGAATTTTTGAAAGTTTGTCAGAGGGGATATTAGTGCTCCAGACTGGGCTTATTAGGGTTGGCATTGTTGTTGTACCTAAAGAAACAAGAGAAAACAAAGGGTTTATCATGTTTCTTGTATTTATTGAAATCATTGTTAACGAAAGATGCATATCAATTTCATTAAACAAGTTTAACAAGTATAACACATCTTAAATGTAAACAAGAGCCCATCTGGGCTTTCACTCGGGCAACATGAGATTGAAGATGAAATACACTTTCATTTGAAATCCTCTAGTAATAACCGAAGGGAAGAATTATTAGCTGAATTTAGCAGTCTTTAGGAGTGGCTGGTAGCGCGGTGACATTCATTCTCTGTATATATATGTAATTTAATATTTTGGTATTTCTCGTGTATGTAAATTAAAGAAGTTGACCTCTACTTATTCATGTTACGCACGCTAATAGCGGAGTGCAGTAATTACGTCACAAGTCTAGACCCCCCGCCAAGACTCAGACAAACAAACCGCTTTTCTTGTATCAACTTACAAGAATTGACTAGCACTTCAGTTCGTCCTCTCTCTATTCTACCAGAAATGACTGCTTTCCTGGACCATATTTTGAAAGAGAACCTGATGATTATACTGTCGAACAGCTTAAACTTTGGCTGAAATACAGAGGATTGAAACAAAGCGACAAACGTCGATCTTGGCTTGAGGGCCCACGCCGGGCACAAAAGATCGTAAAAAGGCCGAGGTTGAGTGCACACAAAAAGATAAAATTAACACCATTTCTTTACGACTACTCTAAATTTGAAGATATTTTGGCAGATTGGTAACAAAGTGAAACTTCATCTTTTGGGACAATTGTTTATGTATTCTGTCGTTGTTGTGACGTCATAAGAGATGTCCCCTTTTTTGGTGAAATATAACCTTTAAAACACGTTGCAAACAGATTATGTGATCAAAATGGCTTCATGAAATATATTCATTTAGCAAAAAATTGAAGTCTCTACGATAAATATATCCAGAGTTATGGATGATTCACTATTTCTATGACGTCATTATCAGTGACGTCAGGCTTCAAGCATAAATCAGACTGCCTGCTATAAAAATAGCACTAAAGGAAATACTATGACTTCTGAGTGTTAGACAAAGGTGTTCCGTGGATAAAATTCAAAAAAATCTGAACTGGCTATTTTCTGAGGACATCCAAATATATTAATGACGTCATAATGACGTATACCAAAAATAAGGCTTCAATTCTAAAAATAGCAAAGCCGACACAACGTAAATTTTAGAGGTTTATAACGATATTTCGGCTGGCCAAACCAGCCTTCTTCAGGTAATATGAAGAAATGTTATTACATTGGCGAACGTGACTAACTAGAAATATGGGTTACGAAATACAGGAAATAGATGACAAATGATTGACACTATAAATATAGAAATAACAAGATAATGAGGTTATATATATACCAGCTAGTATGACTGTTTAAGCTAAACTCCCTTCTAACTCGACTGATCCTCAGCTCCCACCTGGCTCTTTCCGCTGTGGAAAGAACTGTTCTACTTGCCCCTACATCTGTGACGGACAAACCACTTATACTTTCTTCTCTACCGGTGAAAGACGCTCTATCAGAACTAATTTGACGTGTAACACAAAAAATCTAATCTACATGATTCAATGC
This sequence comes from Actinernus sp. WN-2022, assembly GCA_030867875.1. Taxonomy (NCBI): domain Eukaryota; kingdom Metazoa; phylum Cnidaria; class Anthozoa; order Actiniaria; family Actinernidae; genus Actinernus; species Actinernus sp. WN-2022. Next base: position 1,176,991 of record JAOWCC010001210.1, read on the forward strand.
AACCGCTGCAATTTACAATACATAGGTGAGACAAAACGACGTCTGAAAGACAGATTTAACGAACATCGACGGACCGTAGACAAGTCTAATAACATATCTAAACCTACTACAGCTGCTGAACATTTTCTCTCGACACCTAATCACACTGCTAATGACATGCAACTAATCCCCATCGAAAAAATGTTCTCTAATAGAGATTCAATTCGTAAGGCCAGAGAAGCTACTCTCATTACACAAGCTAGAACACTCGTACCTTATGGTCTCAACATCCGTGACGAGTCATACTAGCTGGTATATATATAACCTCATTATCTTGTTATTTCTATATTTATAGTGTCAATCATTTGTCATCTATTTCCTGTATTTCGTAACCCATATTTCTAGTTAGTCACGTTCGCCAATGTAATAACATTTCTTCATATTACCTGAAGAAGGCTGGTTTGGCCAGCCGAAATATCGTTATAAACCTCTAAAATTTACGTTGTGTCGGCTTTGCTATTTTTAGTTTTATGTATTCAGCCGATTAGATCAATCACTGATCCAACGTACACCAGCAGGATCGTCGTCCTCGGTTGCTTGCATTCTATTTGTTATTGAAATTTCAACCGTAGATCTTCAAACAGATCCGACTTTACCTGTCTTTATTCTTCAAATCATGGGCATCGACATCGCCTCATGGAGAATTTGCATTGGCACTTTCCATCCTCCTGCTATGGGATCACGTACAACTCTTCACTCTTCAAATACCATCAAATGGTCATGCTTTAGACATCCTGCTATTTTGTTGTCATTTGCTGTGCTGGCGCTCACTTCAACACTTACCATCTGTATGGATATCCAACCCAACCCCGGACCAAATACTGCTGATATTGTACAACCTACGACAGCTGCCGACTCCTCAACTACAAACTCACCCACGCCGTACCCATATTCAAGTCTATTCAACAAAACAAAAAGGATACAACTCAAGCTCACCCGATACAAACATCACTTTCTGAATTATAATTTCTATAAGGAACACAACTACATCCCGATATCACTACTTCCTCGCGACCCACCAATGTACCCAGACAACCAGAAATTCCGTCGACGATGGAGATATATTTCATATTTTGCTGCCTACCGCCACTTAAAGTTATTAATCACCGAATGCCGACACAAGACAGACTCACTAACTATGGAACTAGCACATCAAAAGGAACTTTTACGTAACTCTTGTACATCGGATGCTTTTTTATTCTATACCACTAAACTGGATTCTATGGCTTCATCACTTGAGTCTCTGCTAACCTACAGGCGTGCTAAAAAGACTGCTTTTTTCCGCCAACACATTAACAATACTAATTTTGCTGCTAATAATCGCGACCCACAGGTCAACAATAATGCTATAAACGCGCACGTGTCTGCCGTATCAGTTTCATCTAACGCTCCCACTACCACGTCATCGACTGTTCCGCCCACCGGCAATAAACGTAGACGTACTCGACGTAAAACTAAACCAGCTCAAATTCAACTTGACACCACTTCAGTAATCAATCTTTCTAATTCTCCTCTATCTACCAACGAGATATCTGTTCTTTCTCGTGGACTCACGTTCTGCCCCACACCGCGACATATTAATTGGCCGGAACTGACAGCCGACATTTACGACTTTTCACGACGTATGCGACTAACCGAATATTATTTTGACAATAACACTAATAACGATAACAGAAATAACCCCAATGCCACACAACACGACAATCCTTTCCGTAACAAAAGTACTTGGACTCCTCCAGTCGACCGAGAACCGGCTCTTAACACTTTTTTAGACGCTGTTAAACTTGACATAACAACTGCCACACCTAACAAGATTCGTGACAACCTTACTGCTACTGAACGACAAGCTATAGACCAACTTAAGCAACGCCACGACATAATTATTAAACCCGCGGACAAAGGTTCCGGTACAGTAGTTATGGACAAAACTTGGTACATCAACGAATGTTACAGACAACTTAATGACACCAAATTTTACCGACAATTAAACGAAGACATAACGGCTAACATACAACAACGTATCACTGTATATGTTAACAGAATGCACAGTGACAATTTAATCAACGACAAAACCAAACAATACCTTATACAAACAGACGTTACCCCAGGACGCTTTTACATTTTACCTAAAATACACAAACCAGGCAATCCAGGACGCCCCATTGTATCATCTAACAGCCACCCTACTGAACGTATATCCCATTTTGTTGACTACCACCTTAAACCTTTAGTTGCTAAACTACCCTCTTTTGTCAAAGACACTAATGACTTTCTCAACAAACTCCTTGCCATCGATAATTTACCCGCTAACACACTACTAGTTACCCTTGATGTCTCATCACTCTACACTAACATTCCACATAATGAAGGGATTAATGCATGTGATCACTTTTTACGTACTCGCCCCCATATAACCATTCCTACTGGCACACTATGTGACCTTATTCGCATGATTCTAACCATGAATAACTTTTCTTTTAACGATAACCACTACCTTCAGATTCACGGCACAGCCATGGGCACTAGAATGGCCCCTACTTTTGCCAATCTGTTTCTTGGTTTTTTCGAAGCCAACGCCCTGGTAAACGCTCCATCTCAACCACATACTTGGCTTCGATATATCGATGATATTTTTATGATCTGGACCGAAGGTCCAGACAACCTAAAAATATTCATCGATTATCTTAATGACATTCACCCTACCATCAAATTCACCAGCTCACACTCTTCTACTAACGTACCTTTCCTTGATGTTAATGTTTCTTTAAACAATGGTAATATCGAGACTGATCTCTATTCTAAACCCACAGATAAGCACCAGCATCTACTTTATTCATCTTGCCATCCACAACATACCAAAAAAGCCATCCCTTTTAGCTTAGCCCTCCGTTTACGACGTATCTGTTCTACTGACGAAGCTTTTAAGCACCGCACTGCTGAGCTTATCACATACCTCATTAAACGAGGCTATAACCGTTCCTTTCTTGCTAGACAAATACAACGCGCTGCCGACATCCCTCACGCTTTTGCTCTACAAACCAAAGACACACACAATTCTAACCGTATACCTTTTGTTATTACTTATAACCCATCACTCCCTCATATTTCGGAAATAATTAAGAAGAACTACAGCCTGCTACACTCCTCTGTCCGCTGCAAGAAAGTCTTTCAACACTTGCCACTTGTAGCCTTCAGACGCACCTCTAACCTCCGTGATTTACTAGTTAAAGCTAAACTCCCTTCTAACTCGACTGATCCTCAGCTCCCACCTGGCTCTTTCCGCTGTGGAAAGAACTGTTCTACTTGCCCCTACATCTGTGACGGACAAACCACTTATACTTTCTTCTCTACCGGTGAAAGACGCTCTATCAGAACTAATTTGACGTGTAACACAAAAAATCTAATCTACATGATTCAATGCAACCGCTGCAATTTACAATACATAGGTGAGACAAAACGACGTCTGAAAGACAGATTTAACGAACATCGACGGACCGTAGACAAGTCTAATAACATATCTAAACCTACTACAGCTGCTGAACATTTTCTCTCGACACCTAATCACACTGCTAATGACATGCAACTAATCCCCATCGAAAAAATGTTCTCTAATAGAGATTCAATTCGTAAGGCCAGAGAAGCTACTCTCATTACACAAGCTAGAACACTCGTACCTTATGGTCTCAACATCCGTGACGAGTCATACTAGCTGGTATATATATAACCTCATTATCTTGTTATTTCTATATTTATAGTGTCAATCATTTGTCATCTATTTCCTGTATTTCGTAACCCATATTTCTAGTTAGTCACGTTCGCCAATGTAATAACATTTCTTCATATTACCTGAAGAAGGCTGGTTTGGCCAGCCGAAATATCGTTATAAACCTCTAAAATTTACGTTGTGTCGGCTTTGCTATTTTTAGTTTTATGTATTCAGCCGATTAGATCAATCACTGATCCAACGTACACCAGCAGGATCGTCGTCCTCGGTTGCTTGCATTCTATTTGTTTTTCAATTCTAAGCTGTTATACTCAAAAAATCAAAATTCTAAAAAGAACACGTTGTTGTCAATAAAGAGTTTTATTATTGTGCAAAATATGATGTAACAATATTTCGAACTCTAAAAGTTAAAACAAGCGATATTTTCATAAATGGTTTTATGTTATTTATTTCCCGCCAATTATTGGCGGGAAAATTGCCAAAATTTAAAATTGAATAACTTTTGTTTACCTCTACCAATCGAGAACGGGTTTTCGATTCCTTCATTCTCATGAACAAGAGATTTTAAAAAGATATAATAAAACGTTTTTAGAGGTAATAAAAAATTATAGGAAACCTATTAGAAATGGACAAATGACGTCGTTGTGACGTCATAATGATGGCTACATTAGCTTAACTTATCAGATTATGTTCTGTTGGCACTCATTTATACACCTACCAAAATTCATTTATCTACGCCGAACACTTTTTAAAATATAGAAACCCCGGCCTTTTTACGTTCATTTGTGCCCGGCGTGGCCTTTCTAGGTGTATCAACGTCCTGAAATTCAGGACAATGAACAACTATTGTGGGGTTAGGGTTCTTTGTATTTCAGGGTATTGTTTTGCTCTAGTTCATTGTATTCTGAGGTTAGGGTTCTTTGTATTTCAGGGTATTGTTTTGCTGTAGTTCATTGTCGTTGATACACCTAGAAAGAGCCCGAGTTTTGCATCTTCGCTGGCCAACCAACGAGACATGCTTACTATATAGACTGTCAAGTCCTATTTAAACTGTATCCCAAACTCATCTTTTCCCATGCAATATCGTTGTAAGACTTCACCTAAACATTGAAAAGTTACAAAGGTCAGGTTTTCCTGTATTAAGGCAAAAACAAAAGAATGTAGCCGCGTGCCGAGTGCATTCATCGGCGAATGGAGATAGGAAATTCTTCAATAAAACTCATCGGAGACCAAAGCTGTTATGGCTGGAAGAGCATATACATTAAAACTATGAACTGATAGCATCCTAAAATTCGGCAATCTTGCTTATGTTGGTGTGCTCTTTCAAACCATTATATTATTGTTTGCATTTATCGAGTTTTCAAATTTAATACCAGCAGCTCCGAAAGAAATTAACTTCATTTGTGCTCAGAAAATAAATCAAAGCATTGTAGATGTACTGTAGACGAGGCTTCGCTTCCAAAAATTATTAAGAATCCACTGATAAAGTCAAGTAAACTTAATGGTTGAACAGTAGTTCCTTCTCATTGTTTACTGGTGGGTATAGTCAGGGTTTCAGTAATTTATAGCCACTTACGTTTCATTGCCAGACCTTAAGTCTCGTTGTTCTGTGCTTTTAAGGTCTCTTGTACAAACATTTATCCAACGCTGACATTTCTCACTGAATTTGCTGTAAAGGTTTTGGAACAGAAAAGCTCCTCCTGTGAGTGATCAAAAAGGCCGAGAAAAGACGAGAAACCTCTACTAGCGGTGTACCGATCGATGCTTCATTCTCCGAGACATATCTCTTTGAGCGCCGGATTTATGAATTAAGGTTTTTCGCACCTAGAGTCACTCTTACATCTCCCCCAGCAACAATGCTTGGTAGTCATCATTACTGATATGACTGGGAATCTTACTGAAGGCATTGATTCTTTTATGATCGAAAAAAATACGAATTCGATCCTAATTTAGTCACTCTGCTGTTCTGCAGGTTCAGAGTACTTATAGATGAGTGTCTCAAATGTATGTTTATATTTGTCACATATTATAAGTTGTATCCTGTCCACCTATGATGGAGCTATCACTATATTTCTCTACTGTTCTTTCTACCCTGCGGCTCTTTATTATCGCAGCTCGCTGATCGCGTCCATATCGGTATTTGTTGGACTAAAGATTATTAACTGAAATGCCCGTTTTGTTTATCTCTATTTAAAAGCTTTTACCCTCCTTCCCAAAACTGCAGTCTGCTCATTATATTACAGAACTATAAAGGGAACTGTTGGAAGCCTTTAATTTCTCGAACCAAAATCTCGGCCGTGAGAGGAGTCTTGCCTACCTTGATAGTTGAATAACTGCTTCGGTCATCATAAATTATTCTGTGCTGAGTGTTTATTACCTACGAAACGTACTTCAAACAAGAGCGCCAGTTGAAATATCCTGAGCCTGTTGGAAGGCTTTCGCACGAGTGAAGTTAAATAAAACATTAAACTGCTTATATTTGAGAGATGGGACTCCAAATTAGAGAGAAAATTCCTCGCGCCGTCGTCCCCCATCTTGATTTTACTGTATTAAATTATGTAAATAAATTAACCTGGCGATTGTTGCGTGACCAGCACAGTGCAATCTGATTGGTGTGAACTTGACCTTTACCGCATGCGCAGAAATTTTGCTACACGGAATAAAAAAATAAAAAAATAACGACTTGCATTTTAAGACTCGGTGCTGCCACGGGCTGCCACAGGCAGCCCGAGTAATAAATGTAAATAAGTGTTTACAGATGTAGAAATAATTAGTATCAAAGAGATTAATTGTTGGGTTGACTATGAACTCATGTTCACATCTCTAGTAGCAACTAATAGACCTCTAGGTGTCCGAGTCACTGTAAACATATTGCTGGACTAACTGGAACTAACGAGAAAGATATATCAACCTTTGTAATAACATTTTTTGTGGATAATGTTCTTTTAGTTATTCTATATACATATAACCTAAATATAACTACACAAGTTGAATATTAACTAAAACAATTATTATGTGGTGTTTGAGTCACTCTGAAGATATATTGCTATGCTAACTGCAACTAATGGGATACAGATAGAACCTTTGTTATAGTTTTGCATTTTGATTTTCACTCAATTGTCGAGTTGGCACGCTGGCCGATTGAACACCTCGTTCGATGTGAACACGCTGGTTCGATGTGAACACGCTGGTTCGATTTGAGCACTTTTGCTCGATTTTGAACCAAATGGTTATATTATTCACGGCACAGAATTACTCACAGTTAAACACCACAAAAAGAAAGCAAATTCCCCAACTGATCGAATACACACGTAAACACACACTTTGTTGTTTGGCACAGGACAGAAGTTTATTAAGCAACGGCCAAAAACGAAAAGTGTGTTTACGAAACTAATGAAAGCCTGACTGAATAGCTGCCCTGAACTGATGGGCAAGGCCAAGCTTGGCCTCTACACTAAATTCCAAATAAACCTTTTACATGTATGCATCACTAGACCAGTCGCCGTACAACTGTATGAGTTCACCTGGTACCCCGTGATTGAAGGCCCAAGAGGCAAATGACCTCGAAAGCATGAAGCATCAATGAAACCGGCAGAAGTCAAACCATGACGAAATACCGAGATAAAGCGGCTTTCAGTCAGAACTGAGACCGTGCGACCCAGGCAACAGGAACAAGGAGCGACGAGAGCTAGCGGGTACCAATTGAACCATACGCTTGTATTAGCGGGAACGTGACACAGCGGAGAACCTGGAGTTTGTAGCGACGGAATATGCAATGTGTGCTCCCCAAACTGAATAGTTTTTGTGTGCTTTATAAACGTAACAATGAACCCATACGCATTGACCGTAACATCCCCCCGAGTAAGATTCCGCGCGGGATCAAAACTCCTAGCGCACTTAGGGACGATCAGTTAGCCAAACGCGCCATGAGTAAGAATGTAAACAAATATGCATAATACAATGTGCAAGAATAGGATCCGATATGAAATCTAAATGCTTAGAAAGCTGTAACAAAGGCGTGGGAGTTACTGGTGGTGACCGACGTGGCGTGTAGAAAGCGTTCCGAGCAATACCGCGTAATGCTAAGGCGAGAAGAAAGTCCTTACTATAATGGTAATCAACCCCTGAGAATAAATGCAAAAGTCTAACTCCACTGAGGTATTTCCGTATAGGAGGAGGACTGAGCGTCCGACTCAAGAATTGTACATACAAACAAAGTGTGTCTAAATTGGCCGGTAAGAGGTTCAAACGAAAATATGTACAAAACAAAAGAAAGGCCTTGAACTGTGTCCTCAAATTACTATACGTCCCGGTGCTGTAGGCTGAGCGAAGAGTGTTGTTGAGGTACTGGCGAAGGGCTGACAAGGCCGAGTTTCTATAAACAAACAGATGTGACTACATTAGAAAGGGCTGTCGTGTCAAACCGAAATAACTCGGGCGGTACAAGACCCTCTGATGCGGCACGTTGAATAAAGCCCTCCTTCGCCGGAGAACTTGTTGCCCATCTCGATAGCAAGTCGGGGTCGGTGTTAGAAACCGCTGGCAGATGAAGTGATCATAGCTCAAACTCGTACTTTGCAGAGAGAAAACATATTTCCCGCAAACAAGAACTGAGTAAGGCATCCCTACAGCGGCCTGAATTCAGACCTCATTATCGCACCGAACTGTCAACCGCAGGCCCGACAATAGATGACCCCAGAGCTAAATTAGGGCAACCACAAGGAGTTAATGTCAAGGGATCTTGTCACACTAAAATCCGGAAACATTTTCTCAGCCCTAACCATTCTAGTACTGACATTCTCCTTATTCCTTTAGAAGTCATCTATTCTAAACGCGATTCCGTGAGAAAAGCACGTGAATCATTTCTCATCTACAAAGCTAAAACCCTCGAACCACTCGGAATGAATAGACGTGATGAAATGTAATTTCACCGTTTGACCTTTATTGTCGGTTGTTATTCGTATCTGCACTATCTTTTCAAACCTATTTCGTAATTTCCTTTTATGTGTTACTATTGTATAAAACATATGTCATCGATTTCGTAATTTCCGCTCATAGTTACGTAATTAACAATTTATATAAGCCTTGTATCCATTTGTGACCTCCACTGTAAAATAAACCTGAAGAAGGCTGGTACTGGCCAGCCGAAATATCGTATAAACCTCGACATGCGTTGTTTTTGATCAGCATTGCAGTAGTCTTCGGACACTTTATCATTATATTTTATTTTTCTTGCTGATCAAGATCTGATTTTTGATCCAACGTCCGGCAGGATTGATTGTACACAGTTTTTGCTGTGGTTTTCTAACCTTAACTACATGTATATATATACAGTCGATGCCAAAAAGGTTGTCCAGCAGAACATAATATAATACTATAATATCCATTGTTTTGGGCTATTGTCTAGGCTAAAACAATAGGCCAAAACAATGGATATTAAAGTATTATATTATGTTCTGCTGGACAACCTTTTTGGCATCGACTGTATATATATATACCTGTTGGCCTGAAGACATTTGGACATTATATACATACTATATATATATATATATATATATATATATATATATGTATGTATTTATAATTACTCGGGCTGACTGTGGCAACGACGAGTCTTAAAATGCAAGTAGTTATTTTTTATTTTTTATTTTCATGTAGCAAGCGTTCTGCGCATGCGTTAAAGGTCAAATTCAAACCAATCAGATTGCACTGTGGTGGTCACGCAACAATCGCCAGGTTAATTTATTTACATAATTGAATACAGTAAATCAAGATGGTGGAGACCCGCGAGGAACTTTCTCTCTAATTTGGAGTCCCATCTCTCAAATGTAAGCACTTTAATGTTTTATTTAACTTCACCGTGCGAAAGCCTTCCAACAGGCTCAGGATACTTGTTATTTATTAATGCTGAACCCGAGTGAATGTGAGATCGAAAAATATGTTTGGCTTGCTCGCTGCATTGAATTGTGCTGTTCGGTTTGCCGATACCAAAACTGCAAATGGTCAAGATGCTATAAATCATACCTGAAGGCTGAAGAGAAATACATGGATATGAATATTTCAGTGTGAGTTGTGAAGAAGCTTTTTAAATACTACATGTGTGCATCGTGGTGGTTTAAGTCAAACATGGTATGTTTTGTCGGCGCGGTGACGACACCAGCGAAGTTGAACAGAGAACTGAGTCAAATCAACTCACCATAATTTGTAAACAACCGAGTGAATTCTGTTGGCTTGCTCGCTGTACTGGATTCTGCTTTTCGCTGTACATACAGATACCGAAACTACAAACAGTAAGATGACCTGGCTGAAGAGAAACAAGGTCTGAGTTTTCTAGATACCCGTAATCGGCGTATCTTGTGTCGAGTTGCGACACTGTGTATATCTTGGTTATGCAAATTAACGGATTCAAATTAACAAATTAACAAGTTAATCTATACCGACACTTTGATATGCCAAGGAACTGGAATATCAACACAGTACAAGGTGAGGGAAATTTAAAGTACTGACTTCATTGCTGTGTTCAATTAATCTACACTGATCATGAATTTCTAACGGACCTGAACCCGGCTACCAACATTGACCATAAATTATTCTGGAACTAACAATGGCGCTCAATATTCTGCAACCAACCTTGTTCTCACTTGAAAAATACCCGGGAAACGTAATGTGAATGATCTGAATCGAAGGAACTGCATGGGCTGTACTTTATACACATCCATATATATTTTATGTTCTAGGAACTGGAATTCAGTTTATACACATCTGAATAGTAATATTTATCTATACGTACTTTATATGAATCCCTTTATATATCCTGTAATATAGTGTCCCCAATTAGCTTTACAGCTAAATACTATTGACACTCAAATACAGTTCATGTATGTATCAAGGGCACCCAACGAAGTTTTCGGTTAAAAAGCTGTTTGGGAGAGTAAGTTAGCCTAAAACTTTCGGATTGGAAAAAAATGTCCCTAGAAAATTGTTTTCTGAAATACTGGCTAGAAAATTTGTTTTCAATCCCTAGAAAATTATAGAAGAAAAGAGAGACTAAAAGGTTTCCCTTAAAATATTCGTACGTCCCAATTCGTCTGATCAATAGAGTCAGAACGATCCAAAAGAACCCCTAAAAAATTCGTACCTCCACAAAACTTTGCAACGTGAAGTTACTTGGGCTAGAACATTCTTGTTTATGTTCTAGACTACTAACAAATTCGTAGGCCGGGAATATTTTGCCATAGTATTTTCGGTTGACGCGATTTCCACCTAGAAAATCCGAACAGCTAATTGATTTCTAGAATACGTCAAAAGACACAGTAGGCGCCTTAAAATGGCTAAATGAGCCGCAGACAACTGGTTTCAAACGAATTTCAAAAAGTACTCGTTGGGTGCCCTTGATGTATGTAAAGCCTGAGTTGATTTGTGTTCTATACTAACTTCAATTATTGCTTTACACTGTATACCACACAGCAAAATGTGCTACTAATTCTCAAATCAATGCCATAACCATATAAAACACACATGTATACATATAGCTCCATAAGAATCGCATCCAATGATTTAATGTTACACAAAGATAATTACAGTTTTATACCCAGATGCATCTCCTTGTATATTAACATATAAGTCAAGACATCAAAATTTTCACATTAGTTAAAAAACAAGCACTTTTGATCAGGATTATATACGTACACCGTCCACATCATTGCAGCAATTTTCAGCTTTCCAGACTGTTGCCACAGTCCTTTCTCTTTCAAAAATATGTTGAACGCACTTTCATAATCTATGATTACTTCTAGTAAATAAATAAATATGAAGAGAAAGGGTACAAACTCAGTCTTATTTTCTCTAGCATAATAGATTTATACTTTTAAAAAATACATAAAAGCTAATATTTGCTGAGAAATACGTCCTATCTCATCCAGAATGAAAGTAATACTGATCAGTCCTGGTTACAATATATTAACAACACCCGTCCCCCCGGGCAAATGTGCAGCATTTGGCAGTTGTAGTTCATTATATATCCATTATCACTTATCGCAAGAGCATGATTGATTAGTGAACCAGTATTATTCTCTGGCTATAATAATAACATTTATTTATGACAAAAACTATGCTAAAACTCCATGGACTACATTTATTCAATGTCTCAGATGTATTTTTAATAGAATTCGATTAATTTGATCTGAACAAAATTTGGCCCATCACAGAACCAGTAAGCTCAGTGGTTAAGTGCAGGAGGTAGTCAGAGTTCAAATCCAGGTATAAAGGACCTTAAAATACTGACTGAGAGAACTGGTACTACATGCCTTTGCTCTGACATCTGCAAATGGTTCTAAAAGCTTGTGTCTTCTTGGATCACAATGTTAAATTGTAGGCCAACACTGAGAATGCAACCAATGACCACCCTCAAGTGTAGTGGAATTATATAGTTGTATAGATAATTATAGAGTGTAAATATAGTTGTCCCCAATTATAGCAATACCATGCTAAATACATTGACTCTCTCTTCTGTTAGTAGTAGTAGTACTAGTTCCCCTAGTGCCACTATATACATTTTATATATTATAAATATACAAGGCTAAATCCAGTAGATTACATACTACATAAAACATAATCATGACTGCTGCCTTAAAAACATTTTTTTTTATTGTTGTTGTAAATGGATGGGTAAATAATGCATGTATCAGCAGCTTCCATCAGGGGTGGATCCATGGGAACCTTGTCAGAATTAATTGTTTGTTGCCCATTGGTGGGGGGGGGGGGAAGCTCACTTTGGTCCATGGAATAGGAACCAAGGGGACCAACCTTGTATGAATTTTTACTATTTGTGTGCCCTATACCAGGGAGTTTGATTGGGCATTTGGACAAATCCCCAGGGTACCCGACCCCTGGGGGAAGCCACTGATACATGCATAACACTGCTGTGGTAGCTGCCAGTAAATATGCAAAGCTACTGATACAGTTCAAAACTGAATGCTAAATCACTGGGAGGAAGTTAAAATGAACATTGCATGTATTATTTTAAAGACTTGTTGTTGAGGTTGTACTTGGCCTCTTGTTGTCATTACGAGACAAGGAGAGATAGATCAATGAGTCATTGTCAGAAATCTATTCTCTGGCATAACACTAGGCAATCTGTCAATGGTAAAACTGTTGACAGTTTGGGTCAGGTCATGCAACCATTCTCGTTCCCAGTGCCTCTGGTAAGACACGAAACAGGCTCTAATTTGATTGGCTAGCCAAATCGGCTGCGCGATGAAGAAACAAAATTGAACAGCGCTTTTTTCCAGTTCACTTAGTGGATAAATCACTTCCGTTGTAAACATAACAAGTAAAATAAGGCATTTTTTGAGGTGTTCTTTCAATAAAAGTAAAATAATCAAAAGAATAAACATTCATATGTGAAAATAATAAAGAGTGAAGTGATGTGCCTTTTAAAGAACATGATTAAACAGATTAATTAATAAACATTCATATATGTAATGTATGGTGGCAAAAGCCGAAAGGTAATTAAAATCTCCCTTCGATCGACTATAACCCAATAATGGCGGATATTACGCCAAAAAGGCATCAGAAAAGCTTTTCGATCGAAATACATGCATTTGCTGCAACGCCGTAATATCGGATAAGAATCACCCAGCGATTTTAAACAGCGACCTAAGGAAAAGTTTGAGTTCTTATCTGAGCCATCCGTTCATTTTCTGGGAAGAATCCTACCCTACAAAAATATGCTGTCCGTGCAAACGCTCCCTTGAAACTGCCGAAAAATTCCGTGAGATGGTTCAGCAATCGCATGAACATCAAACCACGGCGATCCAAAATTCCAGGCTAAAACGAGGTCGAAAGCAAAATTATAGCTCTCCTAGTAATTCACCATCAAAACGACTAAGAGAAACACATTCCGCACCGAGTGCATTGAGCGCCATAGCCCTTGCTAACCTACAACAGGTACATAGGGCTATTCTTCCTCGACCATCAGCCCTGCAGTCTAATCCAGCATCTGAAAATCAGCATGTTCTGTGCATTCCTCGATAACTGCGTTGAGAGGAGATATGACGACCACGATTGAGTTGGTGATCCTGGAAGAGCATTAAACTCAAACGGTAAACTTTGGTAAATTAACGATTTACCATAACCGGTCGGAAGGACACAGAAACAGTCCTTCTTATCGATACTAATTACCCGAATAGCTTCCAAGTGTTTAGTTTTTAAAGAAAACAGTATTTTAAGCTTTGCAAGGGCGAACTGGATAGCTTCCATGAGGTCCGCCATTGCTCTAGTTAGCAAATCGGAAATGAGTTCTAAGAGCATGCGCAGTTTCAATGTCCTAGAATCTAGGACATCCGGTTTCGTGTCTTACCAGAGCCTCCGATTTTTCAGTTAATTGAGGAGGCACTGGGAACGAGAATGGTCATGCAACTACACAGCTAAGGCATGTTTTACGACAGAATAACCTAGCTAGAGAGTCTACTGGATTAAGATCCTGTTACATGTCTGTTAATATGGGGAAAATGGAAGAGCTTGATAACCATGTTTGGACTTGGAAGCAGAATTGAGACTTTAGATGTATTTTGTGAGTCCCAAATCGCTAGTTCCCATACAGTCCTTACAAGTCATACAAATACGCGTTTTTTTTGCCAACCACATTATATATGCAAATATATAAATGACGTCGTGTTTACAAACAGTAGTATCGCTATAGCAAGAACAGCAGATAAAGTTACATAGAGGCACACAAATTGACATAGCTAGCTCCATCACAGGATGGACAGGATACAACTTATAATATGGTACAAATATAAACATACATTTGAGACAATCGGAACCTGCAGTATAACAGAACAGAAGACTAATGTGTGTTACTTGAATAAGTAGTGTTTAAATTAAAATGTCAACTTCTTTAATTTACATACGAGAAAAACAAAAATATTAAATTACATATATACTTGGGGAGCAGAGAATGAAAGTCACCGCGCTACCGGCCACTCCTAAAGACTTCTAAATTCAGCTAATCATTCCTCCCTTTGGTTACTACTAAGAGGATTTCAAATGAAAGTGTATTTCATCGTCAATCTCATGTGGTCCGAGTGAAAGCCCAGATGGGCTCTTGTTTTATTACAATTGGATTAATTTTATCTGAACTAAGTTTGGGCCTATAACAAAACGATGGTAGCCTCCACTTTGCTTAAACTGCATTCCAGTAAGCTCAGTGGTTAAGTGTCAGTCTGTTGTGCAGCTGAATTTGCTCTGACATCTGCAAATGGTTAGACCTTTGTGTCTTCTTGGATCAGAATGTTAAATTGTAGGCCGACACTGAGAATGCAATCAAATCTCTGGTAGTGACGACCCTCAAGTGTAGTGGATATAGTCGTATACATAAAGAGCAAATGAGTTTGTCCCCAATTAGAAATACCATGATGCTAAATAGATTGAGCTTCTCCTCTGTTAGTAGTACTAGTTCCCTTGTTGCCACTATGTACATTATATATATTAATATACAGGGTAAACCTAGTGGATTACATACATAATCAAGACTGCTGCCTTAAATTCTTTTGTTGTTGTAGTAAATGGTTCGTTAAATATTGCATGTATTAGCAGCTTCCCCCAGGGGTCGACCCATTGGAACCTGTCAGAATTAATAGTTTGTTGCCCATCAGTGAGGGGGAAAAGCTCACTTTGGTTCATAGATCAGGAACCTTGTATGAATGTGTACTAATTGCTGTGTCCCATACCAGGGGATTTGATACGAGTTTAAGTAATGGTCCAGATAAGAACTGTAGTGTCTACGGCAAGGAATGTTAAAAGTGTTAATTTTCTATTATTCTTTCTCGTAATTTCATTGGTTAATACTTATAAATTCAATAGAAACCCATCGAAATAATGCATTTTCATTCGATATTAAATTTGCGATTGAAAAATCCTTTGTTTTCTCTATATCCCATTGGCTGAGATTGAGATTGAGACTGAGATTGAGAATGAAATTTCTAGCTTAAATATAAGTAAAGCATCTGGCCCTTTTAGTATTCCTACGAAAATCTTAATCTTAATTCTTTATAATTGCTCTTTTTCATTAGGCATAGTACCTGACCATTTCAAAGTTGCACGGGTTCTTCCAGTATTCAAAAAGGGCTCAGAAACTTCCTTAAATAATTATCGTCCAATATCTCTTTTGCCAATTTTTAATAGAATTTTGGAAAAATTAATGTATAAAAGATTAATGAATTTCTTGACTAAAAAGAATATTCTCCATAATAAGCAATTTGGCTTTAGAGAAAGTCATTCTACAGACCATGCTATTTTATGTATAATTGATAAAATACAAACTGCAATTGAAAATGGACTCTTTTCCTGTGGAATATTCCTTGATTTGAGTAAAGCTTTTGATACGGTTAATCACTCAATTTTATTAGATAAATTAGATCATTATGGTATACGTGGTGTAGCTAAAGACTGGTTTTCTTCATACCTCAGTAACAGAAAGCAATTTGTTTCAATAGGTAGCGCTTCTTCTGAACACCTTCCCATCTCTTGTGGAGTTCCTCAAGTGTCAGTTCTTGGCCCTTTATTGTTTCTATTGTATATTAATGATTTTAATCTCTGTTCTAAAATTCTAGACTTTCCCCCTTTTGCTGACGATTCTAATCTGTTCTATGCTAATACAAGTCTGACTTTGCTTGAATCTTTATTAAATAATGAACTTAAAAGTATACAAACTTGGCTTTGTGCCAATAAATTATCTCTCAATATTAGCAAATCCAATTTCGTCATTTTTCACCCACCTCAAAAGAAACGTACCTTTATACCTAAATTGGTTATTGATAATAAATATTTAAAAGAAGAAAAATGTATTCAGTACTTGGGAATAATGTTAGACTCACATTTAAATTGGAAATGCCATGTTAATCATGTGATGAAAAAATTGAAAAGGAACATCGGATTAATCTCAAAAGTTAGATACTTCGTAAATAGCAGTACTCTAGTTAATCTTTATTATGCTCTCATACATCCTTTCCTTTCTTATAATTTAATGGCCTGGGGAAATACTTATGAATCTAATATTAAACCTCTATTCCTTCTCCAGAAACGGGCACTTCGTATCATGACTTTCTCCTCCTTCAGAGCATACCAATCCTATTTTTAAGTCTTTACATATAATTAAACTTTATGACCTCATTCAGTTACATACAGCAATCTTTATGTTTAAATTTTATCATCATCTCTTGCCCTCAGCTTTTAATAACTTTTTCACTCCAATCAAGAATATACATAATTACAATACTAGACTGGCCTCCAAGTCCTCATTTGCTCTCTCAAAAACACGTACTAATTATGGCATTTTTAATATACGATTCCAGGGACCAAAAGTCTGGAATCAAATAGACGAACCAATGAAATCATTAAATCTGTCTTTATTCAAAAAACATCTAAAGAAGTATTTTGTTGATAATTACTAAACCACTTGTGTTCTTTTCTATTGTATCTATAATAATAATTTATTATCTCTCACGCTCTCATCCATATATTCTTTGTTTGTCTGTTTTCTGCATGTGTGTACACGTCCTGTACTTGTGTGCCTTGCCGACCTGCATTTTTCTAACGTTTTTGTCATCTATTTAAACAAGGAGGTCCAGCTTTGACAAGCCCTTATGGTTTTTTTGCATCTCCTGTACCCAATTTTGTTTGTTCATTTATGTAATTTGAAATTCTCATGTATTATGTTTGTAATTAATGGGTCAAATAAAATTTACTGTTACTGTTGGCTGGATGGTGGCTTCTCTGCGTTTTCACAGAAAA
Source organism: Actinernus sp. WN-2022 (assembly GCA_030867875.1). Lineage (NCBI taxonomy): Eukaryota > Metazoa > Cnidaria > Anthozoa > Actiniaria > Actinernidae > Actinernus > Actinernus sp. WN-2022. The sequence continues at coordinate 1,194,548 of JAOWCC010001210.1, forward strand.
AGAGCCAATAACATAAAAAAATACTTTATTTTCGAGACGTAGTTTGGAAGGTAGATACCTCCTAAAGCACTTAAGGCATATTCAAGAAAAATCGTATGTGGGGGAGGCTCATTGCCGCAGAACAATGGATTCTACTACAGTTCTTATCTGGACCATTACTTAATTGGGTATTTGGGCAAATCCCCAGGGTACCAGGGGGTTGACCCCTGGTGTAGTAGGTGCCAGTAAATATGCAAAGCTACTGATACAGTGCAAAACTGAATGCTAAATCACTGGGAGGAAGTTCAAAGGAACATTGCATGTGTTATTTTAAAGACTTGTTGTTGAGGTTTTACTTGGCCTATTGTATAGGCAAATCCTTGTTTATGTTTTTTCCTTATTAGCATACATCAAACTTCAAGCAACGTACATATAAACAGAGGCCATAAATCGAAAAAGAGATTGACACACTTGATAATCACTGAAAATTTTAGAATGATAAAATAAAGTATTTAAAAATAGTACAATTTACAAATAATGTATGGCTGTCGGCAACTTTTGCCCCCAGCCCATTTTACAGTTTTGAAAAGTCAATTTCTCCGTAAATATTTACATTTTCGTTGATTACTAAGTTTAAAATTCTCTTTCAACTGATGTACCCTCTATGTTTGTAGCTTGAAGTTTAATTTATGCTAATGAGGCAAAAATGTAAACAATGATGTCGGCAAGGATTCGCCTATTCTTCCCTGAAAACCATGCGAAACCGTGTGAAATCAAGTCTCAGCAGACCAGGACAGAACTAACCATTCGTGTTCACTATATTATCACTGGTCTTGTATTGCTACATGTATATTATCTCAAACATATGTAGCTACTGTTATAAACATGGCTGCAATTTGCTTTCTGTTTTACATTGCAGTTATCACCCCAGGCACTCTAAAATAGGAGTATTTTTACATAGCTAATATAATATGTTTATGATATGGCTTCTCTGGAGACAGAATCACAATTCTTCTTAAAATAATTTATATATGTAACTCTTGTAAAAATAATTCAAAATAATTTATTATTCTCCCAAAGGCTAAAACAATTGCAAGTGTAAATACTTTTTTAATCAAACCTACAAAGAATACCAACTATTCCTTGTGGAAATTCCATATGGCCCGAGTAAAGGCTGGTACAGCCTCTTGTTTTTATTATTTTCTGTGTCGACCTTTCGCGCCGTTAACCAATCACATTGCACATGTTGACTAAACACGTGACAGGATGAACCAATCAGTTTCGATATCGTTCGGGATATTTATTCATTTACATAACTTAACACAGTTAAAACAAGATGGCAGTAACCCGGGACTCGGAAGCTGTGAGTGTCCCATCTCAAATGTAAACAGCTTAATGTTTTATTTAACTTCATTCGTGGGAATGTCGGAGCCGAATCAAGTCTTATTACACGGACGGACAGATATTTATTCGACACGACAAACACAAGTGGTAAGATGTTGAGTTTTTCTAGAAGGACTTTGGATGGAAATTTCTCACATTTTACCAAAGGATTAGAGATTATATGTGGCGCTCCTAAACGCATGTGGCCGACGTTGTGAAATATTTGCACCGAAATGTGTAATTAAAACCACAAAACTTAAGTTTGCATTGTCGTTATTTAATACTCGTTTCTGTTAAAAGTAATGGCATCAAATATAGCAGCGAATGGCCAGATTCCTGTTGGTCTAGGCCAACGTCGGCATCTCAGTGATATAAATTATGGCTCTGCCCAAAGTATCCTTCGCAGCCGTTTATATTTATGTCGTCACGCAGTTTTTTTGTTTGCCGACGATTGATACGAACGGGCTTCAAACTCCGGCTTTGGCCTCTCAATTTGCTGAACTTCACAGAAGACCTTGAAATAACCATTCAATAATTTTTCAATTAATTTATCCTAAAGAAAGCTTTGATTTATACCCTCGAAGAAGGAAATGTATTGAATGTGCTCCACTTCGCCTTCCCTTGCTGTTAACAATAGGAAATGGACAATCGAGATACTGGCGCATGTAATCGGTTTCTCTCGGCGGCAGGAAAGGGGTCGGGTGGAACTTCTCGAAACGAACAATAGTATTGGCCTACGCAACAATTGCAAACACCCTAACCATTAGGAAGTGCAGTACAAAAACCATAGAAGTATAGTATTTTGGGTGCAATCAGAATACAGTTCTCGAGAGGTTCCATGCTACTTGGAGGAAAGGCAAAGAGATGAGAAACGTCTGCTTGCAGGGTAGGAGAACCACGCATTCCTTTGTGTATACTAGTTAGTGTTACCTTAGTTAGTGTTATTGTTTAAATAGTTATTTTCCAAGTAGTGTACATGCATGAAATCAACACACAATATTTTATTAAACATTAGGGACTAGTCAAACATTAGCAGGGGAGATGCCGGGGGAGGGTAGAGAATGAGATCAAAAAGTCTAAAAAACACTCCCAGGACAATGAGTATGAAATATTTTGACCCTTTCTCCCCTATAACTACCCCTTTTTCAGTTCCCCATGATTTTTGATCCTCCATTATTGGGGATTCAAAAAATATGACCCTCCATCTCAACCTCCTCCCCCCTACTAATTTCTGACCAGTCCCTTCAGCAACAACCCTCATGAAACCCCGATTTAATTATCAGTAAAACCTTGTAGTTAGAAGCTCCTGTAAGGTAGTGTAAGGGACCGTGACCACCTTTGATGGTTGAGAATTGGAAGATTAGAAGGTGGAAAATAGAATTTCCAAACAGGTTTTGTTAATAACACTACCGATCTCGGACAAGTCCCTTTAAATATATGAATTAGATTTGTTTGCCATCGAGAACAACCATGTGATTGCAATCATGTAAACTATCACAAGCATGAGTTAGTGAATCAATTATCCTGCTCCCCTAGCACAAACCATGTATGACACAAAAATATG